>CM055819.1:34200164-34931270 GCA_029582265.1 Zoroaster sp. YZ-2022
GATGTACTCTCGGATAATGTCCAATAGGCCAGTCATCATGGCATCTCTAGTCAGATAATTTCTCAAATGAGCAATCATCAGTGAAAAATGGATGACATATTGTGGACGCTAAACAATGCTAATTCATATGGCCACTGAGTCAGCCCATAATGTACTTGTGTACTGTAAGTAGTCAACATGCAGAAGTCACTCATGACTTAATCTCATAAAACAGCTGTTTGGGTATCCTCATATTACATAATCCTCATTCACCATATCCCCTGCAGGTATTTCACAGACATCCTGCTGAACAAAATGCAACAACAGAGAAGTATGCAGTCTTCTTAACCCTAACTCCCTAAGCAGTGTTACTGAACAATAAAAATCCTTCAAAATCCTCCAACTGCCTTTGTTGTCTAGGGAGTTAGGGTTAACCCTGCTGGGCACGACTGTGTGGAAAAACCTCCACACAAAATGAATATTCATGATTTTTTACCTTCCACATGATCCCAAGTCACCTCCAGTTAGATACTCCTTCATTGCCATTGGTTGAAAGACATATTAGGTTTGCACTAGGTTTGGAAAGTTCATTCACCCTTTATTTGACCTGGGAATGCTTGAAAATGCAAAATAAATGCAAGCAGCAAGATTCACCAGCTGGATTGGTGGTTCTTTTGTTCTCTGCTGAAGGGCAACAAGATGCGACAACTTTTTACATTTGTTGCATGTTGCATTGAGCGTGGTTAGGGTCATGGGCAATAGGGCATTGTGGGATGTAAATGAAGCATCCTGAATTTAAGTAAGACTAATTGCGGTGACACCATGTGGAATCTCAATTGAGTAGTAATTAGTTCTGAAAAGAACTGGAGGTACAACTCGACGTTTGGATGAGTATTCTCTGATGGTCCTCTGATCATTCTCCTGAGGCGATCAGAGCATGCTGATCAGCGTCTCTCAATTCTTTCAGAACAATACTACTCAGTTAATTCCACATGTCACCGATAATCTTATATCATCCTCACCATGCAAAGCTACAAGTTTTACCCATCCTGAATTTCATGAATATTTTAGCATGATGAACTTCTGTGCACACATGTATTAGTCGTGGTACACTACAGTACAACACAGCAAAGTCACAGCTATTGCCCAGTGCAGTAAGCCCAGCAAAACAAGCCACGTGGAAAGCCTATCCCATGATGCCCCATGGCAGGCCGGGCAGGGGGAGCAAAACCCGTAACCAAGATTGTTGTGCATGCATGCATTTGGAGCACAATGCCGTGGTATGGATTATTACAGGCTGGCACACTTCATGTTGGTAATAAACTTCTGCGAATATCTATAGATCAAAGTTTGATGAAATTATTGCATCGGGTGTACATACACGGAAGTACATGCATGTATGTATGTACATGTATGTATGTACATGTATGAAGCACTGCGTACTAAGTGATTTCCGAATATCTAGTCAAAAGGTGAAATACACATCCAAAATTCTGTTTATTTACACGGTTACAGGTAATGGTTCAATGGTTTGATAAGGTCAATGAAAGAACAAGGCTACTAGTCAAAAGGTCATACAATGTAGTTGGCATGGGATGATGAATATGGTTTAAAGGGAAAGTTAGCATTACATTACATAGTAAACTGTCATTTTTTTGCTGTGGCTCGATCTTTTCAAGTGAATAAAATAAAACAGCTAATGTTTCAACTCATTATGTTGCGTTATTAACATTTAGAATATCCCTAACCTTCCCAAATCCTCCAAAATCCTCTTTGCTAAAGTGAAGGATTTTGAAGGATTGAACTACTCTACATGCTCTTTGTTAAAGTGAAGGATTTTGGAGGATTGAGGTTATTAGGCATACTTGCCTTTCCATGGTACATGTGCATCCATGTTTGTTGTGATTGCAAGGTCAGTGCTTGGGTCAGTGGACACTGTTTATTGCTCCATGCATGCAGGGAGGGTCCCTGGCCATGTACATGTATCGCAGATTAGAAACACATGTGTGCATTACTCCTGTGTACAATTACTCCATTGCTTTAATCCTGAGGGATTTTTGAGGATACAGGTTATGTGTAAGCAAATGGGCCTAGGGAGTTAGGAAGGATTCAGGTTATGTGTAAGCAAATGGGCCTAGGGAGTTAGGAAGGATTCAGGTTATGTGTAAGCAAATGGGCCTAGGGAGTTAGGGTAAAGTGGAATTTTGATACTGTATTAAACCATTTTATAATTTGATCCCTCAAAACCTTTTGAAAGGTATAGTACTATCCAGTGATGTATAGTGGTTTTGTGTGGGAAGTCCGAAATAGGGACTGCAGCCGATGGGGTTGTGAGTCGTCTTATCTCATATGTATTTTTATATACATGAAGACAAAATGGTTGTTGCTTCTTGCTGTGGAAAAAATCCTCTGTTGATAATTTAAATGATGAAGAAATCTGTACAAGATATAGATTCACCATGCCAGACATGGTGTATTTCATGTCTTACTCTTAGAAATGATCACAAATGACTTGGAACCGGAAAAAGCGGCTTGGTTATAGGTGATATCATGTTTAAACCTATTAATGAATTTAGTAGCCAATATAATCCACCAATCAAGCCATGTTGAATTTGCTCTGTGCGTAATTAGCTGTTGCAGACTGCTTTACCAAACCTGAAGGACATGTATGTAAAATAGCAGATTATTGGCCTTACGTTTAGTAACCTTCTTTCTCAAAGGCAAAATATTATTTTAAATTGTTTCCTTAAAACATTTCCTAAAATAACCATCCTGAAATAGTATTATTTCTATGCTGAACTGCATAAAATGTCACCAACAACACCAAGTAACGTTTATGAAAACTGTGATAATTTATTCCTTATTTAATGTTTTTGCCAGCATGTCTGAATCATAAACCTTGTGTCAATGGTCAAGCCTGATTTCAAGTCATCACTAATACACGGTTATTCTAGCCCCATTCTAGGCTTAGGCCCAATACACTGCCAGACATCCCTCCGTATCCTTGTCCCTAGCCCCACTGTACACAAAAATTGGCATTTTTTAAAAACTTTTGATCTGGCTTAACCCTAACCCTGCCAGACGCAGCACAATGCATCAGGTGGAAAAGTCTGGTGCACTTTGATGCATTCAGCTGTCAACACCAGTGCATAAGCAGCCAAGTCTGAGGCTATTGAGAGCTGGTCCCATTGAACAATGCCAGAGTTGTATCCTGCTGCGTTTGGTGACCACAGACTCTGAGGCAGTTCGGCCTTGAGATTTGTGACCAGATGGATCTTGCTGCACTGGGCAGCCAAGTCACTTTGACAAACGATGCAATCTGATGCGTCTGGCAGGGTTTCTAGCCAAAATACCCTGGAGGGTTAGGGTTAATGCACTTGGTGATGAGGTACTTTTATCCAAGCAGACAACTGTCATAAAATAAACTATTGTAGTTTTTTTGTACATAAATGGCGGTTCACTTTCGTAAAATTATGACAATGACACACGTGTACAAATAAATCCAAGAATGCTTTTGAAATAAGCGCCACTTTATTGCACATGTGGGACTATGGCCAGGACACGGAGGATGTCAGTGTGTGGTCCTAGAATGGGAGTATATAGTTATTCAAGTCCATGTCCAAGTCCCATGGCTAAAAGACTAGCCAATCCAGGCTTATTGATTCATATCTCTTTTGTATTATCAGCTAAGGGCCATGCATGCTAGGCAAGAAGCTAACCTGACAACAGACAGATGCTACATGTAACGTTACATGTGGAAAGAATGTAGAATATAGGCTTGGGCGATGACACGATAATATCGAATATCGCGATATTTTTTTTATTCGATTATGAAATCGAGAACTTTTCAAATTATCGAGATATTGGAAAAATCGCGATGAAAAAAAATATATCGCGATTAAAAAAAAATCCTCGATTGTCAGTCGGGTCAGAAATTCCATGGAAAAAACTTAGGGAAGTCTTTTCAGCTTTCGGAAGTGAGAAACAAAATCAAACTACTTCTGTGGTAAGCCGACTGTCATATCACAAAGGAGCCGCCTGACAGGGCATTGTTTAAAATCACACGCCACTCAAAGAAGTCTATTCAGATGGATTAAGTGTTGGGGATTGAATGGGGTATTTGATCCAACAATGTGTGAACAAATTGACAACAAAATAACAATTTGCAGTAATTACAGGGTGCTCTGTGCTCACATTAGTCATGAAATAAATCAAAGCATGGATCGACAGTGGCTTGATCAAAGTTGGGGGATTAGGACACTATTCTATTTTACCATACTGGGACTCTTGTCTCGTGACAAAACACATACACTACTCTTGATAAACCATGTGACGTATATTTAAAATAGTGTACAATCCATACTCGGTCACATTTTCCGAAGTGCAAATGACATGTCACAATCACATGGTTTAATTCTCCACGGTACTAGACTATGCAGGAATAAACCTAGTCACGTGTTTATAGTATGACATAGTCATGTGGAACGCGAGTCACATGAACTCGGACTGATGATTTGATTGGGGACGCATGACACAGTAATGCGTCCCACATAGTGTCATAGCGAATTTGCCAATAGCCATGGTGCACTCGTGAATAGCGCGATTCCACATGTCTCTCAGGTAAGCACTGGCAATTTATTGTGACGCGTGTATATGGGTACATTCCTGTTATTATCGGCTCTAAAATACTCATGCGTGAAAAAAAATAATCACGATATTATCGTAAATCACGATATATGTTTGACGATATATCGTGGATGAAAAAAATCAATATCGCCCAAGCCTAGTAGAATACAACCGCCACTTTTCGATCCAATTATGACAAATATCACAGATTTTCCTTTAAAAGATGACACACTTGAGAGAAAAGTGTAATCAAGTTAAGATTCAAAACGATATTTTAGGAGATTTTGAGCAATGAATGTATGCACTGTATCCAGTGAGATGTTGGTCATTTTATCATCTGCTAAAAACAAATGCTTATATAGACATTGTGCACAACAAGTGGCGGTTGGGTTTGACATTCTTTCCGTACATGCAGATCATTGATAAGAAAATTGGGCTACTCACTAAACGAGCAGCTGGATGAGTTTTTGGTTTGGCCTGCGATTTCATGTACACTGTTACATCCCCTCTCCCCGTCGTCATCATCATCATCGTTATCATCAGTGAGAGTATGGGAACATTCAAGGGCCTCTACTTCACCGCTTGTCCTTGGGGTCGTTTCTCCTACTGGGCCTGGTGAGCTTTGGCGGACTTGCCAGTCGCCCGCCACCGACGCCGCTGCTCGCGTACCATCACCAAAGTCTCGCAGCGAAGCCAGGCCAGTCGCCATGGCCTCGCAGTCCGGCAGCGACCCTTCTGTAACGTCTTTGCTTTGTGTTCGAGCTCGTTTTGGTGGTTTCGGTTGGCAGACTGTTTCTGATATTTCTGAAGGTTTACGTGATGTCTCTTCGCTAGCGTTCTTTGTCGTATTATTCGTCATTCTTGGAAAGCGCATCAGATTACAACCAGTTAAAAATTCACCAAGTCTGCATTGCATTTGTCTACCATTTTGGTTCTACTTTAGGTCAAAGTTCAACAATGTTATTGTTTTTGTTTGTCCATGGTTTGTTGGTTTGTGCTCTCTTTCTTCCTCCATGGTTTGTGGTACCGGTATGTAGGCCTACGTGACAATAAAACATAATTATATCCAAGTAAAATCAATAAAAATGATTTTCAGTTTGATAGGAAAAGAGTGTCATGGAGTTCAGCGTCAGAATATGAAAAAATGAGGTAGGCCTATATGATTTTATATGATTTTTTGACGACGCATCAGAGATAGATAACGTTAGAGGGCGCGCGCAAAGACATGGAGTTGCCATGCACTTTCATCATAGCCTGCATGCTCAAGACTGTTGTCGTAGTGCTAACCAAAGATCGTATAGCGCCGCAAGGCGCCTTGCGGCGCTATACGATCTTTGGTGCTAACATACCACGGTACCCCATCCCATACTGATTTCTGGCCCGAGAAATTCAGCACACAAGGTACGTCGTACGGTGTCCCCCGATTGGTGGCTCTGCTGGAGGGACTAAGACTTGAATATTGACGTCAAGTAATATAATTATACATGTCCAACTGCAATCGAGCATTCAAGCAAGCTGATGGTAAAAACCCATTATAGGCCTATTTACTAAGGTTAGAATCCCTCACTCCGCTTATAGACTACCGGTAATGTCTGGATCTGGATGTCTGTATTAAACATAAAAACATCAAGGTTTCGTTGAGAAGCGATAATTATTGGGGGTATTGACTGCCCTGATTACCCTGATTATTGCCAACCGGCACAACGTTAATCTGCTGGGTGGTCATCACTGAAATATGATTTAGCCCCGCCTATACTACCCATCTTCTAATATCGGTCACATACGTTGGCAAAGGGATACTAGGTCGGGCGCCGCCATCGGCGGGAAGTTGGCAATAAAATACGTTTGCGGCCCTCGTATGTTGGCCCATATTGTAACAGCGTCAGTACAACCAGTGTCAGCAATTTATTGTTAAGATCGGGGGAGAGACGGAAAGGTAGGGACTAGGAGTCGTGACCTCGTACCCTAGCCCCACCAAACTACCCCCGCAACCAACGGCGCACCCAGGATTTTGTCTTAGGGGGGGGGGGGGGGGCTCAAAGAAAATTTTACTCACTAATCAACTAGGCCTAGTATGTATATGTACGTATGTATGTAATTTTGGGTTGTATGTATGTATAATATGTATGGATGGATCTTCCCATTAGGAACTTGGTAACCTCCCATGGTCATACTTGAGTGTATATCGTCGGCAAGATTTTTTGCTTTAGGCCTAAATAATTATATAGCGGACGTTCCGGGGCGGTGCTACCTACTTTCCATCAGTGGGCAGCAAATTCCATGAACAAGTGGGCGGCAAACCCAGATCCTACCGGTAATATTTTTCCTTTTTTGTTGCTAAAACGGTGTCACATAATAATTATTTACATCAGATTACTGTTAAAAAATAAAATTAAAACCCTAACCTGGGCATGTATGGGATGTGTAATTTGAAAAGGGTAGGATTGCAGGCCTTTTTAATGCCCTGCACATAGCCGAGTTAAAGAAAAATGGAGAAAAGGAAGCAACACATGATAAAATAAGATTGGATTTGGTCGTTGCACCAGAGTTACATGTTCATGCATATTCATTATACAACATCTAAAAATAAATCATTGTGGGTAAACAAAAATGTATTACTTTTTCCTTACACTTGTCCGGCATTCCCCTTGAAAAGGGAAAAACACTTAAATTAGCCCGGACAAATTGGCACGTTGGTTTCAAATGTTTATGTTATTGTTACAAATTTAAACAATTATAGTGAGATTTCATGAGACATCATAATAAAATAATTTTGGCAGAAAGAAGAAAACAAAATGCGAGTGGCACAAGATGAAAAGAAATCCACCCTGCCGCCGGGCCGGGGAAAAAAAAAAATTTGCAACTTTTCTCCTCCCCCTCTCTCTCTTCTTTTTTTCCTTCTTCTTTTTGTCCCTTTATTTTTTCGGGGACCCTCTTGGGGGGGCTCAAGCCCCCCGAGCCCCCCCCCCTTGGGTGCGCCGTTGCCCGCAACATCCCGACCAATAAGTGCCAGCATTTGTTATAGTAACTAAATGTTTGAATATTTGTTAATTCTTTTAAATTCAAGAATTTCAAGGTTTCTGTTTCACGTTTTGTGCTCGATACACTATCCAGGGGGTGTAGGCCTGAGAAATTGATAGGCTATAGTATAGGGTCCACAATCATGTACATTGTACAGCGAGATTAAACTGAGTTGTGGATACGGTTGTGCATTGCTACTTCATACGTTCGAACTGAATCGGCAGCCTAATTGACCCATCTGTAATCAAGAGTTTCTTTACGTGTTTCTTTATTTTCCCATTTGAAATCCGATGGAAATTCATATGCTAGAATTGTTGATTTGTGCGTGAGGAAAATCTGTGTACAGTTATTCATTGCTTTGAGGAATATTAAAAATTTTATATAAAAAGATTTGAAACAAAATTTATTCAGAATCAAAGCCTGATGTCTGTGTGATAATACTTTACGTACCCTTATGTTTAACGCAAAATTAATTCCAAGGAAAACCTGTATACAGTTATTCATAGCTTTGAGGAATATTTAAATTTTTACATAATAAAATTCAAAACGAAATCTGAACCACCCGGTGTTTTGTTTTTAATATTACAAAATTACAAAACTTATTCAGAAGCAAATCCTGATGTCTGTGTGATAATACTTTACGTATCCTTATGTTAATAATAACCGTTCGACCATAGCACTCCATGTGTAACGTAAAATTAATTAAGGAAAACCTATATACAGTTATTCATAGCTTTGAGGAATATTTACATTTTTACATAGGGCCTAATAAAATTTGAAACAAAATTTATTCAGAAGCAAAGCCTGTCTGTGTGGTTGTACTTTACGGCTGTGGATGATTTTATTTTTAAGGAAAGTTAACTCCAAAATTCAATTTTAGCCTACCGATGATGGGAGATTGTTCCATGGTAATCTGATCTGCAGAAAAAATATCGTAGTGATATCCAGGGGCACAACCAATCAGTCAAACTGTTATTTTTTACCAATGATATTACCTTTCAAATTCAACACATCATCCTGTGCTACATTCTTGGCATTCATCTAAGCTCTCTATGATCTAAGCTATACTATAGCCTATAGCTTTCATTTAATTTTGTAGTACGCGCACTCTTTTCGCTATTTCCGGTTCTAAAGCTGGCATACCGTTGTGTGTATAATTTAACCTAAATTCCTTGATTTTTAACGTTCAACAGTGATTCTTGGGCAAAAACTGATTTTGTTAATACGATTTTTAGTCTTTACAAGAAAAGTCCCGAGCTTTCTAATTTCTTGCGTAAATCCTTTAAAAAAGGCTTCTGATGATCGTTGGAGTCAGCACGTGCGAAGTGGGCGTAGTTTGTGTGTGGGGGTGTGGGTGTGGGGGTGTGTGCTTGATATATAATAAGCTCTTTATAGCTCATAAAGCCATTATTCTGCCGAGCCTGAACAATCCTCCAAATATTTTTCGACACACAGGTTATTAGGTCTATAATTTTCCGGCAGTGGTATATTGTTGAATAGCATAATGTTGGCAGTCACGATTGCGTTTTCATTCCTTCTTGTAGTGGTTAGCGCTGACGTTGAGGTGAAAGTAGGCATGCTTCATCGAGCTGGTGACATTAACTTGAGTATAAATGAAGTTTTCTTATTTCCTGCCACTGAAATTGCCATAGAAACGATTGCTAAACGCTTCGAAGATGGAGAATACAAGAACTTTAACATGTCGTTCATAAATAGCGACCAATGCTGTAACCGTCCGGTGCGATCCGCTGGCGCAATCGCTGCCTCGTTTTATCATGACCACTGCGTGGATGCCTTCCTAGGGCCTCCGGTGACCGTTGACATGATACCTGTAGCTGACATGGCAGCCTACTGGAATCTTCCAGTAGTTTCTGGAGCTTCAACTTCAACGCTGCTTCATGATAAAAGGCGATTCCAAACCCTTACTCGCACGACGTCTACTTTGAGTTTGCTGACTAGTTTCATATCAGCGCTTTTTGAACGTTTTGGGTGGTGGCGATGTGTAATACTGCGTGGAGTGAGTCCTAATGATAGCATGTACTACGGAGAAGTTGTCCCCACAGCTATCTTTGAGTCTCTGAAGGAGACATATGGGATAACGGTTATTGAGGTCTTTGCTAATCAGTTTCCAACTCTCGACGCTGCTCTCAAGAACGCTGCCTCACTTGCTGACAGTAAGTATTCTTATTGCCAGCGAAACTCAAATTTCGTTTAAAATAAAAAAGCAAAACAATATACAATATATACAATACCGTACCCATCAGTGCAAATGAATTATTTAGTAGCATTACTCTGAAACAGTACAAAATATAACATTTGCCTAAACGAAATTGTCCTAAAATAACAATAAACCATTCAAAAAACAAGTGTTTTGCAGAAACGTTTTAACAATCCTTGGAGTTGAAGAGTTTCTGAAATGTAAGGTGTACATTGCACAACATTGGTATTTGGTTACGTATGTTCATTTTAACCCTCTAGTTTTCAATAATTATTCTTAAACAGTAGGGCCTACAATGTATTGACAATGAAATTTGCCAAAACGAAATTGGCTTAATAATGAACCATTCAGTAGTGATATTGTTTTGAAGAGAACGGGTAGGCCTACAATTTTTGTATTTGTGCATTTCAACCCTCTCGTGTCCAAGTATCATCACAAAACTAACACGTGAAAGTTATGTTCACGTTTTAGAGAAAATGACGAACCACTGTTAAATGTTTTCTTATGTTTTTATGTTTTGCCGGCCATTTGGTAAATTCGACATAACAATTCCCGTATAGGATAAAAAATTCACACACCATAATTTCTAAAAAGGAATAACACCAACTTTACACTTCAAGTAAGGTTTTAGATGATACTTTTTAATTTGATAATCTGGTATATAAGAGAACGAGTTTTTTTATTTGATCTATATTAATAGTCAGATAATTATTTGTACGAGATTTCCATAGATTAGCATAGAATCGGTATTGACCGTTTGTTAGTGTATCAACTTCAACTTATATGGAAAAGCAAGTAGCAGTGCTAACCTACACCCCATTGAGGTAAAACATTTATTTCCTTTTTTTCTTGATTACAAGTTGTTTATATTCTGTGGATTTTATTTGTTTTAGTTATCTTCTTAAGCACCTCCCCTGTGGTTGATGTAATGGTTCACGCCCATCGTCTTGGCTACACAGACGGATCGCATGTATTTCTGTACTGGTCCCCATTTCCCCTTACAGCGTGGAAGACGAACAGTCAGGTGAGTTAATGATTCTCCAAATGGACTGTTCATATTTTGTAGGGTTAAACAAGTTATGAGGTTACAAATAACACATCGCACGAAAACAAAACAGGTGCGTCAACGCATAAGAAGGACAAATTAAAGATATTGTATATAATTTGCACAGCCTTACAATAAACAAAGGTGTTAAATCGATGACAGTATAACAATTGGTACCGGTAGTTTTCCCTTAAAGCACAAATAAAAGTTCATTATGCATGATAAAGTACGGTAAGAAACTAACCTGTAATGACATTTTCTGCTCAATTAGTTCTTAACGATTTTTTCAAATATTTATTTAAAAAATTTTAATTAAAAATCTCCAACCTGGTTTATGTAAATAATTTTGTATCTGATGGAAATCATTTAACAAATATGATTTGACTATAACAACCACTTGACCTTTTCAGTTTGAGAACCTTGATGAACAGTCGATCGAAGCTCTGAAGGCGTTGTTAGTAATGCGTGCCCAGCTTCCAGATAATGACGAGTATCATGAGTTTCTTGATAAGTTAAGAGCAAGGCAGATGATCCTGTATGGCGAACAAGAGAAGGAGGTATTGAACTACTATAAGATTGTCATGTTCATTGTAAGCTTTTAAAACGTGTCTTAGTATGAACTTAGTCAACTTACCATACTTTCGGCTGTCCTTTTAACAATATGATATAATATACCAATACTTGAGTCTAGGCATTTAAGTATAATGACAACTGAATGATTTCTCTGTCGTGTTTAAACCGATAGGATACTATTTATCCCGCCGCATGGCACGATGCTGTTCTTATATACGCTGACGTCATCAATGAAATTGTGGCCGAAGGTGGTAACGTACGGGATGGCAGGGCAATCGCGAAGAAAATGTGGAACCGAACATTTCAAGGTAAGAAATCGATGGAATCACAGTATTGGCTTTTTCCTATAAAAACGGACTTCTATAATTGCTGAAGTTGGAGTCAGTAGGCCCTTTATTTATTCGTGATGGCTTACAAATTGTATTATCTAATTGCCATTTGTGCTATCAGTGGTGTAAATCCGTGTCGAAAAGTGGGGTGATGATATTGAAATGTGTGTGCATAATGTACAACGTAGTATTGCAGGCTGTAAGAAAGATGACACCCAAACAGACAAAGAAATTACAAACAAACAATAAATGTTGAAGCAAACCAAAATGTTTCCCTTTTGTGCTTGTTCACAAATCATTTGCTTATTATTATTATTATTTTTACCGCATGAACAATTGTATGGACTATCCACCGGGCCAAAAAGTGGGGGATATATCCCCCAATCCTGGGAGGTACCCCCGTGTGCTGTCAATAGGCCCTAACTACTTACATCCTTTGGCGGATCAGATGCAAACGTTATGATACGTTTCAATAAGGCCAAAAAAGTCTCCGGTTTCTGGTCATCGGTCGGCTTCAAAATCGGTGAGGTGACGCCCTTTTTTTTCGGCCATCTTTTTTTGTTTTTTTTTAAAGAAAATTAAAAGTTCGACGCGCGAGTCTGGAGGCGACGCGTGGATACCTGAAACCGGAGACTTTTGGGCCTAACGTGCCCTAATTCACAGTGTGGCCCTTTTGCCGTGTTCCCTAACCCCTTCTCGGCTTACCAGGTCCTCTCTGTTTTTTACTGAAAGGTGTGACTGGACAAATACACATCAATGAAAATGGTGACGTGTATGGGCGTTGTGAAGTGTTGGAGCTGACGGATACTGTCAACGGAGCGTTCAATGTAAGTTGTTGTATAAATTCGACCTCAATTCCATGTCAGATATTCTGCAATATTGAATCATTATATTTTGTTGATAAGAATTAAATAACAGTTGATGAGAATGAAATAATTACAAATGTCCCGCGTAAAATCAACTGGCAAATTGATATTAAGGTCGATTGCTATAAGAAACTTTTATTAATTGAAAGTTCCGATCCACATTTGGTGCAATGTCGTTATGTTTACTTGTATCATTAAGTGAGGCTCATGAAATAAGTCTATGTAGAAATCAATGCACGTTTCAGCATATTTAACTTACCATTCATACATTCTTTCAATTGAGATTGAATATTTCTGAAAATTTTTGTAGGTGATTGGCACATTTGACGAGGCTACCAACAACTTGGACTTGGGCGATATCAAATGGGCAGGGAGGCTAGGAAACGCACCGCAGGACACACACATTTAAAATAAATCATTGAGTTTAATTGCAAACCACTCTCCCATTCATCAGGGTGTGCATTGTTGGTGGTGGTTAATGTCGTAAATTTATTTTCTAAGGCGTTTTGGTGGGGGGTGGGGGCAGGTGTGATTTCAAATGGCCGCAATGACCGTCCTGGATCGTCACTACGTCGTACCCTTCCCGTAAGCAAAACATCATGATTATCATTTGGAATATGTTTGGCAAAATGTGATGTTTTGGGAAAAAACTGTTGAAAAGTTTTGGGGAAATGTTTTGGAAAATTTGGTGAAAATGTGCTTTTAAAATATTTTGGGAAATAATTAATTTGTTCAAATTTCTAAAAAGTGCTACCGAGGAGTTTATTCAACTATTTGTTATACTGGATCGGACCATCAAAGTCGGAGGTGATTTTATGGACCATCTCCCTGGACTAAAAGTGGGGGTATGAGTTGCAAAGAATGTTAGATATAGCAGCGAACTTTTCCAACACTTGGAAATCCAAGTCGAACGTGCTCATCGTAGGGAAACGCATAAATGTTAATAGACTCTGGCAGCTCGGAAATAAATGTATCGGTGAAGTTGAAAGCTATAAATATCTAGGTGTAACGCTCAGTAGAAACCTTAATGATCATATGCACATCAATGAAGTAATTAAAAAAGGTAATAGACTCATTGGATATATTAAATCTATCATAGATGGTCAAGATGATTTTAAACGTGTATATTACGGGGATTTGCTTTGGAAAAGTTTAGGTCTTTCTTCTATTACTTATGGCTCTGCAGTATGGGTACCAAGTGATAGTGATGTCAAAAGAATAGAACACCTACAAAATCAAATGGCACGTTGTATCCTAAAAGCATCTAGAAATACACCGATTGATTGTTTGTTAGGTGAGCTTGGCTGGGAACCAATCAATGTTGTACAAGACAAACTGCGTATTAAGTACTTCAACAGACTGAGATGCATGTCATCACATAGGTGGCCTAAATTATTATATAACGCTACAACTATGATCCATGAAATCACTGATAACAAAAAACTTCGATGGATATCTTATGCGTAAAGTCTTTGTTGATTGTGGTATGGATTTCATTTTTGAAAATACATTATACAACCATCCATGGATTCGCAATTGTATCAATATTAGTACAAGTAATTATCAAAATAAATGGCTTAACAGTGTCTTGTCGAAATCCTCTTTGTCTGATTACGTGCTCTTAAAAAGTAAACCAGAGTTGGAACAATATCTTATGTGCAATCTTGACTTCCATGCGGCTTCATTAAAGTTTAAAGCACGTTCAAACACTCTCCCAATAAATGGTCGCACATATTCCTGGAATCCCGATAAAGATAGTGTTTGTCCCCTCTGTAAGGAAGGTACAGAGGATTTACGACATTTCTTGTTCATTTGTAGAACACTTCGGGATATTAGAGTCACCGAGTATCACAAATTAGAATATGAACTTGTTACAAATAATCTAAACCAGATTTGGCATTTATTTATATCTAGTAATCTTAATGTTAAGTTATGTTTAATGTTAGGAATATCAAAAGAGATCATACCTGAGAATTATAGTGATACTTGTAGGCCTACTGACATTAACTATATCCTTTGTATTTTTGATTCATTTTGTAAATCGTTCCTAAAAAAGGCTTGGAACCTCCGAGCAGATTTTCTTAAATGAAAATGGAATTACTTTCCTTGGTTTGATTGTTGTATGTTTATACAGTATCGTTTTTATATTGTTTATGATTTACTATGATTATAATTATTATTATTGTCCATTATTGTCCATTATTGTGCATGCAGTATCGTTTTTATCCTCTGATTAGGCCTACATGTACAATTATAATTATTTTTTTAAGTCTTTATTGTGCATGTTTTCAGCACAACTGTTGTTCTGCTTGGAACCCCCAAGCAGATTTTCTGAAATGAAAGGGGAATTACTTTCTTTGGTTTGCTTGTACGTGCTATACAGTATTGTTTTTATATTGTTTATGATTACTATTATTATAATTGTCCATTATTGTTCATACAGTATTGTTTTTATATTGTTTATGAGAACTATTTTTATTATTGACCATTATTGTGCACAGTTGTTTTAATTGTTTATGATCACTATTATTATGATTGTTATGTTCATTATTGTTACAACTGTGTATATATGTATTAATGCTCATACAGATTTTCGACTGGCCAAACTTAGAAAAACATGTACGTACATCTGCTCGTATTTGAATATTTCGTTTATTTCAAATTTTTAACTTATAATAACCTTAAGTCTTTTTGTTTTTACGCCCATCTATATTGTATTATCTATGTTTTAATTACCTGTAACACATGTACTGAATATTACGTTAATGTAGAACGCACCGTCGATTGACGAGTGCCACTGATTTAAAAGTGTATGTTCTAATAAATATTATTATTATTATTATAACCCATCCCCAGAATGTATGCCCATATTGGTGTTATAGATGTTGTTCCTGACGTATTCGTTGTTGTTTTTTGTTGCTAACGTACCGGTATTTGAAATTTAACTACATGTATGGATTGAAGTTGGTATCTTCGCTCGCGTTTAACTATTAAAATACTAAAATTCTAAACTTGAATCACATTGTGGCGGGGCTGTGTAAGTGTTGAGCTATTATCAACCAGGCCTAGAATTATAATAGTGTTTACTACAATTGTGACTCTGGAACAAGTCAGATTAATACCACAGCAATATCATGCAAAATGTGTGTTCACATCCATCCATATTACATGTACTAAATTTAGTAGAAGGATTTCAAGTCTCATTCTAATAAAATAATATTCGATAAAATTATTCAGCTTTAAATTCTTCTCTTGGATGTACATATTCTTTAAAATCTATTATGTTATCGATATCTGAAGTGTCCAATCATTACATAATTCATCTCAAGGCATTTTGGTTTACGTTCTCAGACCTGGGGGTGGTGGCCCATTGTGTCCCCTCCGTATTTTTTGTATTCATCAGCCGATTTTCATGACACTTTATGTGTTTGCTTTGACATGATCTATCGAATGAGGCCATGAATACTGTCATAGGTCACCGTTAGGGGGCGCTATACATATGTTAATTTACCCTCATTTTTGGTCAAAGATAGTATTTTTCCCATTCCTTCCTTAATTGTTATCCGTTGGCCATGCAATTTGGCACAAATATTTCACAAGCAGCAGTGTGACGTAATTTAGATCACCGCTAATGGGTACAATCAGCAACATTTTGGGGCATTTTGTTTCAAAAATATGATTTTTTAAAAAGATTTTGACCCAATATTCTGAAAAACATTTAAACAAAATATAAGTTAAACGTAATGGCGGCCAAATTGGATTCCCAGAATGCATTGGAAGTGCACCAACACATCTTACAGTATCGGAAATCAAGTATTTTTAACAAAAAATTGGAAATTCAATTTGACCTCTTCAAAATAAACTGTTGCCATGGCAACAGTGGACACGTATTATCGTTGATGTTCGCGTGAGGGGGTCCCAAAGAATAGTTAGGAAAAGTCAGAAAATTTCAGCACGTTTCCAATGGAGGGGGAGGGGGTCCGCCATCTTGACCAAAAATTATTAACTTATATAAGTTTTGAGGCTTTGCATGGTGGAATATCGATATCGTTTCGGTTTGCGGTAACACCATGTGTTTATCTCAACTAACGTGAAGCTGAGATACAGGTTCTGAAAAGAACCGTATCGCACAACTCGTATCTCAACCTTCGTTAAGTGAGAAAGGTTCAAGGGAGAACCAATTTCGGGCAACTCGTTTTCTCTACTGTCGCTAAGTGAGAAATATGGTTCAGGAGAACCACGGGGACTTCACGGGTTAATATGGTTCAGGGAGAACCATAGGGACTTCACGGGTTATTAACTTGCACAAAACTACTCTAATCTCAATTTATTTTATGACTAAAAATAACGCTTATGTTCCTTGACAACTCCCGTCATAACAAACATAACAATACAAACGGAGCGATTCAGGAGTTCCTTAGTCCCAAGGGCTCCCACAATAAATCGTAACAGTGACGTACTTAAAAATGGCAAAATCATTGCTTTTTCAAATGCATACAATAGGCTTGGAAATCATTCGGAGCTACGAATTCATTCGGAGCCATCATATTATGTTCTTTACTTGAGTGAGCAAGCAAACAACGCTAGAAAATTCGTACCTACTTGGTGGTTTCCCTTGGTGCTACGCTTAGACCTCTGGATGCTCCTCGGTTGACTCTCAGAATCGTTCAGTGTGACTCCATGCCTGGCACAAACACCTTCGCTTTGGTATCCGGTGAAGTCTTGACAGCGCGTTTGGCTGTGGCTAGCTAGATTACTCCGTCCTGTTCGATGCGTAACTCAGCCGCACTCAAATTTGCCGTGTCCAGGTATTTCAGAGGGTTATGATCCGTCAATTCTTTGCACTTATTCCCCATCAAGCAGACTCGTAAAACCTGACACAGAGCCCATCGTATTGCTAACAACTCCAGCTTGAATGCGGAATAATTTTTGTCATTCTTCTCCGCTGGTCGCAATGTTCGTGAGGCTATGACTGATTTCGAACAATCCCGTTGTTGTGAAAGCACGGCTCCGAACCCACTTCTACATGCATCAGTCTCCACTGAATGGCAGAGAGAAGTCTGCAAACATCAAAACAGGGACCTCCATCAGCTTTGATTTCAACTACTGCGAAGCCAAACACGCCGCTTCATCAAGCTCTATATCTTATTTCTGTCCAAATTTCTGTCCAAAATTACTTTAAAGAGGCACTCTAAGGTCAAATTCAGTTTTGTGATGCACTTATTTTCCAATAGATAGAGTCCTTATTAAAGTGTGAAAAAAATTACAAGTCTCTAACTTCACTTTAAAGTGGTGTAACATATCATTTTATTTTATACCCTTTCAGAACGATATTTGAAACATGACGTCACTATTTTCTTACGGTAAACGAGTCTGTAACATTCCATACAGGAATTTTTTGTTTGTCAAAAAGTCAATTTCAACGCCGATTTGATCAAATATTGTGGAGATTCAGGAATGAACTGCAAATTCACCGTACAAAAATGTAGAGATCCATTTATTTGAAATGTGACGTCACTGTTGTCTTTGGATGTTAACAAATTTCACACAGGAAGGTTATCAAATAAAATGACATTTTATATCACTTTAACGTGAGGTTAGAGACTAATTTTTTTTGAAATTTTTTCACACTTTAATAAGGACTCTAGTTATTGGAAAATCACAAAACTAAATTTGACCTTAGAGCCCCTCTTTAAGGTAAGTGAGTAGGGGTGATGAAAAAGTGAAAACTTTAACTGGTCTGCCTTCATTTCATGTCCTCACAGCAATACTGGCTCTTATATCTGTTCATTTATGAGACCTTCAAAATCTTTATCTAATTTTCAGCAGCTACTGATGACATTAATGCGTTTACGTTTTAACCCTTTCAGTACCAGCCCATTTTTCTTGGTGTGACCTTCCATACCAGGTAAATACTGGTGCAGATAATCCCTTGTGTACCATAGCAATTTTGGTGGCTTCTAATGAAGAGCGCCACCACTCTACACTCTGTAGTTAATGTACATGCACATGTGTGCAATTCCACTGTACAGCATGCAGCTTTAAGTATTACAAATAACATTTGGAAGATTTGAAACTTTGCATGATTACATTCATTCATTCATTCATTCATGGTTTATTACACTAAAAATGTCACATGGCAGCCAAAGGCTGAATTGCGTGCACTTTTTACAATGTGTTACAATTAATACAATTAAAATAAAACAATTACAATTTCAGAATTTAAAATGTATATACATACAAACATGCTAAAACAGGTGTAATAAAATAATAAAGAAATTAAAAATATGTGGCTAAATAATGTAATAATTTATATGTGTGTTGTAGTGTTAAGTAGATTAATAAAATACGGAATGGCACTGTTACGAAATCTCTGAGTTTTACAGAAATACTGTTGATATTTAACCTTTTGTCTCAAAAAACAGTCAACAGGATTTTTCAAAGGGAGCCAATTTTGATACTGAGGATGGCTAGCTAAAGCAGTGGCAAAATCAACACAGATATTGTGTCTTCTCACTTCCAGGGTTTGAAATTTACATACTGATAGGGTCAGGTTGTAAGATACATAATCAACACCAAGGATAATTCTACAGGCTCTTTTTTGGATACTTTCTATCAGATTAATCTGTTTCTGAGTAAGAGCCTTATTGAATACTGGGACACATTTACAATTTCTAACATAATGTTTACGCCATTCTGAACTATCTATCTATTGATTGAAGGACATTCAATCAAAATTTCCCATTCAATGTTGGTTGGGATTGTGGGCACACGAACACAGTTTGTTGACCAACATTGAATAGGGGAGGGAGGGGGTAGGGAGCCAAGAGTGATGGAGATTCGAATGTGTACAAAGAGTGGCCAAAAACTGATTAATTTACAATAACAAATCCACTTTTTGGTTATAATTTTATGAAAATACATTCACCGGCGATTGCACTCTATTTTGAACAGTAAGGTTGAATAATTATGCTCGTTAATATAGTTTACACATAAATCTAAGGTGTCTGCTTACCACAACAATAATTAGTTGTTGGCAAGTCGGTTATCTCAAAATAGGTTGTTTGCAATTTATGCAAAGTGCAAAGTATGGTATTTCTCAAAGCAAGGAACTACGCACATCGGATATGTACATTGTTTACATATCATCCTCGTTTGTTTTCTATTGTGTAATCGCCGGTTGCTACAAACAATGCAGTCACGTTTTCTTCCGGAAGGGTTTTTGCCAGGATAATGCATTTTCTCCATCAGCCGAACAGGAAGGTTATTCGCATTGGATCGTGTAAAACGCAGCATTGTATTACGTTCCCAACCTGTGAGTAGGCCGTCTATGACTTGAAGACGGAAGTCAAGATTACTGACATGCTTGTTTGTTGGTATGCTGTTGAAAATTACCGTGGCATTGAGCATGGATATGTTCAACATACTGAAAAACACTCGTTTCCACCATTTCAAACTTCTGTGTGTATGTGTAGTACTGAAAAATTTGATTAGCGAGATCGGTTCCTCCCATGAATTTGTTGTAGTTATCTATAGATTTGGGCTTAGCAATTTCACGAAATCCACTTTCGCTCTTCTTACACCGAATTTGTTTTGTAATTACTTGGCAATCACCTACATTTGTTAGCAGTACAACATTTTTGTTATCATGCCAAACAATGCATAACTGACCAGCCTTCTCATAAAATTTTGGGTTATCTCCCTTTTTCATTCTATTTGTCTTTGGGTGGGCTGCATTCGGTATTCCCTGTGCAGTATAACGCACTGGACCACAACATCCAAATCCTAATTGAGACAGTTTGGATACCAGAGCTGGTCTGTTAAAGTAATTATCACAATAAATTACATGTCCTTTATGTTCAAGTCCATTTAGAAGTTCAACGACGACTTCTCCTGGGATGGTTACGGTCAGAGGGATGGCACTTTGAGGGGATGAATCGGTATCTACATGTACATGTAGCCTTCTTGAAGTTTTTGTCTCCTTGGCAGCAGCTCCTGTGTACAGCATCCACGAATAGGTGTAACCCGTCTCTGACTCGTTCAAAGAGAATGCCTTAATTCCCCATTTGACCGGTTTTCTGGGCATGTACTGTAGAAACCCGAGGCGTCCCTTAAATTTGAGCATACTCTCATCAGGAGATAGGTTCTGTCCAGGGTAATAGAGGCTGCGAAATTTGGGGAGGAGGACATTCAGCAAAGGCCTAACTTTCTTAAGCTTGTCACATCCAGAGGCTGGTTCAGGCAACCGGTTGTCGGAGAGGTGAAAACATCGCATAATGGAAATAAATCTATTTCTTGACATTATGGATGGATAAAATGACATCCGTAGAACTTCATATGTTGACCAGTACATACTGTACTGAGGCGACTTGTTGATGCCCATAGCAAGCAGTAGCGCTACAAATGCCATCATTTCATTCGAGTGAGTGGGGGTCCAGGAGGTTTCTGAAACAGTTTGCTCTGCGTAGCGGTTTGTTTCGTCTACAAGCAGATCCCAGACGGCACTGCAGAAGAACAACTGGAATACCTGTACTGCAGAAAGGCCTGAGAAGTCACCTGCAGGACCAGAGCTTCCGGTGAATTGCATCGGCTTCCTGTTGAGATGACTGATCTCTTTCCAACCCGATCTGAAGTCTGTTTTCTTCCATCTGGATTTGGCATTTTTCTGCGGAAGGGAAGAGACAAAATGCATGAGGGTGCTTTTCGTCTATCACACAGTATAATTTATGAAAAGTGTGCCTAAAATTGGCACTATTTCCGCTGTTTTTTGATGACCAGATTGATGAAATTTTGGGGACTTTTTTTATAATCTCGTAATACAATAATTTTAATTTGGGGGGAAGGTCCACAGTTATCATGGCAACGGTTGTAATGTAATTAAATATCCATTTGTTTTTTAGTGTCATGCAAAAATAATGCAATTGCATATATTTCGTCTTTAATAACATTGTTACACGCCGTCTTCTATATTTTGAATACATAAATGAATAACATAATCACGTGATAAATCTTTTAATCCAACATGGCCGCCAATGGTGGCCATCTTGGCTTTTTAAATTGGCGGCCATTTATTTAGAGTATAGATGTTTGGTGTGGTTTTTTTGTTGGGGGGCCAATAGTTTACTCACGATCTCGTCAAACATGAAATTACGCGGAAAAGAGCATACGTAAAATAGAACTGGCATTTATCTACACTCAATGTTAAATTCGTTGCATACAGCTTAAAATGAAGCTATTCTCCAAAATCCAATTAAAAACTGATGTTAAAAGGGTAGTGCCTAACTAATGTTATACGGTCATGACCTACACAATATAAATACCTCATCCTGCGGATCCACGTCGCTCGAATGTCCTTTTTCGCCTTCGCTTGAGGATTCATCATCACCCTGATCATCGCTGCTTTCATCATTCTCCGTGTCGATCTCCATTTCCGAGTCACTATCATGAAATATCTCTGCCAAAATGGCAGCATTTCTATCGCTGTCCATGAATAAGTTTCGATTCGGCAGCCACTATCCCGCAGCCACTTTTTCTTTTAAATAACGCGCTGGCTGGGGGGGGGGGGGACGCTAACTATGCGCGGATTAATTAAATCGTCGATAGAGGGCGACCGTCATGAAATTCGCCTAAGCATTTTGGCTGGGGCCAATAAGCTCCGCCGGTCGTAAAACAATACGTTTGCAAAGGTGCCATTTGTATCCCCTGGTCTGGAACAATGACCACAAATATGTGCCATTTGGCGCCCGCGGTATGGATAGGGTTAATATGAACACTCAATATATTGCATTTATTTTGGATATTCATATATCAACTGTATCTCGTATTTTCACAAATGTATTAAATTTGCTGTACACACAGCTTGTCCCATTGACTGTAGACTGGCCAGCAAGGGAAGAATTAAGAAAAACAATGCCAAGAAGTTTTAAGAAGAAATTTCCAAAGTGTTCAAGTATTATAGATTGTTTTGAAGTTTTTATTGAGAAACCCTCTTCACTTACTGCCCGATCACAAACATATTCACATCACAAAGCACACAATACAGTTAAGTATTTGATAAGTATTTCTCCCCAAGGTACAATTACTTTTATTTCTAAGGGTTGGGGGAGGCAGGACAAGTGACAAAGAATTAACTGAAAAGTGTGGTTATGTAAGGAAACTGTTGCAAGGTGACACTGTCTTGCCTGATAGAGGGTTTGGCATGCAGGACACATTTGGTACATATGGTGTTGAATTACAAACTCGATCATTCACTAAAGGCAAGCAACAGTTATGTGCCATGGAGGTTGAGACAACTAGAGTTACTGCCTCTGTTCGCATACATGTGGAGAGAGTAATAGGTGTAGTAAGGCAGAAATTTACCATGTTGGAGGCGATCATACCTATTACCCTTTAAAAAAAAGATAATACTTATGATGTAACTACTCTTGACAAAATTGTTCATGTGCTTTATTGGAGGTAATAGGCCTAAATATTACAACCCAAACCAATTTAAAGGGAATGTACAGTATACAAATTAAAATCAAAATCATTTCAAAACTATCAAATAAATATCCAAAAGCTCACTCATTCATTGTAAATGAGCACAAGCACTTATTATCAAGAAAAATATCTTTGAAAAGCTCTCATCTTTTAAAAGCTCATGAAGATAAGGGATTGTTGAGTAGAATAATAAGAAATTTCTATGAACTTTATGCTCAATATGAAATTATTTTAAAGACTGTAACTAGGTACTGTGCGATGTTTTCTAAAGACAGCAATATTTTTCTGAAACGAACATAAATTCGAACACTTCCAAAACATTAATGTTGTTAACTTAAAAATATGGATCCACCATTGGTAATGTCATCAAACAGTTGAATATTTATTTTTTGTTTTTACCCTAGTATTAAATTGTGGAGTAGGCACCATTTTCTGTAAATCAAACCAGATATCAATTCACTTTTCTAAAATGACAGCAATTTTGACAGACATGTCATAGAGGAGATTTCATCTGTTGTGTAATTAAAGGCATAATATAGCTTTGATAATGATTGAAAAACAAAATTGTTTAGTTTTTTAATCTGAAAACTGGTTGTTTATAAAGTTGATACTGGTGTCAATCCTCAGAAATATTTCCGTCTGAAATGCTGTCATCTTTGGGATGGTTTGGGTTTTAATGTTTAGAAGGGCATCTACAGATATATGAAAAAGTTGTTTAATATTTCATGTATTTATCAATGAGAACATTTACTGAACAACTTCCTTTAATCTGATTCAGATTTTATACCTGTGAATGCTGTGATTTACATATAACTGTAGTACAGTCAGAAACTGACTAATGATTGTTTCAGCTGAGATTTGTGCTCAAGTTTAAAAGGAAATTTTGCTGAAAATAAATTTACAAAGACTCATCACAAAACACATATTGCCTTCATTTTGTCTCTTTGTCATATTTATACTACATATCTATTGATATCAAGAGTTAGCTCTCTGGTAAATATGCATGTTGCTCTATGGTCTTTAGTAACAAAGTCTTGGTCACTGACCTGTGAAATGTTTGGATATTATTTTTAAAAATGTTTTTTTAAATATACAACTATTCCTCCTGTTTTCTACAATCTGTACAGAACCACTTGCGCTTTGGAACAACTTTTAATTTAACACAGCTCGTATGGAACTTTTTTATTTGAAATTTATCAGAATAACATGAGACATGTTGTGCTTTCAAATCTGCTCGTCTGCAGTAACACCACACTGTGGGCTGACCTTCATTTCCAAAAGAAGCACTTGTACATGTAGCTGAAGTTAATGAATTCTGCACAGCTAAAGGCTTAGATTGTGTGAACCATTTTCCAATTACTTCACGCAAGATGCAAACCCTGTAAAAAGAACAGACCTTTTCCAGTACTCCTTGAAAGAAATTTGCATTAAATGCTATCCTTTGTATGTGTATTTGTGATGGAGTCCACACAACAAAATCACAGTATTTCCTTTTGGTTGAATAGAGTTGAGTTTGAACTTGATAATAATACTGATGATTTTCCTTCAGTTGAATACCTTTGTCAGACATGGATAAACAAAATGATGGGTCAGCACATGCAGTCTCCATCAGAACATCCTTTTTGCAGTAAGGACATTTGACCTCCAATACACCATCACCACAGCAGTCACAATGTACAAGGCCATCTGGTGTAGCTCCAATGATGGGTGTATCTGGATTGATGATGATAATGATAACAAACAAAATCAATAAAAACATATAAATGTACATAATTTATATCCTTTTTGTGGATAGTAAATCTTAATTTCCAAGCCTTTGAAATCTATTTGTTGTTGAATTGTTTTGAAGAGTCACACAAAGTTACACTTTCACTTTTATATTAAAGGTAAATAAGCTTATAACTTAACATGAAGGTTACTTAATAACTTGATTCAAAGATAGTGAGTGTACACGTAATGCCATTAATAATGGCATTATTACCAATTTTTTGTACTGTTAAAATTCATTTGTTTTCAAATATCTCACCTGTTCAACAGTTATGCTTAGTCTTGACAGCACCTCGTCTGCTTTATCCCCCAATTCCTTTTAATCAAGACTCAAGTTTTGTGGTTTGTAGCAGGTCATTACAGATGATGGCAGTGAATGTAACTTTGGTATAAAGTCAATGCTATATTGTGGGAGAGTTGACAAAAAAGTACTTTTTGCACCACTCTTATACAAGGCCTCGTAGAACTCATCTCTGGCATGTGATGAAGGTAGAGGTAGTTTATTAGAAGGTTTTGCAGATGACTTTGAGTCTGTAGATGGTTCTTTCAATTTGGTTTCGGGCCTTGAGAAATCTACAGTGGCAGGAGCACATCTAACTTTGGTTTTGGATGAACCAGGATCCAACCAACTGCATGGTAAATCTGTACAAGAAGTCCTCACTCTCGATCTGACAGTTGCCTCGACAGCAAATAGTACAGCAGTTATGTGGGAACATGTTTCTCCCATTCCTGCCATACATGTGCAATGTGCTGTTAGTATATCTCCATTGTCTTTTGCTGCCACCCATACCTTCAATGGAGCTTCATTTTGCTTCTGAGAATGTCCAACCTGATGGGTAAATAAAGACTCTTTGGTAACAACAATTAAATTTAGGCAATTTTTTTTAGAAAATAATTATAAGTTCATGGACAATCATTAATGTTTATTGAAACAATTTTCTCTCACAAGTTTCAATTGTCCAATACTGCTATTCAATAAACGTGTCTAAATACTGCTAACGTTAGTGCAACTGCAAGTGCAAATTTAGGCTAAGTAATTATAGTGTTGCATTCCCCACTTTTGTGGGTCAACAAATAATAGTCGGACACAAACTTTGTTGTGACAATCTCAATCAATGGGGCTGGTTTATTATTAACATCACTATTTAACAATGGCACTAGTAACATGTATGACAGGAGTGGTTGCGTATAGGTACATGTCAATAGTTAAACTACTTGTGCTAAGTTCCGAATAGGGTGTACGAATGCCAACTATTGGGTACAGTCAGTGGGGACCATCGTTCGTTCATGCGGCTTGTCACTCGGTATACGGTACGGGCACTGCTATACCGAGAGACGGGCGGCTGGTCGGTCTCTACGACGGGGACCACCAGGGCTTGACTACACGGGGTGTCTGGACGGGCCCAGAGTGTGTATCAGACTGCATTAGCTACATGTAGGCGAACCAATGGCCATATCGACGCCCTGCACCAGTAATTGGTTCAACGAACGAGGCTCTGGACCGTAATAGTTTGGTATATCGCACTGTCATGGACCGAGTCGCACAGATATCATTCGGAATCGCACTTCGCCGAGATCATGAAATCTTGGGGATTATATAGAAATCTGGGGCCTAGGAATGAATAAAACATTAGCCTAGTTTAGGGTCTTAACCAATGAGAAGCTTGGCTTCCGCGTCTAAGGGTAGAAACGTGTGCAAAATCAGGGTATACAACAGGTCCTTGTTCCATATAAGGTAAGGTATTTGACGAAAGTGATCGACAACTTAGAAAGGAGGGCGTGTTCAATGGGGAAAATGCTTACTGGGCATGTTAAGCTATTTGCTTGTGTCGGACCCTGTTATAATTTCAATTTTAACCCATTTAAGGTGGTCCGACGAATGTTACTTTAAAGGTGATTTCTGCTTCTTGCCTTTGTGTGAATCACCCGAGGCTGTATTTTACCCCTCACGTTTTTTTATTTTCAATGTTTCCAAACCAAACTCGTGGGAAAAAAGGGCTTAACTGTTGTTCCCACGATGTTATCTGCTGACGACGACATTCTTTCGTGTCCGGAACTACCCCAAGGACATTACGTAATTTCCCAAGCTCGGTCAGTAGTCCCTTTGTTTTAAGTGATGGGATATTTGACCACGCCGGCCAACATGGCATAAACACCCCTCCAGACTGGTCAATATCTAGTGTCCACGCTTTCTTCAAGAGTGCTGTCCACTAATATTTTGCTGATTGGTCCCAATTCCTCTGAAGGCGAAATTGCGTCATTGTTTTACATTTTTGACCAATCAAATTGTCAAACCCCGCCTGTCCGAGTGCGTGGCCAGTATGGTTTTATCCCTTGTCCCGCTCCTGTCTCCTCAGAAGCGAACAAGACCTAGATGTGAGACGAAGAACCTATTCTCGAAAGTGCCCGATTTCGCACTTTGCGTAGTTTTCTTTAGGAACGCGTTGACTTTCCCTAAAGTATGTTCCTAACATATTCTTCTTACGTCCCCTATCACGTGCTCTGTTGATACAGGTAAGCTACTTATTTTTACTTTCTATGTATAAATATATTCCGTGTATAATTTTTCAATGATTGATTTGATTATTCAACAAACTGGTTAAAGACAAACTCAAGACGGATGGAACAGTCCAATATGAGTTTCAGATCAGTCGCCAGTATATTTGTAGAACATTGCCTTTATGTATATTGAATTGTATAAAATGATATTTCATTGTGTAACCTTTAATACTCATTGCGCGTACGGAAAAGATTCATGAGTCCCGTTAGATTTAGCTGGCTGCTAGAATTTCCATGCCATCCTTTAGCTAGTTATTGTTCAGTTTTGATGTATTTCAATTGTTACTAATTTCCACCAGCCTATTCTACTGTTTAGATGTGTTTATTATTCAATGACCCAGTTTCTTAATTTGTTAAGGTTGGTTAAATCACTCTTCTAATTTAATCCAAATTCACTACAAGTTGATTATCCAAACTGACCGTTTTACCGATTCACAGTTGTGGTGCTATATTGTTGTACACATTTGCGCATACTGTATGGATGGTCATGGGTAGAGTATTGTCCATGTCCTTGCAAATAAGACAGTTATACACATTCCTTTCAATTAAATAGACTAAACGACCGTTGCTGTTTAGCGTATAAACAACTGTGACCTTTGCCCTCAGTTGACCACAGGAGTGTTAGACACACGCACGTAACAACTATCATGTTCGAACCTATGCTTGAACCATTTCCTTGATTTTTCGCAGTATGATTTATGAATGAAAAGCAAGTAATTACTCTCGATTATTTCTAGAAAGAACATTTCTAAGTTGTCAAATGTATTGACGAAGCGCATACTATATTTTCAATCTATTAGGTTTCTTTTATTATTTTGGTTAATTTACTTAGTTCTAGTTAGTTGTATTTTGAAAAGTATTGACCCATTACTCAGAAGCGAACAAGACCTAGATGTGAGAAGAACCTATTCTCGAAAGTGCCCGATTTCGCACTTTGCGTAGTTTTCTTTAGGAACGCGTTGACTTTCCCTAAAGTATGTTCCTAACATTATTCTTCTTACGTCCCCTATCACGTGCTCTGTTGATACAGACACTAGTCCACCAGGTCTCGCTTGGTGGAGTTGACCAGTTCATCTCCCCACACTGCCCCGCTTCTCAACCCCCTTTTGTCGCCTCTTCTGGAGATCGCCAGGACGCCGCACTCGGAGCCAACCGGAGTCGTCTTTAAAGATTTGCGTCCTTTCCAAGACCCAGTTGAAGCGCGAAACCCAGCTAAGATCATTGTTATATCCATATGTTGAACATTCTATTCATTGTTGATTAATTTCTCCAGTGGTTCACTCTTAAAAATTCTACTTTTATGTTGATTATTTTTTACGGTTGATTATTTTTTCATTTAATCCTACAAGATCCATTGTCACTTGACACTATAGCTGCATAGAGAAACCACTGTAGGATTTAATAAGCATTTCGTGTATTTTTTCAATATGTTTTCGTGAATTTTCCTTGTTGATTTGTTGACAACTCAGTGGTCTAATTTTATCCTTTCTCTTATAATTCATATTTGATCGTACTTCCGACTGAAGTTGCCCAGACTCAATTTGTGAGTTATTACCGGTATTTGTTGTTTATTTTATGATCAAGGTCTTTGGTAGATTGCCAAACTCAAATTCATTTATTACACCACTGAAGTGTCTTCCTATGCTTTCATCCATTTACACTGTTTTAACTAAATTTTAATGATTTCTTACCGATACTGTTTTGTTGATTTTTCTTTGATATGATCACCTAATAATAATAAATATCTTGACAGCCGGTAAAAGAGGATCAAACAAATTTCGCTGTCCGCTGTGTTTCTTTAAAGAGCAAAGTTCCGTTTTTTTAACAATCGAACACAGTCGCAGGCTCTTAATAAAAACAGAGGTAAAACCTGTGACACTTGGATGCTAAGCTATTACTGCATGCGGGAAAAGAGCGGCTGTGATTGGGTAGGGAGCACTACACGCGGGCCACGGCTAATGACTGAGCGGGTCAGTCACGGTGACTGTTTGGCCGTGGTTCACCCACGAACCGTGTTCGGTGTGAAGGGGTGGACTCCGAGGAAAGTATTCGGAAAATAGACTAAGTCCAAAGGACGGCTCCAAGCCACGTGGCGGGAGGGTGTGGCACGCACGCAAGGCTCTCGCTGGTGTTGCATTTTGCATTGCGTTGGCGCTGGATATGCATGAGCAAAAGTAGCGTCCTTGTATGGATTGCATATTCATAGCGGACAATCGAGGGTCCGGGGAAACAAACCCTGGGACTTAGACTGCTTGAAATTGCATCGTAAGCAAAATATTTGAAGTGGAAGAAGTAAAATAGAGGGTGCTAATATTTATCAAAATCAAAGGGTAAGATTCATAACACTAGCTCCGTGTTAATAAAAGTACAAGTCATGATCGTGTACTTACGAAAGCCGTCATGACATAAATAATTGCGTCCATTTGACGATTCCACATCAACACTAGCAATCAGTAGATTTCGAACTATGTTGTTGTTGTTAATGGCACTTCTGGCAATCTATGTGCCCTTTGTGCCAGTTGCTGTACGAATTGAACAGCGCATGCACGAAGAGATGCGAATGATATGAGACTGCTTTTTGAGATTATGACGTAAAAAAACGGACTCTGTAGCCTACTTGGACAAACCTTAAAATGTTCCTTTTTTATTTCACTGGGAGCTGATAAATTAGAAGTAATCTTGATGGACCGGTACAAAACTAAGAAAATAGATGATCAGTCAAAAGGTTGGAGAAGTATAAACAAAATTAAAGGAGATTAACCCAAACCCAAAAAGTCAAAGGTTACTATAGCACGATCTAGAAAATGAGGGGGTGGGTGCTGGTGATCCTCCAGACATAGAGCACCGCATGTGTTCCTGCAAGCCGGTCCGTTTCCCTTGCAGTTTAAGAGCCCGTGCTCCGCCAGGTAAAATTTGCAGGGCCGCAACACTTCAGGTGATGAGGCGGCACCCTGTCCAGCCAATCATCAAAACACCCAATCGTCTTTAAAAAAATTGCTTGTGTGGAGAAGAATTATGTATTATTTTAATATTTTCCGAAACTCTCTTTAATAAATTGAAAAAAAATAGGCTATGTTATTTTTGGATCCAAGTAAGTCATGTATTGTCATTTGATTATCAGTATATTTTAGAGCAGCCCTTTGTAATTTATATCTATTATTGATATATATTATACATGAAGTAAAAAGGTGATTTACAATATCATAAACGTTACACGTATCAATAATGATCATTATTGCGTTGAGTTATTTTTCCCTTTAGTTTTTCCATTAGGTGCCTTATGATTTGATGAACTGGATGCCCCAGTTTCCATGGCCATCTCTTTCTTTGTGTGTCTTGTTTCGTAGGTCTGTTTGGTGATTGTGATGTATTACGTGACTTACTGATGTTTTGGTTTTTTTCTCTAGGTTTTTTTATCTTCAGTGCTATGGAGTATGTGTTCAGCCAGAGATAAAATTTCCGTTTTTCTCTTTCCTTCATTTCTAGTACTTTCCCATATTTGCAAAGCTCCAATGATTAATTCTATTAATGACTGATTTATCAAGTATTGTGGGTTAGGTTCTGTTTGGCATCCAACCGCTTCCTCTGTTTGGGTGGATGCCTCCTTTCGGCTGACAGCTGTGGGTTTATTTTGCGTAGGTTCCATGGGTTTGCATATTTATCCATGCTGGTTTTGGTTTTGGGTTAGGTGTGTCCGTATATTTATCTGTTTGAATTGTGATGTTGGTTCGAACCGTCTTTGCTGCTTCCGCATATGAAATATTATAGGTAACTCTGAATTCCTGGATTTTCTTTTCTTCCTTGTAGGAGTTACACCCAGCATAGGCAGAGGAGTGATTCCCACCACACCTGCTACACTTAACTTGCTCTTTTTGAGTGCACTGGTCGTATGTGTGAAAACCACGACATCTGACACACCTCGTCTTGCTTCGGCAATTGTTTGCTGTGTGGCCTAGTCGTTGACAGTTGAAACAACGTATTACTGGTGGAATGTACGGTTTTACTGTAAATGATTCATAACCCAATTGGATGTGTGTAGGCATATGAGGGGTATTAAATGTGAGACATACCGATGAAGTTTTCCCTGTTTGTCCGTTTCTTTTATACATGAGTCTGCGCACATCTGTAACCCCAAATCTTTTACACTCCTTTTGTATTTCTTTATCTTGAATTTCAGATGGAATTCCTGAAATGACGCCTTTGCTTTGTGTTTCTGATTTAGCGTATTCAGTGACCACGGCCCATTGTCCTATTTGACTGATTCCTTTTAGTTTGTTTGCTTGAGCTGAAGTACAGCATCCGACACTAATACCTCCTTGGTTGGTTTTAGATACATTTTTTATGTAATCTTGTCCCATTGAGTTAAGAGCTTTAGCTATTTTTATTGGATTAATTTGTGCAAGTTTTACATCTGGGGAGTTTATTATTACTATAGTAGGGTTTACTTGTGGTTCATATGTGCTAAGGTTTCTTCTTTTCTGTTGTCTTGCATCACTATCAGAGTCACTAGAGGAGCTACTTTTGTTTTGAAACGATTTTGTTCGCTTTCGAGAAATCTTTGTTGTATATTCTATATCTACTTCATCATCTTATTCTTGTGCCTGGCTTATTAGTCTATCTAGAGTAGATCTTGGTTGGTTACTTATTTGTCTGTTTCTTTTCCGGTTAGATAGTTGTTCTTGAGCTATCCCATGTCATATCATCCTCAGATTAGTCGGACATATTTAGTCCGACGAAGTCTGAGGTCCCCTATGAAAAAATAGACTGAAGATTTGAAAATGCAAAAAGAAAATTGACCTTAATGGGTTGTTTATGAGTAATATAATTTGAAAAGAAAGGAGTAGGTCTCACCTCTTCTTTTGCCTAAAAAAGGAAAAGATTTTAAACTGTTAGAAATACCAAGATGGCCGCTCGCAAAAAGCACGTCTCATTTCATTCGCGTCTCGAAGCGTTCTCCTTCGATTTCGAACTAAGCCAGCTGTGAAGTAGTTGTACGCATCCAGACTCTTGTAATTACTTCAACTCTGACCCCGAGTAATGAGAAGGCGTGTGTATCAAGTACGTAAAAATGTCAGGGGACTGCACATCAGGAATTTGTTGCGCGCTGATTAATGAGGTCATTTTGTCCAGAGGTATGATGTATGGATCACAGAAGCCGCCTATCAATTCAATATTTTCTACATATCTTGCCCGACTCGAGAAATCTAACTTTTCAGCATATGCCGACAAGTATGGAGCAAAAGTTGCCATCTTTCCTGTAAAGTTTGCGCGCTAATATTAATAAGTACTTAAAGTTCCATTTAACGCCTTTGACCTTAGAAAATTGCATAGGCATACATGCAAATTTCTTGCTCGGTTGCCTACCAAGATGGCAATAGTACTTGAGCCGATATCCATAGTGATAATTGTTGAGAAACGACGAGAAAATTGTCAGGAAATTAGGAGTAAAAATTGTCGGGAAACAAGGTGTAAAAATTGTCGAAAAAATAAGAGCAAAATATTTGCGAATTAACGTTAACGTTTGGCCTAGCTACTCTGACTCTCACTCGGAGAATCGATTGTCAGAGTTTCTGCAAGAATACTTTGAGCCGATATCCATAGTAATAATTGTTGAGAAACGAGGAGAAAATTGTTGGGAAATTAAGAGTAAAAATGTTCGGGAAACAAAACTCAAGAAACTTACGTAGTATATATACTACTCAAAACAATTTAGGGAACACCGGATTTACTGCAAGAGGTGGTCACACCCGTTATTGAAATGAACCGGGATTTTCATTTGCAACCCCCTCTCTCTTTCTGTAGTCATGTCATGAAATGTGTAATCACTACATGCATCCTTTATCATCTGTTTCATTGTGCAGTTGTTTCTCATCAATTCTGTGAAACATTGTGTTTATCTGAAATAAATGATCTTGCTTTAACTGAGATTATTCCGGTGTTCCCTAAATTGTTTTGAGTAGTATATATAGTGGTGAATGATTTCGCAGAACGATATAATTTTTCGAGGAAACTTAAACCATTGGTAACCCATACAAGAGAGTTCAGTGAATGGGCACTGCGCGCAGTACCAGCAAAATATGGATTGCACAACTGCACATTTGCCCCTAATAAGAAAACGAGGGGAAGTTGGTGGTTTGAACTTGGTTTGGAAGTCATGTGAAAGGTTGTTATAAAATCGCAAGCTACCGAGGTGACAACCGGCGCCATGATAACCAAGGACGTTCGTCATCGGTGCTCGTGTGAAAAGGGCTTATGTATACATTTGTATCATTAATTCTATGTAGAAATCAATGCACGTTTCAGCCTATTTAATCTGCGTGGTTGAAAAAAAATATGAAAGTTCTTCTCACAAAAATGCGTTAGGTCTATACCAAAAATGTATAATATCTTTACAATTATTTTAGAAGTTTTTAATGAATCAAACGTCGATATTCTGGCCATCACGGAAACCTGGTTGAAAGGAAACGATACCGTTACCCCATCTGAACTTACATCTTTGGGTCATAAGTTTGTTCACAACCCTAGATTAACTAAATCTGGGGGTGGCGTCGGCCTGTTGTACAAGACTGAACTTAATATACGTGAAAAAAAGAATAAATATGTTTCTACCAGTGTTGTAGTCGAGACCGGATAGTCCGAGACCGAGACCGAGACCGAGACCGAGACCGGAAGGTCCGAGACCGAGACCGAGACCGAGACCGAGACCGACCCGTCGAGACCAAGACCGAGACCATGAAGGCCCGAGACCGAGACCGAGACCGAGACCGAGACCTGCATAAATAAAATTAATAACATAATAAAAGAGTCAAACAAAACTTTGTGTGATTTTGTGAACACTTTTATTCTCATGAAAACAAGAAAAACAACAACTTTTGCCATTTCTTTGATCGGAAGTTTACATCCATCTAACAAACAAAGAAATCTTTTATCATTTGTGGCCCATTTTAACGAACACTTTCATTACATTTCAAAAACATCAGCATTCCCAACATCTGTGCCGACAGTCGTGCACGATGGGGGCGCATGATAATACCACCCCTGCACATGGTGTCAAGAATCCAGTGATGCCTTGTTGCTTGCTGGTTTCTTTTAGACTTTTAGACTAAGTACTCTTCATACCTTTTAAAAAGCAATAACAAATGATAACTTTAATTAAAACTTAAGAATAAGAAGATCACAAAAACTGGCACAACAAATTTTTAATCTTCACAGATGGGAGGGCAATTCATATAGCAAGAAGCCTAAAACCAAATAAACTTTATTTCACAAGGACATGTCTAAAACCACAATGAACGTGGACTGATGATTGACTTGTAAAGTTCACCCCAGGGGATCCAGCAGGGGAAAACAACATGACTTTACAAAGATTAGTTGATGACACCCCGACCCAGGAAGGAACAAAACGTGTTGTGGTATTTATTACTTTAAAAAAGTGGGTGACTCTTATTCATTAAATTTGAATAACAATTTCCAACAATTACAAAATAAATGTAGGCCTACTTATGCCCCAGTCACATTGGAGCTGCGATTGCCTACGACCATGTCAGTCGTGCGACCTAGGGCGGTCTTGGCCCGGTCGTAGGTTTTTTCTGCGATGCAGTCACACAATAAGACCTGTCCCCGACTGGTCTGCGACTTGTAGCCAACTGATAGCACGACTGGTCGCAAGACCTTGAGGGACTTGTCGTACGATCACCCAAGACTACCTACGATTGTCAAGGATCAGTCGCACGACTAGTCACGACTGGTCGTGCGACTATGCATGACTATTCGCACGACTTGTCGTGCAGTCGCAAGACTAGTCACGCATAGTCGTGTGACTAGTCGTGCATTCGCACGACAAGTCGTGCGATTAGTCGTGCATAGTCGTGCGACTGTTGGACGACTGGATAGTCCCACGATGAACCACGACTACGTAAGACCACCAAAGACTTGTAGCACGACCATCGCACGACTATTGAAGACCTACCTACGACCAGCTACGACCAGCTACGACCAGTTTGGTCGCAGCCAGGTTTTTGAACATGATCGAAAACCTCCCCAAGACCGAATTCGGTCTTGCGACTACCCAAGACCACCCGCAACCACCCGGGACTTGTCGCAGGACTTTTCTACGATTCCTTGTAATTTCCAGTCGCAGACGATCGTAACCTGTTGTAAGTTGTCGTATCCTCCAGTGTGACTGGGGCATAACTTGGCTTTGTGCGCCCGGCTCAAGTGCCTGGTGAATGCCGAACTTGTTCCAGATCGTTCACTTATCCGAGTTGTTTTGGTGCAGAAATTGGACATTGCTGAATGCTTCTTATTCCCTGCCTTTGTGTCGGTGAATTTTTTGTGGTCTTTAAAACCAAACTTGATTATCGATAACGCGATGAGTTGCTTGACATATTGATTACTTCAAAACCTCGCGCAAACATTAGGGAAACGAGCCCAGTCTAATGTCACGGTCGCCAACCCCCGATTCGAGGGTTCGAGGTGTGATATCCTTGCAGTCCTCCCAGCTTGGGGGTATCCACAAGCTAACAAGATAAACTTCTCTTTTCATGCCTTTGTAATTGATCGGGTCACTCAGTGGTCAACTTCCGGCCGTGTATACAAGAGGTGCGATTACGGTTGTGCGTGACAACGTAAAAGTGTGTATTAAGTTTTACTTCTCCTGAGGACGATCAGAGCATACTGATCGAAACGTCGAGTTGTACCCCCAGTTCTTTTCAGAACTAATTACTACTCAATTGAGATTCCACATGGTGTCACCGCAATTAGTCTTACTTATCATCCTCACCATGCAAAGCTACAAGTTTTACCTAAGTTTTACTTATGTTATAAACAAATTATTTTACATTTGTTTAGTAGAATTTTACTATGAAAGTGTATAAAAGACATGATTTAAAGTCAAGTCCCCCACGAGGCGCTGTGTCTCATTCAACGTCAAATTCAAGATGGAGAACACGAAGGTGAATAATGTCACAGCAGTGGGAGTATCGTCAAAATTTTACTGATTGAGCAGTGGCGTAACTACGGTCCAATTTTCAGGGGGGGGGACTAGGGGTGCACCACTTTTTCTAGGGGCATGTCAATACTTGAATCCTGCATTCTCAAATAGGGACCTATTTTTTCAAAATTCTGAATTGGGGGCACCCGGGGGACACGGACCTTGGCTGGGGGCACGTTCCCCCGTGTCCCCCTATATTTACGCCACTGTGATTGAGGCGGTTGAAGGTAAACAATTCTTGAGTAAACAAGCCTGAATCGTTTGTGGGATGAAATATCAGCGTATACTCGTTCAGACCATGGAGGACTGTTTTCTTCCTCCATGTTCAGACACAGTCATGTACCATACGTTATGCATTATGCGCCCAGCAACGACTGCTTCATACAAGTCATTGTGCAAGTATTTGCATGCATGTGTCGTGACCATTAGGCCAAAAAAAAAAGATGTTGAGTTGCCCTCCACCGACCGACCCAAAAGTGCTGAAATCTTGGGTCGGTTTTTTTTTTTTTTTTTTTTTTCCCCCGTCATTCATAGGCCTATTTATTAATGAAACTTACCAATTTTCTTTGTATAAAACATAATAGTTAATACGTTTGATTTGTGAAATTTTCCACTTTTTTTACCGGTAAATTTACCGGTACCAAGACTCAATCTACATGTTTTCAAATCGAATGGCCCCAACCCTCACATGGTGCACTGCCTTCGCACACACTGTGTGCCAACGATTGCGACTCAAATCTACACGTTTTCCAATCGAATGGCCCCTCACATGTTTTCCACTGGCTTCGCGCACTGTTTTGTATGTCAACGATTGCGACTCAATCTACACGTTTTCAAATCAAATGGCCCTCACATGTTGTGCACTGGCTGCCCGCACTGTACGTGTGTCAACGATTGCGACTCAATCTACACGTTTTCAAATCAAATGGCCCTCACACGTTGTGCACTGGCTGCCCGCACTGTACGTGTGTCAACGATTGCGACTCAATCTACACGTTTTCAAATCAAATGGCCCTCACACGTTGTGCACTGGCTCCCCGCACTGTACGTGTGTCAACGATTGCGACTCAATCTACACGTTTTCAAATCGAATGGCTACTCACATGTTGCATGTTGAGCATTTCACGCAATATGGATGAATTTGCTGTGTCAATCACAGCGAAAAGTACAACAAAAATGCTTGGGATACTTTTATTCTGAAGCAAAATTCCTTGCTGATAGATATACAAATGAAAAACATGGTATGTGGTTTCAGTTCCAATGCATTTCAATCTTAAAATGACAGTCAAGGAAGAAAAAAAAAAAAAATCCCGACCGACCGACCCCTTCAAATATTTTCACTAGAGGGCAACTCAACAAAAAAAAAATTTGGGGCCTTATGCGCTGTCAATCGGATACATAGTTTCGCCTTTCTCTCGGAACAACTAAGGCTTAACCTGAACTATATAAGGAGAACACCAATACAATTATTTAAAAACTCAACATTTGTTTAACCTTCAAATACCTCAACCAGGAATCCTTACATTTGTAACTGGGCCAGGTACAAAACAGAACTCCCATAGACATATTATCAAACAATAATGTAAGAAAAACAAAATACCCATTAAAAGTAATACTTTATACAATTTACCTACAATAGAGGTAAACCATTTAGTCTTATACCTCACAAGTATGTAAAATTTTACCTAACCAACATTTACCTACAAGTTAGGTAAATAAAATTACCTAATATCGCAGTAAAACGTTATACAACTGTTAGGTAACATTTTACCCAACGCCTGTTTGGTCAAGTTTGACTTAATTATTAGGAGGTTCACCGGGAACATCTAAAACGGGGGAAGATTTTACACAGCTTGTGTAATTTCTTCTCTGGTTTGTAGTAATGTGACTGGAATCGCTTACAGGCGCGGCGGCCGCATGAAAACAAAGTGTGTCTTCCGGAAATTGAATACAGTGAATCATGTACCCAAGCTTCAGCGTACAACATTGTGGGAATAAAAGCACGATAGTGATGGGTACCAGACTTATTACATTGTCCCAAACAAACACTGGTCTCTTAATTTTCATGGTGTTTGGTGTCAATTCTAGAGAAATGGAATGAACATTTTTGAAAATTTTGCATTCAGGAGACTCTGTGTAGGTATTTGTGAGCTGGGTAAAACATGTTTTGTAAAATATTACACAATTTAGGTAAAATTTCGGGAAAATAAAGAACACAATTGCTGTGTAAGTTAAAAATTACGTAATTTAAATGTATTAAATTTTATTTACATAATTTATGTAACTAATTCAAGTCTTTACCTTGCCCGTGTAACTTTTACCACAAGGAACCTAAGCATTGCCGTGCGTTGTGTAAAAATTCACTTTTAATTGTGTAAAGCCCATGCACCATGTGATCATGCATTGTGTGTGCGCGACGTGTGTGCAAAAGCAGTGTGTGCCTGTCAAGTCGACAATCGCCTCACAACATGGAGTAAATGAGAGAGAACCTCGTGAAGTGGGGATTTGAAGAGATGTTTTCATTTTATTGTTGATAAATAAAAGAAACGTCTTTGAAACTGTAAAGTATAGTGGGGTGCCTTGTTTCATTTACATTATTTTTAATGAATTATGCAGACCAAACAATGTAGTAAAAGTTTACAAGGTCAAATAGTAAAAAGAGTCTAGTATTCTACACAAAAAGTAAGTATTTTTTACCAATACATTCAGTAACAATTTACTTAATTTATGTTTACCTATTTAAGAGGTAAATCTTTTACTGATTTTTGAAGTAAAAGTTTACAAAATGTTTATGAAAAACTTTACCCCACACGCATTTTGTAAAACTTTACCAAACAATTAGGAGGTTCGTATACAACATTGCAAAATAGTAAAATTTTACACAACTTGTGTATTTTTTTTCTGTGTGTATTTCAGCGTATAAAGCTTGATTTTTATGGAGTTCATGGAAACAATTTCTAGTGGCAGATGTGATAGTAATATCTCTCCCATATGTTCCTGTATAGACGAAGCCAAATCAATATTTAGGTTTTGTTGTTGAAAATACAGTCTAGCCTTATAAACTATGACGAATTTATTAGGGAGTGAGGATGGGAGATGAATATGCAAATTCCCTCCAAATAAAAGATTAGGGCTGACATATGTCAGGTTGTCGAAATTATCTTTTGTTAAAATGCTGCTCATTAATGTTTTTAGTAATATATCGCCGTAGCTGTCAGACTAACACATGTCGTAAATATTTATTTTTATGGCTTTTTCAAAAGAGTTGTGTTTAATGCATTTGATTACGCCTATGGTGAATTGGTTTGGGGACATTATATAGCGACATTTTATTGTTTTATTAATGTTATTCTAGCAATATATTATATTGGCTGCAGGCCGAAATATGGGGGAAAAACATTTTGCTAAATCCATCGTGATTATTGGGAAATGGAATCAGGCGAGAGCAATGTACAATGTACAACAGCGTGGGGTCATGAGAATTATAAAGTGTTCTTAACTTGGTCAGGGGTTTTCTTTATTATTACACACTGTAAAAAAATAATGTATGCAACAAATACGTAAATTTCAAAGGATGATGCCAAATTCCAATTTATCTTATCTGACCCCTAACCTGTCACCCATTAGGCCTCCTGCCCCACCCAACAGAGAAAATCATCCCCTGACACGTACACATAGGCCTACACAATAAGAAATTTTAAAAATATATATTTTCTATTTTGTGTGTAAACATTTTGAAGGTTCATTTAGGCCTACTGTTTTACGAAGATAATGAGGGAATGTTTATGAACTTAAAACTGTGGGTCCACGTCTTTGTTCTGTACCATCGCTTACCGCAGGGTCTTTAATAGCATCATGGTGATAGCATTTAAAACTAGCCCGCCTTCCAGTTGATCCTGGCCGATTTCCGCACCTTTAAATATAGCCGGAATCTGGTTGTGCAAGTTAGTCCAACCCCATTTTCCCATCCCTTTTCTTCAAAATAAAATAACGCAGTTTCTATTTTCTGGGGCATAATTCCTTCAGAAGAAATTCTCTCCATTAAAATAACTTACAAAAATAAAGTGCCCTGAACTAGTTTACTATATATAAAAGAAACACCTCATATTGTTTACCACCTGCCACTTTCAGCTCCCTCTCAACTTTAAAACTATTCATTGTACAATCATAATGAGAATCATTACCGGTACAGGCCTGTTAAACTTTGTGAGTGCATACTAGTAATCATGTTCGGCCATCTTATGTCAGTTAATCCCTGAATACAAGAGCTTTTGTTTGAGTGGACGCTCATTCAGAGAAACCAGACTATTTTTTGTACCTCGCTTTCAAATGCTAATGAAATATATGATCCGTTTCTTTATTCCTTTGCTGTGGAACTATCGGACAATTGGTGCATGAAACATAAGCCATAGTGTGGCTGTGAGAATTACAGTCATTTTGCAGTAATTTGTCAGTTATCTTGTGAATAAGGCGAATGGCCTGCATGATATGTGAAGGAACGTGCTCATGTGAACCCTCATTCGTTTACACAGCACTTCCGGCTCCAACTGGTCATACTTCCAAAAGGATTGCATACAATTTACGCCATCCGTTCTGTACATGTACATGTACATGCACATGTACATGCACATGTACATGTACAGGTACAGCAGGTGGGTGCTAGTGTGGACTGGGGTTGGGGTTGACTCACACCTTCAAGGACTGTTTGCATTGCTCCATGGTTTAATGCACACAATGACTGACATAATTATTATGAACTGGACTCTTCTGTGGTCAGCCAATAATGTTAGCCAGTGAAAATGATACCAGGTTTATCTAGCAGAAGATCAGCTGTTTTTGCAACTGATAGCAGTAAAGGTGCTAATAACATCCAGTGTGACATTAGACTGGGCTCGTTTCCCTAATGAAAAGTTTACAACTGTATGTGCAGGAAGTACTGGTACACACACACACACGAGACCACATGTGAATGCTTAATACAGCGGCGACAGCGTGCGTTCTTTCGAACAGGTAGTACATGCCACTCACATCTCGATCCCAAGTTTATCGAACCCTAATAAAGCCGCGTGGGGCATGAGTTGATGGTTGGATGACGATCGCACCACAGGGGGCGGGAAAGAAGTAGGCATCTACTGCACGTTTGGTAACAAAATGTGAAATCGTTTTACGTTTCAACGGAACCAAATAAAAACAAAAACGAATAATCGATTATTTTCATGTGTTGCAAAGTGGTTAAAAAGGCTGGTCTCGACACGAGACCAGTCAAATCTTCGAGACCAGAGAGGTCCGAGACTGAGACCAAGACCGAGACCACAGGGTATCGAGACCGAGACCAGGAAAAACCGGTCTCGAGACCTACAACACTGGTTTCTACTTCCTTTGAACACATGGAATGTGACATTTTAAGTGAGAATGCATTGCTTCGATTGATGGTTCTTTACCGGCCACCTGCTTCTCATTTTGGAACATTTCTGACAGAGTTTGGCAATCTATTAGAGGATATGCTTACTTTACCAACTGAATTTGTAATCATGGGGGATTTTAACATACACTATGATCAGCTGGATGCTCGAGACACAGTAGCGTTCACAAATCTCCTTGATTCTTGCAATCTGAAGCAGCATGTTCATGAAACGTCTCATAATCGTGGACATATTTTGGACTTAATAATCAACTTTAGACATTATCAGATCTATTGATGTTTTTGATCCTATCTTATCTGATCACTTTATGGTAACATGTTCACTCAATGTCAACAAACCCACGAGGCAGCAATCAAGCATTATTTATCGTAAAATAAAGAATATCGATACAGCTCGGTTTACTCAGGATATATCACAATCTTCACTATCTGACATTGCAAGAGCTGATACCAATCCAGAGGTTCTTGCCAATGCTTATGACACGGTTTTGAGAAATATTCTGGAAAAACATGCACCATTGACAACAAAAACGTTTACTCTACGCCCCAACACACCCTGGTTTTGCGATGATGTGCGCAAGGAGAAAGTAAAGCGTAAGAAACTAGAAAACAGATGGCCAGGGGCGTGTCCAGGATTTTCAGCAAGGGGGGGTCTGGCCTGAGACTATCTAAGCGGAGCGCCACCATCGGTTGGCGCGGAGCGTACAGGGGGCGCGAGCAGGGGGGTCCGGACCCCTGGACCCCCCCACCCCCCTTGGACACGCGCCTGATGGCGTCTGACAAAACTCACAATTGACAGAGACTTATATAAAAACCAGCGGAACAAGGTCATCGGTCTTCTTAAACAAGCCAAATGCAGCTACTACCAAGATCTTATCAGTGATTGTCAAGGTGATGGCAACCGGGTGTTCAAGGTACTCGACAATCTTCTGGGTCGTAAGCCGACTGCTATTTTACCTTGTGGTTCAGCACCTGAGATTGCTCGTCGGTTTAGCCAGTTCTTTCAAAACAAGATACACGACATACGGACGAAGTGTACGGAAATGAGAGATCATGAATCTGCAATTGGGCTTGATCACGACATTGCGGTATCTCCTACTCAAATCCCAGATAGTGAATTTTCACTTACAACTGTTTCATATTTGCAAGTCGAAAAGATTATACGCCAATCAGTAGCAAAATCGAGTGATCTTGATCCCATCCCGACTAAGTTTCTGAAATCATGTTTGCCGGCTATTGCTCCAGTCATTACATCTCTGGTAAACTCATCGATCGGTCACGGTGTTGTACCTAAAATACTGAAATCAGCAATTGTCACACCGATAGCAAAACAACGTAAGATGACAAGCGAAGATGTGGAGGACCTTAGAAATTACAGACCTGTTACAAATCTACCATTCTGTTCGAAAATCCTCGAGAAAGTTGTTGCCCAGCAACTTACACAACACATGTTTCAACATCAAATGAATGAGCCCTTTCAGTCTGCTTACCGGAAATTCCACAGAACGGAAACTGCTCTCACCCGCATCCAGAATGACATTTTGTTAAGCGTTGACCGCGGCAGAGTTGCTATCTTAGTTTTGTTGGACCTCAGTGCAGCGTTCGACGCGCTTGACCATCAAATCCTGCTCCAGAGGCTGCAGTCACACATAGGTGTGTCGCCGGATACCATATGCTGGTTTACATCATATCTTTCTGATCGATCGCAGACTGTGAAAGTTTGCATCAATAATAAAACTGGATTTTCGACTTACCCGCTCAAATACGGTGTTCCCCAAGGATCTATATTAGGACCCCTCCTTTTCAACATTTATATGCTGCCCATAGGTCAAGTGATTCGCGATCATGGCATGACTTGTCATTTCTATGCGGATGATACTATGTTGTATGTCTCAGCATCACCAACATCAGACGATGCAGCGAGTAAAGCTGTTACGATTGAGAAGTGCTGCACTGACATTAAAAGGTGGATGTCTTCGAACTATATGAAACTTAATTCGGACAAAACAAAGCTGCTTCTCATGGGCACGCCAATAAACTTAAAGAAAATGTCTGATTTTAAAATCACAATTAACGATCATTGTATCACACCTGCAAAACAGTTGAAAAACCTTGGAGTAATTTTTGACTGTAACATGAACATGCAGGCTCATATTCGTGAGATATCTCGCAATGCTTTTTATCACTTACACAATATTAGTAAGATTAAGCAGTATCTGAATTATTCTGTGACAGAACAAGTTATCACAATGCTGGTTATGTCAAGGGTTAATTATTGCAATGCGGACTTGGACTTGGGTGACATCAAATGGGCGAGGTAGTCGAGGAAACGCACCGCAGGAAACACACATTTAAAACACCATTGAGTTTAATTGCAAACCACCCTCCGTTTCATCAGGGTGTGGATTGTTGGTGGAATTATTGTCGTATTTTTTTTTTCAAAGGTATGGTGGTGGCAGGGGGGCAGGGGGTGATTTTGTGGACCATCCTCCTGCAGTTGGTATTGAAATATAACTATATGAGTTTAGAGTCTAATCATAATATTGTGGATCCGAAGACCCACATTGTTTAACGTATAATAGTGTTAAGTAAGACTAATTGCGGTGACACCATGTGAAATTCTATATTGAATAGTAATTAGTTCTGAAAAGAACTGGAGGTTACAACTGTTTCGATCAGTATGCTCTGATCGTCCTCAGGAGCAAATGCCGGACTCTGTGAAAAGCAGCTGCTTAAGTAGGCTGCTGGAGGATCATGTGATGGCTGGATGCTGGAGGATTAGTGCGTTGAGGCGTGCAGGCGGGAACTGTTGGGACTGGGATCCTAGGAGGTGGGGAGAGGAGTGTGTGCTCACTGAACTGAATCAGTTGTTGACATGCACAGGGGAAGGAGAGTGGTTGAGTTAGGATATAGGAGATCCCTCAGTCTCGGATGGAGGGTGGTTGACTTGGGATATAGGAGATTCCTCAGTCTAGGGTGGTGTGGTGGACTTTGGATATAGAAGATCCTTCTGTCCGTAGTAGTGGTCGCCAAATATCGCTGAAGTGGAAACCGATGTCCTGTGGAACAGTATCATGTTTACCGATCTCGATGGCCTCTCTGATGCGTCTGGGGTGCCATGTGTCGATAGGTGTGATGAGTTGAGCTGCCTGCCAGTCGATTTGGTGGTCCTTGATGATGTGGGAGTGCTTGATGATGGCTGACTTCTCAAAATCTCCTCTGCGGCCATGAGCTCGGTGTTCTTTCAGTCTCGTAGGGAGATTCCGTCCTGTTTCACCGATGTAGACTTTTACCACACTCACAGGGAATCCGGTAGACTCCCGCTTTGTTGCTGGGATCCAGTTTATCCTTGTGGGTGTGGAGCAGTCCTTGTAGTTTGCTGGGGGCTGAGTGGTAGACTTGCAGGAGGATGCGCTGAAGTTCATGTGACGTCGAACCTAGATAGGGGAGGCAAGCAGAAAGGGTTAGATTGGGGGAGACCTTGCGGTCGGGGTTAGGAACAGGCTTCGAAGTGTTGATCTTGCTGGGGTTGTAGCCGTTTGTAGCCGTTGCGTTGGAGGGTAGTCCTGATGAACATTCTCCTGAGGACGATCAGAGCATACTGATCGAAAAGTCGAGTTGTAACCTTCAGTTCTTTTCAGAACTAATTACTAAATAGAGAATTTCACATGGTGTCACCGCAATTAGTCTTACTTATAAAGAATAAGACTTTGCATTATATTAATTTACTTAGATGATAGATCAGGACCAGGCATTTTTTATTGGGGGTGGGGGGGGGGGGGCTCATAAAGCACCCCTCTGTATGTTCCAAAGTCATTGGCCGATTTTCATGAAACTTGGCAAGAATGTTCCTTCCAGCAAAACCTACATGGCGACGTAAAAATAATTTCCACTAGTCACCACTAGGTGTGTTTAAGTGTTTTTGCCCAAAAAGCGTATTTTTGTAATATTTTCTGTATTCTTTGGCAAAATTTCATAAAGCTAGGCAAATAAAAATAAAAATATCATCGGATTTCCCCTGGGGTCATTGTTGGGGTGCTGTAATCCATTATTTCCCCAATTTGAGGAGAAAAAACGATAATATACGTTTTTGTCATTTGAAAATCAACATGGCTGTCAGCTTTTTGGGGCCTGGAATGTATTCTGAGGATGAAGTGACATTTCTATATACTTCCTTGGCATGAAAAGTAAGAAGCTTCCATTGAGAAAACTCAATATGTTTTACCCCAACATTACAGAATAAAAAGACAAAATCCAAGATGGCCGTCGGCTGTGGTGGCCATTTTGAATTCCCATATTACATCTGATATGATAATGTTATAAATACCCATCACATTTCTTTAAAAAAAAGAATGCAAAAGAATACACTTAGGGCGCATATTGTGCACCGCCGCCCCCCCCCCCCCACACACACACATAGGGTTAATAAATATTTAAGTAATAACAATTAATATCTTTAAAATGTGCAATTTTACGACTTGGCAATAATCCTAATTAGATTCAGCACTATACACCCTATGTTCCAAATTTTATGTGGTCCTGTGATGTGGATCACGAAATTAAAAAAAATAGGTCTCATTTTTTAAGTTCATCCCATGGTCTAGTTCGTTTGGATGTTTGAACATAATGCACTTCAGACAGGATGATTGATACTTGTACTAACTTTACACCAAGTAAGCTTTAAATATTTTGATAATTATCAATGTTGCACACTCCCTATAAACTGTATCCCTTTATCCAATAGAACTGTTAGTTTTATATTGTTACCCTGTTTGGAAATGTCTCAAAGAAAAAAATAATAAATGAGTAGACTGGTTGAAAGAATAAACCCGCTGAGTATCCAATCAACATTGTGTATGGGGTGTCATGGTCAATGGTCTAGGCCATCGGACTTAATGTTCTCATGGCTGAGACTTTTTTTCTCCCTTTTTCATTATCATTGTGTCAGTGTACCTCACAAGTTCTGAACAAAGCACCAGTGGAATCGAACCACCCACAACGGCACTATTGGATCAAAGTAAAGATACTGCACATAACCAACAGAACTGTGTCAACCTGGGGTGCTTTTTATTAGTAACACAGTGGGTAACACATCAACCAAATTTAAAAATATGAATATGTTCAAAAGATTTCATGAAAATATTCAAAATAACTTCAAACATTAAAGTAACATTTTGGTGGTGTGTAAACCATACAGCCAAACTGTGTTTACCGATAAATGTCAATGTCTAAAATGCCAGTGTCTTCACATGACCTGTGACCTGTTGCTAGCATTGTGGCACTAGGAATACACTTCTGTGCTTAACTGCTTTACCACTGCCAACAAATATTAAACTTCATAACAAAAAACATGTTATCTTTCCCCAGGAGAAAGAATGCTATTTAGGCCTACATTGTGTTAACACCAATGCCAACTTGCTCTCTGGGGAGGGGGCGGGGTAATATTGTTAAGTGGGCAAATCTTTGGGTGAATTAATCTATTTTATTTTAAATTCCTGAATTTCCTGTCAATTTATATGCTGCAACGATTACTCAGTTAATTTTTACCGAAGATGATCAGAGCATACTCTGAAGACGATCAGAGCATACTCTGAAGACGATCAGAGCATACTGTTCGAAACGTCGAGTTGTAACCTCCAGTTCTTTTCAGAACTAATTACTACTCAATTGAGAATTTCAGATGGTGTCACCGCAATTAGTATTACGTATCCTCTTCACCATGCAAAGCTACAAGTTTTACCTGATTTTTACCGCTTGGTTATCCGAAAATTTATGCTACCTTTTTTGTGCAATAACCGCATACAAAATCTGTCACCATCTCTTCTATCAATCCACAAACTTTACCAGATAGTGAATAATAACATAAATTTAACATCTAATGCTTTTTCCTACCTTTAATTTCCTACCGTTTTTTAATTCTATGTTTTTAAAATTCAGTGCGGTTAACCGATTAACCATATTGCCCTTTGGCTTTGCGAAGAACCAATCCAAATATGACAAATATCACACATTTTCCTTTAAAAGATGATAGAGGACACACAAGGAGAATCAAATGTAGTCAAGTGAGGATTGGAAACGAAATTTTGGCTATTTTGTCGTCTGCTAAAACACATGCTTAACGTTTCGAAAGAGTTAACTGTTACTGATGATAGCGTTAACGTTAAGTTAGACATTGTGCATAGACATAGTGGCGGCTGGGTTCGACATTCTTCATATTCTTTCCTGCCCTTTTTATTGGCAATAAAAACAACGGCTCCTTAACGTTAGACAAAATTATTGTAGCAAAACGTTGACGGAAGATTTAAGACTGTCAAGACTGCACAAATGTATTACAAGAAAATAACCTCACGTTCACAAAAATACGGAAGCTTGAATTGCCTTCACGTTACTGCAATACTGAGATAATTTATCTCGGAAACAAGTTTTTTTTCATGGAAACACAGAATACAACGATAAAATATCTCAGAAATACATATTTCTTTAAAAGAAATGTGGAATTCAATGATACGGTATAAGTGAAAACCGGAATTCAGTGATAAGATATCTGTGAAACCCGGAATTCAATAATAAAAGATATGTAATTCTGAGATATGTGTTTATGTATATGTATTTCTGAGATATTTTATCGTTGTATTCTGTGTTTCCATGAAAAAAAAAAAAACTTGTTTCCGAGATAAATTATCTCAGTATTGAAGTAACGTGAAGGCAATTCAAGCTTCCGTACAAAAAGGTATGCCGTTGGTTGCCAGTTTCACTTTGTCAAGACTCAAGTTAACTGAGTCAGTTAACGTTAACTTCCCACTCCAGGCTTTCCTTCTTCTGGAATATCTCGGAAATCTACACATTTTAAAACCTTTCTCTGACCTATTTTGACGGGCCCAAGCACAGCAGCAATGGCATTTTCCCCTAGATTAGAGAAAAGTAGCACAGCAGACGACACATCACACACTGGTGATATAGTGCAATGTATTATGTGTGAACCCAAAAGTCATCAGCATTTTTGTATCGCGATAATCGATGCATCGGTGAATATACAGACCTATTGAGCAAACAAATTCTGACATTTGTTTCCCCACATTTCGGCCTTGAGAATAACATTTAAATAAAAACATAATGTGTCGCTCTCTAATGTCCCAAACCAATTCACCATAACCAAATGCAGTAAACACAGATGTTAAACTCTTTTGAACAAGCCATAAAAATAAATTATGATAATATTTACGACATATGTTAGTCTGACAGCTATGGTGATATATTACCGAAAATAAAAATAAGCAGAATTTTAACAAAAGAAAATTTTGACAATCCAACATAATATGTCAGCCCTAATTTTTAATTGGGAGGAAATTTGCACAATCATCTCCCATCTTCATTCCAAAATAAAGTCGTCATCAACGGCGCACCCAGGATTTTGTCTTAGGGGGGGCTCAAAGAAAATTTCACAAATCACCTAGGCCTAGTATGTATATGTACGTATGTATGTAATTTTGGGTTGTATGTATGTATAATATGTATGGATGGATCTTCCCATTAGGAACTTGGTAACCTCCCATGGTCATATGAACTTGAGTGTATATCGTCGGCAAGATTTTTTGCTTTAAATAATTATATAGCGGACGTTGTTGAAGAGATCATTCCGGGGCGGTGCTACCTACTTTCCATCAATGGGCGGCAAATTCCATGAACAAGTGGGCGGCAAACCCAGATCCTACCGGTAATCTTTTTTGTTGTTGCTAAAACGGTGTCACATAATAATTATTTACATCAGATTGCTGTTAAAAAATTAAATTAAAACCCTAACCTGGGCATGTATGTGATGTGTAATTTGGAAAGGGTAGGATTGCAGGCCTTTTTAATGCCCTGCACATAGCCGAGTTAAAGAAAAATGGAGAAAAGGAAGCAACACATGATAAAATAAGATTGGATCTGGTCGTTGCACCAGAGTTACATGTTCATGCATATTCATTATATAACATCTAAAAATAAATCATTGTGGGTAAACAAAAATGTATTTCTTTTTCCTTACACTTGTCCGGCATTCCCCTTGAAAAGGGAAAAACACTTAAATTTGAAAAATGCCGGAACCACGTAAAATATATTTTAGCCCGGACAAATTGGCATGTTGGTTTCAAATGTTTAAGTTATTGTTGCAAATTTAAACAATTATAGTGAGATTTCATGAGACATCATAATAAACTAATTTTGGCAGAAAGATGAAAAGAAATCCACCCTGCCGCCGGGCCGGGAAAAAAAAACATTTGCAACTTTTCTCCTCCCCCTCTCTCTCTCCTTTTTTTCCTTCTTCTTTTTGTCCCTTTTTTTTCGGGGACCCTCGGGGGGGGGCTCAAGCCCCCAAGCCCCCCCCCCCTTGGGTGCGCCGTTGGTCGCCATAGTTTATTAGGTTTTGTTGTTGTTGAAAATGTGCATTCTATTACCTAAATATTGATTGCCTTTGTCTACAGGAACGTATGGGAAGGATTTTTCTGTCACATCTGCACTTAAAGTATTTGTTTCCAAAATGGACTGAAATACCTCACAAATGCTCACACCGAGCCTCCTGAATGCAAAATTTTCTGGGGTCCTTAAGCAGGCCCCCGGACCCCACGCCGTGAGCTCACTTTGCACACTGGTTAAGACTGAGAAATCATTTTCCAAAATAGACTCAATAAAAAATTTAAGTTGACAATAGTTCACAAATGCACACACAGAGCCCCTTGAACCCCAGGCCCGAACGAGAGGAAATAGAACGCTCCATGGATCTCAGAGGGAGGCTAGTTTTATTGTACCACGAGTGAAAACAGTCAATATTTGTTTTATAACACCTCAAACATAGATTAAGAGACATGCTACATTAAATCAAACCAATACACGACTTTCATTAACTTGACAACACTTAAAAATTAATATTGAACTTCTGTAACACGTATTTATTTATGTAACAACAGGATTGATGCGTTCAGACCAATTTCATTGGTTGAAATGGGCTAGTCTTATATTGGTTGCTTGGCATGACAGAAAAAATAGCGAACATCATGTGGTACGGTCTCAACCAATCACAATATATAATCTGTGTATGGGGTGTTATAACACGTGTTCCACCAATGGGTGATAAAACAACCCCTATAACATCCCCTATATATGTAGCGATTATTCTGCTGAACCTAAACAATCCTCCAAAGATCTTTCGACACACAGGTTACGCCTCTATAATTTTGCTACAGTGGTATATTTTTGAATAGCAAAATGTTGGCAGTCAAAATTGCGTTTTCCTTCCTTCTTGTAGTGGTTAGTGCTAATGTTGAGGTGAAAGTAGGCATGCTTCATCGAGCCGGTCACTTTAAATCGAGTATAAATGAAGTTTTCTTATTTCCTGCCACTGAAATTGCCATGGAAACAATTGCTAAACGCCTCGAAGATGGTGAATACATGAACTTTAGCATGTCGTTAATAAATAGCGACCAATGCTGTAACCGTCCAGTGCGATCCGGTGGCGCAGTCGCTGCCTCGTTTCACCATGACCACTCCGTGGATGCCTTCCTAGGGCCTCCGGAGAGCAATGCCATGATACCTGTAGCTGACATGGCAGCCTACTGGAATCTTCCAGTAGTTTCAGGAGTCTCCACCTCAACGCTGCTTGATGACAAGAGGCGATTCCAAACCCTTACACGCACGAGTCCTGATCTGAGTTTGCTGGCTAGTTTCACATCGGCGCTTTTTCAACGTTTTAAGTGGCAGCGTTGTGTAATACTGCGTGGGATCAGGCCTAGAGATAGTTATTACTACAGACAAATTGTCCCCACAGCTATCTTTGAGACACTGGAAGAGACATATGGGATAACGGTTATTGAGGTCTTTGCTAATCAGTTTGCAACTCTCGACGAGGCTCTAGAAAAGGCTGCGTCACTTGCTGACAGTAAGTAGACCCTATGCTTATTGCTGGCGATATACAATATAATATACCCATCAGCGCATAGGAATTATTTAGTAGCAAAATTGTTATGTAAATTAGTGATTATTTTGAGTACAAAAATAGCATTTGCCTAAACGAAATTGTCATAAAATAATAAACCATTCAACAAACCAGTGTTTTACAGAAACGTTTTAATCATCCTTGGAGTTGAAGAGTTTCTTAAAGGGAAGGCGTACATTGCATAACATTGCTATTTGGTTACGTATGAAAATATTATCACAAAACTAACACGTGAAAGTTATGGTCACAAACAGGTGTTTCACGTTTTTATGAAAACGACGAACCACTAATAAATGTATTGTTATGTTTTTATGTGTTAAAAGAAGTTGCCGGATGGCAATCTTTGGTAAATTCGATACGCCCCTATAATAATTAATGTTTTCTATTAATGCAAAATAAATGTTATTGGCCTTACGTTTCGAACCTAGCAGGTTCTTTCTCAAAGGCAATAGCATTTTGCTTTTGAGAAAGAACCTGCTAGGTTCGAAACGTAAGGCCATTAACATTTATTTTGCATTTATAGGCCTACTACAGATCCTTCAGGTTGATAAGCAGTTTACTATGGATAAAAGAACTTCAGATGGCATATTTTTTCAAAAGGATTAATACTTGTACCAAGTTTACACCAAGTAAGGTTTTAGATGATAATTGTTAATTTGATAATCTGGTATGTAAGAGAACGAGTCGTTTTATTGTTCAGATATTATTTGTACGAGATTTGACGGAATTTGTTAGTGTATCAACTTATAATTGGTAGGTCACGTATGGAAAAGCAAATAGCAGTACCAGCCAATACCCCCATTAAGTTAAAAGTATTTATTTCTTTTCTTTTCTTGATTACAAGTTATTTATATTCTGTGGATTTTGTTTGTTTTAGTTATCTTCTTAAGCACCTCCCCTGTGGTTGATGTAATGGTTCACGCCCATCGTCTTGGCTACACAGACGGATCGCATGTATTTCTGTATTGGTACCCATGTCCCTTTGAAGTATGGAAGACCAATTCTCAGGTGGGTAAATGTTATATGATTCCAATTTACACAAAACACACCCAAAATTACTATTGATGCTTTAAAAGGGTTATAAAGGGTAAATCGTCTATTTCCAACTATTTGAGTACGAGTACGAGCACGTTGATATGCGTACACGATTTTTTTACCAAAAACATTTATGGAACATTCTGTAATAGACATTCTTGTAATAGACTAATCGACAATAGCTGTGTTATGGAATAATATTGCGCACGGTAATTTTAATACAAGAAAAAAAAACAGTGTGCATATTAATGTTTATGTTTTTTTTTTATTTGCATGTTACCAATTAATTTTGTTCATATACTTTGCTTGTTATTCTTATACACATACCAGCAACTGCATGTGTGTTAATGATCCTTGCTCAGTATAGCAAATAATTGCCGTGAGCAATACAACACAGATCGTGCAGACAATTTAAAAGCTTCAATTCAGGAAGGTTTTTTGAGCTCAGCTGGTTTCGTTCTATGAGCATGCAGAATGTGTACGCTTGAATACCAGCTACTGTTCAATTGGAAATGAGCGAATTATTCAAAGTTTCTTAAACGGACCTTACTTTTGTACCCAGAAATAAACAAATTATGGTCCGAAATTGCAGCCAATAGTTGTTGCGATGGTCCAATAGCCAACAATCCTATTAAGGACATCCTCAAACGAACCAAATTTTCATGCTCTTAAGGTTAATATCAAACTGAAATCACTACAATCGTTGATGTAGAAGTATGCGTTGCATCATCCATTGGTCCCTACTTTTGTGAGTACGAGTACACACAAATGTTCTCTCGTAATCGTACTCATACTTGAGTTCATTTGTCTTTATAGACCATGGGATGAACTTAGTGAGACCTATTTTTTTAATTTCGTGATCCCCATCACAGGACTACATAAAATTTGGAACATAGGGGGTTTCAATGGTGCTGAATGTAACTATGATTATTGCCAAGTCGTAAAATTGCACATTTTAAAGATATTAATTATTATTACTTTAATATTGATTAACCCTATGGGGGGGGGGGGCGGCGCACAATATGTCCCCTAAGGGGCCGTCCATAAAGTACGTACGCACGAAATGCCGACTTTTTTGACCCCCCTCCCCCTGTACGCATGGCATACGCAGTGGCTCCAACCCGCCTCCCCCCTGTACGCATACGCATTCCATATCTCTTTTTGACTTCTCAGACTACCTTATTCGAGCATCATTAAACGTCACAGTACACCTGCTGTAGTAGTATGATTCGCATGTCGCATTCAAAGACTGAAATAAATCACAAAATGTTGACCGAAAAAAATTTGCAAACATTTTTATTAACGGACCTGGAAATGATTGAACAGTGATATATTTTAAACCAAAACAGCAGTCAATGATGACATATTTGAACCCAAAAAGGGAAAAAAATATCCTGATACACTTTTTAGCACAGTTTGCCCTTGACTTTTCATGAGTGGTTTATTGAGAGTGGTTTCATGAGTGGATTATTGAGTGAATAACGCTTTTCACGAAAATGTGTTTGAACAAGAGGCAGTTGATATACAAGACGTAGATCTTTTTTTGTTTTTTTTGTTTTTGTTTACCTGCAGTACATGTAATTATACAGGCCGTTGGAAAAAAAAACTAGGTAGCAACAAGGATGATAACTTGAGTTCCCTTTGGAGTTACTCTTGCTCCCATGGGGATTGTAGAGCCTCAGACACGTCGCGATAGATGTGAATCGGTTCGACGGGTGGTTTGGGATGAGCAGAAGTCAAGTCTTCCTCATTGGGTACTGTGTTATAACTGTTTTTCGATGCACAAAAGCTGGTCCTGGTAGTTATTTATATGAGATAATACATTGATAATTCATTAAAAGCAAATTGTCGGTTTGCATACGGTACGCATTGGCTTGGACCCCCCCTCCCCCTGTACGCATGGTGTACGCAATGTCAACAACCCGCCCCCTCCCCCCTTCGTGCGTACGTACTTTATGGACGACCCCTAAGTGTATTCTTTTGCATTTTTTTTCAATTTAATTTTTTTTTTTAAAGAAATGTGATGGGTATTTGTCACATTATCATATCAGATGCATTATGGGAATTCAAAATGGTCACCACAGCCGACGGCCATCTTGGATTTTGTCTTTTTATTCTGTAATGTTGGGGTAAAACGTATTGAGTTTTCTCAATGGAAGCTTCTTACTTTTTATGCCAAGGAAGGATATAGAAATGTCACTTCATCCTCAGAAATACATTCCAGGCCCCAAAAAGCTGACAGCCATGTTGATTTTCAAATGACAAAAACGTATATTATCGTTTTTTCGCCTCAAATTGGGGAAATAATGGATTACAGCACCCCAACAATGACCCCATGGGATATCCGATAATATTTTTATTTTTATTTGCCAAGCTTTATGAAATTTTGCCAAAGAATACAGAAAATATTACATGTCACAGGTTGAACCTCTGTTTTACTAAGAGCCTGCGAACGGTTCGATTGTTTAAAAAAACGGAACTTTGCTCTTTAATTAAAGAAACACGGTGGACAGTGAATTTAGTTTGATCCTCTTTACCGGCATATCAAAATATTTATTGTTATTATATTGTCATATCAAATCAACAAAACAGTATCAGTAATGAATCATAAAAATTTAAGTTGAGGCAATGTAAATGGTTGAGAACAAAGGCAATTTCAACACTTCAGTGGTGTAATATATCAACTCACGTTTGGCAATCTACCAATGACTTTTATCATAAAAATCAACAAATGATAACTCACAAATCGGGTCTGGGTAATTTCAGTTGGGAGTACGATCAGTTAGGAAATATGAGAGAAAAGATGCAATTAAACCATTGAGTTGTCAACAATTCAAACTAGGAAAATTCAATGAACAATTGGCAAATATACGAAAGCTTGTTAAATCCTACAGTGGTCTCTCTACAGTGTCAAGCGACAATTGATCTGTAGAATTGAGTTGAATAATGAATTTACTTCACCAACCGTGAAAAATAATCAACATCAAGGAAGAAATAACAAGAGTGAACCATTGGAGAAAATAATCAACAATGAATACAATAATCAAAATGTGGATATAACAATTGGTCTTAGCTGGTTTTCGTGCTTCAACTGGGTCTTGGAAGAACGCAATCTTGAAAGACGACTCAGGTGGGCTCCGAGTGCGACGTCCTGGCGATCTCCAGAAGAGGCGACGAAAAAGGGGGTTGAGAAGCGGGGCAGTGTGGGGAGATAAACCGGGTCAACTCCACCAAGCGATGTCTGTATCAACAGAGCACGTGTTAGAGGACGTATATAAGAAGAATAGTGTTACGAATCTTACCCTTTGATTTTGATAAATATTAGCGCCCTCTATTTCACTTCTTCCACTTCCAATATTTTGCTTACGATGCAATTTCAAGCAGTCTAAGTCCCAGGGTTTGTTTCCCCGGACCCTCGATTGTCCGCTATGAATATGCAATCCATACAAGGCCGCTACTTTTGCTCATGCATATCCAGCGCCAACGCAATGCATAATGCAACACCAGCGAGAGCCTTGTGTGCGTGCCACACCCTTCCGCCACGTGGCTTAGATTCACCAATCTATATATATCGCGCAACCCGCTGCTATATAGGATTCTAGCCGGCCAATCAACATCGGGCAAGCTCGGTGGTCGAGAGGTTAAGACATCTGCACTAGTAAGCAGGAGGTCGTGGGTTCGAATCCCGTCCGAGTCGCCTGTGTAGTTTTTTCACAGCACTCGGAAAGCACTGAGTATACAGTGCTATACACACGTCGGTGTAGGGCAAAATTAAATCAATTGTTTATCTCCCGACGCAAGAATTTCACCAATCTATAAACCAACCCAAACTGATATTGTCACAATAAAGTTAGTGTCCGCCCTATTTTGTTGACCCACAGTAGTGGGTAATGCAACAATATGTTAGGAACGTACTTTAGGGAAAGTCAACGTGTTCCTACGGAAAACTACGCAAAGTGCGAAATCGGGCACTTTCGAGAATAGGTTCTTCTCACATCTAGGTCTTGTTCGCTTCTCAGTAATGGGTCAATAATTTTCAAAATACAACTAACTAGAACTAAGTAAATTAACCAAAATATAGTAAAAGAAACCAAATAGATTGTAAATACAGTATGCGCTTCGTCAATGAATTTGACAACTTAGAAATGCTCTTTCTAGAAAATAATTGAGAGTAATTACTTGCTTTTCAATTATGAATCATGAATGAGAAAATCAAGGAAATGATTCAAGCACAGGTTCGAACATGATAATCGTTACATGTGTGTGTCTAACACTTCTGTGGTCAACTGAGGGCAAAGGTCACAGTTGTTTATACGCTCAACAGCAAACAGTCGTATAGTCTATTTAATTGAAAGGAATGTGTATAACTGTCTTATTTACAAGGACATGGACATAGTCCAGCCAGGACCATCCATACAGTATGCGAAAATGTATACAACAATATAGCACCACAACTGTTAATCGGTAAAACAGTTTAGTTTGGATAATCAACTTGCAGAGAATTTGGATTAAATTAGAAGAGTGATTCAACCAACCTTAACAAATTAAGAAACTGGATCATTGAATAATAAACACATCTAAATAGTAGAATAGGCTTGGGTGTAGAAATTAGTAACACATGAAATACACCAAACTGATCAATAACTAGCTAATGCTACAGTCACACTGTCACGATTTTTGATTGCGAATGCACAACGGATGTCCAGCGGATGGTCATCCGTAGTCATACGTAATGATACGTTGGGGATACTTAGTCATTCGTAGTAGAGTCCTAATCATACGTGGGCATCCGTTATGGTCCACGATGGCACAACGGAAGTTTCAAACGGTTCAAAACTATCGTTGTGGAATCGTGGAAAAAAAATTCGTTGTGTATCCTGTGTACATCCCTAGTCATACGTAGTGCATACGTAATGGCAATCGTGAGCAATCGTAGACATACGTGAACATCCTTTGTACAATCGTGGCAGAAATCACCACGGATGCACTAGGGATGCACACAGGAAGCATTACGTATGACTAGGGATGTACACAGTATACACAACGGATGCTCAATGGATACACTGCGAATGTTAAGATTACACTACGGATGACCAAGTATGACAACGATCATAACGATTTCATAACGATTTATCACGATCTATCACGATTAATCACGATTTCACAACGATTCTGATCTTGTTTGGTTTTGAAAAAGTGTAAATAGGGTCAGAACTTTTATATTTCATTCATTTGTAGCAATCGTTGGGCAATCGTTAACCAATCGCTGTACATCCGTGTATAATCGCGGTCATACGTTGTGAATCCTTAGTAACATCGTGGTCAATCGCTGTGTATACGTGATTTATGCCACGTTGGCCGGCGTGGTCAAAAATCCCATCACTAAAATAAAGGAACTACTGAGCTTGCAAAATTACGTAATGTCCTTGGGGTAGTTCCGGACACTAAAAAATGTCGTAGTCAGCAGTTAACATCGTGGGAACAGTCAAACCCTTCTTCTGCGAGCTGGTTTAGAAATATTGTAATAAAAACGTGAGGGGTAAAATACAGCCTCGGGTGATTCACACAAAGGAAAGAAGCAGAAATCACCTTTAAAGTAACGTTCGTCGGACCACCTTAAATGGGTTATAATTGAGATTATAACAGGGTCCGACATACAGAAATACGCTTTTTGGGCATAAACACTTAAACACACCTTCTACTGGTGAATTTTGGAAATTATTTTTACGTCGCCATGTAGGTTTTGCTGGAAGGAACATTCTTTATGAAAATCGGCCGATGACTTTGGAACATACAGAGGGGTGTTTTATTAGCCCCCCCCAAAAAAAAAAATTTAATAAATAAATAAATGAAAATAAAAAAATGCCTGGTCCTGATCTATCATCTAGGTAAATTAATAAAATGCAAAGTCTTTATTCTTTATAAGTTATTGTAAGATTTATTTACAGCAAATTCATCTGAATGATATTTTAAAACATAAAAAAAGTTTGATTTTACATTTTGAATGGTCGGCGTTGTAATATTCCCAGTTTCGTCTTTATAAACATGCATGCAGCAATAACTGGGCTGAATTTCAAGCGATGCCGCCATGTTTGCTTGTATTTACCACACATTATTTTCGGGATATATGAACGAGGCTAATCAACACGGAATTTCATTGGTGGATTCTGGGTCTCGACGATGACGTAATGCGTATATTTCAGAGTTTTCTAATCACGAAATTGTCGTCAAATTCAAATAGATTTAGAGATAATGTGCAACTTATATGACAAGCAACATCGTGTTTTGACATTTTTATTTTCCTCAATTATACATCTAAATTTCGTGGTCCAAAAGAGGGTATCACGGTTTGAAACAATTTCACTGTTCATCCCATGGTCTATTAGGAGAAAAGTGAATAACTGTGATATGAGCAATGAAATCGCGACATATCCCAATTATTGACGTTATTGTTTTTTTATGGCAGATCAACAATAACAATTTCATTAACAACTTTTTTTTATTGTTTCCAGTTTGAGAACCTCAATGAAGAGTCGATCGAAGCTCTGAAGGCGTTGTTAGTAATGCGTATGGAGCTTCCAGATAATGACGAGTATCACGAGTTTCAAGATAAATTGAGAGCTAGGCAGATGGCCCTATATGGCGAACAAGAGAATGAGGTATTGAACCATTAACATTGTCATGTTCAATTGTTCATTCATCGTGAGCTTTTAAAAACAAGTGGTATAATATTTAGGTGTTCGTGCGACAGCGCGAACACCTCTTTGAAATTGTTCTGTTTCTTTTAGGTGTTCGTGCAACAGCGCGAACACCTCTTGAAATTGTTCGGTTTTTTGTTTCTTCGATGAGACTTAGTTCCAAAACATAGTTCCAAAGTTCACAGAGCCTTCAAACTTGACACATATCTAGACCATAACATGCAGTCGTGAATAACGTTATGACATATAGTTTCAGGTAAAGTTGTGACGTCGTGGTGACGTCATCAGATATCGAAATACACTAAAATCCAATTTGAATAGTTCAAAAAATCTCATGAACCACAAAAGATACTTACACAATATTTGCATCATCTTACAGATCTTGAATCGTGTGACATTTCGTACACAGACATGACCCAATCTGACCTCCCCTTCCGGTCGAAACCGGAAGTTTAAGTGAAAAATATTCTGAAGCACTTATATAGAGTCCATGATATGGTATTTGGGCGTGCCTTTCGTGGACGAAATTACTATTGACATGTGACTTTTTCAAAAATGTGACTGATGACGTCATTACCTGTCACAGCGCCCTCTGGCGGCGGGTTTAGAAAAATAATAATTTTCTGTATCAAAAACCATATGAAATTTGAATAGGCCTATGACTTCTGTGAATAAAGTGATTAGTGACATCTTATCTTTAAACAAATATGTTTGATGACGTCATCAATGTTCAGAGCGCCCCTATCTCAGATATTGAACCAAAACAGGTACTAAGGTTATTTTTTCATGATCACGAGGAAGTTTTATTGTGTCATATATATGAGCTTCAAATCACCTGACATGACCTTTACTTCCGGTCTAAACAAGAAGTTCAAATTCAACACATTCTAACGCAAAATTGATCTTTTGAATATGAAATTGATATTGTTATAATAAAAGATGATACACCTTTGCAAAATATGATTGACATCATCGATGATAATTTATTATAATAAATTGTTTTCTCTGACGTGTTTCAACCGATAGGAAACCCTTTTTGCTGCCACATGGCACGATGCTGTTCTGATATATGCTGACGTCATCAATGAAGTTGTGGCCGAAGGTGGCAACGTACGGGATGGCAGGGCAATCACGAAGAAAATGTGGAACCGAACATTTCAAGGTAAGAAATCGATGGAATCACAGTATAAGCGTTTCCCATAATAAAAAATCGGGCTTCCTAGCCAATAATATCTGCAAATGTTAGAATATTTATTTGATACTTTTGCTACTTATAATGAACATGTTATCGATATATACATTTTAATACGAATGAAACGATAGGTCTATACCTCGAGGATTGGCATTTGTTTAACAAGGACCAGTTCGATTCAGTGTTGCTGTTTTTGTTGTTTACTGACAGGTGTGACTGGAAAAATAAACATCAATGAAAATGGTGACCGGTATGGGTGTTGTGAAGTGTTGGACCTGACGGATACCGTCAATGGAGCGTTCACTGTGAGATTTCCTTTTTGTAATACAACCCAACGTTTATGTCAGATATTTGGTAAAATGTAATTGTTTGCGTAAAATCAAATGGCAAAGTGATACAAAGGTCAATTGCTCATTTATGAAAAGATTTAATTAATTAAAAGCTCCAGTAAATATTTTGTTTAATGTCTTTATGTATACATTTGTATCATTAAGTGAGAGTCATGAAATGATTTTATGTAGAAATCAGTGCACGATTCAGCCCATTCAATCTGGTGCGTTGTTTTGAGAAAACTGTGAAAGTTCTAAAACGCGTTAAGGTCTATACCAAAAGTGTAACTATAATACCCGTACAATTATTCTTAATTAACATCAATATAAAATTGATAATAAACCTACCATTCATACATTCATATATTGATATTGAACTTTTTTCACTGTAGGTGATTGGCACATTTGACGAGGCTACCAACAACTTGGACTTGGGCGATATCAAATGGGCAGGAGGGAGGCAAGGAAACGCACCGCGGGACACACACATTTAAAATAAATCATTGAGTTTAATTGCAACGTAGCTTCATTTATTGAAGTGACTGGTTGATTATACACAGTGACCAAGCTTAACCTTATTAATATCCTTTAAAACCCTAATATACTTTGGGTCAAAGGTCATAACGTGCATGCATATTTTTTTGAAGTTTATGGTTAGAAGACAATCTACAAAATTTCCAGCTGAATTTTTGTTTGGTTCACACATTTTCCGAAAAAAGTGTTCAAGTACATTTCTCACTCTGGTCAATGAAGGCTTGAATTAAGTAAATGGCAGATGGAAAATAATTCAAGGGATGTTGGATACCATAGTAAACTTTGCATTAAGTAATATTTTAAAATAGCTTCAAATTTATCCATAAATTTTATTTTGAATAACTTGTGATACAAATTGCAGATTATAGGGTGATAAGGGTACTTATTGGTAAGATCACGTTATTGTAATTGATATATCATAAATGTTTGATTTATGGGGCAGAAATATTTTGAATTTGAGGACGTATTGACGAATTACAGTATTCGTGTTTTTGTGTTGGTGGTGGTCGGTGGCGTAATTTTATTATCAAAGGTGTGATGGGGTGATTCCAAATTTCCGCAACGACCATTTGTAACGTAACCCCATCGTATACCCTCAATCCACCTGAACAAAATACTATTATCATTGAGAATATAAGGAGGAAAATTTTGAGATTTTAGAGAAATTTGAGAGAACTTTTAGGATTTAATTTTCAAAACGTTAAGTGTTATGTACCGAGGATTTTGTTCAACTATTGGACAACTATTGGACAAATTTACTGGCAAATAACGGTGAGATATGGACATAGCTCTGAGAAAGGTGGGGTTATTACCTATACTCCACCCCAGGGAATGTACGCTCATGCGAGTGGTTTCGTTGACGTTATTGTTGTCGTTAGGCCTTAATACACCTATCAGGCCTGTCAATTGCCACGGATTAACCAATATGGTCACCCTTTCCACGACAGTTATTGTTATTCAGTCACGCGCTTTGCTTTTACAAATATATGGATTGGTTTATTTTATCTTTTATTGAAGTTTGTATCCTCGATCACTTAGCTTTTAACTGTTGAGATATTAACATTTTTAAACTTGCCTCACATTATATAATGTTTATGTCATCAAAGGAAATGTACAACATTGGTAATGTTGGGAAAATGTTGGGATAATTCTTATAAAATCAAAATTTTCAGTGTGCGGCAAGAATGATTACAGCGTGATGCTAGTGGCCATGTTTCTCATCACTTTTTAGTGGGAAAGACATGGCCCTATACTTGTAGCTTGTTTTTATTTTATTAATGTTTATAAGTATTTACTGTGGGTTTTGGTTGGATAAAAATTGGCTTTTATTGTCCCCTTGGGATATTAGAGCAGGTTCATAAATTTTTTAAATACTCTTTGAATCTATAATTGTAATGCATGGTTATTTTTGGCAGTTAGTCAAATAAATTTATTTCACGGCATCAATTTGTTTGTTTATCTGACTGTTTTTATTGAGCTCTCCTCAAACGATTGCAGCTAACTTTCTATTGGCCTCTTTCTATTCTTTTAGCCCGTTATTCCTGGTGATGTGGGGGTTACTTGGGGCTTCAACCTGCCCCTTTGATCTGTCACTGAAGCTGCCTTCCCAGCTGATAATCTTTATAATCTGATCAATATTAAGTGCTACATAATGTGATCTGTGCACTGTAAACATATTAAGTTAGTAATTTTGACTAATAAAAATTAGTCTTGTACGATGCGTGAAATAACTAATTAAAATTAGTCAGATTAGCCACATGACTAACAGTCAATTAGACTAATTTACATTAGTCTGCGATACAAAAATAATGATTTGAATGTTCTCGACTGTGCCTTACAGTTTCATAACAGAAAATATGACAGTTGAAACTTCTTACTTTAAAACATTAAAATTAATGAGCGAAATTTTTAAACATTAAATGAATGAAATAAACCTTAGGTATCAACTTTTTGGATACTGACTTAGTTATGTAATAAGTACAAAGTACCGTCTTTATAAACGTTAGAAATGTCAGTCAGCTGACTTTGATGCCAAAGCACAAAGCAGGTGACATGGCATCCGGCCCTCATCTGGTATACATAGCATCATATGGCATCTGCACCCTGTTCTTCGTCTTGGAAGTTTCATTTTATTTTTGACTCTAATTTCATTAAGATGAATAACGAAATGTGCTCTTTATCGAGAGATATTCGCCACAGTATACACTGCCTTAAAATATTCACAGTTATCTGAAGCCTCCTGATTATAACATAAATTACTTTTGAATGTAATTACCTCGCCAATCCATTGGGCTTTCAGAATAATTACAGGGGAATTAGCCTATAAACGTCTTTAACTAAATCATTCTCTGTTACAATTGAAGTAATAAAATACCGGTATCAACCATGGTGTTCATTTTGCGCATTTCCTTATGTGACAGGCCATTTACATACAGCCCTTGTCTGACCACCTAGCGCCCTCATTTGTCCCATTTGTTGCAAGTAAGATAAACAAGGCCACCCCTGTAACCACACTCCTTAATTAGGACCCCACATCATTCTTATCACAGAGTGCACCCAGACAGGATCTCTGTGGCACATACAAGTTTCTTTGTTTATAGTTATTCACTTATGATCCATGGATATACCTCTATGAAACTGCTCAAGATCTAGGCTAGGGTAAGTTTTACTTCTTTTGTATTCTTTTAGATTTCCATAAAGTTGTATTTATAGGTTTACTTGTTACTCTGATATTTTACTTGTTCATTGGTATACTTCTCCAGTGGTTGAATTAGTTTTACTCATTCATCACATTTTCTTGTATGGAATTACTTTTACTCTTGCTTTGTTTATTGGTTGATAGTTTTTCTGAGACAGCATAGATGCATTAAGTTTATTTAGTTTTGTTTAGTTCTTTTGTATTTACTTAATTTAGTTTGGAAACATTCATAAATTTAATACTGTGATCAAACTGCTTTTCTTTAACCTTATATCACCACTTAAAATATTGTACACTATCAGCTATAGGAGTGACCTAGCCATAATATAACATGTGGTTTTCCTCAGCTGCAAGTGAAAGGTTGAAGGTTATTGGTACTTGGTAGTGGCTCAAGGAACCTTGATTTATTATGGCATGCTCATTTCGTTTCTAGAGTATCAAGTCCCTAGACTATTAGCTGAGTGTTTCTAGAGCATATGCAATCTAATTATCAATTGCCTATAGGTTTGCACACAATTCTGTCCATCGATATTGCTTTGTTATTGATAATAGTATGGTTGTTCTTATTCAAGTTTTCTCCAGCAATTGATATATGATCATTTCTATTTCTCATTCCATTAAGCAACCACTAGGAATAACCACCAGTTTTATTGTCCTCTTGGGTATTTAACTTTCTAGAGCATAGGGTCAATAACAACTTAGCCTAAAATACTTGTATTTTATATTATTTACTTATTAGTTTTATCCATTGCTGTTTACATAATTTCTTATGTAACACAGAGCACTGTAGTTGTTTATTACACCATTACTCAGGAATGTGTGTGGTCTCTCTAGCCCAGGCAGAGATTCCCTGGAGCTATATGCTGAGTATAGTGTCTGTGGTTTAGGAAGTCGACATATGGATAATCCCCATGCTGCATAGCATTGTAGCATTGTTTATCTATATGGTGCATATGGCGTACAGTGATGGTTGAGTTGATTTAAGTAATTGATATGCCATCACTGCTACATCACCCTTTTTACAGGTTGGGTGATTGTTTATTGTAGTGTACTAGAGAAGGGTTTATATAGTTGGGTTTTCTTATGTTTTAATATAATGATTATGTATTCACCTGTGTTTTACTGCACAAATGCTGGCTATTTGTGTGCTTCTTTATCTAAGGACCTTGACTAGTTAACTTGCATTGCCACTGTGTTTTATTCTACTGATATTCTGAAAGTGTATAATTAGACTTTCTTATATTCTTTATTTACTCTTTTATCGCGTTGCTCATTTATTTATCCAAACTTTCTTAACTTTAATATAGAAATGTTCGATGCATTTTGACCAAGGTTTTGTTGTTTACCTTAAGTTCAAGTTAGAGCAATCACTTGCCTTGCACATTTTGGAACAACATTAACTTAACTACTTGTTAATGGTTAATTGCATTATTATTTCTATTTGATTTTCCTTTACTTGAGATTTATTTCTGAGATCATTACAACTTCTTATCATAAATTTCTTTGCTCAATTGGTACATTCCAAGGCATAGTATTTATATGGAATTTGCATTTTTGTATCTTTTCAGGGTTTATGTTACACCATTAAAAGAACACGACACTGTACACCATCCTTGTCATGGGTATTATTTTTCAAGTGTCACACTTACATAATGACACTACTTGTACTTTTTACACCCCAGTTTTTACTGTGGTCTTCTCATGAATGTTACTTACGTTGTTATTAAATTAAAGGGAATTAGCTTAAATAGATAAAATAAGACCCAAATTTTACGCTTGCCAAAAACCTATGTCATTTCATTAAAAAAATTAATAAAAAATAAAACAAAAAGCTAGATGGCATCGCAGCACAGTTGGAAGACTATATAAAACGAGGAGCCCATGACTGCCTCCTTAATTTCAACCCTTGAGCTTTCAAGAAAGAAACATCAAACTAACCTGTGAATTTATCACAGTTTTGGGGAAAAAACTAAGAAAAAATATACTATCACGTTTTGTTTGTTTGTCCGGCAATTTGTTTTCCATTCGACATATTAAATCCCGTTTTCTGTGAGATGAAAGCACTTCAGACGAAGGGTCAGTTTGTTTCCCACATATATCTGGATCTCGATCACCAGACAGTCCGTACGGTTTACACAGTTTACTGATCCGGATGCCATGTTTTAATACTTTTGAATCACACACTAAGTTCCCATGTCAATGATATAGCGTTCTGCCAAACAAAAACAAAAACAAAAACAAAAAACAAACAAACAAACAAACAAAAGACAAAAAGTGCTAGGAGTAGATGATTCTATCTTGGAAATGAAGCAACGTGTGTATTTGAAACTTTGCCAGATGAAAAGAGCGCCCTCAATTTACCCAGTCAGATCCTCACCTCAAAAAAAAAGTGAGTTACATTGTTTTGCCATATGACGGCCGCACAGCATCACATGGCATCTGCAGCCCGTTCTTCGTCTTGGAAGTTTCATTATATTTTTGATCCAGAGAGGACGTTAATGACTCATTAAAAACGATGAATAACAAAATGTGCTCTTTATCGAGATATATTCGCCACTGCCTTTAATAACAAAAATATTCAAAGTTATCTGAAGCCTCCTGATTATATCACAAATTACTTTTGAACGTAATTAACTCGCCAATCCATTGGGGCTTTCAGAATAATTACAGGGGAATTATAAACGTCTTTAACTAAATAATGCTCTGTTACAATTGAAGTAATAAAATACCGGTATCAACCACGGTGTTCATTTTGCGCATTCCTTACATAATGACACTACTTGTACTTTTTACACCCCAGTTTTTACTGTGGTCTTCTCATGAATGTTACTTACGTTGTTATTAAATTAAAGGGAATTTAGCTTAAATAGACAAAATAAGACCCATATTTTACGCTTGCCAAAAACCTATGTCATTTCATTAAAAAAAATAATAATAAATAAAACAAAAAGCTAGATGGCATCGCAGCACAGTTGGAAGACTATATAAAACGAGGAGCCCACGACTGCCTCCTTAATTTCAACCCTTGAGCTTTCAAGAAAGAAACATCAAACTAACCTGTGAATTTATCACAGTTTTGGGGAAAAAACTAAGAAAAAATATACTATCACGTTTTGTTTGTTTGTCCGGCAATTTGTTTTCCATTCGACATATTAAATCCCGTTTTCTGTGAGATGAAAGCACTTCAGACGAAGGGTCAGTTTGTTTCCCACATATATCTGGATCTCGATCACCAGACAGTCCGTACGGTTTACACAGTTTACTGATCCGGATGCCATGTTTTAATACTTTTGAATCACACACTAAGTTCCCATGTCAATGATATAGCGTTCTGCCAAACAAAAACAAAAACAAAAACAAAAAACAAACAAACAAACAAACAAAAGACAAAAAGTGCTAGGAGTAGATGATTCTATCTTGGAAATGAAGCAACGTGTGTATTTGAAACTTTGCCAGATGAAAAGAGCGCCCTCAATTTACCCAGTCAGATCCTCACCTCAAAAAAAAAGTGAGTTACATTGTTTTGCCATATGACGGCCGCACAGCATCACATGGCATCTGCAGCCCGTTCTTCGTCTTGGAAGTTTCATTATATTTTTGATCCAGAGAGGACGTTAATGACTCATTAAAAACGATGAATAACAAAATGTGCTCTTTATCGAGATATATTCGCCACTGCCTTTAATAACAAAAATATTCAAAGTTATCTGAAGCCTCCTGATTATATCACAAATTACTTTTGAACGTAATTAACTCGCCAATCCATTGGGGCTTTCAGAATAATTACAGGGGAATTATAAACGTCTTTAACTAAATAATGCTCTGTTACAATTGAAGTAATAAAATACCGGTATCAACCACGGTGTTCATTTTGCGCATTTCCTTACATAATGACACTACTTGTACTTTTTACACCCCAGTTTTTACTGTGGTCTTCTCATGAATGTTACTTACGTTGTTATTAAATTAAAGGGAATTTAGCTTAAATAGACAAAATAAGACCCATATTTTACGCTTGCCAAAAACCTATGTCATTTCATTAAAAAAAATAATAATAAATAAAACAAAAAGCTAGATGGCATCGCAGCACAGTTGGAAGACTATATAAAACGTGGAGCCCACGACTGCCTCCTTAATTTCAACCCTTGAGCTTTCAAGAAAGAAACATCAAACTAACCTGTGAATTTATCACAGTTTTGGGGAAAAAACTAAGAAAAAATATACTATCACGTTTTGTTTGTTTGTCCGGCAATTTGTTTTCCATTCGACATATTAAATCCCGTTTTCTGTGAGATGAAAGCACTTCAGACGAAGGGTCAGTTTGTTTCCCACATATATCTGGATCTCGATCACCAGACAGTCCGTACGGTTTACAGTTTACTGATCCGGATGCCATTTTTCTGCAGCATACCGGTACTTCATTAATGGCTTAGAAATTGGCATAGAAACCTAGTGCCCCCCCCCGTGCCCCCTCCCACATAGTTACGCCACTGCCTAAAGGACCTGTAGTATAAGGGGCCATTCAAAATTTTCAATGTTTTTAAATTTCGATTTTTTTTCGAAATAGTGGGTGGGTGGGTCAAGGTAAATAATTGAAAATCGAAATTCACTTTTCATTATAAAAAAAAAAACGAAAAAAAAAGCTAGATCTTTTGACTTGCCTACGTGCCAGCGTTCCTATGCGCGTTGTTTTCTAACTTCGTCCCCAATACAGACTATAACAATATGACCTGCAGAAGTACAATGTGTATGTGCGTGACGAAATACCATGTGCGTGACCCACTATGTGAAACACCATGGGAGGACAGCCCGCGTATGATTCGGCACAACGGACTTGTTGACTTTTCTATTTCCGTGCAGCGGTCGAGTTGGACAACGAACGAGTTGGACAACGAACGAGTTGACTTTTCTGATTGAACGCACAACGGTCGAGTTAGTACAACGATCAAGTTGGTAAACGGTCGAGTTGGTCGGAGTCGAATTGGCGCTGGCAAGCGGTCGAGCTACCACGATAAACATGGTGAACATGGCTGCCACTATGGATGTCAACAAATGTGAATGCGATATACCGACCGATCTTCACGTGTTTGGTCAGAACAAAAGTTGATGATGAGAAGTCCGTGTTCACCCTACGAACGATTTGTTTGTGCGTCATGCTTGCTGTCAAGAAACCCAAAAGAAACAGCTTGTCTTTCCCAACTGCATATCAGCTGATGAAGCACAAGAAATCCGCAGGGCACCAAAGCAAAAGGGGGCGACCAACAACATCACGCCGTCATTGAACTGGACACACATGTGCATAAACATTTATGCACACATGTAAAAGTACATGTACAAGTATATGCAAGTACATGTACAATGCAAATAACATGTAGTTTGATTTTTAATGCTGCATAACAAATTAATTTTTTATAATCGAAATTAGGGGTGGGTGGGTGGGTCAAAAAACTTTGGAAAAAAAATCGAAATTTTAAAACATTGAAAATTTTGAATGGCCCCTAAATGCAAAATAGTAGTTAATGGCCTTTATAGGTTACGTTTCGAACCTAGCAGGTTTGAAATGCACACAAACTTAACACAGGAGAGGGCAGAAGTTAGGTGTAAAAGGAACACAAAAGAAGAAGGTACAAGAAGCAGAATCGTACTTTATTAAAGGAACAGTAATCGTCACAGGGCATGAAATCAGAGTGCTAGTTTTTGGATTAACTCAGTGACTGAACTGTTACCCCCACATGATAAGGTCATATTACCGTTACTGCTGCATAAATGCGCAAGTTATTTTCAGTCACTGTACGTGTTCATCTTAAACCATATAGGCCACCGATTCCCATGCCCTGTTGAAACTCTGCTCTAGTCGTGACGATATTGGAAAGTGAGATTAGTTAATGCATTTCAGTAACATCAGTAACAACATGTCGGTCAAAAATTCAAAATGGCATCGACAAAATGATGTGTGGGGGTCAAAGGTTACCACCGTACCGGTCATATTATATTGAAACCAAGAATAGCCACAATTATCTAGTTGAATTTTGATATAAAAAGCTTTTTGAGAAAGAATTAAACGAATTTGGAGGATCATCCCATGGCATAAATTCCCTAAACACAATACGTTTTCTTTATTATCAGAAAACTATTTATAGGTCTAGCCAAGCGTATCCATTGAGCCCGGAAATTGAAGTTGGAGGTCACGTCGCAATAGATACGGTAGTGCACACATGAATATCCGGCGGTGTATATTATAGGTGAATCTCATTCCACCTGTGCGTTTATCGTTGCATTAATACTTATGGTGGATCAAACCATGAACGTAACACCAATTATGGCCACAGGGCTCGTCCTACTTCTATGTTTTATTTTGTGTAAAGTCAGTAATTTTCTTCAGTACTGGATTAAATTTTACATGTTTGCAATATGGAACGCTTTCCTAGCGCTGCTAGTTATCATAGTGAGTTTACTCAGCCTAAGACCTGGAGACTCAGTAAATTTTTGGTAAGTGTAAAGTGTATGGTCTACATTATACCGTTGTCCGTGTGTGTGTGTGTGTGTGTGTGTGTGTGTACACGGTTCAACTTCCTGCCAGCGCCTTCACCGGTAGAATGTACGTGGCCTCTAATATGGGTATGATACAGAATATGCAAATACGAACGTTGCTAGTATCAGTTGAATTCATGGAATTTGTGGATTTTGTTGAATAGCTTAAGGCCGTCTTAATTTTAACATTCAGCTTCTGCTGTGTCTTATTTATTCCAATGATTTGAGCCGTATTCATGTGGTGGTTTAAAACGACAGCGTTAGGCCGAGTAAAAAAAACATGTTTAGCGTCCGGGTTTCTGAAAAAAAGGAAGGAGGAGGGGCTTTTTATTTGTTATTTGTTATTTTCAAGATGGCCGCCAATCTTTTTAAAATTTCGAACAACCATTGGTTTTTCCACTGTTCAAACACACAATAATGAAAGAAACATGTTGAAACAAGCAGCCACTCATAACAGCTCTCCAGTTTTTGTGCTAAGTGTTTTGTATCTACAAGTTTGTCTTAATTTTTATACTAGTGGATTTCTTATTACACCTGGAATCTACTGGACGTTTTATGTGAGTACTGGTACATTTGTCTTCTTATAATAAGTGAAAAAAACTGTTGTATTTGTCTGTCTCTGCTGTAAGATTTTACTGTTTAGTGTATACACATCTTGTATCTTAATTTTATTTGTGCAGTCAACTCTGACTTAGATTATAACCTGTAGCTTGACCACAAGCCTTTTGTTTGGGTCAACAACTTTGTGATTAGACAATGGAGGTCTACAATCTGTTTATTCTACTCCTGCTATCCGGACCATTGTGTCTCAATGACTCATCTTTAGAATATGGCTACAGCATGCAACCTACATCTTGTATGCTAAAAAACAACAAATCCGCCATCTTAAATTCTTGAGTTGTCCTATATCATATTATGATAATTCATCTGCCACCTTTCACCTGGAACTCTTAATTTCTGGTGACACAAACCCAAACCCTGGACCTGAAACACTGAACAACGCACCCACACACGCCACTCAGCTCCATAACATTTCCTACAGCCGCAATGAACTACTCAATCTCCGCAATGCTCCATGTACTGATGCAGCTTTATCTTATTCAGCATTGAGTCAATTGAACTGTCCTGGAATTAATACTTGCCAAACTCCAAACATACCGCCGCACACATAGAGGTAAAAAAGCTGGTCGCCGTAGAATGGACAGACTTACACAACTAGCACTCCGGCCTTACCAACCCCCAGCAGTGAACTTAACTACATCAACAAGCGACACTGGCATAACTTCAGCTCCAAATGTTCATGATGAGTCTAAACTTCAGCTCTGTGTCTTGAACACTCAATCCATATGTAACAAATCGGATGAATTTGTTGACTTTGTACTTCAAAACAATTTGGATCTTGTTGCCATATCCGAGACAGAGTAGCCAGCTGGAGTGCACTCGCGGGGTAGCAATTGCTACCCCGCGAGTGCACTCCAGCTGGCTACTCTCTCCATCATATCCCCAGACCAAAAAAGACCGGTGGAGGGGTTGCACTTCTCTTTAGGTCCAGTTTATCCGTCAGTATGAAAAATGTGAACATTGACTACCTAACATTTGAATCTCTGCATGCTGAGGTAACGTGCAACTCTAGATCTGTTCGCCTTGTTAATATATATCGACCAGAAAGGGATGTTGATGGTAAACATGTAAACTTCTCCAGTTTTCTGCAGGAATTTGATAAATTAATTGTCGATTATCTCTTGCACCCATCTGACATTATTTTAACTGGCGATTTTAACATTCATATGGACATTACTTCAAACAATTATGCAAATCAGTTTAAAGATCTGCTCTCTGCTCAGGACTTATCCAGCACATCACAGCACCCACTCATCGGTATGGTCACTGTCTTGACCTCATGATAACGCGTGAAAATACTTCACCTCTCATCTCGAATATAACTATCCATCCCGGCTTATCTGATCATTATGCAATCATGGTAAATATGAACCTTAAAAAACCTCCCATACCTACCATTTCTGTAACTACTCGCCACTGGAAAAATGTAAATATTAAAGATTTATGTCATGATATTGAATCTCAACTGGAAAATGTAAACCTTGAAGATGGTGAGCTGGATTCTTGTGTCAGTCTATTTGAATCTACTGTCCGTAACATCTTGGACGATCATGCTCCGCAAAAAACTCGAACTGTTAAACTACAATCTGAATCCCCCTGGTTCAATGATGATATTCGTGCTGCAAGGAAAATCCGCCGTCAACTTGAGCGAAAATGGCGTGACAATGGGAAACTTGGAGTACATCGGCAAGAATACTGTAACCAACGTGATATTGTGAAGAACATGATTAACCAGGCAAAAATAACTCACTACTCATCTCTTGTGGAAGAGAGCTCTGGCGATCAGAAAAAACTCTTTAACATTGTTGAAAAGCTGCTTCATAAACCCAAAACTCCAGTGCTTCCATCTACACACTCCGATCAGGACCTCGCAAATGCTTTTTCAAACTTTTTTGTCACAAAAATTGAGAATATCCGTCGTTCTTTTCCCCCAGTACCTGCCATTCTATCACAAACACCGTCACGCAAGGATCCACAATGTAGACTGTCTATGTTTGAGCCTACTAGTGTTACGGAGATCAAGAAACTCATCATGAAATCGCCATCAAAATCATGTGAACTTGATCCAGTACCAACTTCGCTAATAAAACAAAATATTGATGTATTTGCTAAGTATATCACAATTATTGTAAACAGATCTCTTTCTTCCGGTTGTTTCCCTGATAGCCAGAAGGTTGCTCATGTTAAACCACTCCTGAAGAAACCCAATTTGGACAAGGAAGTTTTCAAAAATTACCGACCAGTAGCGAATTTAAAGTAACCTTGGAAAAACAATCGAGCGAGTTGTTTCATCACGGATCTCTGACCATGTTCGTGCTAATAACCTGTCGGACACATTTCAGTCAGCCTATAAACCATTTCATGGAACGGAAACTGCTCTTCTCCGCGTCAACAATGACATTTTATCTGCCATGGATGATGGAAAAATCACTGCATTAGTTTTGTTAGACTTAAGCGCCGCTTTTGACACGGTCGATCATAAAATCCTTCTCTCCCGCCTTCAATATCATCTTGGAATACATGACACAGCCCTGGATTGGTGTAGGTCCTACCTTTTAAATAGGCCTCAGCATGTTTGTATTGGTAACGCTATCTCCGAGCCTGTTATTCTTGACTATTCTGTACCCCCAAGGCTCTATGCTCGGCCCACAGTGGTTTACTGTTTATACCTTTCCAGTTCGTGATATCATTTTGAAGTATAATTTAAATTATCATGTCTACGCTGATGACACGCAGCTTTACATTACTTTTAAATCTTCTCAAGAACCTGCCGATTCCTGCATTACAACACTGGAGAAATGTATTCAAGAGATTCGAAGTTGGATGAGACAAAACTTCCTAATAATAATAATAATAATAATCATCATCATCATCATCATCATCATCATCATCATCATCATCATCATCATCATCATCATCATCATCATCATCATCATCATCATCATCATCATCATCATCATCATCATCATCATCATCATCATCATCATCATCATCATCATCATCAAGATTTTTTAGCGCGCACATATCCACCCTGCTGGGCGCTCAAGGCGCGGAAACAAAGAAAAACATGAATACAAACAATATACAATGATAGCATAGGGGAAACAAAATTATGTACCGAGATACATGTACCTACAATGCAATTACAAATATACATCATCTTTGAAGAGTTGTGACATAAGATGAGTTTTAAGCATCGACTTAAATCTGGTTATACTATGACAAGATTTGAGTTTAGTTGGAAGATGATCCCAGATTCTCGGAGCTGCGACAGAAAACGACCTATCACCCCAGTTCCGTTTTGAAGTTGGTTCCTTTAGGAGTGACATGTTGCTGGAGCGCAAATTGCGTGATGGAGTGTAGACTTTAAGCAGTTCAGAAATATAAATTGGAGCAATGTTATTAAAAGATTTGTGAACAATTAGCATAAGTTTAAAAACAATTCTCTGTGAAACAGGAAGCCAGTGCAGTTCTTTCAAGAAATTTCCTGAAATTGAACGATGAAAAAACAGAATTTGTTCTATTTGGATCACGTCAGCAATTGTCTAAAGTTTCTCTTCCATTTATTACAATTGGTGACTCGCAGATAACCCCCTCATCACAAGCACGTAATTTGGGTGTTATATTTGACTCGACAATGAATTTAAAACCTCATATCTCCAACATTGTTCGCATATTATCATTTTATATCAGAAATATTAGCCGAATAAGGAAATACTTGAATAAAAGTGCTGCTGAACAAATTATACATGCGTTTGTCACATCACGGCTCGATAACGGAAATGCTCTCCTCTACGGTCTCCCGCAGAATCAAATATCTCGTCTTCAGCACTAGTATATAAAACACAGCAGCTCGTGTTGTGACTTTGTCCAGAAAGTCATGCCATATCACGCCAGTTTTTGCTATTTTCTTCTATAATAAAAGTCACTTTTAATGGTTATTTAATTTGAGGGAATTTAGCCTAGTATAAGGCAGATATAAGGCCTATTTCCAAAATGTTTTATGGTTTCAGGGTGTGCGTTTACCGTAAAGCATGTTTTGCTATCAAGGGTGTTACAGTTGAACGAAAGACTTGAACTTCAGTGGCGAAATTAAAATATAAAAAACAAGATGACAGTTATATAGGTTCTCATAATTTTAGGAAAGCAAAGAAAACCTGTTACAGAAAGTTGCTGTTCAGCAACTTTTTGTATATTCGACAACAGTCCCCCAAAAGAAATCAAGGGACACATCACTACATCTGCCCTAATGGAAACATGCCTCCGTCCCAACATAAACTTACGTACACACAAACGGAAATGCATCCACCTTGACATGAAATATGCTTCAGTCATTTTCCCAACGGAAACATACGTCCGCCCCAATGGAAAACTCTCTTCCAACCAAATTGAAACATACCTCCGTTCCAACGGAAACTTCCGTTCCAACGAAAACACACCTCCTCCCCAACCCAAACATACCACCGAATAAAATCGGCGGAATTTTCTTCACAGGTTTTGCAAAGTACATTTGTGTTTATGAGGTAACATAATCTGAACTTATTGTACATTATTTTGATTGTATAGGCCTATTTGACTTATGTTTTTTTTTATTTTTTTATTGCAGGTGGTGGAATTTCTTCTCATACTGCATACATTCAAACTGGTTGTTCGGATTTACAATCAAAACTCTGCGTAGTGTAGACAGACTTGATTCCCAGAAGCCATACATAATCGTTAGTAATCATCAGACCTGCATGGACCAATTTGGTAGGAAATACAAGACTTCTTTTGACTGTATTTTCATTGTTATTGGCGTCCATAACAAAACACAAATTGAGTATTATAGCATTTCGTACTCACAATGTTTATTGCCATTTCCAGTATTCCTAGTCATGTCATAAACTGATGTTTGCGTGTGAGATTGTTTGCCAGCTTGCTTAGTGCAACTATCTCGGTTATCTTTAAGATACAATTCTTTCGCAATCCTGATGAAATGTGTCTGATTGGTTCCCTAAATGATCAGATGGTTTCCAACTCCATTTTTGATGCAGGATTGGCAATTCTCAATCTCTCTTTATTTTAAAGCAACACTTCCGCTAACTTCAATTGTTTATTTTGACCCCCTCTCTCCCCGCCCCTCTCAAGTGTTTCTAGCGACCCGTGCACCTGGCCGATTTACCGTTCTAGCCAAGAAGTCCATGAAGTACTACCCGTTTTACGGACAAGCGCTCACGTGTTGCGACGCCATATTCATTGACAGGAGCAGCCCGGCCAAGACGAGAGAGACAATCGAACGGTGCGTCAAATATCTAAATGAAAAAAAGGTACGGTTTTCTTACCAGACGGCTCCGTGCTTATATAGACGGTTTTTGAGCCCTTTATCATGCACGCATCGGCCATCTTTGTCCGATTCCCTGCGTGCAATGTACTACTCATATACCGCTGATTCTATAAATATACAAGTAAAGACTGTTTGCGGTGACACCATGTGAAATTTTCAATTGAGTAGTAATTAGTTCTGAAAATAACTGGAGGGAAAATGGGAATTATTATGTCGAATTTACAAAAATATGCAGTCCGGCAACTTTTTTTTAAACATAAAAACATTATTTTTTCCCAAAATATGAGCACCTATTGTTAGGAGACTTTGGCAGGTTGTATTAATTGTACGATATTTTTCTAGAAACCTAGAGGGTTGAAATAAACGTACGCTACCAAATACTAATTTTGTCTCTTCCCTTAAATGCATATTTTCCATGTTTTACTCACTGCTTTATTCGGTTCAAAGTGCAGAAGCGCTATACAAAATATAACCTTTTGATAAGAATGTGTGATGTATAATAAACTTTTCCTTGATATTGTGAGAGGTCAGTCATAGCTCAACCACAAACAGATAATATAATGGTGATTAAAAATTACCCTGAATAGCTCACATTCTCATCAATTCAGCAAATGGTGATGGTATCCGGGCGGCAATGTTTTATTCCGCAAGATGGCAATAAATGATCGTTAAAATAAAGTATCTTTCAAAACATTTAGGATGGTTGTTGCACAGGGGCGCTATTTATAATATCAAAGTGCTGCTTTTCAAATATATTGCTGGAGAAATTGCGCGTAGACGCCCATCATGTATTGCACGCAAGGTCAAGGTTAAATCTCCGGGGAAAAATGGCGGCTGCACGGTGCTGCTGTGACACAGTTCTTATGGTGACCTCACCAAAGTGCGCCCTCATTTGTCAATGATAAGCATGTACATTATTTATTTAAACAGAGGCCTGGAAGCGTGATGTCAGATCTTCAGGCTAAGTGCTGATGTGACACTGAGTTCTTATGGTGACCTCACCAAAGTGCGCCCTCGTTTGTCACTGATAAGCATGGACATTATTTATTTAAACAGTACAATCAATCTCTGTGTCGGGCAAAGATTTCCTCGTTTTTAATGTACAGAAGCATTGGATACCTGTATAAATATCTATCTCCATAAAATATCATTTCATATACCTTTTAAAGTAAGGTTTATCACGCGAATATCAAAGGGAAACAAGCCAAACAAACCATTATGTTAACATAATGTTTATACCATTCTCTTGACCTTATCAGGGTAAGCTATGGGTTTTTCCAGAAGGCGGGAGGTCCCATTTGCCCGAAATAGACATGCTTCCTTTTAAGGAAGGTGCTTTTCGTGTGGCCGTTCAAGCTCAGGTAAGTGAAACTAGTAAAGTTGCTGAAAAAGGAAAACATATGATTCAACAGAAAAGGCTGAGCAAAATTACTTTTTGCTATATAGGCCTATAAGATTTATGGCTTTGCACGGTGGCGGAGTGTTGATATCGTTTCGGTTTGCGATAGTTGAGAAACGAGTTGCCCAATATTGGTTCTCCCCTGAACCATAATCTCACTTTGGTACAGTTGGGATACGAGTTGTGCGATAAGGTTCTTTTCAGAACCTGTACCTCACTTAATAGCGGAAGTTGACATAAACACATTTTCGAAAATAAGGCACATGGTTTAATAATAGGCATAATGCAAATGCCAATTTGTCACTTCTAATATAGCAATAACAATACTTTCTGCAATACTTGCTTGAGCCTAACCACCCAAAATCCTCCAAGGTGCACTTTTTTTTTTAAATCAGCACTTTCAGAAACTGGTACTTTCACCTCTTCAAATGGGGTAAAATTATTACCTGTCAAGAAGTACAGGCCATAAGTGCTGAATATGAAAGATCAACGAAAATGCATGGTACATTTTGAAGATAAGGGCATTTTTCCAAAAGTGCTCTGATGGATTTTGGAGGATTCAGGAAGGTTCCTAGCCAGAATACCTAGGTGGTTAGGGTTAATAATAGAGTATTACAAATATAATCAAACTCTCGGATTAATTACGTTTATTTGTTTGCCTGTCCATTTTTCTGAGGGAATTTATCAACAGAGGGCGCCCTGTACATAGACATATCTCACACAGAGACGACATAAAACTGTAAGCTATTTAATCGCGCAGAATTAACGGAATGCGCGTGCCTGGCGCCCCTTATTGTATAAAACAAACAGTAGGCCCTAATACAAATTAAAATTAAACAATGCTATTATATTATGGTTGTGTACGTACATTTACATGAATGTTGAAGGAATGTCTGCTTATACCAAAAGTATCAAAATTTCTTTCCTTTTATACCCTTTGCAGGTACCTATCGTTCCCGTCGTAGCATCGGGGTATACTCACATGTTTCACTCATCAAAATACATATTTGATAAAGGTATTACATGTAATAACTCGGCATTAATCAGACACCTTTGGTGAATGTATCAGCCAAATGTGGACTTTGTAAGGCTATACTTGCTAATAATGTTTATGAGACTCGATGCTGATTTTGTAAGTGAAAGTCACATATGAATTCATATGGGTACCATAAGGCCAAAAAAGTCTCCAGTTTCTGGTCATAGGTCTTCATAATTGGTGCGTTTTCGTTTCTTTTCTGTAATTTGTTTTTAAAGTGATGCATGTTAACATATATACACGGTTATTGAAACCAGACCAAATTTCCCATACACAAAGTATGGTGGCTAAGAGCGGCCGCACAAATCGGGCAAACGTTCATACAACTATGAGAAAAAGGTTTTATAACACAGCGCACTAGAATTCCAATCGATCCAGCAGTTTTGGCTGCAATTATACATCGTTTCATAGCACTTTTTTAATTTTTTTAAATTGACAGTGGATATCGTGATTGACACAATGCCCGACGTTCCAACGGTAGGATTGACTGAAGATGACGTGCCTGAACTTACCGAGCGAGTCCGTAACATGATGTTAGAAAGATACCATGAAATCTCGAAACGCACGAGTAACATCAAACAGTCATCAAAAACATAGCCTACCAGGATTAGACATGAAATAAAAGTTGTGTTCAGGAAATTTACATTTTTATCTGGTTTGTGTATTATTTTAAATAAAGTTTCCCGGACGTTCTAAAACCATACTACACAAAGATTAACATTATTTCAGCAGAAATTTAAGTAAGCATTTTCAACCCAATTTAACGTTTGTATTAAGATTTCCTCATATAACTCAATTTTTTTATGAGTTCTATATCAAAACTACATCCCGAACAGAGGTGATCTATTTATCATCTCTTCCTCCATGTACCCATTCATTAACTAAACCATTCAGTGGCGTAACTACGGGGGGGGGGGGGGCACGGGGCACGTGCCCCCAGCCGAGGTCTGTTCCCTCTTGGTGCCCCCTGGGTGCCCCCCCATTCAATATTTTGAAAAAATAGGTCCCCATTTGAGGCTGCAGGATACAAAATGTTCCAAGTATTGACATGCCTCCTTGAAAAGTGGTGCACCCCTAGTGCCCCCCTGAAAATTGGATCCTAGTTACGCCATTGAAACCATTTTATCTTATGAATAAATTAATTAATCTCTTCGATATACACTCACTGGCCATAAGTATTGCAACATCCCCAAAGTTCAGTTTGGAGAACTGTGTTACAATAATTTATTTTATTTTATTTACACTGCTTAAGACTTCTTGAAAGTGCCTGTGTTTTGAAGTCAATGTTCTTTTTACTGTTCTTGCTCGGAAATTATGTAATACATGATCGATGAAATCGGATTAAATGATCATCTCACCTGTTACTTGTAAAGTGCTATTTTGAGCATGTTGCAATACTTTTGGCCAGTGAGTGTAGTATAAGTGGTAAACTTTCTTAATGACTTATATACAAAATAAAATGAATATGGACTTGTTTTTATATTAAATTTGAGAAACTAAGTCATTGTAAAGGGCGCTGACCTTAGCAGCCAGAAGTGGCCACAACCCAATTGCCCATAGCCATTTACATGCATGGATAAAACAATATATTTTAGATAACACAAAATACTTTACTCTCACAAAATTAGAAATAAAAATATTTTTCAGTTACCTTCAGATAGAACCTGAAAACAGTTTTCAGGTACTTTCACTTGAATGAAAACTAAGCAGCAAAATCATTAAAATTACCCTGGACGTTTGACCGTGGCAAGAAAAGACTGATCTCTAAAGGGTTAAGGTTACTTTCTTTGAATCAAGAATGGTAATTACCACAATATAAAATCAACGAATTATTTTATTGTAGTATACTTGGTGTATTAAGTCGTGAGGTGATTAAATCGTAGAAATTGTGATGGTGAATTTACCAAACAGTTGAATTCCGGAGATTTTTTTGTCAAACATAAAAACATATTTTCGGCATTTTCTTTAAAAAAACATTTAAAAATAATTAAAAGGGGGACATTTTTACCCAAATGCCAAATGCCAAATGCATTATAATGTCTACCTGTAGCTTTAACTACATAGAAAAACAAATGTTCCACGCCCAGCAGTACTTCATTGTACACACTTTTCAAGAATTTGAAGTAAAATAAATATATTTCATTGTGTCGTTAACATGCATTCAGATCTAACATGGAATTCATTCTAACATGGAATTCATTCTAACATGGAATTAATTCTCAGGAATTCATTCTAACATGGAATTCATTCTAACATGGAATTCATTCTAACATGGAATGTCTGTCTTCGGAGAACAAAACTTCATTTTGAAGATTTTTTCACTAGTTTTACAAGCACCTGAGACAGAAATATGTTAAAAGATGTTTGATACCACTATCAACTTTACAACAGGTTCTGTGTAAAACTGTTATCATTAATGAGTGTGTCCATTAAGGATTTACATGTTTCCATTTACATGTTTCTTTTTGGTGAAACACCCATTTTGGCGGCCATTTTGAAAATGGCGAGAAAATGCATAGTGTTGCCTATAACTTCACAAGTAAACAATCCACGAATTTGCAGTTTTACCTACGCGTGATTACAAATTGATTACAAACAGCGAAAAAATACAATTGATTGCTTTAATATGCCTAATTGCATCAATACTTTATCTCCTAAGCCCTGCTTCCGATAAACCCTGCTAACCTCGTCTCAATTCATATGGAACCCAGTGCGTACTATACGCGAGTTGTACGTTTGTGATTTTTATGGATACGCTCAGCAAAAATGAGGTTTCTCACACATTAGCCAAGTTCAATTGTAAATTGCCGATTGTTTAGTTTATGAATGGATAGCGCGTACTTGATTAGTGTCTATCAATTACTAGTGCACAAAAACCGTTTTTTTAAAGGTCGCGATTTTCAAGACCCGCACATTTCGAGACCGAGAAGAGACCGAGAACTCAGGAAGGCGTTTTGTTATGGTTGTAACTATCTTCACTATTTTACCTAAACAATTTGAGATTTCAAAATGAGGATGTCACTGCAAGTAAAAAAAACCATATTCCAAATGATGCTTGAATAAAGTTGGAAATTGGCATTCAACTACAAGACTGATTTCGCACTGACATCCAGCAAAGTCTACCAAAAGGATCGGAAAGTCATGCCACAAATCTTATGCTGTCTTAGATTGCTTTCCTGTGAGAAAGATTTCCCACAATAATAATAATAATAATAATGTGTGGATTTATATAGCGCACGTATCCACCAACTAAGTGGTGCTCAAGGCGCATTATATTATTATCCCTGCTCATAAGGCTCATAAATCATTCCTGAAACCATCTCAGCTCCCTGGGGAGTATACAACTCAATTGCTGCCATTTCTAGCGCATATAGAGCAAACCAACTCTGCCTTCACAGGTACCCATTTAACCCCTGGGTGGAGAGAAGCAATTATGATTAAGTGTCTTGCTCAAGGACACAAGTGTCACGGCCGTGATTCGAACCCACATTATGTTGCTAACACCAGAACTTGAATCCGGTAAGCTAGACCGCTCGGATGTCTGAAACACATGGTTTCCATCAAATGTTAATTCTGTGATGTAAGATGGCTTCCTTGTATGAAGGCCTTGCAATTTCACATAAAATGGTTTCCTCTCTAGTGTGTTAGATAATTCGACCCAACTAAAAGTTATATCCCATTAGAAAAAGCTCTTTATTCAAAAACTAATCCGTCCGCGAGCCCATAATTCTAAAACGGGTGAAATTTTTAATTCGAGTACAATCCTAGGTCCATAGAGTGAGCCCAGGCCACTTTTCCTAAAACAAATTTAAGGGACATTTATGTCCGATATTAATTTTAACTATGATATTAAGAGTAAAATCGGAAAATTTGCTTGTCTCTACCCCTGGGAAAAAACCTAGCTACGCCACTGACTGCGCTATGTTCTTCTCTACACTTTGGCAGAGCCAATTAACACCTTTCCTTAACCAGTATAGGAACTTATCAGAGTGCTACTAGTGTCTTCACAGTACGGGCCTACGAGCTGCTGCACCACTCATTCATATTCATAATATCCTGGTAATGGTTTTTCAGTGTAGCCTGATTGGCCAATGCGTGTTATCGCCTCAGTAATTGATTCAGCACTACTTCCATGCATTGTATGGAAACTGTGCACAATACTTAACTATTCTTATCCGAGTTGTCCGACTGATGGACATGCCACAAACTTGAGCTAGTGTGCATTTCACCGCTGGAGGGCTATGTTGCCATGAAGCTAATAATAAAATAATATTGACTCATATCTTAACCCAGGATTTTCATACAAGAGGCTGTTCTCCAGCAACACTCTGACATCTTGAAGAAGATCGCGGAGAAGTTTGACATCAGTCACGAAATAGAGGATTATGCCGTCTTCAAAGAAACAGTATCTGGTATCATCGATTAAGAATGGAGGCAGAGATGTGTTGATAATAGAACGGGCGTTAGTAGGGGTGATGGCCACTTAATTCAAGGCCCATTCTTGACAATCATGAAAAAGAACAATTTATTTTGTAAAATTAAAATCATTCTGTGTGACTTGTTTGTTATAAGTTTTGAGGCTTTGCATGGTGGAATATCGATATCGTTTCGGTTTGCGGTAACATGACTTGTTTGTTATTTCAAAATATAGTAGAATAAGAAATTTGGACACCATATTTCTAATAGTGAAATTGAATTATCTAATTCCTTTAAGAAAAACACTTGTTGTGGTTGTTATAGGCCTATCCCTGACGTATATGGAAAGTTCATATCCATATCCGTCCACGCTGCGCTTTGATAACTTGCAGGCCTGTGATTTCTCAGGATTTTTCCTGATTTCAGGATTTTTCCAAAATCTCCATTTGCCGCAAAACGTTCCTGAAATAAGCCACCAAGGAAAGAAAGAAGTAGCCTGTATCGTGTCCAAACCTCTCATTTCTTGTTTGTGGGGATGTCAGTAAATCCTCCAAAATTAAACATCTAGGAGGGTCAGGAGCTTTGTCCTCTAGACCAAAGGGAGACCCAGGCCCGCTACCCATTTTCAGGATGTTTGACCTTTGTCAAATCATACCCCTGAACTTGACATTGATCGATACATATGTTTTTACACCGTATTTGCTGTAGCCTATCTCCATAGCCACATTAATCCATAGTGTCCATCATTTGGTAATTAAAACTTACCTTACCTAGGCCATATTTATTTATCGTCTGTTTGACTTATTGTCGGTTTAGTTTACAGTATAGTTTAGTTCAGTTCGGTTAATATTTTCCACTCGTTCAAAACAATATACAAAACTATGTATCAGTAAAGACGAGAGTGATTACGTGGTGGTCTTCAAAAGCAAGCTCACCTATTGGAGACCCAAAAACTAGTGCAATAAGAAAATAAAGGTTTCTTCTTTTTCAAAATATGTACAAGTTACACATCCACATATAAGAATACAAACACCAGTAGTACGATACGAGACAAGGAGTTCCGACTGCCCAGGAGTTGAAGAGTTTTTGTATGTAAGTGCAGTATTATTTAAAGGGAAGATTCGACATTCGTATTTGGTAAAGAACGTTCATTTCAACCCTCTAGTTTTCAGAAAATATATCATAAAACTACCTTGGGAAAGGTTAATCCCAACAGGTGCTCACGTTTCATTTTTTCTGATTTTATGTTTTACAATAAATTATCTAGGATAAAAACCAAATTACACTTTCCCTTTAATTACATGTTGCCATTTTGTTTTACACATGTTCAATACTTTATGCCAAAAAGTAGTAAATGTACATTGGTCACCATTTCTTATTTTGGGCATGATGTCATAATTTGGTTGTGGTGGTTGGGTACATTGCGAGTGTTCAATAAACTTGATTTCAGAGATAAGACTAGTTCTGTTTGACTTGTCCTGTTTTTCATGTTGCCTGTGCCTTTGTTTGGCGTCATTTTTGGTATTATTCTGCAATTCTGTTCATTGCTCTTTTCGTATTAGAAAACAACTTCCGAATAAGTAATTTGACCAGAGCAGTTACGTTTGAATAGATACATAATATTTATGACGCAGCGAACGTGTGATAAAATCAATGCATGTCAAATAATGGCACCCTTTGACTCTTTAGGAATGTTTCAAATGATTATTTTGTGAAATATCTCATTTGAAAATAGCAAAACATACAGAATATTAATCTTTAATTCACTGTACACTCTCGTGATATCCAATGACATCATAAATACATTAATTCTTCTGTAACTATATACATATATGCCTATATCCTCTTGGGGTAAGTTGTAGATTATTGGGGGTAAGTTAAAGATTATTTATAAACAGAAACACTGCAGTTTATGTATGTGTGTGACTCCTGTTTTATTTTTTCAATATAGAGTTGAATAAATAACCAATTTGGACACACCATTTCCAAACCCTGGCTAATAAACTAGTCGGGTTTGACACTTAAAGTCATATTGTATATTATCCTTCAACTAGCCCCATATGTAGACAATTTGAATTAAATAGACCACTAATTGTGTAGGAGCAGAATATTATGATTTTTAAACAGAAAATTCAAATTTCCAATAAGGCCAAAGATATTGTCTTAAGATTATAATGTTCATGTTCAATTGGTCATATACAGGAAAGGTACACAACATTGGTTATGCAAAATTGCTTCTTTATTTCCTATATTTAAATTAAGGTACATTGAACAAGCAAATTTTGAAAGTTTCAGCTTCTCGAAAATTGTTAAAAGCATTCAGATTTATTTTATTCATTCTAATGTGGAATTTAGGAAAGAATTCTTCTGAACAATAACAGTAATTTAGACAAAACATTTCTAGGGAAGCCCATTCTTCAGCTGTACACAAAGTAGGTATTAAATTTAAATTTGACTTATTTTTGAATTACCAATTTGATACCTTTTTCTTTAATAAAACAGTCCGAATCTAATGCTATTTGTTCAGAATGGACAAAGAGCATTCAAAATTTCTTTCAACATTTAATCTTTGAGTGATTCTCGGATCATCTGTTGTTGTGCTCCCAGTTCCTCCATCCGTAGCCCTATCGTCCTCATTACGTTCTGTTTCTGCTCATCACTCAACTGAGACAAGAGCGATTTGTACTCAGTCAGTGTCTCCTCAACAGCCTTGTCCGCATCCTCAAGATCATCATTGAAGTATACTGACCCCATCGATTCTCTCTGTAAAGTTTGATTTCATCAAAATAAACTTGGTAAGAAATTCTAGAAAGTTTGGTCTAGACTAGAACAAACAGTACATCCGAATAAGTTATATTTTATTTTGATCTTTTATTTTCTTATATGTGGTCCCATGTGAAAATATTATAAATATCTGATTTAGAGAGCTTTCAAGGCTTTTGGCTTTTTTACTTATTGTTTCCCTTCCATATGTCGTCCCATGTGAAGATAATAATTATACATTACCTTCTTACTATTGAACTTTGGAACCTAATTGTTAAATTTAATTTCGACATTTTAAAAATGAGAAAATTTGACACTTACAGCATCATCAAGTAGTTCCTTAGCTTCCATAAAACGGTCGCTTAGTTTGTCCATTTCCTTTCGTAACATGTCATCCGTTAGCCCAGTTGACAAACTTCTTAATTGTACTGTATATGCATTTAACGTTGTCAACGACAACGAAGAACTGACGTTGGACTGAAAATGCTTCTTATATCTTAGTCCTTGATTTCCAATACGGCTCAGGTATCCTAATCTATGGGATGTCACATGATTATCAGTACACGTTGTTAAAATATGATTTGAGAGCACCCTTTTCGGAATATAAAGACAGTGAAGAGGGCGAATTCTCAAAACCAACAAAATCGAAGTCTTCATGGGCGCGGCCATTTTAATTTTAAAGGTCAAACGTTTATCCTCTTTCATTAAATCAATAATTTACCTACGTATGTAGGTAAATTCTTTTGAATCATAATATATATTTAAATTGAAATATAATAATATTAAAATACATAAATTAATTTTAAAGAAATATTTTCAAAACAATATTATAAGACAATTATATTGTAAGTATTTTTTATTTACAACTGTTATCATATTATTAGAATGCCCGGATGTTCTATGTCTTTCCTCGTGTAGTTTGATATCGACGGATTGGTTGTAATTCGAAGTAAAATTAACGGTGCGTTATGTATAGTTTGAAGGAGGTGAACGCCTGAAGGTCAAATTTAAAGATTTAGAGAGGTAATTTTAAATAAATAAATTTTCTTTTCTTTTTTATTGTTATGATTTGAGAATGTCATAAATTTTGCCGACAGTACTGTGACCAATTTCCGGACAGTTAATTACACATGTTTACATGTAAATGCGAGACCGTGGTACTGGTAGGCGTCTGGAAAGTTTTTAAAAAGGAACTAATTAATTTCAGTGAACAATTTTTACTTGTATGCCACCGTTATTGCTTCTCTTGATGCCTTTTGACCTGTGGCACTGTAAGATAAGCGTTATTGCTAATAGTAGTAATAGCACTGAAGCAACTGCCGCAAAGCATTACAGGGATACAAAAAGGGGCATCTGTTTGGCGCAGCTTTTGTGACGTCAATAATATTTTGTTTGTCCGCACGGCACGCAGTGGCGCTGTTGCGCCCACAGATATCCCACAATTCCTTGCAGCTGCGATAAGGCTTATGTGACACTAAAGTTGCTAGATATTTACTCGATATAGTAGGCCTATAGCCTATACTATAGGCCCTAACTGCTAACGTTAGACCTAACGTGCGTTACCGTATAGTCGCCACCTAAAATGCTTATTTGGACCATTATTTAATTAGGCCTATTGTGTTTTTTCCTAGCGCTTAAATTTTTTTATAATGTACCTTAGTTTATTTAGTTATTTCTAACATACATAAACAATCATTCCAGTCTAAATTCAACCTTTTGTAGATCTTTCAAATTGGGCATAAAAAAAGCGAGTGGCGAAATTATGATGACAATGCCTAAACTCGCCATTGCGTTAATTGCACCTGTTCCTATGTGCACGAATGCAATCATCGCATAACTGGAACAGCCTCAGAAATGGCTGTTCCTCCAAGTAAAACCGAAGTCCGATGGATAATGTCATTCAGGGCGCCCCATTAGATGGCAGCACCTCCACAACAGGTCTACATTTTGCGTCTGAAATTGATATTTTTTGATGGATGTTATCATCAAAACTTGAACCAGTAGTACAACTTACCATCAGGATACCACTGGACTATTTTTGTATCATTTGATGGAATATTCTGTCTGCTTTTGAAGGAAATATATCTTGTATTGCTCAACTGCAGTGTTGACCTGTTCAGCCAACCGTGTGTGTGACTCATCAGCTATATCACATTATACTGCTATTGTTTGGAAGATGCATTACTGATTATACAATGAATGCTCAGCAGGTTTTAATCACCTTCTTCCTGCTCTTGAATGGACCACCCTGCTGCCTGTACCATCACATAGGCTTGACTGCATGGAATTATAACTCTAGAAATCAACAAGAACTTCATCACCTCAAATATCTTGGTACTCGTATCTCTTACTATGGAAACTCATCTTCAACTTTTCAGCTTGATTTACTTGTATCTGGTGATATTAATCCAAATCCAGGTCCAAGTCTAACTGTTCATAATGACTGCGAAGCTAGCAGTAATATTCAACCCAGATTAACCTACAGTCCTCAATACCTTACTTCATTAAACACTTATAAACATTCCAAAGAAGACCTATTACCCAAACAAATCTAGAAGACCATCACCTCGCTCGGAATAAATTCTACCGGTCGTACTAAACCTCGTGGAAAGAGAGGTGGTCGTCGTAAGCGTTGGCCCATTCCAGATGCTACCGAACTTGACAACTGCCTCCATCGTATTCCTGTTCATACATGTATCCCGCCACGCAGAATTGCCATGATCAACCAAGAAAAGCCAATTTGTCTAACTTGAAACCTGTTCTCTGTGAAAAATATGACAAATTGAATGTGGCCTGCTGGAATGCCCATTCAATTAGAAATAAGTCTTCTATATTTTGTGATCATATTATGGACAAGAATATTGACATTATGTTCATTGTTGAAACCTGGCTACACAGTGACGACCCAGTTGTTATCTCTGCATGTACACCACCGGGTTACACATTTTTTAATGTGCCGTGTGCTGGAAATGACTGTCATGGTGGTATCGCCGTCGTATTCAGATCTCCTTTGAACTTGTCCCTAACCAACATTGATATCGTACATACTACCTTTGAGATGGCATGTGTCACCGACCCTTTGAAAAAAGTTTGCTTTGTTGCAATCTATTGTCCACCACCTTCTTCCAAGAATCGTCTGAAAACCAGTGATTTTTTAACTGAATTTGATGACTTCTTAGATAAAGTGACTCTCCTCTCTAGTAAACTTCTTTTGTTAGGAGATTTTAACATCCATGTGGACTCACCTAATAAGGCAGATGCATCTCATTTCCTAACATCTCTTTTTGAAGCTGGACTACAACAACACATTACTGGACCAACGCACAAACATGGGCACACTCTTGATCTTCTCATCTCGCGCCCTGATGACAGCCTTATTGTTGAGAGTGGAGTCTCTAATATTCTGAACTCGGATCACTTTATTGTTGATTGCTCCATTAATTTCTCTAAACCCGACAGCAAAATGATCACTTCAAACTCGAGGAACTATAGCAGCATCACTGAAACCTTTGCTAAAGATCTTGAAATTGCATTTCAGGTTTTTCCTTATGAAAGCAGCCTTGATCTTCAGGTGTCATTTTATAATATGACCATTATTTCTGTTCTTGATAATCACTGCCCTGTTACTACTCGTACACAAATTCAAATCACAACTGGCCTGGTACTCCAATGAAATTCATCTTGAGACGCATAAGCGTCAGATGCTTGAACGCAAATGGAAGAAGTCTGGCGATCCTAATGACCATCAGCTTTATCTTGACAGTATTCATGATTTTTCTCATCTTGTTCAGAAAGAAAAATCAAGATATTACACAAAACAACTATCCACTGCAGACACTAAAACAGTTTTTAAAACTGTCAATACTTTACTTAATAGAAATGTTCCAGCTCTTCCTTACATGGACTCATCTAAAGATCTGAGTGATCGGTTTAGCAAATACTTTGCTGACAAAATTGTTAATATTAGAAACAGAATTTATTCTACTAAGTTTAATGATGTGCCATTGTCTATACCAGAGCTTAATCACTCTGTTCCTATGTTTTCTGAATTTAAGCCTGCTGATCAGGAGGAAGTGCGCAAAATAATTTCAAAATCACCCAATAAATCATGCTTGTTGGATCCCCTACCTACATGGCTCCTTAAACAGAACATGGACATCATGGTCCCGGCCATTACATCTATCGTGAACACTTCACTGAGTACTGGAATTTTTCCCACTGCTTTGAAATATGCAGTGGTTACTCCCTTATTGAAAAAGCCTTCCTTGGATAAGGACACTTTGAAAAACTACAGACCAGTATCAAACACTGCTTTTCTATCCAAAGTTATTGAGAAGACTGCTTTGACACGTGTTTCTGATCATATTGATAATAATAACTTACACTGTAAATTTCAATCAGCTTACAAGTCTGGCCACAGCACGGAGACGGCGTTGTTGAGAGTCAAAAGTGATATAATACGTGCGATTGACAATCGACGTCGCTTTTTGTGGTGTTGCTAGATTTGTCTGCTGCTTTTGACACCATTGACCATTGTATATTGTTAAATAGATTGTCTAGTGTTTTTGGTTTTCATAATAATGTTTCCAACTGGTTTCAGTCTTATCTTACTGGTAGGACTTGTAGAGTTAAGATTGCCAATAACTATTCTGATCCGCAAACTCTTGATTATGGTTTACCACAAGGTTCCTGTGTCGGACCTCAGATGTTTTCTTACTACACACCCACTCTCAGATATTATTAAGCATCATTCTGGTGTCAAATTCCATTTTTATGCTGATGACACCCAATTATATATGTGTGTTGATCCCAGGAAACCTGGTGAAACTGATCGTGCACTTTCAACTTTATCTGCTTGTGTTTCTAGCATCAAGGCATGGATGTCAAAAAATATGCTCCTCCTCAATGATGAAAAGACTGAATTTTTTGTTGCCGCCAACCATAGACTTTTGAAAACATTATCTGACGTCACCATTACAATTGGTAATACAGTTATCAAACCCTCCTCATGTGTAAAAAACCTTGGTGTTATTTTTGACAGTACTATGAGTATGTCTAACCATGTATCTTCAATATGCAAAACCATTAACTTTCATTTAAGAAATCTGTCGCAAGTTCGTATCTTTATTGATGAAATCACTTGTCATTATGCAGTCTGTGCTCTGGTCACAGCACGTTTGGACTATGCAAATTCACTTCTCCAAGGATCCTCTAGCAAAGAGATCAAACGTCTTCAACGGCTTCAAAATCGTGCTGCAAAATTAATTTTCAAGGCTAAAAAGTATGACCATGTGTCCCCTCTCCTACGACAGCTTCACTGGCTCACCGTTCAAGACCGGATTGATTTCAAAACATTGACTATTGCCTATAAATGTGTTACTGACTCTGCGCCATCCTATCTCTGTGAGCTTATTACACCATACCAACCTAACCACAGTGGACTCCGTTCAAATTCTGATTCCCGGATCTTCAAAAAGCCAACTACACATTTAACTGCGGCTAACAAGGGTTTCTATACTGCTGCACCCAGCATTTGGGATGAACTACCATCTGGTATCCGTCATGCTTCTTCATTGAGTCAATTTAAAACATCTCTCAAGACTCATTTATTTTAGGCACTGTGTATTTTTAAATTGTACTTGTATCTCACTGTAAAGCGCTGTGATACCGTTTGTGTAAGAGCGCTATATAAATGCCTTTATTGTATTGTATTGTATTGATTCAACATACATGAAATATGTATTCAGTCAATTACACTTCCTCCACCTGCGATATATGTAACAATAAGGGCAAGCACAGTGTGCGGAAAAGCCCACATGGCTAACGGGCAGGGCGGAGTGCTAAACCTTAGACTAGGCAGATTCATGAAAATTTGAAGTTGCTTCAATGCTTTTAAATGTCATATCACTGGATAGAGCAAAAAATTAGAAAGAAAATGAGGGGTCAATGGTCATGATAGGTTAACCCTATGCAAAGTTACGAATTTTTGTTGATTTAAATATTTGGTCATTTTTAACATCCAGTTTCTTTTGAAAAGTTGTGACCGAATTTGCCTGCAATGTATCCTTGTAAAGTGTCTATATAGCATGTCCCCCTTTTATAACAAAAAAAATCACATTGAATACCAAAATCCACCCGTGCGTGACACCCCGATTCAGTGTGCGTGACACCCCGATTCAGTGTGCGTGACACCCCGATTCAGATTTACTTGCCGTCGGGTCATTTTGCGCAAGTTGCACTGTTTTTGCGCCAACGTTACAGTTGGCATCGACTGACCAATTAAGATAACCACGATGTGTAGTATCCAGTTATCGACACTAGAAGTGACTACATCCGTAGACTACCCTTTATATTAGAATTTTTACCATGAAAGTTGGACAAGAAAATCGTAAAAACTTACCGAAATTCAGTTGCCTGTATTTCCATAACGAAAGGTTTCCCGTCGCTGAATTTTTTTTAACGACTGCATAATTTAGTGCTCATAAAAATGGCGTCCAGGAAAACATTGAAGCCTCAGGCCTTATCAGCGTAACCAGGCGCTAGCGATATTGCGCCTATGCATTTTCACACGTACTATCGGGCGCGTCAACGAACTTTCGGCAGGTCACAACTTTGACAGAAAAAAATGATATGAAAAATAGCGCCACCATCGGCGGTTTGCGTGAATCTGCCTACTTAGACTAGCCACCTGTCATTTCCATCGTCAGTTGCGAGCTGTGGGTGGAGCAAACCTGATCCACGCGCTTCAATACAATGCTTACGTTTCATTTTACATGTACATGTGGATATTCCCACGGACCTTTGATCGAGGGACTGTGTAAATCATCTTGAGGTCGTTCATGTGCCTGTGCTGCAGGTCTACAACCTGCGCGCTGTGTGTGGTTTGACGGTCTGTTTTTAACACGCAGTGTATAACCTAATTACATATTTTGCTGGTTACCGTTAACTCGCCACTTCATTAAAATCGAGTTATCGTCGCCACCCAGTAATTTAACTAATTTATATAATTAATATCACGTTTTTAAACAAACAAACAGTTTACCAATAACTTAAAAATATAAACGAGAAAGCATATCATGAAAGATTTTGACTTGACTTGGCAGAACCGGCAACATGCCAAAGTTCACGCAGTGTGTGCGTTGCCGTCGCCTGAAATTGTATGCAGTGTGAAAAGTTTGTGCATCGCACAATCATATATCGGAACTGTTATTGGACAATCGGTAAGCATGATTATAAGCATAAAAATGTACACTTTCCACCAAAGATAATCTGATGTGACTTCCGGTTCTATATATTTGTCAGTCAATCCATTTTTGGCTGAGGCACGACGTTAGAAGGAACGGGTGGCGAAATTACGGGGGTGGCGACTATACGCTAACGCACGTTAGTTATTATATAGGTAGCCATGATGATCCTATCGTTATTGACATAACGCTAGGACACAGTGTGTACAAACAAACGTGTACTGCATGTTTCGCGACAAAAAACACATGTAACACCCTAAATACTATGTATCTATACTGTATTGTTATTACGTATGCTTTTGATAATAAAAAAATATTGAAACTTACACTGTGTTTTCACGGTCATAGTGCAATTACTGGAGCGGACAATGAAATTGCGAACAAAATCCCTGATAATTTTACATGAAACTGCAAAGGACCATATGTGAAATGAAAAATAATATAAATGGTTCCAAAGAAAACCTTAATTTCATCAACTGAAGACCGCATTTCTGCCTTGGAACATATTCAATAAAGCTGAAACAGCCGTAGTTTTGTATTGCAAAAGGTTGAAGGTTGAATCGGGCTGGGGTGCTGTTTGCCGCTCCGCTCCAGTAATTGCACTATGACTGTGAAACTGGATGTTAAATACATGAACACATCATGCGGACAGAATCGAACCACAGAGAAGACCAAAACAAGGAAAGAATTGGTCAAAAACACAGTGTAAGTTTTAATATTTTGATAATCAAAGGCATAACATAATAACAATACAGTATAGATACATGTACATAGTATTTAAGGTATTACAGTGCAATGTGTTTATTTTTCGCAAAACATGCAGTACACGTTTGTTTGTACACACTGTATCTTAGCGTTATGTCAATAACGATAGGATCATCCTAGCTACATTATTATATAATGTGTGTGTGGACTTATATAGCGCACGTATCCACCAACTGAGTGGTGCTCAAGGCGCATTATATTATTACCCCTGCTCATAAGGCTCATAAATCATTCCTGAAACCATCTCAGCTCCCTGGGGAGTATACAGCTCAATTGCTGCCATTACAGCGCATATATAGGGCTAATCAACCAATTCTGCCCTCACAGGTACCCATTTAACCTCTGGGTGGAGAGAAGCAATTATGGTTAAGTGTCTTGCTCAAGGACACAAGTGTTACGGCCGGGATTCGAACCCACATTCTGCTGCTAACACCAGAACTTGAATCCGGTAAGCTAGACTGCTCGGCCACGACACTCCACATATAGGATGGACAGTTAGCCATTCCAATGATGTCACACTGACAAACACTGCATTTACCATTACAGTACACATCAACAGCATAGGCCTAACATTACATACATTTTTCATCATTCTGTTTTTAAAAATAATTTCCTTTGCCATTCATGCCACAAAATAAACGCAGTCTTTGTGAATTTGACACAAAATGTTGCCTTTTTTAAAATGTTTAATTACCTAATAAATAGAGAATTAGCTGTTGCAAACTGCTTAACAACCTAGCCCTCAAGCCCCCTCCTTGTATTATGTTATAGACCTATACTACGTCAGGGTCATCCCGATGAAAACTCATTTCCTCCGAACATGCAATACATGTATGTTGAATAAAATGATGCATTTTTCCACAATTTCCCTTCCCTTTTCGCCTGTTAAAGAACACTTTGTTTCTATGTTATCTCACAATGGTCGCCGGACCCTTCGTTACGTATAAATATTACCTGAAAATGGTGATATTTCACACTTGTTTTTGGCTAACGTTCATGCACACATACAGGCATATGTTTAGATTTACTTGTGTGGAGCAAGTGTTATTCTGCTAATCAAACTAGTCAGTAATATGCTCTTATAACTGCAATACTAATACTAATACAAAGAACCATTCAAAGGCAACCAGCCAAGGCCGAGTTTCTCTGTTTTATTGAAAACAAGATGGAAAGGTGTGTCTGGAATGACTGAGATTGCATAGGTCCCTCCACTCCTCAGGGCCCGGTCTCTGGAGGTTGCCAGACACGTTCTTGGGACTGAACAAATATTGGACAATGGCTGTAGACCTGGTCTCATATTGCAGTGCTGCAGCATGTCTTGTATGTCAATTGGAGCTGCTAAACCATGGAAGGCGTTGAATGTGAGCTGAAGGATTTTGAATTGGATTTTGTACTGAACTGGGAGCCAATGAAGGTTATGCAAAATGTGTTATGTGGTCAGAGATTTTAGTCCTGATGAGTCAGGAGAGAAGGTGAACAGCAGCGTTTTACTGTGATTGAAGGTCTAGTCATGGAGTGCCATGGTCGAGTGGTTTGGTACATCGGATTTGTGTTTTGATGGCTGAGTCGTCAGATCGTCAGAATGTGGGTTCGAATCCCAACCGTGACCATGGTCCTTGTGTCCTTGAGCAAGACACTTTACCATAATTGCTTCTCTCCACCCAGGGGTGAGGGCAGAGTTGGTTGTTGTGTTTGATTAGCCCTATATGCGCTGTAATGACAGCAATTGAGCTGTATACTCCCCAGGGAGCTGAGATGGTTTATGAGCCTGATGAGCAGGGGTAATAATATAATGCGCCTTGAGCACCAGTTTGGTGGATATGTGTACTATATAAGTCCACATTATTATTATTATTATTATTAGTCTGATATTTTAATGTATATTTCTTATTATGTCTAGTTGTGAGACATGAGACTTGCATGTTTGGCTATTTCAAATGAAATCACTTACTTTGGTAGTTTTGTAGTCATGGGAGGGGAGGAGTTAATAGAAATATAATTCACAAAGTCTTACCAAAAATTTATATACAACATGAGTATTTGACCTCATTATTTCAAATTGTATGTTTCTTCACAAAGTTTCCCTCAATAATGACGATTGATCAAACCCTTAAGAGAGATCTCTTGAAGTCAACGACCTCAGCAGACGCAGGTGAACTGGACACGAGGGAAGCATCTCAGTCTGGTGCCAACCTCGACCAGCACATCGTCGCCTCGTCCAAGCAGGTCCTGCTTAAGAGTATAGATTTTCACCCAGCAGAGCAAGACATCTCTTTCCAGTTGCAGAATCTACGTGTGAAATATGTTGCACTGAACCCGAGCCATTCAGGAGCTGAGGAGTCCAAATCACTGACCAATAACAATCATAGTGAGTGAACTATGAATATGACCCCCTGTTTGTGTGAAGATTTGTGTGGTGAATCACTCCAATCAACTTGCCACTTGGCGGCTTGTACCATAACTAGTTCCTCCTCCATGTAGTTGAGTATTATTACCTCTAATCTTACTGAATGCAACAGAATCACTCAATAATTGACTGATTCCGTGATGTCTTGAGCAGTCATGCATATCAAGTTACCTCTTTCTCTGAAAACCCACAATCACTGTACATTCAAATTGTGACATCACTTAAGAACATACACTTTTTCAATACACTCCCTCTTTCGTTACTTAGAAATTTTGTTTTATTTACTTCCAGGTCAAATGAATGGTCAAGTTGAGGTTCGACATGATGGTATTCCAGCCCCCAAGAAGGTTTTATATCCACCGGACAAAATCACACTTGCCTGGCAGCGGTCCCAACGTGTTGGGCCAGGCCTCATCAATATGGGCAATACCTGCTTCCTTAACGCAACGCTCCAGTGTCTGACATACACACCACCACTGGCCAACTACCTCCTTAGTCATCAACACAAGACAGAGTGTAAGGAAGCACTGAGCATACCCAAGTCTAAAACACTTGGATCAGGAACACAGTGCATTCTGAAAAATGAATATTTAGTATTCCCACCTTGGGGCATTAGTTGTAATGTCAATACATGTCAATGAAAACATCACAGTAATGGAAACTCTGGTACCTTCAAAATATATTGTACATAAATTACTTAAATGGAAAATATAGGATTGGTAATTAAAAAATAATCAAAGTGTCAAATTGTAATGTGAAACTTACTTGGTGTAAAGCTGAGGATAGTTCCAATCTTCCCTGGAAATAATATTGTCTGAGGTACTGTGACTTTTGAGATAAGTGAATTTATTTCAAGTTTAAATTTAGGAAAGACTACTCTTTCTTACATTCATTTTAGAATGAATACAAAAAAATCCGAATGCATTTTTACTAATTTCTCATTAATGACACAACAGGTTAAGTTGTTTAATAGATATCTTAATCCTTCTGTGACCACAAGGGTCACAGTTGATATACTTGATATACTTGCCAAGGTATATCTAGTGCACTTAAAAAGTCGAACATAAAAAAGTCAAACCTTATGTCAAACCAAAGGACGTAACCACATGCTTAACCTAATCTTGCGTCATTTTTTCCAGATGCACGACGATGTGTAGTAAGTGCATATACAGGTCAAAATGAGTCGACCATTTTCGACTGGTAAAAACATTGTCTTGTTTTGTTGAGGGTGGTCAAAATGACAGTCGAAACCATTCAAAAATGCCCCTGTGTGCACATTTGGGTCAACAGTCAAAACAGTCAGTTGAATGATTTTGACCGCTACTTGCCACTGAAGTTCAGATACAGTAGGAGGGTTAGTTCATAGAGAGTATGCGTACCCATTATAAGCAGTTTAGATTTTTTTTAAAACAATATTATACCTTCCCTTTAACTAACCGTCTGTTCTATTTTGTTTTTTAATTCTTTTCTACATATGACAGGTCGGGAGCTGGGATTTTGTATCATGTGTGAGCTTTGCAATCACGTCCATCGTGCATTTGTACATCAGCAGAACGGTCAGGCCATACGACCGATGGTTATACTTCACAAACTCAAACGTGAGTAATACTTGAGAACGTGAGAAATGGAAAACAGGATTATTGATAATCTATAAAGCATTAAAAGATTAAATCCTTGCCTCAGTGTAGGGGTGGACGGTATCATGATAATATCGTAACGATACGATATTCAAAAAAAATAACCGGCCAAATCAATTATGGTTTTGAAGATATCGAAATATCGCCATATTGACGATATTCCAAAAATACAGCCGATATCAAATTTGTATCGCTCTTTTTAGTTAAAATATCGCTGGAGTGGTAAATTGTCTCCAAATATCATGTCATTATACAGTAACATCAACAAAGTTACGGTACTGTGAAGAGCTAAAACAAAAAAACAGTTTGAAATCACGACGCGGCACCACTCATGTTCCCACTTTTTGTGTGCGTGGTCTTTTTTTGTGCATTGTGCTCCTGGTTGCCGCGTGGGCCTTTACTTAACTAAAGGCTAGTCCCAGGATCACATGCTGCACTCTCCTGGAATAACCGCACTGGTGTACATTATGAGGTTGTTCACATTCAGCAGATGTCGGATACCAGGATAAAAGCGTGGATGATGACAGCTGAACTTAACTGTACGTGCGTGATCGATCAATGGCACGTTCATTCTCAGCTCTGGGATGGGGGGCCGGCTGTAGGCATTTATAAACCATGAGTTTGTTAATGGACGTCACGGTGAGTTCTTTTTTATGAAATGTTTGTCACATCGAGCGGCAGAAATCTAACAACTCGGCTCTCTTTGGAGCGTTTAGAGTAACTGTTTATTACCTACGCAACTTCCCTGTAGAATTTGCATGTAAAAGTACATTGTAGTTATTTCGGTGTCCAGTGTCTTTAATGTATGATACGTACATTTTTTTTGTGTAAATAAAAATCTACGTGTTGAGACGATAATATCGTCTGTGAAATGCTGTAAAAAAATTGCATCTTTTTGGAGAGGATTTCATACTTACTTTGCCCTAAATTATATTGATGTTTCTCATTGGGAAAAACAAATAAACAGATAAACAATTAATTGATCCCCTAATCTTCTACTGCAGATTTTGCAAAGCACATGCATATAGGCAGACAAGAAGACGCCCATGAGTTCCTACGGTTGCTCATAGAGGCCATGCAGAAAACATGTATAAATGGATTTGACAAGTGAGTATTAGCACTTATTTTGCCAAATAGTTTTTGCCAAATAATGGTTATTTATCAGGCACGTTCAGAATGAAACAATGAGCTAGAAATTATTTTTATGCTCAATTTGTGTATTGCACATACCCAAATCGTAGTAGCAAAGCATGCATTGATTAACCCTCCTACTACTACAAGGGTCAAAATGTTGATATACTTGCCAAGGTATATGTAGTGCACTGAAAAGTCAAACACTCTCAAACCTTACGTGTAGTATAAGTACATTTACAGGTCAAAATGAGACCGTTTTTGACTGTTAAAAGCATTGTCTTGTTTTGTTGAGGGTGGTCAAAATGACAGTAAAAACCAGTCAAAATGCCCCTGTGTGCACATTTGGGTCAACAGTCAAATCAGGCAGTTGACTGATTTTAACCTCTATAGCAACTTGCCACTAAAGTGCAGTTAGAGTAGGATGGTTAAGAATTTTAAAAGTCAAAATAAACAAGGAATAAAGAAAACATCATTGTCGGTTCATCCAAATTTACCACGTAAACAATGTTGACTGTGTTCTTAACCTAAGCAATTTGTCAGATCACTATTCAGTTCAGAGAGCTAAATTTGGGACGCCAAAAAGTTAGCGATAACACGGCCATTCCAAGGTTGTAGACATTTGTGAAGCTAATTCACATAAGGTTTGATTTCAAATTGAATCAGACCCAATAGTAAGAATTTGCAATGCGTTGAGTGGGATGGTGTCATTCCCTACCAAATTAGAAATACGTCAATGGGTCTGTTTTGAGTAATCACACCATCAAATTAACAAATGGATGAATGCATTTTGAGGGTTTTACATTCAGTTTGGTATGCTATCATGTTAGAGTATTTCACTGCTTTAAATTTGTGAAAAACCAACTGAATATAAATTTAAAGAGGATTCAGTAAGAAGTTTGCATTACTTTGGTATAAAAAGGATAATTCAAGGCTGTTTTCACAATCAGATTTCAAGAATTCTCTCAAAGTACATCCCATTCTCCTGAAGACTTTCGGAGCATTCTAATCAAAATGTCGAATTGTAACAAACCAGTTATTTTCAGAACTGATTACTACTCGAAAGAGAATTTCTACATGGTGTCACCACAAACAGATCTTTACTTATCCTTTTCACCTTGCAAAGCTACAAGTCTTACTTGCATCCCATTTATCAAAACCTTACTTTGCCGAAAAACCAGCTACATTCTTGTGCATGGTATCATTGAAAAGCTTATTAAACTCTCTTCCCAGTGATGTACATACCTCAAAATATGAATTTCCAACTGATTACTGATTCCGGAGCTGGGCACAAATTGTTATTATGGTGTATCTGTTTATCCACAGACTTGACAAGTACAGCAAAGAGACCAGTATTGTATATCAGATATTCAGTGGCTACTATAGGAGTAGAGGTAAGAGGTCATCATATGTCATTGACCCATAGGGGTTACATGAAACCATTGACCCATAGAGGTCACATGAAACCATTGACCCATAGAGGTCACATGATACCATTGACCCATAGAGGTCACATGATACCATTGATCCACAGAGGTCACATGAAACCATTGACCATACAGGTCACATGAAACCATTGACCCATACAGGTCACATGAAACCATTGACCCATACAGGTCACATGAAACCATTGACCCATACAGGTCACATGAAACCATTGACCCATACAGGTCACATGAAACCATTGACCCATAGAGGTCACATGAAACCATTGACCCATACAGGTCACATGAAACCATTGACCCATACAGGTCACATGAAACCATTGACCCATACAGGTCACATGAAACCATTGACCCATACAGGTCACATGAAACCATTGACCCATAGAGGTCACATGAAACCATTGACCCATACAGGTCACATGAAACCATTGACCCATACAGGTCACATGAAACCATTGACCCATAGAGGTCACATGAAACCATTGACCCATACAGGTCACATGAAACCATTGACCCATAGAGGTCACATGAAACCATTGACCCATACAGGTCACATGAAACCATTGACCCATACAGGTCACATGAAACCATTGACCCATACAGGTCACATGAAACCATTGACCCATACAGGTCACATGAAACCATTGACCCATAGAGGTAACAGAAAACGCTAGCTGCGTCAAGCATTTATCCCATGATACCCCAAGGCAGGATAGCCAAATATTACCATGCTTGTTTTGCACACACGCATTTGGAATACAATGCCATGGACTAGCATTTTATAGCAGGCTGGCACACTTCATCTAGGTAATGGTCTTCTTGTAATAGGAATGACCAATAGGAATGACCAATAGGAATGACCAATAGAGGGTGGAACTTGGTTAAAGAACTATGATGAAGTTTCTTCCCTCACATTGCCTCACTCTGGAACTCCCTGCCTGCATCCTGTTTCCCCACTATCTGTAATCTCACTCAGTTCAAAAGAAATGGTAATAAATATCTGTCTTCTCTGTGATTTGTATTGTTTATTTCTCTTACGTAGCCCCTACCTTGAGTGGCATTTGTAAAATGATGGTTTGCGAGATAGTTACATAGCCATATTGTTTAAATTTATTTACCTCAATGTGCAGTAAAACCAACCTCTTTCACTAATTGAAATGGTGATGTATTAATCAAATTTTCATTTTTCTTGCAGTAATTTGTTCTGTTTGTCAAAACAAGTCCGACACATATGAACCCTTCTTAGATATTGGACTGGACATTAAGGTAGGACATAGTTAATGAATAATAATAATAATAATGTGTGGACTTATATAGCGCACGTATCCACCAACTGAGTGGTGCTCAAGGCGCATTATATTATTACCCCTGCTCATAAGGCTCATAAATCATTCCTGAAACCATCTCAGCTCCCTGGGGAGTATACAGCTCAATTGCTGCCATTAAAGCGCATGTAGGGCTAATCAACCAACTCTGCCCTCACAGGTACCCATTTAACCCCTGGGTGGAGAGAAGCAATTATGGTTAAGTGTCCTGCTCAAGGACACAAGTGTCACGGCCGGGATTCGAACCCACATTCTGCTGCTAACACCAGAACTTGAGTCCGGTAAGCTAGACCGCTCGGCCACGACACTCCACAGTGAAGAATAAGGTTTAGGAATTTAGTTTGTTTCTGATGACAGCGTATGACTTTCTGGTAAGGTAAAGGATTGGTAACTGAGGAATTAACCAAAAGGTCAAATTTTAATGAGAAACTTACCTAGTATAATGCTGGTAATGGTTTAAATCTTCTGTAGAAATAATCTTGTCTAAGGTGCTGTCACTTAAGAAAAGTCAAATAATTTCTAATTGGATTTTAGGAAAATCTCTTTCCAACTTGGAATGATTTTGACAAATCTGAATGCATTTTCACTGTTTTTCCCATTAACAACACAAACTAGCTGAAAATTTCACAGGTCATTTAACATATATCTTAATTTTAAAGAAAGTAAGCATACTCATAAAAGCAGTTTTGCCAACATTACCAATGTTGTACCTTTCGTTGAAAGTGTATCTTGATTCAAAAAGTAAGCATACTCATAAAAGCAGTTTTGTCAAAATTACCAATGATGTACCTTCCCTTCAATGTATATCTTGATTCAAAGAGTAAGCATACTCATAGAAGCAGTTTTGCCAACATTACCAATGCTGTACCTTTCGTTCAATGTATATCTTGATTCAAAGAGAGTAAGCATACTCATAGAAGCAGTTTTGCCAACATTACCAATGCTGTACCTTCCCTTCAATGTATATCTTGATTCAAAGAGAGTAAACATACTCATAGAAGCAGTTTTGCCAACATTACCAATGCTGTACCTTCCCTTCAATGTATATTTTGATTCAAAGAAAATAAGCGTACTCACAGTAGCAGTTTTGCCAAAATTACCAATGCTGTACCTTTCCTCAAAGGTTTGAAATAACGGTGTCTTTTCTTATATTATTAGGATTAAGTATTATCTGAATGTCAATACAAATTGTTTCTACTTCATCCCACTTGTTCCCTTGTGGTACTTCCATCATTCATTCCAGAATTCCATTCATCGGCCAACTTCTTGCGTAACATGCCTAATCCAATGTCTTTGTTCCTGTCTTAATCAACAGAATCATTTTCTCATATTTTCTTAATCAACAGAATCATTATGTGATATTTTCTTAATCAACAGAATCATTATATGATATTTTCTTAATCAGCTGAGTCATATATTTTCTTAATTAACAGAATCATTATCTGATATTTCTTAATCAACAGAATCATTATCTGATATTTCTTAATCAGCAGAATCATTATCTGATATTTCTTAATCAACAGTGTCATTATCGGATATTTTCTTAACAATATCCTTATCTGATATTTTCTTAACAATATCCTTATCTGATATTTTCTTAATCAATAGTATCATTATCTGATATTTTCTTAAACAACAGTATTATTATCTGATATTTTCTATTGACAGCAAGCGGCAACAGTAACCAAGGCTTTTGAGAGACTGACCCGGCCAGAGATGCTGGATGGGGAGAATTTATACCAATGCAAAAAGTAAGTTAATTTAACCCAAACCCCCTAATCACAGTGAGGCATTAGGGGGACATTGGGCCAAAATTTGACCATCTTAAAGTGCTTTAAACTGCTTTTGTTAGATAGGGAAGACTCTGGGGTTATTTTGCTCTTTAGATCACCTCTCTAGCTCTTCAGGAATCAATTTTAATTGCATTTTAAAGATCAGAAAAACAAGACGTCAGGAAATAAATAGTCAAATATCTAAATATTTAGAAATTATTTACAATACATTTAAAAATTAAAATTAAAATTCTCAAAACAAGCTGTATATCTTTTGATGGTTTCTACTTATTATTGAGGCATCTATTGGTCATAATATCTCAAATTTAACCTAATTTCAGGTCAGAAGAACACAATTTTTTGGAATTTTGGAATATTTTTATCAAAATTCGCCCAAAATTCAACTGATTTTTAAGGCCGCATAAAAAGTGACAATACTTTTTAAGCCACACTCGCCACAGTTGTGGATACTTTTAAAATGATTATTAATGTGTTTTGAACTAAATATCAAAGAATTGTTTTGGGCTATCTTGCAGTTTTTGAGAAAAATTTTTCTTTTAAGTTGCGCCCCTTGGCCGGATTTTGCCAAGAATTGGGGCTGAAAATCATCAAGTCTGGAAAATTTGAAAAACAGCAATGTCCTAGAGCTAAACAGAAATTTCATTGTGTTGTGCCTAGTTGACTTTTTTGAAAAATAAAATAGAATGAACCAATCATGAATACACGGTTTTTAAATAAAATAGAAAAAAAATCAACCATGAATGCACATATTTTTTCAACAATCTGACAATATCTCCAAAATGAGCAGTCTGATGATCTCTAAACATGTTTAAAACAACTCATGGGGCAAAATTACCTCTAGGGGGGCTATCTTAGGCCTAAAATTGAAAATTAGTCTCGCGTCCCCCTTTACCCCCTAAACGCCCCACTGTGCTTATGGTTTTCGCTAAGAACCTTCCTGAATCCAACAAAATCCAACATCATGCACCCACCTGTTGCACTTACCTGGAATTGGGACACCCGGCCCCAAGTATCCCTGTTTAGGCTATACAGTACTGAGTCCATCAAAATACAACACAACCAGCCATTGGAGTTTGATGGGTTTGGGGTTGTTTGAATAATGTCGTTTTAGTTATTTCTTATTTATCCTGGGTAACCTGATCCGTGATCAGTACTTTTCTCCCTCAGGGCTCGGCTCTTAAATTAAATGAAGACCAGGAAGAAATTTGAGTAGGGACTCGAAACCTAATCCACATAATGACCATGGTTGGATTTGAACCTGGGCTTCGTATATTGGCGTTAATCAGTAGCCTGTATACTTCATTATAATAATGAAGTACATGTCTGTATTTAAATCTAACACAATCTTCTCAATGTCTGATTGCAGGTGTAATCGTAAGGTGCAGGCCCAGAAGAGATTCACTGTCCAACGAGCTCCACATGTACTCACACTTTGTCTAAAGAGGTAGGAAAAGTGTGAGAGTAATACACAAAAATAAAAAGGTTTCTCTTCAGAATCAGATCTATATTTGCTGGTCACACTTCTTTGTCATGCTACACAGATTAACTAACAGATGAACAGTGTTACGGTCACAGTTTGTGCCCCTTAAGTTATTTCCAGCTCATGTTCACTGAGCCGTTAATCCCTTCATTTCTTAACTTTCTCTACCAATGTCTTGGTAACGGCTCGCATCTATAGTTCTTGTAGTTCTTATTGTTAGCAAGTGGTCCCGCTTGGATGAATACTGATGTGGGTATAAAGTGACAATGTCCACCCATGCCGAGGCCTCCTTCAACTCAGGTTACCTTGGGACGGGAGACTGACCAGTGCTACCACGGGGGCTGGTGCTACTACTCACCTCACTGGACGATCCTTGGGCGTGGTTGACGTGCCTACCTTGTCTGTCTACTCTGTGACTACCTGCTCTGAGCGGCACTGATGGGCTGTGATTTTCTTCCATATAGAGCCATAAGACCAAAGTGAGGCTTACATGACAATAGACTGGTCCCTTAGACAGGTCCTCACTATTATAATTATAATGCATACAGGAAACCTGACCATGATGGTGGAATCATATGACAAAGGTCTATTATATTTTGTCTCTTGTTTAGGTTTGACTTCAACCGATTCAGCATGGGAAAAATCAACAAAGAACTTGCCTACTCCGACCACCTCAATCTACGATCGTATATGAGTGAACCAAAGGTAAGGATGATTGTAAGATGGTTGATATCGTCACAGTGGCATTGTACCATGGGTAATTGACCATAATGATGGAGAAACCTAAAAGTATACTCTTAAGAAATATCACCAGGGGTGTGATTTTTCCAGATTTTTCCGGATTTTCAGATTTTAACAAATCGCAATGTTGTGATCCTCTGGATTTTAAAGATTTAAGTAATAAAGGAAAGCAAAGCAAACGCTCAGAACTATAGATTTCACCCCAGCGCTGTTCACAACAGCGGCCCCAATACCCCTAGAAAAATTTACGTGGATTTTTCAAAACTGCCCAACCACACCATTGTATCACACATTTTTGTTATTCAAAATTCTGTTTTAATCACAACATGCTTAAAGGGACAGTATCATCATGATCAGAGCAGAGTTTCAACAGGTCATGGAATCGGTGTCCTAGTTTAAGATGAACACAATGACATAAAATTACTGGCTCATTTATGCAACAGCAACGGTGATATGACCTTATCATGTGGGGTTTTATTTTTAGTCACCGAGTTAATCTAAATCTAGCAGTCCGGTTCCATACCCTGTTGATCATGATTGCCCCTTTAAGACAATTATTTTGTGATATATTTCATTTTAAAGGATTTGTTTTCCATTCTACACCCCAATTAGGAAGGAAAAAGATGATAGATAACCAAAAACACAGACCAGGTGGCGATTATTCAATATATTCATCAAAGATTTTTTTTGATAAACTGTTTTGAGAAAAATCAAATTTATTTTTTTGCAGAAGCGTTGTGTTCTTATTTCCCCTTGCCGTATATTTCTGATTGGAATCTTGGCATGCATTCTCTTACCCAGGGGCCCCCAATCATTTACGAGCTCTATGCTGTTCTGAAGCACGAGGGTGCTTCATGTAATTCAGGTCACTACTACTGCTTTGTCAAGGCACCCAATCAGAGTTGGTATTGTATGAATGATGCCTTCGTCAGCCAGGTCAGCCTGCAGAGAGTACTCAATCAGAATGCTTATCTGTTGTTCTACATTCGTAAGAATAGCTTCAAGTCGCCAATGAATGGAGGAGAGGTAAGCTTTAAATGAGGGATCCGTTTTGGTCCACTTGCTTGATTATAAATTAAATTACTGGCTCATTTTTGCAGGAGCAACGGTAATATGACCTTATCATGTGGGGTTTTTCAGTCACTGAGTTAATCTAAAACTAGCACTCCAATTCCATGCCCTGTTGATCATGACGATATTGTCCCTTTAAACGGAATGTACAACATTGGTAATATTGGCAAAGTTGCTTACTCTCTGAATCAAGATATACATTGAATAAGTGAACAGAGAGCAAAAGATCTTTTGTTTTTTGCTGATTGATCTTGTTGCACTCAGCAGGCTTCACACTTGGACAACTAATGGATGTTGTTGCATTGAGCAGGGTGTCTAGCCAGTTACTGAAGGGGGTTGGGGCAGCTTCACACTTGGACTACTGATGGATGTTGTTGCATTGAGCAGGGTGTCTAGCCAGTTGCTGAAGGGGGTTGGGGCAGCTTCACACTTGGACTACTGATGGATGTTGCTGCATTGAGCAGGGTGTCTAGCCAGTTATTGAAGGGGGTTGGGGCAGCTTCACACTTGGACAACTGATGGATGTTGTTGTCATGAGCAGCCAGTTAACCAGTTACTGAAGAGGATTAAGGTTAAACAGTTGGAAACAGTATAAAAGTATGATAATTTTAACTTGTGAAAATGCATTTAAAACTCATGTATTCATTCTATTGTGGAATATTGTTCATTTCGTTAGCGTTGTCAAGTTCCTGTATCCTAAACTATCTCTATAATTTCTAACCTAGCCAAAACGGGACATGGTACAGAACAAAAGCCCAAAGCCAGCAACAACAATCAGCAAACCCCAGTCTCTCTTCAACGGCCCAGTGGGTACACCGGTACCAAGGCCCTCCCCAAGCACCCAGTCTCTGCATCAGAAGAACTCTGGGTTTAAACCGACACTAATCACAGAGAACAAGGACAAGAGACCACTACAAACTGCTCAAAGTCAGCAGCAGGACTCCAGACACAGTCTACCTAATCTGGCCCCCCTACCAGCACAGCGCAGCAAGCTTTCCTTTCAATTCCGGACAAAAGGTGCAAATGTAATGACTCCTAATTCACATATACAGCAGCAGCAGCAGCAGCAGCAGCAGCAACAACCGCAATTTGCTAAGAAACAAGACGCTACCACCTCAGCTGCTGGCTCGATGTTAAAGACTCCACTCATTACAGGAGCAGGGGATTCCTCAAGACAGGCGCAACAAGAACACCCTGCCAGTAAAAAGGTCTTTTCCCCCATCTTCAAACAAACCTCACCGTCGACGTTAGCTTCTCCAACGACACAGAACAAAAATTCAGTAAGACTCATGCAAGGATTGGTCAAGCCCAAGGCGAGAGTACCTCAAAATGCTTCAAACATGAACGGCATTTGTAAAAAACAAACCGGACCAGGACTTGTCCCATACACGGCCGAGGATTCAAACTCATCCTCTAGTGATTCAGACGTGGATTATGATCGTGTTGTTGAACAGTTTTCCATGACACTGGCAGGAGATGCTGGAAATCAAACTCCAAAAATCGCCGATAAGTCACAGTTGAAGACTGGAGATAGTCAGGGAGACATTCCCGTCACAGACAACAAAAGTATTAAAGAGAATCACACGGATGCCACTCCCATGAAACCACCAGCAGCTGCCAAAAATGTGTCACTGGACAGTCTGCAACTCTCACCCAATCCTCTCAAAAAAGCGGGTCTGGCAAACAGTACAAACTTAACATCAATCCGTAAACCGGACTCACCGTTGAAGCTAACCATCACGACCAATGGTCAAGCGCAGCGCATCATCAAATCAACAACTCACTGGCGGACAGCTGATACAGACTCCCAGATCTCACCATCACCAGCCTCCGACTGTAGTCTCCATAGCAATGTATCCACAAACTCCACAAGTGAGTGGAATATATTAGAGAAGAGAGATGCTCCACAAACACCTCAGGACTTGATGAAGGATGCGGCTGTTTTTGGATGGAATATTACCCCCTCCAAAATGAAGAATTCAGATAAATCTGTCCATGACACGGAGGAGCAGAGAACTAAGTTGATCGGTCCAACAGTGGCCCTCACGTTTGATAATCCAGAGGACCAAACACCGGATCACAAAAAGAATCCTTCATTAAATGTCGAAGGAAAAAAAGTGGTTTTTGATCATAAGCAAAATGTGTTTGTAAAATCAGGAATTGTTTCCGTGGATAAATCAAACGATAATGAAGACTTGAGTCAACAAGCGAGCTCGGAGGAAGCAAACGTTAAACATAAAAGCCATAAGGACAGCAAGGATCAATGGATTCCCTCAAATGAGGAATCGCTGGACAGAGATCAAGAATGTGAAGAAGAGTCTTCTCTGAAGAAAAAGAAGAAACGTAAGAAGCATCATCTCAGTCCACATCAAGGAAGCCCCCAGGAATCAACTAGGTCTGAAAGGTCATCGGAGGTGAGAGGAGATAAGGACGAGGTCAAGTGTGTGAGGTCAGAGAGCAGAGACAGTGAATCTGCTCCGGACAGCAGGAGAGAAACAGAACAGACACCCAAGAAGAAGAAGAAGAAGAAAAAAAAGGAGAAAAGAGACAAGGATGAGGAAATAGAATTGGTGGAGGAGTGGGTTGAACGTGTCGTTGAACCACAGCAAGATAACGAGCAGGAACCACTTCTTAACAATTCAAAGGTACATAAAGAAAAACACAAGTATGACTCGGATAGAGACAGTCACAACAAACACAAGTCCTCTAAAAGGAGAGACAGTTCACCAGAGGAAGAGATCAAACATGAACATTCAAAACCACGCAAGGAAAAAAAGCACAGGGACAAGTCCTCGCTTATGAGACGTGCTCTGGAGAAAAAGCTGAAACGTCGCCACGAACGGCGTGCTAGTGAGAAGTTAAAAAAATCTGCTGCGAAACACAATGAACTTGGGCATGACTCCTATGAGGATAGTCATAAACGATTGCCAAGCCATGACCGAACCCACAATGGCCACTCATCTCACAAACATTCTAAGCATCACGACGAATCCAGGAAAAGACACAGTTCGGAGGATCACAGTGGTTCAGACCATTCCTCCAAGATCGCACTCACTGACAGAGACAGTCCTGTGAAGCCACACAGAGAAAAACACAGTCATATACTTGAAAAGTCCGACAGGCACGGACATAGTTCAGAGAGTCGGCCATCTTCCAAGCATTCAAAATCACACAGGCAGAGCAAGTACAGAGAGTGTGCCGAAACTAAACCAAGACTGCACGACGAGTCAAGCCATCAGCGTAAGGAGAAAAAGAAGAAACGGAAACATCGGGATGAAGATATCGAAGGAAGGCCATTACTTCACAGTATTAATGATCAGGAGGACTGTAAACCAGAGAAGAAGAAGAAAAAGAAGCACAGCTTATCAGATGACGAAGATGACCACAGCAACAGAGAAGATGCCACCTCCAAGAAGTCAAAACATGAAGGTAGATATCACATTAATTTGAAATGAATTCTTTAAAATGTAAAACTTTATTTACAGGGATCTTAAAATATTATGTGATCAGCTCCATCAAAATCGCTTATAAGTTGAACATTCAAAATTTGAGTTGTGTATGTCACTGGAAAGAGTGTTTCATAAACTTGCTACTGATAGCAGGCACCAAGATACTACATATGTAAGTATGTAGCAGAAAGGATGCATTTCCCATTTTTGTAAATAAAATGACTCCTATGGTTTGACGTTTCAAAACCTTTCAAAATCTGCTTACGGGCCAAAATGGCTATCAATTATTATGAACCCTTTAAAACCCTCCAGAATTTGTTGCTACTGAACAACCACACCTTTCAATACCCTTTGAAAGGTATTGAAACATTTCAACACCAGTTTGTTCAGAGAGTTGTCACACCTTTCGAAACCTTTCATAGGTCCCTTTTGTCAGACAGTTTTCTCACCTTTCAAAACCCTTCAGTACAGCAAACTTGAAAGGTTTTGAAAGGTTTTGAAAGGTCTGACAATTCTATGGCAACTGCACTGTATATAGGAGGGTTAAGCATTTAAGTGACTTAACTGCATATGTTTGTACATAAAAGAACCATAAAATGGCAATAACAATTGCCTCAAGCTCAGATACTATTAGTACATTTTCACCACTAGGGCTGTGCCGGGCATCTGGGTACCCAAGATACCCGACTGAAACTGTCATTACCCGTTTCCATTTTTCGGTTCCAGTTACCCATAAATGACTTCTTAAAATTTCAACTGAATATTTAAGCCACACAAATGGAAGTGTGCAATTTTTTGTTAACGGGTCGTTTTTAATACACAGGGCATGAAATTATTACAGTAAGTTCATATTTATTATGACTCTAATAAAATAAGAGAAACTTGTGTTCATATGGGTTGGGAGTATTTATGTGTTTTTACAAAATTGTTTACGGGTACCCAGATATCCGAAGATTTCCACTTTCGGGTATCTGGTTACCGAAATAACTGAAAACGCACAGCCTTATTCACCACTAGAGGGCTTTGATGAGATCAGAGCAGTTATGAGTGAAATACTTGCATAACATCTCATCGTGATCTTGTCAAATTATTCCTCCCTTTGAAGCGCCAGTTCAGCAATGGGATCATCATATTCAAGACGGCAATAGAAGACACAACGACGATGACACCAAATCTTCCAAGACACATACCTCATGGGACGGCTCTTATTCAGCCTCGGGAATAGCTGAGGAGCTTAGCAAGTCATCTCTTAAGGCCTATGGCCCATCAAGTAAGCTAGCATTAGGATCCATTCATAGTCCATGCTTATTAACCCTAACCACCCCCAAACCGTTCAAACTCCATAGTAGGATTTGTTGGATTTTGATGGACTCAGTACTGTATAGCCCAGATAGGGATACTTTGCATGGGGCTGGGTGTCTCAATTCCAGCTAAGTCCAACAGTTCGGGTGTAGTGTTACTGCATGGAGTTGTCTTTTGATGGACTCGGTACTATATAGCCCAGACAGGGATACTTTACATGGGGCCGGGTGTCCCAATTCCAGCTAAGTCCAACAGTTGGGCGGTAGTGTTACTGCATAGTGTTGGACTTTGGCAGATTCAGGAAGGTTCTAGCCAAAATAGCTAGAGGGTTAGGGTTAAAGATGTATCCTCCCATGTTTTTCGCTATTTTAGCGATTTTTTTTTTTTTATCATATTTTTCCTATTATAATTAAGGAAAGGAAAACATTGCTATAAAAATACACATATCTCAAAATAATTGTGAACACTAGGTTTAACAGTCAAGATGTCCTGAAATGAGTTTATTATAAGTCCTGTCATGTATTTGGGCTCTTAATTGCTGTTAAACCTTCAAATTTCAAATTTGCATTCTTTTCTAAAAGTAACAATTTATCAATGTTGAAATGAAAAAAAATATTTCCAGAACAGATTGTTCCAGAACAGAACGGTTGTGTTCACCAGTTCGCGTCGGGAATAAAAAAGTTTTTCTGGGCCCCTGTGCGGGTTTCTTTTTCCCACACACGTTAATGGAAGCTTCCACAGCGCGTGGCCACATCTTCCGAGCATGTCACCGTACACACGTGGCTCAACGGAGCATGCATACAAATATATCGGAGTTTCCTATGGCGTGTTTAGACGCTCTCCGATCCGTGGTGCAAAAAAAAATTGCATGTATACACGGCCTCCGACGCGAACTGGTTAAACATGGTGAGGGTTAATGAATGTAACCATTTAAGATCAATATTGGATGTCAACCATGGTCCTGCATGATAATAAACTGAAGCTGGTATAAATGATTTCACAGTCATGTCTTGGGACGGAGGCCGTAGCGCACTTGATAATGAGGTTGAGCAGGACTCAAGGCAGGAAAGACGGAGAGATCCCTACGAAGAAGACTTCGACAGAGGAAAGGTAAGGACAAGTAGGGGTGCTTCAACAAGAAAACATTTAACTCATTAATCTACCATGATTGCAATTAACTGTAGTCTATCTGGTACTAGCTTGATGCGAAAGTCCCAATTTTCATTAATGCCAAAAAAAAGTCTCCGTTTCGACCAGCGTGTCGGCATTTTTAGTTTTATTTTATTTTTTGCTATGAAACGATATCCAATTGCAGCCAAAATTGCTGGATCGGTTGGAATTCTGCCATGCTGTGTTTTAAACAACTTTTTCACATAGGGGTATGAACGTTTGCCCGATTTGTGAGGCCTCTCTTAGCCACCATACGTTGTGTATGGGAAATTTGATTTGGTTCCAATAACTGCATATACATGTATCATGTATTTCACTGGTTGGCAAAAAAAATAGTGTTTCACCGCACCGATTTTGAAGCCGACCTATTACCAGAAATCAGAAGAAAAAAATTTTTGGCCAAAAGAAAAATTAAATCCTTCTAAATTGTTATTGATGAATTTTCAACAGAACTGGTTCTTATAGTAATGAAACTTGGTGGCAGATCCACAAAAATGTATGGAGAATTCCCCGAATCTGCCAATGATGAAACTTTTCAACATTGAAAATTACAATTTTGTCATATTTCCCCAAACAGCAAAACGAGTTGCCCTCTCAAAATAATGTTTTCAGTCGTGTTTGAATTTTTTATGTATTTATTTTTTTTAAAGTTTTTTTAAATTTTCTTCTTCTTTTTCAGGTTAAGAAAGTGAAAAAACACATTGATGACTGCAGAAACAAAATCTTTGGTGGCCAGAATAACCCGTTTCAATCCGTACAGAATTTCAGAAACAAACTAGGATTTGAAAAGGTGAGAATTTCATCCGTTTTCAAGATGTTGTAAATTCTCTGTACAGTGCAGTGGTACATGGTACATAGAATGTTTTACCAAAAAATAAACAATTATTTAGAAAAATGTTTTTATGTTGCACATAAGTTTTGAATTACTAGGAGCTTCAAATACGGTTATCTGAAAACATTCCGTGTTATTCTACATTGTTATGTTTATTCAGCACAATAACAATAAAGAAATTTTCATATTTTTGTTTTTAGGATCACCACAGTTACAGCCGGCTAAATGAATCCCACGGAGAGCGCCCTCGGTGATGGAAAGTCTCCAATGAATGATATATACATAACAGCAAAAGAAACATCACCCCTAAAAATATTTATTATTTTCATTTTATAATTAATATAATTTGTTTAACCCTAACTCCCTAGACAACAAAGCCAGTTGGAGGATTTTGAAGGATTTTTATTGTTTTAATACAATGCCTAGGGAGTTAGGGTTAATGGAAGAATATTATGAGTATGGAGTGTAACACGAACACAATGTGGTAAATTTGGTTGACCTGGCAGCCAATCATCCCACAACATTGTATATTTATTATGTTTAATAATATAATTACTTAACAAAATTTAGGGGGTGACGTTTCTTTTGCTGTTATGTATATATGTATATATTTGTACATGTATATTAATATGTTGTTGAAGTGGTCCATTTTTTAATTATTCAATCTTTGTTATGCAGACAGTTTTCATTCTCCCTTCAAATCCCATTTCACTCTTTTATACCGATCCATTTGCAACTCCAATGACACAGCCTCTGCCTATTGTGCGTGTGAAGTGCAACACCGATTCTGTAAAATCAGGTCACATGTGAATTCTTGCATTAAGCATATTGAGAAAAAAAACTCTGCATTATTTGTATTTATTCTTCAAATCACATCTGTCTTCAAATCACATCTGCCTGTGATTTCTCAGGATTTTTTTTTTACAAATCTCCCTTTGCCTGAAATTTTCTTGAAAGACGAGAAGTAGCCACTAAGGAAAGAAAGAAGTAGGCCTGTATTGTGTCCAAACCCTTAGTTTCTTGTTTGTGGGGATGTGGAGAGTCTGTAAATCCTCCACAATTAAACATCCAGGAGGTTCAGGGAGGCTTTGTCCTCTAGATCAAAGGGAGACCCAGGCCTGCTACCCATTTTTCAGGATTTGTGTTTCTTTTGACAAATCACACCCCTGGTTTCACTGTGAAATAAACACAGATCAAATGCATTTGCTTCATGGACTTAACCAGTTGACGTCGGGAATATTTTTATTTTTTTCGGTACCCCGTGCGGGTTTATTTTCAGTGAAAAATCAGAAAAAATTTCTAGCCATTAATAATTTTTTTTGTCAATGAAACTAAGTCCGGACACCCAAATAAACACCTTTACTCATTGACATTTCAAGAATTAAATGGCTAGTTTTTTAATTACGGTTGTGTTTGTTCAGCACAATTAGACCGTTGGCAAGCTCCGATGCAACGGCCTATTAGCGACCAGCGCCCGGTCGAACAGACGGCATACCCGGAGAGAGGAAAGGCCTCGTAAACAATGAATATAAATCCGTCTTTACAAATTCTTGGCTGGTACGTCAAAGGAACAGGTCTTGGATAAAGGGATTAGGCAAAAATCAACAAAAAGAGTGAACTCGTTCAGTGTTTGCAGTGCCTTTTGTCCAGGACCACCGAACCGTGACCCCATGGACTCCGAGAAACGACGGCACGCCACATGTGGCGTGTTGACAAGTTTCCCGGTAACACACACAAAAATCGGAATGCGTGTTTAGACGCTCTCCGATCCGCTGTACAAAAAAAAAATTGCGTGTATACACGGCATCCGATGCGAACTGGTTAATGATCCCTAAGCAGTGGTAATGGCCTCTAAGCAGTGATAATGGCCTCTAAGCAGTGGTAATGGCCTCTAAACAGTGATAAGCATAGACTGTACCATATTTGACTCTAAGCCCTGCCCATTCTTAGTGAACCTGAGGTCATGCCACCTGTGCCAAAATGAACACTGAAAGGTATTTGACCGTGATAGCAACAGTCGTCATTGACAGGCCAAACCCTATCGGTCAATCCAAGGGAAGGTACAACATTGGTAATAACCATCTTATCAAATTAAAGAATAATTATCTAAAAGCTTACTTAGTGTAAAGTTGGTACACATACCCATTAATCCTGAACAATGATATCTTCCGAAGTGCTGAATTTTTATTTCAAAAGTTGCCGGCAGCAACTTTCTGTAAAAACAAAAAAACATAACATTTTTTTGTTTTGTTTCTCAAAGAAACACACCATTTGTAATGAAACCTTTACAGATTCGTTTAATGATATATTTCTTGATATGATTGTATGTTAGCATTTAAGTGATGGATGTACAGTATGTATATATGGGGTGCCATGGCCGAGCAGTTAAGTGCATTGGACTCAAGTTCTGATGGCTGTGTCATCAGAATGTGGGTTCGAAACCTGGCGGCGACCGTGGTACTTGTGTCCTTGAGCAAGACACTTTACTGTAATTGCTTCTCTTCACCCAGGTGTATAAATGGGTACCTGTGAGGGTAGAGATGGTTATTGTGTTTGATTAGCCCTGTAGCGCCAAAAGGTTGCACATTGGCTGTATACTCCCCAGGGAGCTGAGAAAGATTATAGGAATGATATTGGCCCAGTGACCAGGGGTAATAATGTAAAGCGCATTGGGACATTATGTGAAATGCGCTGTATAAGAATGGATTATTATTATTATTATATATATATATTGCCCTCAACAGATTGGATCATTCAGTTTGCACCAATGGAACTCTCCTTACAATAGGCGCTCATTTTTTTTAGGCAATAAAAAGTGTTGCAGGTTGATGTTTTAATATTTAAAAAAAAACTTACCAGATGGCAACTTCTTGAAATTGGACTTAACTATTCCTTTTTTCTCTAAAAAGATGAAAGCAAAAAAACGGAATAACTTATCAGGCTGAGTCATACTTTTACCAACTTTGCACCAAGTAAGTTTTTAGATAATAATTTGGACATTTTATAATCTGATTATTACCAATATTTTCTCCTTTATTCTGCATATTTTTTACTCAAAATATGCTTCAAGTAGGGGACTTGTTTTTTAAAGTAAACATTAATGTCTGTACATTCATATTCTATTGAATATGTTTCACTGTTCATAAATTCTTCACTTATTTATTGTTCAATTTCTGAGAAAATATTTTTTTTTTAATGAGAAGGCATGTTAAAAATCTTGATAATTTTGTTAATAATACCATAGATCAATTATTTTCATGATTATCCTCATTTTAGAAATTAATCAATCTTGAAGACCTGGAAAAAGTTTTCATTTTGAAATTAAGGTAAAATACCGAAGGTAGAGTGTGGACATTAAGAAAAGTCCTTATTTTTTAATAAGCGCTGATATTTTTGATCATTTTTAGTATTAAATAATTATGGAAGTTTGATTTTTATCGAAAAACAACATTGTATAAATTGTGGAAATGGTGATCATGTATATTGAATTACTTGTAGCATTATTACAAAAGTTGTTAGTTATTACGTTTCCGCTGGCAACTGTTAAAATGTCACAAATCAATGAGTTTGTATTTTTTGAAATTGTATCTCTATTAACAACACCACAACAGGTCACAGTATTTAAACCAAACCCATTCAGATGATATTGTGATGTATTTTAATTCGTACAACCCTTTTATAAATTAATTTAGAATTTTTTTGATCAATTTATGATATTTCTTTATGACCATGGGTCGCAAGCAAGCATTGCTGTTTTTCTTCTATAAAATGTTATTTCACACAGAGACAAAAACGTTTTATTTAATCTTTAAAGGGATTGAGCACCATTGGTAAAATGTCTGTAAATGCATCTGTTACTTATAAAGAAAGTTAGTTAATTTTGTTGTCATTAACAAGAAAATAATGAAAATACCTTCATATTTGTTTATATTCATTCTAAGGCCAAAAGAAAAAAGTCTCTGATTTCTGGTCATAGGTCGGCTTCAAAATCGGTGCAGTGACATGATTTTTTTTTTTTTTGCGCCAACCAGTGAAATACGTGATATACACGGTTATTGGAAGCAGACCAAATTTCCCATACACAACGTATGGTGGCTAAGAGAGGCCGCACAAATCGGACAAACGTTCATACCCCTATGTGAAAAACTTGTTGAAAACACAGCACGGCAGGATTCCAATCGATCCAGCAATTTTGGCTGCAGTTAGACATCATTTCATAGCAAAAAATTAAAACTAAAAATGCCAATGTGTGGGTCTGAGGCGATGCACACAAAGACATCGTTTTTTGCCCTAATGTGGATCAGTGTTGGAGCAAAGGCCAGGACCACAATTATTATTATAAAACAAGTCACATCTTTACAAATCGCTGGTACACATGTAACAACAAAGATACTAAAATTGTACTTTGTCAAATTTTGTTTTATAATAATAATAATAATAATAGTGGTCTTGGCCTTGAGGGTGCTGGCCTTCACTCCAACACTGATGTGGATAGTGAATAACAGCAGAAATCAATTTCAAATTTGTAATACATTTATGTTGGCATATCAGGAACTATTCAGGATGTTTATAAGCACATCAGCTTAATTTTTAGATTATAATTTTATAATTGGGTAATTACCAATGGTGTACACTTCCTTTAAACTTATCAGAATTTTCAATTGTTTATCATTATATCATGTTATTCTTCACAATTTAGCACCCAACAAAACATCTGGATGCTTTAAAGAAATGTATTAAATACATTTTTTAAGAAAAAAATAAAGTATTAATCAAGTACAAAATGTGTATAAATTGTTCTTAAACTTAACGGTATTTGTAGGGATACCCAAGACATTTCATGTACTTAATTGTGATTACATGGTATTTTAGCAAGACGTTCTTCATTCAACGATTGTTATTCAGTTTAGAGATATATCTTTTTTTCAACAGTTTTGCTTAGAAACATTCAAGCCAGGAGTTGAAAGATGTAAATAAAATTAAATTTGTGACCACAAGTTATACAACACAAGTTATCTGAACTAGTTACACTTGAGGTACAATTTCCCGTATAGGGATTTAAATTCTGTGCAGGGAAGCACCAGTTATGTCTCTTCTAGCCCCCCCCTCCCCCTAAAAAAAAAATAATAATAAATAGTGGTTACACTACTAATGCCTTGTTTTGGTCAATAGTTTTTATTAAATAATATTCCTTATCCTCGGGTAGTTTACAAATATGTAATTTTAATTTCCAATGCATTTTTTTAATTTTTTAAAAATAGACTCGTGGATTCTGGTTACATTAGGAAAACATAGTATCATCACGATCAGAGCAGACTTTCAACAGGTCATGGAATCGGTGTCCTATAGTTCAAGATGAACACAGTGACTGAAAATTACTGGCTCATTTATGCAGCAGCAACAGTCTATAAACCTTATCATGTGGGGTATTATTTTCAGTCACCGATTAAATCTGAAACTAGCACTCCGATTCCATGCCCTGATATTGTCCCATTAACCCTCCTACAATCAGTGCAATTTTTGAAACAAACCATTCAGGCCATTAGCTGTTGCCAGTGGCCTCCTATGGTTACCCTTCTGTGCACTGTCACCACTGAGATTGCAGGGTAAGGTGGTCTCCCATCGATACATTGCAGGCCATACTAATATGTTCAAACATTTACAGTGGCCTTGGGTGGCACACAGTTGATTTTGTAAGATTACTTGGAAAGGACAGCAGGCTTGTACATGTATGTACTGAAGGTTGCTAAAGAACATAATTTTGTGGATCGGAGTGGCCTCCATGTGTAGGAGGGTTCATGAACATTTTGCAGCTCGCATAGTCTGGTTAACTGTCTGGTCAACTGTTGGGTTGAGATCAAATAACACGGGTACATCAACAAAACAAAATCACAACTTTTTACTGAAGTAGAGATTTAATACACTCATTTATTTAAAAACAATCTCTTACTTTCCTGTCCTTGTCTCACCAGCCTCTACAGTGTACACAGGTACCAAAATGTTCTATCAACCTTAAATTAATATACAAAATACTCAAGTAATTGCACATTAGTTCCTTAAGAAGATACAAAACATAACTTTAAAAAAAGGAATACACCTTAGTGAAGAGATTTAACCATAGATATAAAACAACTAGATCAGAACAGCAGTTTTTCAATAAATATATCACAGAATTAATTTATGGTTGGTCCCGTCATAAATTCATTTCGGCTAAGCTCCTGACTGAAATACCTCATTTCGAAATATTTGTGCTGCTTTCTATAAGAAAATTATTGATATTCCGATGAAAACAAAAAATATTTCCAGTAAAATGGCTGAAAACACAGGCAATACAAAAGAAAAGTACAAATTGCTTATCTGTGTGGTTGTAATTTCTTTGAATCAATATATACTAACGGAAAAAAGTAACTGTGCATTACATAAAATTTCATAAAGTAAAAGATGTTTGAAAAGTTAAAAACATAACCGTAAATAAACATTCAGCAAAGCATTTTGCATTAAATTTGATGTCACGTATCGCACGTGCACTTTGTGCACAATGAACTTACTCACGTTTTGCATGATGTTGGACACATGAAGGTCACACACCTGATTTTGAAAATTGAACAATGGTTGATTATTCTCTAGCCTCTAAAGGTTTTGAAAAACACGTTCATTTGAACCTAAACTGTGCGTACGTCATGCCCCGGCTTACAGAAAATCAGCGTCTCCGCGCCGTGGGTATGCTGGAGGCTGGAATGGCCCAAAATGAAGTGGCAAGACATTTTGGTGTCCATCGAAACACAATATCATCGCTATGGAGCGTTTTCAACAGAATGCGAACACGCGAGATTTGCCTCGGACCGGCCGTCCACGGCGTGACGCCACGTCAGCAAGACAACCATATTCGGCTGACCCATCTAAGGAATCGATTCCAGACTGCCAGTTTGACTGCTCGAACCATTCCTGGCTTACGTCGTATCAGTTCCAGGACTGTACGGAACCGACTGAGGGAGCACAACATCCGCCCAGACGACCTGCAATACGTCCAGTTTTGCTCCAACGTCACCGACAGGCACGCCTTGCCTGGTGCAGACAGCATCTACGGTACAGGAGACAAGATTGGGATGGTGTTCTGTTCACTGACGAGTCGAGATTTCATCTGGACGGCTCAGATGGCAGGGCAGGGTGTACAGACGTCCAGGTGAACGGTATGCCGACGCGTGCGTTGTTCAACGTCGACCGTTTAGTGGCGGCAGCGTTATGGTATGGGGAGGCATCACATCTCATGGGCGGACACAACTTGTCATTGTCAATGGCAATCTGACAGGTCTGAGATACAGGGACGAGATCATTGGGCCTCATGTGCAAGCGTTCATTCAAAGACAAGGACGTAACATCACGCTTCAGCAAGATAATGCCTGTCCACATGTCGCTCGTGTTGTGACAGATTTCCTGAGACAGCAGAACATTCCGGTACTCCCCTGGCCAGCTGTTTCTCCGGACCTGTCCCCTATCGAGCACGCTTGGGATGAAATGGAGCGACGTTTACGTCAAGCCCAGAATCAGCCATTGACGTTAGCTGAATTGGGACAAGCGTTGGTTCAGACATGGAACAACATTCCCCAAGCTTTCTTCAATCGCAGTGTCGTCCTATGCGTCGTCGTTGTCAAGCCTGCATCAACGCCAATGGTGGACACACACAATACTGAGTTTGTGAACTGACTTTTGACACCACATCTCTTCAAGGACGTGTCACGAAGCCTAGTGTCCAAGCATACAGATTTCGAGATTATCCTGTTAACAGTTAAACAGTGATTTAACAGAACACCACAAATCATTGTATTATCTTTTTTCATTAAAAAATAGCATAACTTCAAATGATGCACAGTTACTTTATTCCAGTAGTATATATATATATATATAATATAATATATATTATATATATATATATTATATATATATATAAATAACCAACCTACAAGAGTTTAAATAGACAGTATCATCCCGATCAGAGCAGACTTTCAACAGGGCATGGAATCTGTGTACTAGTTTAAGATGAACACAGTGACTGAAAATTACTGGCTCATTTATGCAACAGCAATAGTAATGTGACCTTATCATGTTGGGTATTATTTTCAATTCACCGGGTTAACCTAAAACTAGCACTTCAATTTCGTTGCACTGTTGATCGTGATGATATTGTCCCTTTAGTTATTTCATTGTGCCCTTAAATAACACTAGTCAACAATTTTTTTAAAGTTGTCTGCTTCGGAGATAAAATGTGCTATTTATTATGGATTTTGATGTGCTGAATTCAAATATGACAATTAAAATTGCTGATTGGCTACTGTTTCCAAGATATTTAAGTTTACATTTTATGTACTATGTACAATGTATATGGTGTACATAGCAGATTTTTAATCATGAATTGTAAACCTAGGTCTTTTCATGTGTTTATGGTTGTTTCACTTGATATTATGTCACCTGCCCTGTTTATGTAACACTTACTATGCATCAGTTCATAGTTCAGTCCTTATTCAGTGTCTACTCTGCGCTTCTTGGCTTGTCTCTTGTAGTCATTAAACGGTACCATATCTTGAAAACTATAGAGCCAATCAACAATTTTAAGCATCATTTCCAATCTCAGTGACCCATAATTAGTCAAGTTTGACTTCATTTGTTTCGGAAGCATTTTAGCTGTAGACCAGTGTAATCCAAGAGATGTTTGATACTATCGTTAACTGCATAACAAATAGGTTTTATGTATAAAATCTGTGATCACCTTTTTTTTTTCAAGAATACCAACAGCGTTACATGTATAGGGTTTACTATTGTGAATATAAAAATAACACATCCAAACCACAAAGAAACATAACTCATGACCGACTAATAAAAATAGATATTATTTTTATGACTTCATTAGAAATTCAGAAGTGTATGACAAACATTTCTAGAGCCATCTGTGAATATTTCAGTAAGTCATAGCATGGTTGGTCCATATATTGGACATTTGTTTTGAAGAAATAATATGCATCAGTGGACGATGCTTTTTATCATGAATACAAATTTCTAATCCTTCATACCGAGTCCTGAGAGAGCTTCCGGCGTTTTCTTCCTCTTGTTACTTTCTTGTGATAACCCTTTCCAAACCACCCTGGTTTTGTTAACACCGCATTTTCATTGCTGTCTCTGCTCTTCGCTGAAAAATCTGTTTCAGTTTTCACTTCAATGTTACCTTCCGTTCTGGAAGACAATTCTGTCTTCACAGTAGGAGTACCTGCTTGCTCAAGAGTAACCAGTGAATCATTGGTATCTGCTTTTACATTTTGGTCAGAACCGGTTGGAACCGGTTCATTCTGGACTGATCTGGCTGTTGGCTGAGCTTGTAACAGTTTTGTATTGAACGAGTCTAGTTCCTGTTTCCTCAGTGGCGTTGCCATGGAGATGATTGGATCCTGAGATCTGTATGAATAGAAAACAAGTTTGTGTATGAGCGAATTCAAAGGTTAGTCTGTTGGTTTTGATATTGGAGGGGATTGACCGAGTCTGTGAGAATTCAAAAATAAGTTCCAAGGAGAGATCTACTTACTGGTATACATTATTAACCCTAACTCCCTAGGCATTTTGGCTAGGAACTATCCCAAATACTCCAAAATCCATTAACATGCAGTAAAAAGATATTTAAATTGTTTGACTTTGATGGAATTTGTACAGTAGTAAATGCAAAGCATCCATGGCCTTTTGCTATACACAGTCCTGAATCCAACAAAAGCAGCCAGTGGAGTTTGATGGATTTGATACACATGGCTACATGCTCTATTCGCTGGGCTATACTGTTGAATACTGAATCTATCAAAATCAGGCAAAACCAGGAGGATTTCGATGGACTTGGGGTAGTTAGGGTTAATTCACACAAAATGTCATTCCATTCAAAAGTTTTAGTGCTTCATGACAGCAATGACAATAGATAGTTCCTGACAGACGGCATCTTTACAGGCAATTTGGATTTGGCTTTGAGTGCATCAAGTGTTCTAATTTTGCACGCAAGAAAGTGCCGCACCGACTAATGATGCACGGAATTTGTTGAAACGCCTCGCTGCCGCACGTGGTGCTTACGCATTATGGGTTGTCATTGCCCATAAAGACTGCACTGTGTACCGTTGAGAGAAATCTATTAATATTTTAAGTGGGAGCTACAGGTGATGGCTAATATTCTCATTATGAAAATGAGCAGAAGTGTTTGTTAGGGGAGAATTCTTCACTTCGCTTTAAAAAAAAAATTGTTTGGTGCTGACATTTTCTTTGACCATTTCTTTACCTGTCATATTCTGGTATCTTAAGTTCAAGTCTTGACATTACTTGTTGCATCACATCATCACATCTTCCGTGGATTTTAAGGACTGCCATTTTGTCCTTTGGAGTCCACTAGAAATGGACAAAAACAAATTTGGATGAAACCCCAAGAAATAAATGACAGCATTTGCCTCTCCTAAGTTGGGTTGGGCTGGGTCAGGATGAGATGGGTTGGATTTGGTTGAAATAACAAAACAAGTTACAGAATTTACATGGTATTACCTCAAAATTTCCTTAGATTTTACTACCATCATGCAAAGATTCAAATAATAAAAAAGTACTTGTGACTATGACAATATAAATCATCCTTAATTGAATTAAAGCAAGATGACCATATATGGGGTATTTTCGAACTGGAATGTTCGCTAAAAACCAGTAATTAACTCATGATTTGTTTTTTAAATGAAAAAATATATTTGAGATGGTGCTATAAATTGTCTCAATAAATATCACTATTATTAAAGCAATGACTATTTTCAGTACCTGTAAGTTGACGATGAACAGCTTAGGTTGTTTAGCCTTGGGTCTCCCTGTACCCCAAAGACAGGTGTATCGTTTCAGCACCTATAAATTCAGGTCAAATAAATTCAGGTCAAATAAACAAAACTACAAAACTACATAGTCTCACAGTTTCCCGCCTGCGCGCCTCAACGAACTAATCCTCCAGCATCCATTCAGGGGATGATCCTCCAGCAGTCTACTTAAGCAGCAGCATTTTCCAGAGTCCGGCATTCTCCTGAGGACGATCAGAGCATACTGATCGAAACGTCGAGTTGTACCCCCAGTTCTTTTCAGAACTAATTACTACTCAATTGAGATTCCACATGGTGTCACCGCAATTAGTCTTACTTATCATCCTCACCATGCAAAGCTACAAGTTTTACCTAAAACTACTTTGATTATACCAAAAAAAAAAGTCTCCGGTTTCTGGTCATCAGTTGGCTTCAAAATCGGTGCGGTGACGCGCTTTTTTTAAATATTATTTTCATTTGGCCATCTTTTTTTGGTTTTTTTGCCAACAGGGAAATACGTGATACATTGTATACGCCAGGACCAAATTTCCCATATACAAAGTATGGTGGCTAAGAGAGGCCTCACAAATCGGGCAAGCGTTCATACCCTATGTGAAAAGCCGTTTAAAACACAGCACGGCAGAATTCCAATCGATCCAGCAATTTTGGCTACAATTGGACATCGTTTCATAGCAACAACAAAAAAGAAAATTAAAAAAGCAGACACACGAGTCTGAGGTGACGCGTGCGGAGACCAGAACTGGAGAATTGCATTTTTTTTTTCAATGTGGAGGGGAACAGAGACAAATTAAAGGAAGCAGAATTCTTGATAACCAAAACATTGACACAAATTTGGAATGTAAATCTTCAAGTCAATGTTATATTGACCCAAACGGATCCACTAATAATGTTAAATTACATCAATCAACTCTCTCAAAGAACATAATAATTGTATGATATACCTTAAGTGTTGATCCTATACACAGTATCATGTCTGTCTCCATCGCCGCGGCGACCGCACCAGGCCAGTTCAAGGGTTGCTCAACCGATCCCTTCTCTCCAAAGTGAACAATGGAATCTCTGAGGGGCCCATCACAGGTAGGACACGAACGACCGGTCCAATGTCTCCTACATGCTGTCCTCTCCGTCACGTCAAAGGGCCGAATGAACTGGACTTCAGGGTTGCATTCAGTACACACCTTGATGAATAAAACATGAACACTGAAGGATCAGGTTGCCATAGTGGTACTCTCCTAGTCTCTCTCAACTCAGTGGTAACGGGTTTGAATCCAACTAAAGGCCCAAGCTAGCACAAGGATTGGTCCCTACCTGATTACGTGGGTTTCCCCTACAATATTTGTCTGGAATTTTCAAACACATCTAAAAACATCTAAAAACTGGACACTTACTTTATATTTATATTAATACTTTACTGATATTAATGATAATAACTTTTTTTCAGGTATTTGATTTCATAGAGACAATATCGTCACGATCACCAGGGCATGGAATCAGAGTGCAAGTTTTAGATAAACTCATATCCCACAATAATGCCCCACATGATAAGGTCATATTACCGTTGCTGCTGTATAAATGAGCCAGTAATGTTCCTTCACTATGTTCATCTTAATCTAGGACACTGATTCCATGCCATGTTGCTCTGATCGTGACGATATTGGCCCTTACAAATGCACATTTGTAAATTTATTGTTTAAATACTTTTATCCTATAATTATGAACTTTTTTTTTGACAGTACAATTTTCCATTTTGTGGACAAATTACAGAAGTTAAACGGAAACAATATCAAACTGTCTTGTAAGGGCCTAGTTTTCTGAAATGCTTGAAAGTTACCAGAAATAAAGAATTATACAATTTTATTACATTATGAAATAAAGGAAATTTGAAACATTACTATCATTCTCAATCATTGCATTTTTGCAAAACCTTTGTTTGTTTGTTTGTTTTACCTCAATAAACATGTTACCATGGATCTCAGACAGCGCCCTCTGTGGTAGACCACTCCTTAGGTGTAACCCATCACAGTTTTGAGAAACAATATGTTGGATCTAAAAAATATGTCAATTAAATTTAAAAGAAAAAATATTAGCTGTTGCTAGCTGCTTATTACCAACTAACATTACATGTAATATAAATATGCAAAATTGCAGTTAGTGCCTTCCGTTTTTGCCTTACATTTCCAGCTTTTTAGCAGGATCTTTATTGACAAAATTGAAATGTCTATGGGAACATTTCAAAGGAGCAACACTGCCAAGGCCAAGGGTAATGGAAGAAATTGCCTCTGTGTAAATATAAATGCCTGTAAATGGCCAAATTGAAACCAACATTTTCTGAAACGGAAATGTTTTGCCTCAAAATAGATGAAAAGATATAATTGTATTTGTGTCCACAGTCGTTCAAACCTGGGCCCGCAAAGATGTCCGAGGCAGAAATCTCAGCCAAATTGAGATATTAAACAGGTCTACATGTTCTGATCAATTAGTCATTATTTACATTACGGAGACTTACCAGACCTTCTTGATGCAGCTTGGTAATTGCCATGTGTGTTAAGGTTGGGTCTGCATCCACCAGTGACTTGGTTCTACAAGAAAAAAATTGCCTAAACATTTTAAATTACATGAAAATGGTTATCAAATGGATAATTTGAGTATGTATCTCTTTCTTACCTAATACAACATGGATGTACCATTTTTAATTCACACAAAATGGTCACAGGGTGTAAATATTTCAATTTAGTCAAATACCTTTTTTTATTATTGTTTTCTTGCTGAGGATATTTCAGTGCTGAGAAACAAGAAAATTCAAATGTTTCTGTTTACATGTTTGGTTTATAATCAATAGATGGCACTTCTTCATTCCTTAGGGTAATTTTGTTTTGTATTTGTGACTGGCAGTTTTCTTTCTTGGGAACGATTTAGAGATTGCTGCACAGTAAATCCCCATAGAGTAAGTAGTTTGGTTTCCCAAAATTTAACGTGCAGTTTCGTGCACAAGTCTATTACACATGCATCAAAATACCACACGCATCAAAATACCACACGCATCAAAATACCACACGCATCCAAATACCACACGCATCCAAATACCACACTCATCCAAATACCACACGCATCCAAATACCACACGCATCCAAATACCACACGCATCCAAATACCACACGCATCAAAATACCACACGCATCAAAATACCACACGCATCAAAATACCACACGCATCAAAATACCACACGCATCAAAATACCACACGCATCAAAATACCACACGCATCAAAATACCACACGCATCAAAATACCACAAGCATCAAAATTACCACACGCATCAAAATTACCACAAGCATCAAAATGTGACGGGCTCTGCGAAAATGAGTCGCTTCTCGCACGGCCTATTTCCACGTACAGGGTTGATGAATGTTTGGAGGGTGAAAAAAAAATTGGAAATTGATTTTCTGATTATCCATTATTTCGGTTCTTTAGTAGCTGTATTTTCATATTTATAAATCAAAAAAGCTGATTTGTATGAAGAAAGTGGAATAAATGATGATTTTTGTGTGCCTTTTGTTTTCATTTCGTCCGTTGTTTCCATTACAATGCGCTATAAATTGCTGTGTTTACGTTGATTGTGCTTGGCAAAAATATAAATCCCGCTAGCATTTAAGGAACATATTGGTAACTACGCACATTTTATTAGTAACGAAGTAATGGGTTTTACATTTTTTTTTTAATGGGCAATTTCTCCTATACGGGTTTACTCGATTGTTGACATAATACATATTTTCAAAAGGTGATAACTTTTGAACCGGACATGCCACAGTTGTTTAACAGGTATCAAAATGAAGCTTATTGCATGCTCTTTTCAGCCATGTATATAACTAAAAAATTATGTTCACCCCCACGTGACTCATTTTCGCAGAGCCCGTCACAAATTACCACAAGCATCCTACAATGTATGTGCGTAACATTCATTAAAGCGTGAAACAATGATTTGACATGAAGCATCGCACCTGACATTCTGTCCCTTCTGCAGGAGTGTCCACACCCCATTTGGCCCTCTATAGTCTGGTATTGAAGCTGCCTGAAAAATAAGGGTGAAAGGAAAAAGAAGTAATTCTGTCATCAGGCTTTTTATTGAGAGGGCACAGCCACTTTGGCATTGGCTGCATCAAAATTTCAAGCCCAACCAAATTAAGGGGCATTACGGCCAACCGGAAGGCCACCACGGCAATGGCCGCGGTGGCCACGGTTAAGATCGAGGCCTGTATCATTATGCTAATCTGGTGAAATCATTGCCTGTGATGGAATACAATACAAATGTGTCAGGTTCTCTTCTTCATTTCAACTGATTCTGTATTTGTTAAAGGGACGATACAACACTGGTAATTACCTGATTACAAAATTACCAAATTATAATCCAAAAGCTAACTTGATGTGAAGTTGGTAAAGGTTCCAATCATCCTGAACAATTTTTCTCATTTTAGAAAGATATGCATATTTACAAAAACTTCCTAATGGCAACTTTTTGCTCAATGTGTTTTCTGTAAAAACTGTAAATGTTCTTTTGCACTTTTCTCCTTATTTAGACTCTGTATTTAACTGAAACTTTCATAGGTTAGTTGTTTAATGCATGTCTTTTTTCAAAGAAAGTAAGCCTACCCAGAGCAGTTTTGACTAGGGCTGTGCCGGATATCCGGGTATCCGGATACCCGACCGAAACGGTCATTACCCAGTTCCATTTTTCGGTTCCAATTACCCGTAAACGACTTTTTAAAATTCGGACTTAACATTTGAGCAGTGCGAACAGAAATCTGTGACTCTTGAACAATGTAATGTTTACACTTTTACAGACAATTATCTTTAAATTCAAGAGATTGCACTCCAATAAAGAAAAGATTGATTTAAGTATGGTATCCTATGTATTATAAAAGTCAATTTGTTACCATTTACAGTACATGTATTTGTACATCACCTGAGCCATGGTTTCAACAAAAATGAAAACGGGTATCCGGGTATCCGAAGTTTCCTGATTTCGGGTATCCAGTTCCAAAAATATCCTAAAACGCACAGCCCTAGTTTTGACATTATTACCAATGTCGTACCTTCCTTTTAACCCTAACCCCGACAGGCATTACACAGACACCCTGCTGAATGCAACAAGATGCAACAACAGAAAAGTGTGCAGCCTGTTCAATGCAACAATATCCACCAGCTAGAACAATGGTTCTTTTGTCCTTTGCCAATGGCAACAAGATGCAACAATATAGGTTGGTGAATTAAAATCAAGATGCAACAACTTTTTTACATTTGTTGCATTTTGTTGCATTGAGCATGGTTAGGGTTAAAGATGTATTGGCCATGTGTTTTTCATAATTTAACTGGCATTTTTTTTTAATTGGATAATTTCTATGAGCTATTTCACAAAATGTTCAGTTAATAGGTTTTATAGTAATTAACCCTCCTATGCCCAGGCTGAAATTTGGCCCAGTAAGCACCGCACCCACAGACAGTCACTTGAGTATTTTGGGTTGCATTGCCAATTGGTAGGTCAAACCACAGAGTCACACAGAGCTGTGTATGTACTGTCGAGTGGTTTTGGTTTGACCTATCCTAGCCACATGTCCTTGCATTTATTTGAGTGCACTGCACAAAGTCAATGGGTTGGGAGTTACATACAAATTTTGAGTGTCTTTGATTGGTTTTGGTTTGACCTCCTATCACAGCCACATGTGCTTGCATGTATTTGAGTGCACTGCACAAAGTCAATGGGTTAAGAGAGACATACAAATTTTGAGTGTCTTTGATTGTTAAACCTATAGGAGGGTTAAGTGCCAAAATGATTTTAGAATAGGACCCATCATAAATTCATTTCAGACTGTAAAACCATGCTTTCCAAAATGAATTTGTGAAACATGTCATGGTTGGAGCCTGTACTCACTGTACTAATTCCTGCCCCAGTGTACACCACCATATGCTTGGCTTGTTTGATAGCTGAGACCAACTCATCTATCTTAGCATCAAGAACATCACTACTGTCTTCAATCTAAGAGGGAAAAATCATTTTTATTTATAAACAAATCATGATTGTTAATAAGATTCTAGCCCTGTACCTCGAGTGGCTTTTAGAGCCACTCGAGGTAAAAAAAAAATTAAAAAATTAAAAAATCTGCAAATGTCTTGACAAGTCCAAGAAAGCCGACTTAAAAAAAAAAAATTGGTGATAAAAGATGTTCTTAGAGTCCTCACATCTTGAGTCCAGTTTCATTCATAATTTTTTGTTTTAAACAATATGATGCACTTATCAGTAATTATCCCCTCCCTTTACCCAGGGTCTGACTTGGGGATTTTGTTAAATAATTTATGCCCAAATTATTTACGCCCAAGGATGTGAAACATTTATAGCTCACTGAGTTTTAACAATCTTGTAATGGTTTGTCCCTCCTAGGAATTGTATCTTTTGAATGCCCCATCCCTTATGTGGGGATCTTTACAATTCATGTGTGAAATCTCCGGAGTAGATGTGGGGCATTGTGTTGAGTTGGGAAGGGGAGGGGCAGGGAAGGGGCAGGGGAGGGGCAGGGGAGGGGCAGGGGCAGGGGCGGGGGTGGGGGTGGGGGTGGGGGTAGCATGGGGTGGGGGTTGTTTGAGGGGAGGGGCATTATCATCATGACCATTGACCTCTTGTGTCTTCATTTTGACCATCTTCTGGAGTCTTGCTCTGCGTTCTATCTCCTTGGCAACATCTTTGCATTCTCTCAGCATCTTCTTTTCATCTTTACTCCTCAGCTTGGCTGGCTTACATAAGATGCCTTTTATCTTATAAAAATGAATAAAGGGAAAAAGAAATAAAGAAACACTTAAGGTTGATGATGAAATAAGAGTAAATTGACATTGACTTTAGTGTAGCCCCATTCTAGAGCCAATACACTGGACTCCCTCCGTATCCTTGGCCCTATCCCCATATGTACAAAAAAGGGGCAATTTTTTTCAACTTTTTATCTGCTAATTATTACAATCTAAAATTTTGTGATTAGGTAAGCTTGCCCAAGCAGACACTTTTGGAATAAAGTTCACTATTGTGAGATTGGTAACTTTGGTGAAATTTTACATTAATTTTTTAATTTTGTTTTTGAAATTTAAAAAATATTTAGAAAATTTCATGAAAGTGAGATATCCCAGAATAATGGATTTTATGTCAAAAATTAGCAGATCAAAAGTTGAAGAAAAAAAAGCCAAGGATACAGAGGGCGTCCAGTGTATTGGCCCTAGAATGGGGGCTAACTTTACTCTTTAGTGTAATTGGGGGGCCTATGATTTCTTCAGGCATGCTTTAAATCCAATTATATTTTTATTTTAACTTGTACCTTATTAATTTAATCGGAAAGAATGTCGTATCCGGCCGCCACTTTTTATGGGCTTTTTTTATTTTTTTGCAACCACTAACCAGTTAAAAAATCATTCTATCGATTTTTGGTGGTACAGAAAGCGAAAACTATCTTTAAAATCCACTTTTATGATGGTTTTCGGACTTGATTTCCCTTCTAAAAAATCCTCCCCTTCAGAAAATAGAAGGATCCTATTATAGTTGCCATTACGCATGTACGGTATGTTGGTCAATAATTGTGGAGTTTACAAGATCAGACTGACATGACTGAGGAAGTCATCGTATACCAAAAATGCCCGATTTTTCATGAAATAAATATCTTGGAATAATTTGAAGTATATGTCCATCATCATCCATATGTTCTCCACCTTACCAGGTAGGTAAGACTAAGATTACATTAATCATTATTGCCTTTATTTAATATTGGTTATATTTAATGAAAAATAGTGGCGGCCAGATACGACATTCTACCCATTTAATCGTTTATATTGATTTACATTGTTAATTTCTCAGTGTGTATTGTTTGTATGTTTTTTGCAATTTTGGCCGAATAAATGATAATACAATTAAATAGGCTAGTACAAATGAAATGAAACCTATTCTCAGTGTGTACGTGTAGTCTACTCATCTGCTCATGGTAGTCAGGTATAGTTGTAACTTCTAACTCAAACGTTTACTGTTATGATCACACGATTATCATATAACAGACCGTATTATAATCCATACCTCCTTCTCTTTTTCTTTCGCCTCCTTTTTCCGTAAAATTCCCATCCTGTCACTGACACAATTTCTTTGCGGTCTCTCATCACAGCTCATCTGCACACTCGTCGCCATGTTGATGTTTGAATAGACTGGTTCCAAAGTTTCAACCAAGACCCTGCTGTGCACTACTAGTGAGTTTAGTGTTGACATTTTGATGAAGTCTGGATGTGTCTGGCAGTGTATTTCTATATCCGTTCATCACACTAACGTGAAGTTGGCTATTTTTTGTAGTAAGTTGTGTTTACCCTTTCTATTTTCAAGATTGTAGGCTGTCAAATGTCATGTTAATCTATAAATAATATATGTGTGCTCTTGTTTCAAAAGGTAGAAATTAAGTAACCATCAAGATATTGGATATAGGGAGAAATGATACTCCCATGAATGATACTCGTCTAAAATGAACAATATGAACCTGTAATGTATCAGTGTATGTGCTATGCCTATGGGGCGGGGCGGTGTGGGCGGTGTCGGGGACGGGGACGGGGACGCGGAGTTCATAGACATAGGAGGACACGTTACCTATATCTGTATCTGTATCCGTCACATACAATCACCAGAGCTGGTTGTCACATACGTGGGTTGGGTCGGGTGTGCAGCAAAATTAAATATTATTAAAATGAAGTCTGGTCGTTAATTCTTTAACCCTAACCTTCCCAAATCCTCCAAAATCACTCTTTGCTAAAGTGAAGGATTTTGAAGGATTGAGGTTACATGCTACATGCTCTTTGCTAAAGTGAAGGATTTTGGTAGGCAGTTTCATGAAAATTTGATGTTGCTTCAAGTTCAATGCTTTTAAATGTCATATCACTGGATAGAACAAAAAATTAGAAAGAAAATGAGGGGTCAATGGTCATGATAGGTTAACCCAATGCAAAGTTACGAATTTTTGTTGATTTAAATATTTGGTAATTTTTAAGATCCAGTTTCATTTGAAAAGTTGTGACCGAATTTGCCTGCAATGTATCCTTGTAGTACTAACAAAGTCTATTTTGCGCAAGTTGCACTGTTTTTGTGCCAATGTTACAGTTGGCATGGACTGATCAATTAAGATAACCACGATGTGTAGTATCCATTTATCGACACTAGAAGTGACTACATCCGTAGACTACCCTTTATATTAGAATTTTACCATGAAAGTTCGGCGGGTCACAACTTCGACAGAAAAAAAGGATATGAAAAATAGCGCCACCATCGGCGGTTTGCGTGAATCTGCCTAATTTTGGAGGATTGAGGTTATTAGGCATATTTGCCTTTCCATGGTACATGTACATCCATGTTTGTTGTAGTGATTGCAAGGTCAGTGCTTGGGTCAGTGGACACTGTTTATTGCTCTATGCATGCAGGGAGGGTCCCTGGCCATGTACATGTAATAATAATAATAATAATAAAGGAGCATTTATATAGCGCTCTTACGCAAATACATGGTATCACAGCACTTTACAAACAAGAGTGAGAAGTACAATTACAATAACGAAATGAAAAATGAATCAATAAGTAACTGGTGCATAAACAAAAACAGTCAGTTTAAAAACTGCCTAGAAAATAAGTGAGTTTTTAATAGTTTCTTAAATTGGATGAGCGAGGAAGCATGACGCATGTTATATGGAAGAACATTCCACAGAGAAGGGGCGGCAGCAAAAAATCCTTTTTTGGCTATAGCAAGGCGAGTCTTTGGAATTGTGAGTATTCTAGTGTCAGAACAAGAGCGAAGTCCATTTCTACCAGGTACATAAGGAATAATAAGATCATTGATATATGACGGAGCACAGTCCATGAAACACTTAAAAACAAAAACCAATATTTTGAATTCAATTCGCTCTTTAACCGGAAGCCAATGTAATTGTTCAAGATAAGGAGAGGCATGATCTTTTTTTGGTGCACAATATATAAGTTTGGCGGCTCTATTTTGAATTCGTTGGAGACGTTTGATATCTTTGGCCGTAGATCCTTGTAAGAGCAAATTTGAGTAATCAAGACGTGAGGTGATGAGTGCGCGAACAGCGTGATGACAAGTAGTTTCATCGATGAACATCCTGACGTGCGACAGATTTCTCAAATGAAAATTCAAACTGCGGCATACAGTGGTTACATGATGTGACATATTCAACACATTATCAAATTCAACACCCAAATTACGAACATGAGGAGATGGCTTAATAATCGCATCTCCAACACGAAGTGACAAATTGGAAAGAGAATTTAAAAATCTAGGATTTGCTACAATTAAAAACTCAGTTTTATCATTGTTTAGACATAACATATTTTGTGACATCCAAGACCTGACTTCATCAATACATTTGGTTAAAAGAGATAACGCTCGATCAGATTCTCCTGGGATCTGGGGGTCAAAGGAAATATACATCTGGGTGTCGTCTGCATAAAAGTGGAAGTTGACACCAATATGACGTTTGATGATGTCAGCTATTGGATGTGTATAAAGCGAAAACATTTGTGGTCCCACACATGAGCCTTGTGGCAAGCCATAATCAAGTATTTTAGATTCAGAATGTTCATTGGCAACTTTAACTCTGCAAGTACGTTTACATAGATAAGACTGGAACCAGTCCAAAACATTTCCTTTAAGACCAAATACATGAGACAATCTTTGAAAAAGAACATTGTGATCAATAGTATCAAAAGCAGCCGACAGATCCAATAACACCAAGAAAACAGCCCGATGATTGTCAATCGCATAAGCAATATCACTTTTGACTTTCAACAAGGCCGTTTCCGTGCTGCGGCCGGATCTATAAGCTGATTGATACTTTTGGTGCAAGTCATTAACATTGATGTGATCGGTGATGTGCGCAAGAGCTGCTTTTTCAATAATTTTAGAGAGAAACGCAGTGTTAGATACCAGCCGATAGTTCTTGAGAGTGTCTTTGTTGAGTGTAGGCTTCTTGATAAGAGGTGTGACAACTGCTGCTTTCAAAGCAATTGGAAATCTGCCCGTGGATAATGACAAATTCACAATAGAAACAATTGGCGGAAGAACTGTTTGAATGTTTTTCTTCAGCAGCCACGTAGGAAGTGGGTCCAATCCACATGATTTATTTGGTGCTTTATTTATAATTTTCAAGATTTCATCATTAGTAGCATGTGTAAAAGCACAGATTAGAAACACATGTGTGCATACATGTCATGTGCTTGCTTTACTACTGAAGGATTTTGGAGGATTCAGGTTATGTGTAAGCAAATGGGCCTAGGGAGTTAGGGTTAAGGTCAATGTTGTCAAGTGACTCCTTAAAAATCTTAATGTTTGGTGCGGTATGGATATCTGAATTAAGGTTGTTCCATTCTGGGATCGTCTTTGGGTAGAGCGAATGGATATAACAATCTTTATTTGTGGTGATAACGCTTATATTTATAAATACCCGATTGCCTGGTGGTGACTTCACTTGAAGATTGTAGGTAAGCGCCGATGTTAGTTGGTGTAATGCCATGAGGCATGAGTTTCTTTGTATATAGTCGTCAAACGTAGTTTAGTCCATCGGTCTTGCAACGTCTCCCAATCCAAATCTTTGAGGATTTGTGTAATACTTGACTCCCTACTGTAGTTCCCCACAGTGAATCTCGCAGCACAATGTTGAATTTGTTCGCCCTGTCGTGACAGAATCACGTTGACGATGTTAACCCTGTAAATGAATCAATGCCCAATCCTATCACTTCATATTAAACATAAAATGCCTAAAATACACTTTGATATAAATGATAGTATTTCTATTAGTATGCTAGCCCCATTCTAGGGCTAATACACTTGACTCCCTCCGTACTCTTGGCCCTAGCACCACATGGACAAAAAGGAGTGATTTTTCTTTATTTTCAACTTTTGATCTGCTAATTATTACAACCTAAAACTTGGTGATTAGGTAACCTTGCCCAAGCAGACACTTTTGGCATAACATCTGTTATTCTGGGATATCTCATTTTCATGAAATTTTCGAAACATTTTTGAAATTAAAAAAAAATAATAATAACATTAAAATGTCACCAAAGTTACTGATGTCACAACAGCAAACTTTATGCCAAAAGTGTCTGCTTGGGCAAGCTTACCTAACCACAAAATTTTAGATTGTAAAAATTAGCAGATCAAAAGTTGTAAAATCGCTGCATTTTTGTACATGTGGGGTTAGGGCCAAGGATACGGAGGGAGTCCAGTGTATTGGCCCTAGAATGCGGCTATTAGTAGGCCATTGTCTTAAAATTTGATGGTTAGGCCTAAATATCCTTAAAGTGGCTTATTTCAGCATTAATTATTCCACAGTTGCCAGTTTGTGATGACTTGGCCATTATTCAGACTCTTAAGACATGAAGCCAATTTGAGAATTACTTTGTCGTCAACTACAACTACAAACGATTTCCTTTCAAATTTCAGGTAAGTACACCCAGGGCTTTAGTGACCAGGGGGGTGTGGGGGTGTGACACCCCCCCCCCCCAGTAATTTTTCTCAGTCAGCATTTAGAGCACCAGTCAGCAAATGAAGCATCAAAGGTACTAGAACAAGGCTTGGTCCAGATTTTCAGTCGGCAAAGCTAGAACTGTGGGTTTGCCGACTACAAATGTATCGTGTTTCTGAGCACTCAAGATTTGCTGAGTTGTTTGTTCGTTATCGTTATAAGTTGTTTATAAGCTGCGGTTTCGGGTTTTCCAAATTTTCCATATACAAAGTATGGTGGATAAGACAGGCTTCAATTTAAAAAAAAGAAAATTAAAAATGCTGACACACAGGTTTGAGGCAACGCGCGTGGATACCAGAAACCAGGGGGCCTAAGTTATGAACATTTTTACTCAATTATTTTTTTTCTCATTTAGATCGGTTTTAAGAACAATGGCCACTGGAAGCTCAGAGACGTCACACAAGAATCGACTAGCCAATGAGAAGTCACCATATCTTCTGCAGCATGCAAGCAACCCTGTTGATTGGTCAGTTGTTATCACTAAGGAGTAGTTGATCATTTCCTGCCATTTCTCATTACAATTGGGCCATTTCATCATTTGTCATCATCGGTTATTGTAAATAGGACAGACTTTTATGTGAGTCTTCAAACCTTGAGTCTAAGAGTCCTCAGTATAAATCCAAGTTTCTAGTCACAAAGTCTGTGTCCTAGTCGAAGAGTCATAAAGGTCGAGTTCAAGTAACAAGTCCTTACAAATTTGAATTTCTCCGACAAAACCAAATATTGGATCGAGATGACCAACTCTTGACCACGCTGATTCTTCCCCCATTTTGATTTTATGATGTGTATGGTTTTATTTTAATTATCAATTATTAAGAAACTTCTCAAATATTTACAGGAGAATTGGTTCACAATGAGTAATCTTCATTTTGTTTGGTTAATATTTAACTGGCAATTTTGCTTCCGAGTTTGAGTCACAAACACTCAAGTTTGAGTCTGAATCCAAACAAGTCCAAGTCATTGTACATGGTGAATCGAGTACGAGTTACTAAAAATGTGACTAAAGTCTAAGTCACAGTTTATACCCACGATGCATAGATAATTCTGTATTGTATGTGGAAGCATTAGACTGTGTGCATCATTTCTTCCAGGTATCCATGGGGACCGGAGGCATTTGAGAAGGCCAAGAAAGAGAACAAACTCATCTTCCTCTCAGGTTAGACAAGGATTTCTGAAATCCTATAATATTTATAGTATAATTAAGAAATTATTTCCATTACCGTGCCAGTTATTCATTACCAATTACATTAATTCACTGGATCTTTTTTCAACTGTTTTTGAACCTGGAGCAAAATTCGTTTGAGCTAATTAGCTGAGAATATTGCTTAGACAGCCACAAATATTGCTGGTAGTATGGGTAATACTTGTAAGACTTCCTATCAAATTGTATCTGATGTCAAAAAGACACCCAAAATGATGCGGACTAATACTTAGTGTATTACTTGTAAAACTTACTATACAATTGTTATTTGACAGACTAACAGACTATTTTTATCCCAAAATATTTTGTTCTCTTAATTAGTTGGATACTCAACTTGTCACTGGTGCCATGTGATGGAGCGTGAAACCTTTGAAAGTGAGGAGATCGGCTCATTGATGAATAAGCATATGGTCAGCATTAAGGTGGACAGAGAGGAACGGCCGGATGTTGACCGGGTCTATATGACCTTTGTACAGGTAAGGAAATTCAGCTTTATTTATTACCAGTAAAATAACCATGGAATATAAGAAACTATGATAAGTCTTTGACATATATGAGACCTGTTCTCACAAAACCAAGACAAAGTCGCAAGAAATACTTGATGGTTTTTGAGTGTTTGAAGGTTTTTATCACCTAGTCCCATCCCCAGTGGGTGGTACAGTTGGGTATCACCCACTGGCGATGGGACTAGGTGACAAAAACACTTCAAATGCTCAAAAACACTCAGAAACCAAGTATTTCTGGCGACTTTGTCCTGGTTTTTGTGGGAGCAGGTCTCATATTTACCATGTGAAATGTCATCTTATTCACAATAAATGCTATTAACCCTACTGCTTTAGCTGCACTTTAGTGGCAAGTTTTGACTGTCATTTTGACCACCCTGAACAATACCAGACAATGCTTTTACCAGTCAAAAACAGTCAACTCATTTTGACCTGCAAATGTACTTATTACACGTAAGGTTTGACAGTGTTTGACTTTTAAGTGCACTAGATATACCTTGGGAAGTATATCAACATTTTGACTGATTTTGACCATTGTAGTAGTAGGAGGGTTAAAAACAATTATGACAAATGCCTAATGCCCCAGTCACATTGGAGGATACGACAACTTACAACAGGTTACGATCGTCTGCGACTGGAAATTACAAGGAATCGTAGAAAAGTCCTGCGACAAGTCCCGGGTGGTTGCGGGTGGTCTTGGGTAGTCGCAAGACCGAATTCGGTCTTGGGGAGGTTTTCGATCATGTTCAAAAACCTGGCTGCGACCAAACTGGTCGTAGCTGGTCGTAGCTGGTCGTAGGTAGGTCTTCAATAGTCGTGCGATGGTCGTGCTACAAGTCTTGGGTGGTCTTACGTAGTCGTGGTTCATCGTGGGACTATCCAGTCGTCCAACAGTCGCACGACTATGCACGACTATTCGCACGACTTGTCGTGCGAATGCACGACTAGTCACACGACTATGCGTGACTAGTCGTGCGACTGATCCTTGACAATTGTAGGTAGTCTTGGGTGATCGTACGACAAGTCCCTCAAGGTCTTGCGACCAGTCGTGCTATCAGTTGGCTACAAGTCGCAGACCAGTCGGGGACAGGTCTTATTGTGTGACTGCTAGGCCGACATCGCAGAAAAAACCTACGACCGGGCCAAGACCGCCCTAGGTCGCACGACTGACATGGTCGTAGGCAATCGCAGCTCCAATGTGACTGGGGCATAACAGAACCAACCTGAAACCGGATATTGTATTTTGCTTAAGATTTGGTTTATAATTTGATTCAAAATAGCATTTCATCCTTGAGTACTACCTGAAGCAATACTCTCAAATGTCTGTGAAAAACTCCACAGGCGACTTGGGGGTGATTCGAACCCACAACCTCCTAGAGTTTTTTTTTCACAGACACTTGGAAAGCACTGAGTATGCCGTGTTTCATACATATGTCGGTATAAGGGCAAAATCATATCAATTGTTTATCACCCGACGCATCAATTTTATCAATCTTTGAATATCACGGAACCTGCTGCTATATAGGGTTAGAGGGAAGGTACAACATTGTAAATATTGGCAAAACTAATTCTAGTATTCTTACATTCTTTGAATCAAGATGTACATAAACAACTAATCAGTGAAAGTTTCAGCTCAATGTGGAACCTGAGGTCATTGTGTTCATGATGATTACAACCTTGGCCAAATTCACATCCAAGTTAGCTTTTGAGTAATCATTCCGTAATCAAGGAATTAATTTTGTACCTTCCCTTTAAACAGAGCACAACATGCGACATTTATGAGTAGATTACTCTGAAAATGCTTAAAGCCATAATACACTATTTTTAATCTCAAAAGAAATAAATGATCACCTGTTTGACTTTAAAAAAAAAAAAAACATTGTATAAATTTGATGATATTATGAAATATTCATTGAATTCTTTCAGCTTTCGGTGTAAAGTGCTTTTTTTTTTTAAGTAAGCAAAATATATTTTTATTGAATTAAAATCTGATGGCAGATAAAATATTCCACCAAAAATTTTAAATTGACCATTGTGAGAATTGTTAACAAACTTTTGCAATTTTCTCCGAAGTAACTGGACCATTTGAGCTGAAAATTTCCAGGCTATAACTTGATTTTAGTTTAGTTTGACCTATGTACAAAAAGTTATTTGGCTTTAAATATGAATTCCCAATAGCTAATAGAAGACAGTAATTTTATTAACCCTAACCCCCTAGGTATTCTGGCTAGGAACCTTCCTGAATCCTCCAAAATCCATCAGTGCACTTTTGGAAACATGCCCTTATCTTCAAAATGGACCATGCATTTTCATTGATCTGTCATTAAGCACTTATGGCCCGTACTTCTTGCCAGGTAGTAATTTTGCCCCGTTTGAAGAAGTGAAAGTACCAGATTCCAACAGTGCTGAATTTTTCCTAAAAAGTGCCCCTTGGAGGATTTTGCAGGATAATAATAATAATAATAATAAGAATGTGTGGACTTATATAGCGCACGTATCCACCAACTGAGTGGTGCTCAAGGCGCATTATATTATTACCCCTGCTCATAAGGCTCATAAGGCTCATAAATCATTCCTGAAACCATCTCAGCTCCCTGGGGAGTATACAGCTCAATTGCTGCCATTACAGCGCATATAGGGCTAATCAACCAACTCTGCCCTCACAGGTACCCATTTAACCCCTAGGTGGAGAGAAGCAATTATGATTAAGTGTCTTGCTCAAGGACACAAGTGTCACGGCCGGGATTCGAACCCACATTCTGCTGCTAACACCAGAACTTGAGTCCGGTAAGCTAGACCGCTCGGCCACGACACTCCACCCCAGGATATGGGGTGGTTAGGGTTATTTTTAAGATGATATTATGGCAGTAATATTGTGAATGAAATTTGATAACATGTGTATCGTTCATTTATATTTTCTGCAGGCCTCAAGTGGTGGTGGTGGTTGGCCTATGAGTGTTTGGTTGACCCCTGACCTTAAACCCATCGTTGGAGGCACATATTTCCCACCAGCAGACCGCTATGGTCGCCCAGGGTTCAGTACAATAGTTCAAAGCATCGTCGGTCAAGTGAGTACTACCATTTTTTAAATTTTGTAGTGCAGGTTCATGAATCTTGTGGAAAGTATGTGTTAAAAGCCACTGGTTTTTTACAATATTTTTTGATAACCATATTTTTTTCTGCAGTTCCCAATCTTGTCTCGTTCAAAACTGTGTCTGTTTTCTCAATCAGTGGAACAAAGATCCAGCCAGGATGACGCAGCAAGCAGATAAGATCCTAGAAGCCTTACAGAAAGCTACTACCACCAAAGCCTTATCAGACGCTGGATCCTTGGCCATAGAGTCAAGTATCAATACTTGCTATCGGCAGCTAGCACAGACCTTTGAACCCCAGTATGGAGGGTTTGGTGGTGCTCCAAAGTTCCCTCAACCTGGTAAGGTCAAAATATGTCTCTGGTTTCTTGTCATAGGTTGGCTTCTAAATCGGTGCGGTGACACAATTTTCGTGTGTTTTTTTGTAATCTGTTTTTTTTTTTTTCCCAACCAGTGAAATACATGATACATATATACACAGTTATTGGAACCAGATCAAATTTCCCATACACTGAGAGAGGCCTCACAAATCGGACAAACGTTCACACCACTATGTGAAAAAGTCATTTAAAACACAGCATGGCAGTATTCCAACCGATCCAGCAATTTTGGCTGCAATTGGACATCATTTCATATAAAAAAAAAAGAAAACAATAAAAATGCTGATGAGGCAACGCGGGCGGAGACCAGAAACCGGAGACTTATTTTTTTGCCTAACCCTAACCTTAACCCTAACCCTAACCCTAACCCTAACCCTAACCCTAACCCTAACCCTAACCCTAACCCTAACCCTAACCCTAACCCTAACCTCTAAAAGCCAATGTACACTTCTGGTGAAATGTCTGTAAATGCATCCATATATACTTTTGACAGAATCAAGATGTATGTATAAAAACTAATCTGTGAAAGTTTCAGCTTATTTCTTTGTGTCATTAACCCTAACCCTCCAGGGTATTTTGGCTAGAAACCCTGCCAGACGCATCAGATTGCATCGTTTGTCAAAGTGACTTGGCTGCAGAGTGCAGCAAGATCTGGTCACAAATCTCAAGGCCGAACTGCCTCAGAGTCTGTGGTCACCCAACGCAGCAGGATACAACTCTGGCATTATTCAATGGGACCAGCTCTCAATAGCCTCAGACTTGGCTGCTTATGCACTGGTGTTGACAGCTGAATGCATCAAAGTGCACCAGACTTTTCCACCTGATGCACTGTGCTGTGTCTGGCAGGGTTAGGGTTAACAAGGAAATAGTGAGAATTTCTGTGCTAGCAGTATTAGCGGCAAATCATTAGTTACGTGAAGTACACATACACACAAGGAGAAATTAATTTCTAACCCGTTGGAATAGGCGTACGTAAGGATACAATTTTCTACCAATTTTTCGATAACCGCAATAAAATTGGGTCCATGTCTTTAACTCAAGAAGGATTACTTTCACATTGTGACACCTCAAACTCTATTACTTCATTGCAATATTGACAGAGTTCTCATTGTGTATTTTCCCTGTACATGTAGTGAACTTCAACTTCATGTTCAGGATGTACGCCAGTAAGCCTGGGAGCCAGACCGGCAAGGAGGGTCGAGAGATGTGCCTGAAGACGCTGCGGTTTATGGCTAAGGGAGGAATGTATGATCATATAGCACAGGTAAATAACATAGGCCTGTGGACATGTATCACAGAAACCTAAGCCATTGGGCACAAGGTTCCAACAAATAGTCAGCCCTGTGATTTTTCAGGATTTTTCCTGATTTCAGGATTTTTCCTGATTTCAGGATTTTTTTACAAATCTCCATTTGCCTCAAAATTTTCTTGAGAGAAGAGAAGTGGCCACCAAGGAAAGAAAGAAGTAGCCTGTATTGTGTCCACACCTCTGGTTTCTTGTTTGTGGGGATGTGGAGAGAGTGTAAATTCTCCAAAATTAAACATCCAGGAGGTTCAGGGAGGCTTTGTCCTCTAGGCCAAAGGGAGACCCAAGCCCGCTACCCATTTTTCAGGATTTTTTACATTTGTCAAATCACACCCCTGAACAGTGTTTTTCAGGACAAAATGTGATAACCCTTGTTATGCCCTCATCAAATGCTGTTAACTCATTTGTCCATCTTCTGTTTTACCAGCCTCCTTCTGCAGTCGCTACATAAGACTCCATTCTTTCTCCTGAAGATGATCAGAGCATACTGATTGAAATGTTAAATTGTAACCTCCAGTTCTTTTGAGAATTTCACATGGTGTCACCGCAAACAGTCTTTACTTATCCTTTTCACCATGCAAAGCTACAAATATTACTTAAGACTCCATTTATTGATACTTTATAACTATTAACCATACTCTGCATCAATACAGGGATTCCATCGCTATTCTACAGATGAATTCTGGCATGTTCCACACTTTGAGAAGATGCTCTATGACCAGGGCCAGCTGACTGTCAGTTACATTGATGCCTTCCAGGTATTTCATTAACCCTAACCACCCCCAAATTCCTCCAAGGGACACTTTTTTGGGAAAAATTCAGCACTGTTGGAAACTGGTACTTTCACCTCTTCAAATGGGACAAAATTACTACCTGGCAAGAAGTACAGGGGCGCGTTTTCGCGACCCTAACTAGAGACTTGTTTCTGACGTCATATTCTTGACCAGAAACAAAACGCGAACGTAACCAGAAAATTGTTTTCAGTTTGCAACGTGTTCAATCATCAACGTTTCTCAAAATATACAATGTAATCCAAATTTTTGGCAAAATAGAACTTACTCGTGAGTGCTAGTAATAAACTTGAAAGATATACTGGTATACGAACAATCATTCCATCGTGTTTTAAGAAATAATTAACAAAACATTCGTTACTTTTTACAGTCCGCCATCTTGAAAACAAGCGTAACAAACTTCGGTTCACATTTGGTCACAACAATGACATCATCGCAGTAAAACCGAACTCTCAAAAATACTTAACCAATGACCGAAGCCCAAATATGTTTCTGGTTAGGGTCACGAAAAGGTGCCCCAGGCCATAAGTGCTGAATATGAAAGATCAACGCATGGTGCATTTTGAAGATAAGGGCATTTTTCAAAAAGTGCACTGATGGATTTTGGAGGATTCAGGAAGGTTCCTAGCCAGAATAACTAGGGGGTTAGGGTTAACAAACAACAAAACAACATATAACAGCAATGTATCATACAATGTACAAAATATAATTATTTGATTTATGAAAAATTGATCAACAGACTTTTGTACATGCAGTACATACAATATAAATTGTTTAGAAAATAATGTTAACATAATTAGGGAAGGTAGGGAAGCCGTAAAATGTTTTTTACTCTTCCCCTTTTAACAGACAAAACAAATTTACAGTTACAGAATGGACTAACAAAAACGAAAACTTAACAATGTGCACCCTTTGAATAATTGGTTGTTTGGTTTATAATATATAATAATTGGTCTTAGCAGCCCAGAGGCTGAATTGCACAGTGCTTACAATATAAAAAATACATCCATAGGACAAAACACATGTAAAATACAGGCATTTAAAAACATTAAAAATTAAATAAAAATTAAATTAAAAATTTAAAAAATGAACATTAATCATTAACCCTCCTATAGGTTTAACACTCAAAGACACTCAAAATTTGTATGTCTCTCTTAACCCATTGACTTTGTGCAGTACACTCAAATACATGCAAGCACATGTGGCTGTGATAGGAGGTCAAACCCAAAGACACCCAAAATTTCTATGTAACTCCCAACCCATTGACTTTGTGCAGTGCACTCAAATAAATGCAAGGACATGTGGCTAGGATAGGTCAAACCAAAACCACTCGACAGTACATACACAGCTCTGTGTGACTCTGTGGTTTGACCTACCAATTGGCAATGCAACCAAAAATACTCAAGTGACTGTCTGTGGGTGCCGTGGTGACTGGGCCAAATTTCAGCCTGGGCATAGGAGGGTTAAAGTAAATAAATAAATTTTATTAAACCACATATGTACGATGTTTATAATTTCTAAATTGCTTTCGGTATGCTTAATGCAAGTCGGAGTTTAAGATTGTCTCTGTTTCAACTTCTTGTAGAATAACGAAAGAGAAGGCAATAGCTTTATTTTATTGTCGAGTTTGTACCAAAATAATACACCTTGCTGTTGAATGCTATTTTTAAAGTAAGTACAGTAATTCTATTATAGTTCACATACAAATTTCATTTTCTTTCCTACTGACTGGATTCTCAATATAGCAATAACCAAAATGATTGGCTGCGGTTAAAAAAATAGAAAAACAGATATTGTGATTCAAATCCACAATGATGGTTTAAAGATGTATTTTTTGTTAACAACAATTTTTGTTTTAATCAGATCATTATGAATTTCTGTTTAGAAAGGATAACAAATACTTTGAAATTAAAAATTTCACAGTAATTAAGAGCCAAAATAAATTTAAGGCGGGACCCATCATTAATTATTTTGGGATATATTTACCGTACAAATATGCTTCTCGTGATTATTTTGTGAAATGTGTCATTTTGTTTTCCTTTCCTCGAGTAAAGTACTAATGTTCGGATGCAAAAGAAAATTGACGGTGAAATAGCGAATACACAGGCAATACATCCTTAAATTGAACTTGTAAGGTGCCCTTAACCCTAACTCCCTAGGCCCATTTGCTTACACATAACCTGAATCCTCCAAAATCCTTCAGTAGTAAAGCAAGCACACGACATGTATGCACACGACATGTATGCACACGACATGTATGCACACGACATGTATGCACACATGTGTTTCTCATCTGCGATACATGTACATGGCCAGGGACCCTCCCTGCATGCATGGATCAATAAACAGTGTCCACTGAGCCAAGCACTGACCTTGAAATCACTACAAAAAACATGGACGTACATGTACCATGGAAAGGCAAGTATGCCTTAATAACCTCAATCCTCCAAAATCCTTCACTTTAGCAAAGAGCATGTAGCATGTAACCTCAATCCTTCAAAATCCTTCAATTTAGCAAAGAGGATTTGGGAGGATTTGGGAAGGTTTGGGTTAATCCAGAAACCATTCAAAAGCATTTGTCTTGTGGATCAAACACGGGTTTTACAAGGATAATTTTTTTTCTCAGCATCACCTATAGTTGAAAGAAGACCAATCCAAATGATAAGCCAATCAGTGCAGACCATAAAATCTTCATGGCAGAAATCTAAAATTACCATACACTCATGGGGATGTTTATTTAGTTAAGTTCAAATACTGTCTAAATATCCTTGCAAGTTCTTCACTTTCATAACATCTCACTCATCATAAATTAAAAATATTTGCAGTTTAAAACTTTAAATTCACCACTTCCAATCAAGTGAACCTTTGAACAAAAATTACAAATAAACAGAAACTCATCCCCCCAAAAATCCACTAAAATCAAGCCACATCCTTTCGAATTTACTTCAGTCGATCGTAAAACCTGTGCAAGGCAATAACCAACTTAAAAACCTGACAAACAAAATTTCAATCATTTAATTGCAGTTGGAAACATTCCTGTGTTCTAATTTAAATGTTTTTTGCTTGTAAACAATTACATGTTCATTTTTTCTATGATTTTTTATTTGTTTAAATAGGTTTTTTTTATGGAAATGATTTTGTGAAGAAAATATTTTAAGTTTCTGTTAACCAGTTCGCGTCGGAGGCCGTGTATACACGCAATTGTTTTGCACCGCAGATCGGAGAGCGTCTAAACACGCCATAGGAAACTACAGAATATTTGTATGCATGCTCGGTTGAGCCACGTGTGTATGGTGACATGCTCGGAAGTGCCGGCCACCTGCTGTGGAAGCTTCCATTAACGTGTGTGTGGGAAAAAGAAACCCGCCACAGGGGCCCAGAAAAACTTTTTTATTCCTGACGCAAACTGGTTAATAGAGTACCAAGATCTTTCAAATTCCGAAATCACCCATATCAGGCCTGTGATTTCTCAGGATTTTTCCTCATTTCAGGATTTTTCACAAATCTCCCTTTGCCTCAAAATTATCCTGAAAGAAGAGAAGTAGCCAAGGAAAGAAAGGAGTAGCCTGTATTGTGTACAAACCTTTAGTTTCTTGTTTGAGGGGATGTGGAAAGTCTGTAAATCCTCCAAAATTAAACATCCAGGAGGTTCAGGGAGCCTTGTTCGCTAGACCAAAGGGAGACTCAGGTCTGTTAGCCATTTTTCAGGATTTGTTTACTTTTGTCAAATCACACCCCTGCCATATTCCCAGGAAAATTGCTGTTATACTTATAATTGATAAACCCTACTTATTGTCAAATCCTTTGTCATACTTAATTGATAAACCCTACTTATTGTCAAATCCTTTGTCATACTTAATTGATAAACCCTAGTTATTGTCAAATCCTTTGTCATACTTATAATTGATAAACCCTACTTATTGTCAAATCCTTTGTCATACTTCATTGATAAACCCTACTTATTGTCAAATCCTTTGTCATACTTAATTGATAAACCCTACTTATTGTCAAATCCTTTGTCATACTTCATTGATAAACCCTACTTATTGTCAAATCCTTTGTCATACTTAATTGATAAACTCTACTTATTGTCAAATCCTTTGTCATACTTAATTGATAAACCCTAGTTATTGTCAAATCCTTTGTCATACTTATAATTGATAAACCCTACTTATTGTCAAATCCTTTGTCATACTTAATTGATAAACCCTACTTATTGTCAAATCCTTTGTCATACTTAATTGATAAACCCTACTTATTGTCAAATCCTTTGTCATACTTAATTGATAAACCCTACTTATTGTCAAATCCTTTGTCATACTTAATTGATAAACCCTACTTATTGTCAAATCCTTTGTCATACTTAATTGATAAACCCTACTTATTGTCAAATCCTTTGTCATACTTAATTGATAAACCCTAGTTATTGTCAAATCCTTTGTCATACTTATAATTGATAAACCCTACTTATTGTCAAATCCTTTGTCATACTTCATTGATAAACCCTACTTATTGTCAAATCCTTTGTCATACTTATAATTGATAAACCCTACTTATTGTCAAATCCTTTGTCATACTTAATTGATAAACCCTACTTATTGTCAAATCCTTTGTCATACTTAATTGATAAACCCTAGTTATTGTCAAATCCTTTTTCATACTTAATTGATAAACCCTACTTATTGTCAAATCCTTTTTCATACTTAATTGATAAACCCTACTTATTGTCAAATCCTTTGTCATACTTATAATTGATAAACCCTACTTATTGTCAAATCCTTTGTCATACTTATAATTGATAAACCCTACTTATTGTCAAATCCTTTGTCATACTTATAATTGATAAACCCTACTTATTGTCAAATCCTTTGTCATACTTAATTGATAAACCCTACTTATTGTCAAATCCTTTGTCATACTTAATTGATAAACCCTACTTATTGTCAAATCCTTTGTCATACTTAATTGATAAACCCTACTTATTGTCAAATCCTTTGTCATACTTCATTGATAAACCCTACTTATTGTCAAATCCTTTGTCATACTTATATAATTGATAAACCCTACTTATTGTCAAATCCTTTGTCATACTTATAATTGATAAACCCTACTTATTGTCAAATCCTTTGTCATACTTAATTGATAAACCCTACTTATTGTCAAATCCTTTGTCATACTTAATTGATAAACCCTACTTATTGTCAAATCCTTTGTCATACTTAATTGATAAACCCTACTTATTGTCAAATCCTTTGTCATACTTAATTGATTATACACTGATACATACACAATAAAAACACGAGAGACTTGACTGACGTTTTGTCACAGCTCAAAACTGGCTTTATTGTATGAACTCGGGCATGCTTTTGCCCATATCAATTAATTAGCCATAAACGGGCAATTTGCCCAAACCAAGGTAATTACAAGAAAGCCGGGCAATGTTTGCCCATAGGTAATAATAAGTAAACAAACAAGGGCAGGCTTGCCCATCACAAAAACAGACAACTGTCCCAAAATAACCTCACAAACGGAACCACGAGCAGATTCCACCATACCTGTACATCACAAAATCACGGGCAACGAGTGGCCCACATAAAATCACGGGCAACGGGCGGCCCACAAAATCACGGGCGACGAGCGGCCCACATTACTCACGGGCAACGAGCGGCCCACATTAACTCACGGGCAACGAGCGGCCCACATTAACTCACGGGCAACGAGCGGCCCACATTAAATCACAGGGCTGATCAAACCCCAACAATTCAATTAGCCAATAGCAACTTTTACAAATTAGCTTACAGCCGTCCATGCACTTTAAAATTCCACGGTTGAACCACCGGTTGAAATATTAGCCCGACTGAACCGACGGGAGCTTAAACCATGCTTACAATTTCGGCTGTACTCAGTAATAATAATTAGTAATCTTACAAAATGAGGCAATGTGAGACCTTATCCCATACAAAACAGGTCACCACGCCATAGATGTATCTCTCTCAACTGGACCCATGGCCGTATCAGTGAAATATAACATACATATCGAGAGACATTGACATTGGGTCAGATGCAAAGTGAAAATCCACTGCTTGAACCAACAGTTATCTACAAGCCCAACTGAACCGCTGGAGCTTACTTTGTGTACAGAGTAAATGTATGCACTGTTGCTGCAATTATTATTACTAATATCATAATTATTCTTTAACTGAGTAAGCCAGTCACAACAAATTCCTACAACACAACCGAAGTGTACCCACAGTATTAACTATAGTGAAAACAAATACTTAGATCTTTGCCCATATAGGTAATAATAAGAAAACAAACAAGGGCATTGGGTCAGATGCAAAGTGAAAATTCCACTGTTTGAACCAACAGTTAGAACAAGCCCAACTGAACCGTCGGAGCTTACTTTATGTACAGATTGTAATGTATGCACTGTTGCTGCAATTATAATTACTAATATTACCATAATTATTCTTTAACTGAGTAAGCCAGTCACAACAAATTCCTACAACACAACCCGAAGTTTACCCACAGTATTAACTATAGTGAAAAGAAATACGTAGATCTTTGCCCATAGGTAATAATACGTAAACAAACAAGGGCATTGGGTCAGATGCAAAGTGAAAATTCCACTGTTTGAACCAACAGTTAGAACAAGCCCAACTGAACCGTCGGGAGCTTACTTTGCGTGACAGATTGTAATGTATGCACTGTTGCTGCAATTATAATTACTAATATTACCATAATTATTCTTTAACTGAATAAGCCAGTCACCACAAATTCCTACAACACAACCCGAAGTGTACCCACAGTATTAACTATAGTGAAAAGAAATACGTAGATCTTTGCCCATAGGTAATTAATACGTAAACAAACAAGGGCATTGGGTCAGATGCAAAGTGAAAATTCCACTGTTTGAACCAACAGTTAGAATAAGCCCAACTGAACCGTCGGGAGCTTACTTTATGCATACAAAGTTGTAATGTATGCACTGTTGCTGCAATTATTATTACTAATATTACATAATTATTCTTTACCTGAGTAAGCTAGTCACAACAAATTCCTACAACACAACCCGAGGTGTACCCACAGTATTAACTATAGTGAATAACAACTACGTAGATCTGGCACAGCGCACTAGATATGGCCAATAACAATGCTCAATGCGCTTCCCAGCCCAAAACTTGAACCAAATCACAAGGTTGGCGTAGGGGTGGAGGTGGGTTGAATAGTCCAGTTCAAATAAAAGCTGTAACAAAAGTGAGCCAAATTTAATAATGCCGCCCGCTTCCAAAGTTTCTATTGGGAAGAGCGGTCCTGATTGGTCCAAACTGGCAACCCCTTGAAAACCTAAACAAAACTTGACCAACCAGAAAAGGCCCATGAACAAAATTGCCGCCACCAATGAACCCGGGAAACATACTGCACAGTGAAGTACCTGGGAAAAACGCCCCTGGGAAAACCAAGCCCACGGCAACTACCCCAATGCAGTTGAGACAAAGAGGGCGCCACCCAGGACGTGTATTGCAGTGTATAAAGCATTTTATCATGAAGATGATAAAATGAATAAACCCTACTTATTGTCAAATCCTTTGTCATACTTAATTGATAAACCCTACTTATTGTCAAATCCTTTGTCATACTTCATTGATAAACCCTACTTATTGTCAAATCCTTTGTCATACTTCATTGATAAACCCTACTTATTGTCAAATCCTTATTTTAAATTGCATTTGAGACTACTGGAGTGCATTTCTAGTTTAAGGTAACTTGATTCTGAATGGATGCATTTTTTTTCCCCATTAGATCACAAAGGAGGAGGTATTTGCGGATATTGCACGTAGCATATTACTCTATGTCTCAAGAGATCTGAGTAGCAAGGTATTGATAGAATTACATATTGATTTAGTTTTGAGCGCCCAGCAGGGTGGATATGTGCGTGCTACAAATCTTTATTATTATTATTATTATTATTATTATTATTATTGTTGACACAGAGGTCCACACTAAACCTCTGGCAAGCTACAATCTTATAAGAGAGGGAAAACAAACTGAACTTGTGAATACATGATAAAGCAGAGGCTTACTCAGTGAGCAATAGCTAAAGACATATATCACTAGTGCTGGGCGATTACTGAAAGTCACTACCCGAGTAATTGCTCACGAGTACTTGATTAATCGCAAGTAATTGACCACATTGTTAAAATTACTTTAAAGCTTTTGTTAACCCTTTTTGCATGCATTACTCATACTATAGATTGGTGAAATTCTTGCGTCGGGAGATAAACAATTGATTTAATTTTGCCCTACACCGACGTGTGTATAGCACTGTATGCTCAGTGCTTTCCGAGTGTCTGTGAAAAACTACACAGGCGACTCGGGCGGGATTTGAACCCACAACCTCCTGCTTACTAGTGCAGACGTCTTACCTCTCGACCACCGAGCTTGCCCAATGACGATTGGCCGGCTAGAATCTTATATAGCAGCGGGTTCCGCGATATATATATATATATATATATATATAGGTTGGTGAAATTTTTGCGTCGGGAGACAAACAATTGATTTAATTTTGCCCTACACCGACGTGTGTATAGCACTGTATACTCAGTGCTTTCCGAGTGTCTGTGAAAAAACTACACAGGCGACTCGGGCGGGATTCGAACCCACGACCTCCTGCTTACTAGTGCAGACGTCTTACCTCTCGACCACCGAACTTGCCCGATGACGATTGGCCGGCTTTTTCACAGACACTCGGAAAGCACTGAGCATACAGTGCTATACACACGTCGGTGTAGGGCAAAATTAAATCAATTGTTTATCTCCCGACGCAAGAATTTCACCAATCTATATATATCGCGGAACCCGCTGCTATATAGGATTCTAGCCGGCCAATCGTCATCGGGCAAGCTCGGTGGTCGAGAGGTAAGACGTCTGCACTAGTAAGCAGGAGGTCGTGGGTTCGAATCCCGCCCGAGTCGCCTGTGTAGTTTTTTCACAGACACTCGGAAAGCACTGAGCATACAGTGCTATACACACGTCGGTGTAGGGCAAAATTAAATCAATTATTACTCATACTAGTCATACTATGACTAGTAGCCTATGGTTATTGGTTATTCATGTATTCCAAAAGTATACTATTTCAAGCATACTTTTTATTATGTTTTATGATTAAGAGCATCTAATTTTTATTTTATTTTATATGTTTAATAAATAAACAACGACAAAAGAATCATTCAAATACTTTTGAGGTAATCACAATGGGACAATTAATTGAGTAGTAAAAGATGCGAGTACAAGTACGATTAGCAATTACTACTCGCGAATACTCAAGTAATCGCACTACTCGCCCAGCACTAGACATGACACCCATACAAGAGCATGGTGTTTATAAACTTGCAGTTTATTTGCTTTAGCTTGTGCACCCAGTAAAACTTCACAATGGTACATTGGTGGTTTAGTGTGTGGTTTAGTGCATCGGATTTGTGTTCTGATGGCTGAGTCGTCAGAATGTGGGTTCGAAGTCCTGGCTGTGACCATGATGCTTGTGTCCTTGAGCAAGCCACTTTACCATAATTGCTTCTCTCCACCCAGGGGTAAATGGGTACCTGTGAGGGCAGAGTTGGTTGTTGTGTTTGATTAGCCCTATATGCGATGAAATGGCAGCAATTGAGCTGTATACTCCTCAGGGACCTGAGATGGTTTCAGGAATGATTTATGAGCTTGATGAGCAGGGGTAATAATGTACAGCGCCTTGATCTAGTTGCTAGGATATGTGCGCTTTATAAGAATAATGTGTTATTATTATTACATTTTAGCCTGTTCTATTCATTTACAGGCTGGAGGTTTCTTCAGTGCTGAAGACGCTGATTCCTTGCCTACCCAGGATGCCGAGCACAAGAAGGAAGGTGCGTTCTGCGTCTGGGCGGAAGATGAGATCCGACGTCTGCTCTCTGACAACGTTGAGGGCAGCGAGGGCGTTGCATTGGCCGATGTGTTTTGCAAACATTATGACGTTCGGCGTGAGGGGAATGTGTCTTTTGAACAGGTGAGTTAGTGAGACAGATCATTCAGATGGTTGGGGTAGCAGCTCTCAAATCAAGAAAGGAAAAAAAAGACTCACTTTCTTGAATGAAAAATCAAGTGAGTGCTGGGTGGGGGATGGGGGTTATGTCAAAGAAGGGAATTATTCAAAATATTCAATTCCAATGACTACCTCTGAACATCACCCCATTCTAATTCCTTCCCTTCTCAAGCACTTATTTTTGGAGTCTTGAAACATAGGGTGAAATAAAAATAAATTTATTCTTAAATTTAAGACTATTTTTTTGAAACTGTGGAAAAAATTTGTACAAATTTTCAAACAATCTTGAAAAATTTGTTGCCAATATGGGACAAATTTTGAGAACTTTGAGTAATGCATGTAAAATATTTTTCAACGTTTGAAAACAGTGGTAAGCCTACAAAAAGTATGGATTAACATTATGTGACCCACTCTGGCAAAACCTGAAACTTCTCGGCATTTACCATAATGCGTAACAGCCATGAAAAGGTCAAAAACTGACCCCAGGGACCGTGTACCAGTTTGAGATTTTTATGTCACCATATAGAGCATTTTTTCTAGATTTTGATGGAAAAAGAAAAATCCTGAAACGTTGTTGGGAACATTGTTAATTTTCACAATAAACTTGGGAGGTCACTCCGAAAAGTTGGGTCCAAGTTCAGGGTTTTGGCAGAGTCAGTCACATATGAAGTAGAGATATCAAATTTTCAGCATCTGACAACATCTTCCTATGTTATTCAGGATCCACATAGAGAACTCCAACACAAGAATGTCCTGATTGTACGTGGCTCGCTCAGTGTAACAGCAAAGAGCTTTAACCTGGATGAAGATTCAACAGAGAGGGCGCTGTCCAAAGCAAGAGAGATTCTGTACAATGAGCGATTGAAGAGACCCAAACCCCACCTGGATGACAAAGTACTGACAAGTTGGAATGGTAAGGAATGGTACATTGGAAGCCAATCTACACCATTTAGAAAAACACAAATTATAAGAAGCCTGGTTTTTATAGTGGGTTTTAAATTCAGTTTACACTCTTTGTAAAATGTCTGTATTCAATGCATTTATACTTTATACCGCAAACTGAAACGATCTCTCTTAGCAATAGATATTTATTTATTTATTTATTTATTTATTTATTTATTTATTTATTTATTTATTTATTTATTTATTTATTTATTTATTTATTTATTTATTTATTTATTTATTTATTTCTGATCTTTTACCAGGGTAACCCGTTCACATAAAATGTGGTCTTCCACGGGGCCCTGAGTTATCGGGCAACTATTAGAAACGAGATGCCCGATATTGGTTCTCCCTTGAACCATAATCTCACTTAGGGACAGTCGAAATACTAGTTGTGCGATAAGGTTCTTTTCAGAACCTGTACCTCAGCTTCGCGATAGTTGAGATAAACACATGGTGTTACTGCAAACCAAAACAAAACCAAGAGATGGATCATCAGGTGATGATCCAGTTCAGATTTGAAATTTTATTCACGACAATGACAGTATGTCAACAGGAAAAATGATTCATGTTAAGATTCATTTACAGTCTTGAAGGTAGCTGTGCGTTTTCGGATATTTTTGGAACCGGATACCCGAAATCAGGAAACTTCGGATACCCGGATACCCGTTTTCATTTTTGTTGAAAACATGTCTCCGGTGGTGTACAAATATGCACTGTAAATGGTAACAAATTTACTTTTACAATACAGAGGATACCATACTATCGATATTTTCTTTATTGGAGTGCAATCTCTTGAATTTAAAGATAATTGTCTGTAAAAGTGTAAACATTACATTGTTCAAGAGTCACAGATTTTTGTTCGCACCGCTCAAATGTTAAGTCTGATTTTTTTAAAGTCGTTTACGGGTAATTGGAACCGAAAAATGGAACCGGGTAATGACCGTTTTGGTCAGGTATCCGGGTACCTGGATACCCGGCACAGCCCTACTTGAAGGAGTTAGTCCATCTCTCTCCCATAATTCAAGATGAGCCACATTGCCCCTCAAGTAAACGCACATTTTGGTCGTGTTTACACAGGTCTGATGATTTCTGGTTTTGCCAGAGGAGGCCAAGTCCTCGGAGACTCAAGCTATGCAGCCAGAGCCATCCAAGCTGCCTCCTTCATTAAGGAACATCTCTACAACAACCAGACAGGATGTCTGATAAGGAGCTGCTACACAGACAACCAGGGAGAGGTCACTCAAATGTGAGTACCGCATCTAACTCATCCTTCTTGGTTACGATAATCATAATAATTATTGTACTACTTGAGCTCCTGCATTCTACACACTTCATTCTCCTGATGACGGCTAGAGCAGACTAATCGAAACATTGAGAACAAACCAACCGGCTATTCTCAGAGCCATCACTTCTTCCAAGAAGAGATCATTACATGATGTCACCCGAAAGAACTCAAGTATCTATCTCCACTCAAATCCCACATCAATTATTGTACTGTCGTCAAACTGAGTGCACTTCAGCTTTTTTTTTTTTTTTTTTGGTTCCTTTTCACTATTGTAGATAAACTCACCAGTGGATCCACTTGAAATTTGTCAGTTAAATGTTGGCATCAAGTATTGATAAAACTTGCGTTTTTGATAATCCAGAAGGATTTTAATATCTCAGAATTCAGTTTGAAATTCCGAATGCTGACATCCAGATACTGGGAAGAAACTCGACAGAGATTTGTCTTACATGATGCACTTTTTAAAAATTTCAACTGTTTTTTTGTTTAAGTTCCTTTCACTATTGTGGAAAAACTCACCAGTGGATCCACTTGAAACATGTTTGATAAACATTGGCATCAAGTATTGAATAAAACTTGTGCTTTTGATAATTCAGAAGGGTCTTTAATATCACAAAATTTAGTTTGAAATTCTGAATGCCAACGTCCGGATACTGGAAAGAAACTCGGTGAAATCTTGACTAACATGGCGCTTTTTAACATTGTACAATGAAAAAGTTGTACCTGGGAATATTTATGAAAAAAAAATGTTTTAAATTATTATTTGGAATTTGTTCTTCCATTCACTTTAAGAAATATTATATTTGAGCTATTTTCTTATTTTTCTGGCAGTTGTAATATGGTTTTGGCATGCATTAATAATGTACATCAGAGATTGTGCCTACAGTTGCTCATGTAGGTTAGATCCAATCAAAATGAGCACGAAATCTTTCATTTACAATCTAAACCGCCATTTTGTCTACCACATTTGATCAAACTTCTTGGATGCGATATAATCAATATATTTTAGGCTTACTAAGATTACCAAGTACTCTGTGAAATGGTATCAGTCTTGTAATGAAAAGTTATTATGTTGAGCCACACCACTGTTCTCATTATTTCAATTGTTATTTAATGTTATAATCTTTCATTTGCATTCTCTTACAGTACTCAGCCAATCGAAGGCTTTGTTGATGACTACAGCGACCTGATCCGTGGTCTCCTTGACCTCTATGAAACCTGTTACGACCAGTCCTGGTTGGAATGGGCCAGTTCTCTCCAGTCTAAACAAGATGAATTATTTTGGGATAGGGAAAACGGAGGGTACTTTGGAGCATCAAGTAAGGACCCATCGATCAAGCTGAGGTTGAAGGAAGGTAAGATTTGGCTATGATTTGAATCAAAAAGTAGATTAACCCTAACCCCCTAGGTATTCTGGCTAGGAACCTTCCTGAACCCTAACCCTCTATAGGTATTCTAGCTAGGAACCTTAATTAACCCTAACCCCCTAGGTATTCTGGCTAGGAACCTTCCTGAATCCTCCAAAATCCCTCAGTGCACTATTGGAAACATGCCCTTATCTTCAAAACGCACCATGCATTTTCGTTGCTCTTTCATATTCAGCACTTATGGCCTGTACTTCTTGCCAGGTAGTAATTTTGTCCCATTTGAAGAGGTGAAAGTACCAATTTCTAACAGTGTTGAATTTTTCCAAAAAAGTGCCCCTTTGCGGATTTTTGAGGATTTGGGGTGGTTAGGATTGAACAATATTCATAAATGCCCAAGACAGTTAAGATAACCCAATTGGACAAAACATGATCACACAGGCATGCATAAATGCCTAGGCCCTATGCATTATAATCAATAAAGATTACCGCCAGCTATTGTTAGACGTGAGATGCCGGATTGAATCAATTAGAGTTTAGAAGCTTGTATTTGCATCACATTGGCTCACTGGCCGGGCTAAGGTGAAATGTGATTTGGCTCTTTTTCAATACTTAAATGACTTAATATTGAACGTTATTAACCCTCCTACTATAGCTGCACTTTAGTGGGAAGTTGCTACAGTGGTCAAAACCAGTCAACTGCCTGTTTTGACTGTTGACCCCAATGTGCACACAGGGGCATTTTGACTTTTTTTTACTGTCATTTTGACCACCCTGAACAATACCTTTACAATGCTTTTACCAGTCAAAAACTGTCGACTCATTTTGACCCGTAAATGTACTTACTACATGTAAGGTTTGACAGTGTTCGACTTTTTAAGTGCACTAGATATACATGTACCTTGGCAAATATATCAACATTTTGACTGATTTTGACCCTTGTAGTAGTAGGAGGGTTAAAAACAGTTATGACAAATGCCTAACAGAACCGACCTGAAACCGGATATTGTATTTTGCTTAAGATTTGGTTTATAATTTGATTCAAAATAGCATTTCATCCTTGAGTACTACCTGAAGCAATACTCTCAAATGTCTGTGAAAAACTCCACAGGCGACTTGGGGGTGATTCGAACCCACGACCTCCTAGAGTTTTTTTTTCACAGACACTTGGAAAGCACTGAGTATGCAGTGTTTCATACATATGTCGGTATAAGGGCAAAATCATATCAATTGTTTATCACCCGACGCATCAGTTTCATCAATCTTTGAATATCGCGGAACCTGCTGCTATATAGGATTCTAGCCGGCATATCGTCATCGGTGGTCGAGAGGTTAAGACATCTGCACTAGTAAGCAGGAGGTTGTGGGTTCGAATCCTGCCTGTGTCTCCTGTGGAGTTTTTTTCACAGACACTCGGAAAGCACTGAGTATGCAAAATCAAATCAATGAATACCACTGTTGGCACCTGTCCATATGTGTCAAATCACTCCTGGATATAACACCCAGCCAGACCCCAACAGTTAAGTAAATTACTGAGCCAAGTTATCTCATCAGGCTAGAGTTTATCTCCACCGTTGGTATCAAACTATTTCTGTTTTCCCCTGGATGTGATGCCAGTCTAATTCCTCGGCTATTGCTGGTACCCATTTATACTCCTGGGTGAAAAGAAGCAATTAACAGTAAAGTGTCTTGCTCAAATATACAAGCATGACTGTCACCGATCAGGATTGAAACCCACATTCTGACCCCCATCAGACCAACCATAAAACCATCTGAACTGAAAATTGACAGCAAAGTAACAACATGGGAAATGCATAGATAATCAAATTTATAAATTATTATTTAAAAACCGTCTTGGTGTAAGATTGGTACACACATCGATCATCCTGAGAAATTATTATGTCTGAAGTGCTTTCATCTTAAATAAAACAGGAATTTAAATGTCAAATTTTCAAAAAAAACATTTTAAACAGAACTTTTTTTAAACAGAAAAACATAATAATAATAATAATAATAATGTATAGATTTATATAGCGCACGTATCCACCAACTAAGTGGCGCTCAAGGCGCATTATATTATTATCCCTGCTCATAAGGCTCATAAGGCTCATAAATCATTCCTGAAACCATCTCAGCTCCCTGGGGAGTATACAGCTCAATTGCTGCCATTTCTAGCGCATATAGAGCAAACCATCTCTGCCTTCACAGGTACCCATTTAACCCCTGGGTGGAGAGAAGCAATTATGGTTAAGTGTCTTGCTCAAGGACACAGGTGTCACGGCCGGGGCTCGAACCCACACTCTGCTGCTGGCAACACCAGAACTTGAGTTCAGTGCGCTAGACCGCACGACAATCCACTTTACGTGCATTATACAACACACGGGACCTACGGCTTTACGTCCCCATCCGGGCGAAAGCAATTATGGTTAAGTACCTTGCTCAAGGATACAAGTGTCACGACCGGGGCTCGAACCCACACCCTGCTGCTGGCAACACCAGAACTTGAGTTCGGTGCGCTAGACCGCTCGGCCACGACACTCCATGTAAAAGTTGTTTGAGTTTTCTCAAAAACATGAGTACCTATTGTAATGAAATTTTCACAGGTTATTTTTATGATATATTTTGTGAAACCAAGAGCATTGAAATCCATTATGTTAACAAATACCAATGTTGTACCATCCTGTTAAGTTTTTTCACCTGATCAACACAACATATCCCATGTAAATCATTATAATCATTATATGAAATAATTACCCCTCAACTGGACCACACAATGTTGCTGCCCTTTATAAGCTGTCCATCTCTGTACCTCTCCCTCCCTCTCCTTTCCTCGTCCCCTCTTCCCTTCCCCCTCTTCCCATGCCCCCTCTTCCCTTGCCCCTCTTCCCTCGGCCCCTCTTCCCTCGGCCCTCTTCCCTCGCCCCCTCTTCCCTTCCCCTCTTCCCTTCCCCTCTTCCCTTCCCCTCTTCCCTTCCCCTCTTCCCTTCCCCTCTTCCCTTCCCCTCTTCCCTTCCCCTCTTCCCTTCCCCTCTTCCCTTCCCCTCTTCCCTTCCCCTCTTCCCTTCCCCTCTTCCCTTCCCCTCTTCCCTTCCCCTCTTCCCTCCCCCTCTTCCCTCGCCCTCTTCCCTCGCCCTCTTCTCTCCCCCTCTTCTCTCCCCCTCTTCTCTCCCCCTCTTCTCTCCCCCTCTTCTCTCCCCCTCTTCTCTCGCCCTCTTCCCTCGCCCTCTTCCCTCGCCCTCTTCCCTCGCCCTCTTCCCTCGCCCTCTTCCCTCGCCCTCTTCCCTCGCCCTCTTCCCTCGCCCCTCGCCCTCGCCCTCTTCCCTTCCCTTATCCTTTATGCATACTTGACCCACACTGGCATCACGATCATTTTACCCTCCAGATCACCGTAATTGAATTACAAACTGCCATACCCCACCACATGCCCTGCGTCATACTTAGAAATGTTAGAATGTGACATCTGTCACCATGAACAAGAGATTACTCATAAGAAGGAAGACAGCACTATCCTACCCCCTGTCTGTTTTTCTGTTAATGTCTTAAAGGGAGTTCACACCTTGGATAATTGTCAACAAAATATATATATTTGACCTTAAACTTACTTAGTGTAAATTTGATGATGGTATCACACATCCCTTGAAATATTTTTGTCTGTGTTTTAGAAAAGTCAAATAAATTCTTGAAATAATTTATATCTTTGTTCAAAGATACCTTCTTCTCACCCATACACCCTAGCTATACCTAGATGTAGAACATGCTGAACGTGCTGTATCTCTTTGGAATTCCTTGCCTGGTGCATGTTTCCCTTCATCCTATGATCTATCCTATTTCAAGAAGAATCTCAATTCCTACATTTAGCTCCTCTGAGTCTATTTCCTTTTTATTTGTCTTCTATTGTAGCCCTGTACCTTGAGTGGCTTTTAGCCTTGTTCAGGGCGAATATGCATAATTTGTTTTTTAAATACCTATAGTTGTTTTAGCATGCACACTATGGGGAAAGTAAACTGTGTCTATGAGATATTGTTTATGAACTTTCTTTACATACAAACAATCTGAATGCATTTTCACTATTTTCTCATTTACAACACAACGTAACTAGTTGAAACAGGTTGATTGCTTGATGTACATCTGGATTCGAAGAAGAAAAAGCATACTCATAAAAGCCGTTTTGCCATACATTTTCACTATTTTCTTGTTTACGACACGATGTAATAAGATGAAACAGTTTGATGTACATCGCAATTCAAAGACAGAAAGCATACTCATAAAAGCAGTTTTGCCATGCATTTTCACTATTTTCTCGTTTACGACACAACGTAACAAGTTGAAACAGGTTGATTGTTTGATGTACATCCCGATTCGAAGAAGAGAAAGTCAGTACTCGTAGAAGTAGTTTCTCCATCATTACCAGTGCTATCCCTACCCTTTAATTATTCTTCTTGTATCCTTGTAACTTGAGTGTTACTTGGAGCGGTCTATTGCCAGTAATCAATCTAGTATTGTGTCAGTCGTAACTGTCATTACCCCAATCATGATATCATGACCAGGATAGGCATGACATTCCATGAAAGTTGAAACGTGAAAGATTCTATCTTCAGAAGGGAGGTGATCGCCTGTGCTCAGTCTTCTCAGAACGGAATATTAATTGCATGGATTGTTGCTCATCAAGGGAGCGATTAAAACGTGGAAGTGAACAGAAGTAATTAATTATTCCAATTAGTAATGTCATGGGATAGAGTCAGAGACTGACAATGTGTATAACAAATAGCATGACTGTAGTTGAAATTGTCTTTAACAATGACATCACATGATAGTGATGATATCTGATAGTGATGATGAAGCACTTTGGCATTACAATGCATCTGTTCATGTAGATCTTGGTGTGTATTTATCAGAGATCGTGAAGATATTTCCCCATTCAGTCAACTGAAATTGTTTTTGTATACATTAACTTATTCACATGTTTGTTAAATTTGTTTTTACAAAGTAGCTTTAATATGCCATTTTTAAATTCAAATGGTAATTATTACACCATCCATGGGGGGGGGGGGGGTATCAGTTCACCATAGGAAAGCATACAACCTGCAAAAATTTCTCCACAACCATTTTTTTCCCCCTGAATTTAATTGTTGATAAATAATATCATTTAATTTTTAACTGGATAATGCTACCCTGTGTTTTAATTAATTCAAATCATGCTTTTGTCCAGTCCCAGGATCAGTACAAGACTCTGCTTTTTACATCTTTTTTTCTTTTGTGTTCATTTCAAACCCGAGTAACTTCTGCTCACTCTTGTGTTTATATATGTATGTTATTTGTATTCTGTCTCATTTTGCCTTTGAGATAGAACTTGCTCGGTTCGAAACGTAAGGCCAATAACTACTCTTTTGCATTTTTAAAATGAATGTTAAAATTTAAATCAGTAAATGGGGTGAGTGTAAATTAATTTCATAATTTCTATCAGAAGTGTGAGGCTTGAGCCAAAACGGTGTGGGATGCATTCTTTACATTTTTTTTTTATAGTTTTTTTTTGTGTGTGTACACATTCGCATAACAACATTTGATAGTGTGTGCAGCCTTTTCATTGTACCTTTGGGAATATAAACACGCTTCTCCCCCCCCCCCATCCAAACCACAGACACCAATAAAACTATTCCTATTAATACAGTCTACCCACATCCTACCACAATCCCAATCACAGTAACTTGATACAGACGGTCTCAATCTAAACAAGAAATACTCAGTATATATCCCTCTTGTGTGGTATGTTGTGCCTTAAGTGGAATAGCTCAAGATATACAGATTTCCTATATCATCTGTCATTTTATATACCTCTATGGACTGACCCACATGTTTTGAACTAGTTATTAAAAGCCATACATTGTGTTAAGTGATTTTTTGTTGTCAGTCACAGAGAAGACAGATATTTATTACCATTTCTTTTGAACTGAGTGAGATTACAGACGGTGGGGAAACAGGATGCAGTCAGGGAGTTCCAGAGTGAGGCAGTGTGAGGGAAGAAACTGGACGCGTACCTCACACATGAGCCATACTTGTCACACATGATACATAATTTGTTAACTCTTTCTGAGATCTTGCTTGCGGATTTGGCTCTGTTATTTTTAGTTTTTGTGGTAATGATGAGTTAAGTGTTTTTTTGCCAGAAGGGGTCATTGTCACCTGTAGGGTACTATTCCCCAGTGGTACGTACCCCCCCCCCCAGTGGTACGTATCCAGGCAATCTCAATCCTTTGTAGGTTTGTGTACATTTATGATTGTCTTATTATCATTGGTGAGTAACCTGGGCGACCATGAACCATTCTGTGTTATTTTGTTTAATTGTACTTTTTGTATACAGTCGCCTAAAGTTGTTTTAATAATTATCTACACAAAGTGTGTCCTAAAATAATAGATTCAGGCCATTCATAAAAAGTGTTTCCTAGTAAACAGACCTGCATGTTTACAAAAAGAAGCAGTGCATTCTGGGAGATAGATGTATGCACCAGAACAGTACCGTACACAAGTTTGATGAGGACTGAACTGTAATTGCACTAATATAGTGCAATGCATTTACCTAGTTCACATCATGTCTCTATCTGTGTCGAGTGCCTTATCCCATGATCCCTATGGCAGGCTCAAAGGTTAGGGCACGCTCCAATGAGTGTTGTAGTGTTTATTACAAATGCTTGTTACAATGTTTGTTACATTGCTTGTTGCAATACTTGTTACAATATTTCTTACAATACTTGTTACGATACTTGTTACAATGTTTGTTACAAATGCTTGTTACAATGTTTGTTACAATAATTGTTACGATACTTGTTACAATGCTTATTAAAATTTTTGTTACATTACAAAGCTTGTTACATTGCTTGTTACATTGCTTTTAAAGAGGCACTCTAAGGTCAAATTCAGTTTTGTGATGCACTCATTTTCCAATAGATAGAGTCCTTATTAAAGTGTGAACAAATTACAAGTCTAACTTCACTTTAAAGTGGTGTAACATATCATTTTATTTGATACCCTTTCAGAGCGATATTTGAAACATGACGTCACTATTTTCTTACAGTAAATGAGTCTGTAACATTCCATACAGGAATTTTTTGTTTGTCAAAAAGTCGATTTCAACGCCGATTTGATCAAATATTGTGGAGATTCAGGAATGAACTGCAAAATCACTACAAAAATGTAGAGATCCATTTAGTTGAAATGTGACGTCACTGTTGTCTTTGGATGTTAACAAATTTCACACAGGAAGGTTATCAAATAAAATGACATTTTACATCACTTTAACGTGAGGTTAGAGACTAATTTTTTTGGTTATTTTTTCACACTTTAGTAAGGACTCTAGTTATTGGAAAATCACAAAACTAAATTTGACCTTAGAGCCCCTCTTTAACAATAAATGTAATAAAAAGCCTGTTACATACAGTGCTTGTTACAAAGCTTTTTATAATGCATATTACAAAGCTAATTACAAAGCTTGTCACAGTGCTTGTACAATAAATGTAATTACAAAGCTTGTCACAGTGCTTGTACAATAAATGTAATTACAAAGCTTGTCACAGTGCTTGTGCAATAAATGTAATAACAAAGCTTGTCACAGTGCTTGTACAATAAATGTAATTACAAAGCTTGTCACAGTGCTTGTGCAATAAATGTAACTACAAAGCTTGTCACAGTGCTTGTGCAATAAATGTAACTACAAAGCTTGTCACAGTGCTTGTGCAATAAATGTAATAACAAAGCTTGTCACAGTGCTTGTGCAATAAATGTAATAACAAAGCTTGTCACAGTGCTTGTGCAATAAATGTAATTACAAAGATTGTCACAGTGCTTGTACAATGGATGCTGTACAATAAATGTAACTACAAATCTTGTCACAGTGCTTGTACAATAAATGTAATTACAAAGCTTGTCACAGTGCTTGTACAATAAATGTAATAACAAAGCTTGTCACAGTGCTTGTACAATAAATGTAATTACAAAGCTTGTCACAGTGCTTGTACAATAAATGTAACTACAAAGCTTGTCACAGTGCTTGTGCAATAAATGTAATTACAAAGCTTGTCACAGTGCTTGTACAATAAATGTAATAACAAAGATTGTCACAGTGCTTGTACAATAAATGTAATTACAAAGGTTGTCACAGTGCTTGTACAATAAATGTAACTACAAAGCTTGTCACAGTGCTTGTGCAATAAATGTAATTACAAAGCTTGTCACAGTGCTTGTACAATAAATGTAATAACAAAGCTTGTCACAGTGCTTGTACAATAAATGTAATTACAAAGGTTGTCACAGTGCTTGTACAATAAATGTAACTACAAAGCTTGTCACAGTGCTTGTACAATAAATGTAACTACAAAGCTTGTCACAGTGCTTGTACAATAAATGTAATTACAAAGCTTGTCACAGTGCTTGTGCAATAAATGTAACTACAAAGCTTGTCACAGTGCTTGTGCAATAAATGTAACTACAAAGCTTGTCACAGTGCTTGTGCAATAAATGTAACTACAAAGCTTGTCACAGTGCTTGTGCAATAAATGTAATTACAAATTAGCTTGTTACAGTGCTTGTACAATAAATGTAATAGCTTGTCACAGTGCTTGTACAATAAATGTAATTACAAAGCTTGTCACAGTGCTTGTACAATAAATGTAATAGCTTGTCACAGTGCTTGTACAATAAATGTAATTACAAAGCTTGTCACAGTGCTTGTGCAATAAATATAATATAAAGCCTGTTACAGTGATTGTTTCAAAGCTTTTTATAATGTTACAATGCTTATTATAATCAAAGTAATTACAAATCTTGTTACAGCGCTTGTTACATTGCTGTTTACAATAAATGTAATTACAAAGCTTGTCACAGTGCTTGTACAATAAATGTAATAACAAAGCTTGTCACAGTGCTTGTACAATAAATGTAATTACAAAGCTTGTCACAGTGCTTGTTTCAAAGCTTTTTACAATGCATGTACAAAGCTTGTTACAATGCTTATTATAATCAAAGTAATTAGAAATCTTGTTACAGCACTTGTTACATTGCTTTTTACAATAAATGTAATAACAAAGCTTGTCACAGTGCTTGTACAATAAATGTAATTACAAAGCTTTTTACAGTGCTTGTTACAGTGCTTATTATGATCAAAGTAATTACAAATCTTGTTACAGCACTTGTTACAGTGCTTGTTACAAAGCTTTTTATAATGCATGTTACAAAGCTTGTTTCAGTTCTTGTTACAAAGCTTGTTACAGTGCTTGTTACAAAGCTTTTTATAATGCTTGTTACAGTGCTTATTATGATCAAAGTAATTACAAATCTTGTTACAATGCTTGTTACAAAGTGCTTGTACAATAAATGTAATTACAAAGCTTTTTACAGTGCTTGTTACAGTGCTTATTAATATTATGATCAAAGTAATTACAAATCTTGTTACAGCGCTTGTTACAGTGCTTGTTACAGTGCTTGTTACAAAGCTTTTCATAATGCATGTTCCAAAGCTTGTTACAGTCCTTGTTCCAAAGCTTGTTACAATTGTTGTTACAGTGCTTTTTACAAAGCTTGTTATAGTGCTTACAAAGCTTGTTGTGTGGGCAACCATGAACTATATTAAAACAGGCTAAAAAATCACTTTACACGCACATGGCCTATTTGCCTCTGCTTCTTGGAAATGAAGTCACACGTTTTGTTCATGTATTCACTAGCCAATCAACATCATTTTATTATTGTTATTAATTCCATTGTCTGCTCTTAAGAAAAACAAACTCAGCTTCAATCATTTGATGTATTCAGCAAGTAAATAAGTTGACAGCAGTGTGTTATTAACTTGACACCTGGTCCAATATACAGGCATACATACCTGCCATACATTGTGATGAGAAACTAGGTCAATCAACCAAGCACTCATGTTATATTTGGCTCAAGTGAAACGCTTGACAGATACAGCGTGTCTAATGTTTTTAGTCCAGATGTTGTTTAAAATGGATTCTTTTAATGAATAAAACATTTTTTTTGTATATTGAATTTTATTACATACATCACATCCTACAGTGCCAATAACAGGATAGATACAAAAACACAGACATTGTTTTAAATTCTCAATAAATTACAAAAAATAGAAAGCTATATTAAGACCAAAAAAAAGGTATCTGGTTTCTGGTCATAGGTCAGCTTCAAAATGGGTGCGGTGACACATTTTTGTTTGTTTTTGGTACATGTTAACATACACAGTTATTGGAAGCAGACTAAATTTCCCATTATACACAAAGTATGGTAGCTAAGAGAAGCTGCACATATCGGGCAAACATTCATACCCCTATGTGAAAAAAATTGTTTACAACACAACACAGCAGAATTCCAATCGATCCAGTCATTTTGGATGCAGTTGGACACCAATTCATAGCAAACAATAGTAAATTTATGAATATTCAAAACTTTCTTGGAATAAATAACATTCCTTTAACAGGAAATTTCATACGTCAGATGTTTTTGTAGTAGATGTTATTTCTAGGAGCCTTCTTTTGATGAATAACAGAATAAAAAACAATGCCAAATTATGTCATATTCATTGAAAAGGGATGTATTTATGCATTGTCAATTACATATTCCATACATTAAAGAGATTTTGAAGGCTAATTTTCTAAAGAAATTTAATACCCATTTAAGAGAAGGTATAACATCGGTAATGTTGGCAAAACTGCTTCTACGAGTATGCTTACTCTCTTTGAATCAAGATATACATTGAAGGGAAGGTACAACATCGGTAATGTTGGCAAAACTGCTTCTATGAGTATGATTACTCTCTTTGAATCAAGATATACATTGAAGGGAAGGTACAACATTGGTAATGTTGGCAAAACTGCTTCTATGAGTATGATTACTCTCTTTGAATCAAGATATACATTGAAGGGAAGGTACAACATTGGTAATGTTGGCAAAACTGCTTCTATGAGTATGCTTACTCTCTTTGAATCAAGATATACATTGAAGGGAAGGTACAACATTGGTAATGTTGGCAAAACTGCTTCTATGAGTATGCTTACTCTCTTTGAATCAAGATATACATTGAAGGGAAGGTACAACATTGGTAATGTTGGCAAAACTGCTTCTATGAGTATGCTTACTCTCTATGAATCAAGATATACATTGAAGGGAAGGTACAACATTGGTAATGTTGGCAAAACTGCTTCTATGAGTATGCTCATCACTCTCTTGGAATCAAGATATACATTAAAACACTAACCCCCTAATGGTTTTGGCTAGGAAACTTCCTGAATCCATCGAAATCCAACACCATGCATGGGCTATACAGTACTGAGTCCAACAAAGTGCAACACAACCAGCTGTTGGAGTTTGATGGATTTGGGGTGGTTAGGGTTAAACAACTAACAAGTGAATATTCCGATCCGTGATCAGGAGTGAAATAAACACACCCTTTGTTTGTGTTTTCTCATGAAAGCTCTTCAGACAGACACAATTCTCAGGATCATTGGAACCTTTACCAACTTCACATCAAGTTAGCTTTTGGATGATAATTTGATAATGTTGTAGTCAGGCAATTACCAATATTGTACATTCCCTTTAAATATTAATGACCACTGGTTCAAAAATAGTCAATTTATGGATGCTTTTTTTCTCAAAAAAGTTAATTGAACTTAATCACTGTGACTCGAAAGCCATGGCCGAGCGCTTTAGTGCATCGGATTTGTGTTCTAATGGCTGAGTCGTCAGAATGTGGGTTCGAATCCCGACCGCGACCATGGTGCTTGTGTCCGCGAGCAAGACACTTTACCATAATTGCTTCTCTCCACCCAGGAGTAAATGGGTACCTTTGAGGGCAGAGTTGATTGTTGTGTTTGATTAGCCATATGCACCGAAATGGCAGCAATTGAGCTGTATACTCCCCAGGGAGCTGAGATGGTTTCAGGAATGATTTATGCGCCTAATGAACAGGGGTAATAATGTACAGCGCTCTGATACATCGTATAAGAGCGCTTTAAAAATGCCTCCATTATTATTAAAAGCCTATTAATCCAATCTTAAAATGGAACATGAAGCTAATAATGAATTTAATCATTTTAATTGATTATAAAGCAATAAATATAAATTGATATATGATAAATAAATATGTATATTGCATAAATAAAAAAAAGTTGACATCCGTAATATAAAGGTCATTGTTTTGGTAATTCTCATGCTGTAAAGATAATTTCAGGCCAATTTTCTCAATAATATTATTGCCAATTAACCCCACTGATTTACCAATTTGTCACACTTGTCAGAGACAGTTTTACTGCCTAGTTTTGAGTGCTATACAATCTTTGCTCCTGGGGGTATTTTTTTTTTTTTTGGTCTAGCTGACTGATTTGTAATTTGACTATTTTGACCTTCCAAAGGCTTAAAGGGACAGTGTCGTCATGATCAGAGCAGACTTTCAACAGGGCATGGAATCAGTGTCCTAGTTTAAGAAGAACACAGTGACTGGAATTTACTGGCTCATTTATGCAGCAGCAACGGTAATATGACCTTATCATGTGGGAAATTATTTTCAGTCACTGAGTTAATCTGAAACTACACTGTAGTATTCCGATTCCATGCCCTGTTAATCGTGACGATATTGTCCCCGTAAAGCCAGTCTTTACGTTTGCTGAAATGTCTGTAAATGCATTCATACTTATATAAGAATCACAAAGCAAACCTGTGAAAGTTTCAGCACATTTCACTGTTTTGTGAAAGAGAAAACAGTGAAAATGCATTCAGATTGTTTGTATTCATTTCAACGTGGAATTTATGTCGTCATGAAGACAGAAATTTATTTTGGAAATTTTTTCACTCATTTTACTAAACTGATAGCACTTTAGGCCAAAATATTTCAAGGGATGTGTAACAGGTACGAGCGCGGTTAGCTAACTCGACACCAGGACATAATTAATTTTATACAAGGTGACGCTTTGACTTGTATTAAAATGGATAATTTGTTTATTCTTTTCCCGCTACACTAGTGAAGGGATACGATTAACGCTGTATATAATATAAGTGGGATAGGTGTTTTTGATAAAACTACCCCAAATAAAATAATAGTACAATGAAAAATTAAATACAATGAAAATATAACAATGAAAATATAACAATGAAAATACAACAATGAAAATACAACAATGAAAATACAACAATGAAAATACAACAATGAAAATATAAAATAAATGAAATGGCCTATCTGGTGTCGAAACTCATACGGCGGAACGGGAATTGGTGATGGTAGCTGGAAGACGAAAGTTGGATGACGGGAAACAGTTCTTGTGGGGAAGGAGGGGCTTGTAGGACTTTAGTTGCAGAGGAGGGTTAAAGATGGAGACACTTGAAGCGAAAACAGCTCCTTATCCTTGATCAGGGGATAGGAGACGGTTTTCGTAAATTATCAATTGATGAACGATGATCTGTCCTGCAGGCTCTTTGTAGATTTGCTCGGCCTAGAGCAGGACAGGGATAAATATATAATTATGTAAGTAGTGATGATGTAGGTCAGGCGCAATCCAAATGAAGTTGTCCGACAGAGGTAAAATGAAAACGGTGAAGAAAATACACTCTCCTCTGTCGGTGTCCGGTGTCCGGTGTCCAGTGGCCAAGTGCCAGAAAACTTGCTTTGGTCACTGACCTCTGGCCAGCTCTTCCTCAATGCCCTATGATTGGTTGCAAGGCCTGCTACCAATCACCCACTTACCACTCACCAGTCCAGCACCCATCCCTAGACTCGCCCTAGTCCTAGTTGGACATAGGTAAACTAGGAAAAAAATGGGGGCCTGCAATTTCATCCCATTACAGATGTTTGATAGCCATCATCAACTTTACACCAAGTAAGATTCATGTATAACCTGTTTTCATACATGTATTTCGAGACTACCGAGACTATTAACCAGTTCGCGTCGGAGGCCGTGTATACACGCACATTTTTTTTTGGACAGCGGATCGGAGAGCGTCTAAACACGCCACAGGATTCTCGGGAATATTTGTATAGATTCCCGGTCGACGTGGCAACGAGCCATAAGTATATGGTGGAAGATGCGGTCTCCCCGGTCACGCTCTGGTGAGCACCATTGTTCATGTTTGTGCGGTAAAAATAAACCCGCCACGGATGTTCGGAAAAACTTTTTTATTCCCGGTGCGAACTGGTTAAGGTACGACATGGCTTGTGCAGGAAATTTTCTACTCAATAATCGACAATGAAACTGACAATGTTGCAAGTTAATTTTCATATGTGCAATTAGGCCTTCTCATGTAAGCTTATGTTTTTCTTGATTCTCATTTTAGGATAGTATCAATTTAGAAGGCTAAAACCAACCCAAACTGCACTATAACTGTTCATAAATTTGCTAACCGGCTAACCGAAACCAATATTTAAAAAATACGATTATCAATTTTGGAAGAATTTGCTGCCCGTTTGTTCTAGACTTTCTTTTTTGCCGCATTGGTTAATTAAACAATCATTGCGGGAAGTTTATTGATGCTTTTTGGTTGAAAATTTATAACACATTGTGCCATTTGCCGACGATCTAGTTTGTGTGGCCGTCAGGTGCTGACTTTCGGTTAACCGGTTAACCAACCGTGAAAGATTCGGTTAAATGGTGAGCGAACTACCGGGTAATTCATAGCACTAAAACACATCAATACAGAGTGTCTAAGGTTCTGGAATTGCAAGTACTTGTAAGCAACAGGCACAGGTTTTTTTCCAGGATTATGGTCAAACAATTGGCTTACATGCCAATTGCCCAAAAAGATTTCATTAATCCCTTTCCATCCCATGTGTCTGCCCTTGAGCGAGTTCCATCTGAGTGGGTTCCATTTGTGGATATTCCCTCTGTAAATGACCTTTTGAAGGCACCTTTTATGCAAACAGTGACCCTCATGGTGTCATGGTTTCGCTTTTAGTATTGACTCTTTTAACAAAATGTTTACATAGTTCCATGGAAGACAGATTGTGCATCACACTCACAGTATTTGAATAAAATTCCTGTATAACGTTGAGTCTGCATGGGTGGAGTGGGTGCATTATAGATGCTGGAGGGCTGTGAAAGTGTACACATGTAGCACATATCGGTGTTCATCATGAACACTGATATGTGAAAAACCGGAAACTTCTTGGCATTTACCACAATGCGTAACGGCCATGAAAAGGTCAAAAACTGACCCCAGGGACCAGTTTTCATGTCACCATATAGAGCATTTTCTCTAGATTTTGATGGAAAAAGAAAAATCCTGAAACATTGTTGGGAACATTGTTAATTTTCACGATAAATTTGGGAGGTTACTTTTGAAAATTGGGTCCAAGTTTAGGGTTTTGCCAGAGCCAGTAACATCTGTGCTATGTTGCATCATGGAGGAAGGTTGATGCAGAACTGGAATTTCAGTGGGGTCATGGCCTTACATTGCCCTGGTCTTGGGCTTGGTTTCCCTTACAAATGTTCTCATAGACATTCTGATATTTTAATATAATAAATGGCCTTTACTCAGGAAAAGTGGCCTTGCCCCAACAATAATGAAATTCCCGGCCTGTGATGGCAAATAGAAAAGATCTAGTCAGCTATGGCTACGACAAAGAACTTTTCATTATGACCTTGGCATGCTGTGGTCAATAATAATCTTTACTTTTCCTACTCTTCATCAATACCATCTATCAAAGTGGCATCTCTGAACCTTTTCTTTGTCTTACAGTTCTTTACAATCAAAAGGTGGTCGACACTTAGACTGGTTCCCTGTCTTTATCCTATCAAGGATAAAGACAGGATCCAGGTGCACATTTCATTGGATACATTGTGCTGAAGATCTGATGTCACACTTCGAGGCTCGCATGCTAGCTACCAACCAAGGTCAAAGTTGAATCTCGGGGAAAACATGGCGGCCACGGCCAGTATATCTGGCGTAATTCACAAGTCTCGAAGTGTGATGTCAGACCTTCAGGCCAGTTAACACTCTTCAGAGCAACCACACAGCAGAACCAATCAAAACACATTTGGCAGTGCCTACAGTAATGATGATAAATCTTTCTAAAATCAAGACTTCATTCAGTAAAACCGACTCTATAAATGCGTCGCCATCTGTTGAACTCACGCCAAGTCGAGCAGGCTTGAAAGAGTGCAGAGGCCCCATTGGTTTTTCACACATCCAGCTCTTTAAATATCTGTCAATAGATACATGTACATACATGTACCTCTCCTGGATTCTCAGCATTACAGATGCATGTTACAGCGTGTAGTTAAAAACCAAATCACTGCACACAGGCTTATAAAACAGATGCGGGCTATTTTAGGCTACGCAGCTTTTTTTTTTCCCCAGTATGATTTTATCCGCACACACCACAGCTGTCTATAGACGCACATACCAATTTGACCCGCTGACAGGGGTTGCGTGAGAATCAATCTCTACTATGGATTCCTTGTCCATGGTGTTAAGTAAACCAAACTGATTAGTATTCAGCACATTGTGATGATTCGACTGATTTCATGTAATGTGTCAAGTGTTGACCCAGAGTTCAAATTTACAGTCCCAAAACATTATCAAATCTTTCACAAGGACAATCCAAGCATTTAACATTTTAAAAGATTCCGACTTTGGGACCAAAATTTTAGGATTCATTAATCACTTCAATGACCCTATTGTTATTATGTACAGTGGCATACCCAAAGGGGGCGGGGGCAGCCACCTCCCCTACTTTTTGGCAAAATAGTGTATGTCAGTAATTTCACAAACTTTTTGGTATTTCTGGGTTCATTTCAGTTTTGTGTTGGCAAGTTTACCCCAAAACATATTTTCCCCCACTATGCCTATAAATAATTTTATATAAATAAATAATAAATAATAAAATTTTCCTTAGCAAATATTTTCGCTAAGCATTTTAAAACAGACTACCAGCCACAATACATACATTTTGTGTGGAAGTTTGGCTGGTAACCGACAAAATCTGCTAAGCAAATATTTGTGCTAAGCAATATAAAACAGACTACCAGCCACAATGCAAACATTTTGTATGAAAGTTTGGCTGGTAACCAAAACAATCCGCTAAGCAAATATTTGTGCTAAGCAATATAAAACAGACTACCAGCCACAATGCAAACATTTTGTGTGAAAGTTTGGCCGGTAACCAAAACAATCCGCTAAGCAAATATTTCTGGAAGCAATTTTGTCTGCTAAGCAGCTCTGTGAAATTGGCCCCAGTTCTTGAAGATAAAGGCTTGTTGTCACTTCTTTTTCTCACTATCCATGAATAACTTTACATTATGTTAATGTGAACGTAACATGGGTCAATTTCATAGAGTTGCTAAGGATAAACATTGTTTATCAGAAAGTTTTGCTTAGCAGATTTCTTTGGTTACCAGCCGAACTTTTATACAAAATGTATGCATTTTGGTTGGTAGTCTGTTTTATGTTGCTTAGCAAAAATATTTGCTTAGCAAAATGTTCTGCTTAGTAGCTCTATGAAATTGGCCCCAGAATAGAAGAAAGGCATATCTTACTGTTGGTTCATTGTGCTTGAAATATTGATAGTCAATATCCGGGGAGGTAGTGTCATTTTTGCAGTATTTTGAATTTTTAGCTAGGCCAGCATGCATTACACAAATGGACATGTGCTTGCATGCTGTGGTATTTGCAAAGAAGTCTTTCATACTGTGTTTACTGGTATGGATACAATGACTCTTCTAACAAATACATCATACAGATTAACGTCATAATTGAGCAGGTCGTTTAGTGATAAAAATCAGCCATAAACATCATATCAACGTACAGTCACAGGTGCAAATAAAACTTGCACAGTCCCTTGAAATATTTCATGTCTCCTCCTCACCTATAAGGGCCACTTAAATCACCAAGAATTGCCACAAGTTCCTGTTTCAATAAACCATCGCACGCAATCTGAAAGCCTTGATCCGTCTCGTAATGAGAAGCTTCCTTAATGAGTTGTATAAGGCACGGGAATGCCGTGCATCCCAATACCTCCACACAATGAGAAAGCCAGATGATGATATCGACTTCTCCGTCCTCCTGAGATGTCAGCCGAGGACTTTGACTCTGTGAGAGATGGACAACTTCATTCCGATAGTTTTAATGCAGTACAAAGTTTCATGTTCTTCTCTCAATCTCTCTTCATCTATTAATAGTTTTTCTTTCTTGGAAGATTATTTTTGTCACATCCGGTTGCTGTAAACTACACTGTAGGACTGCATGTAGTTCTTAAGAGTTTGTTTCCTGACTAGAGTCTTGAACAGAATTTCCAGGATTTTTAAAGCTGGGTTGATAGCCAATTGTAGTACTGTAATATGATAAAAAATAATAATAATAATTATGGTGGATATATATATAGCGCCATCTCCATCACGATGTGATACTCAAGGCGCTATCCCTGTCATCAGGCAACTTTCATTCCGTGGATCATTCGCAACTTCCTGGAAAGTATACATCCCCAGCAGCCTGTTAGGTGCTAATTAAACACAGTTAATACCATCTCTGCCCTCACAGGTCCCTATTTATACTCCTGGGTGAAGAGTAGCAATTTATGGTTAAGAGTTTTGTCAAGGACACAAGTGCTGCAACGGGCATGGCTAGGATTAGAAACCCAAATTCTGACGACTCAGCCACCAGAACGTTTAGTCCGGTGCGCTAGACCGCTCGGCTACAACACTCCACTTGCATACTTGTGTAGATTGTACTTGCATACATGTGTAGAGTGTTAGCAATTTACCATTACTTTATCTTAGTCCACTGTGTAAATGTGTTTTAACAATAAAGTGTCATCAAAAGCTACATTTTAGAAAATTCCCGATTGAAAGGGGAGTCAGTTCACAACTAAAACAAAAATAAAAAATATATAAATCATAAAAACACTAATGTTTTCCTGACAAAAGCAAAGTCATATCTTATGGTACATATTCATTCATTTCATTTATTTATTAACACATATAAGAATGTTGTTACAAATAATTACACAATATCAAGAGGTCGTGGAGTGCCATGGCCGAGCGGTTTAGTGCATCGGATTTGTGTTCTGATGGCTGAGTCATCAGAATGTGGGTTCGAATCCCAACCACGACCGTGGTACTTGTGTCCTTGAGCAAGACACTTTACCATAAATGCTTCTCTCCACCTGTGAGGGCAGAGTTGGTTGTTGTGTTTGATTAGCCCATATATGCGCCGAAATGGCAGCAATTGAGCTGTATACTCCCCAGGGAGCTGAGATGGTTTCTGGAATGATTTATGCACCTGATGAGCAGGGGTAATAATGTACAGCGCTTTGATACCTTGTTTAAAAGCGCTTTAAAATGCCCGACATTATTATTATTATTACAAAATGCAAAGACAAAATTAGTAACATGAAAAGACTATTTATAAGAGCAAAGCTTGTCAACATTAATAATAATAATAATAATGTGTGGACTTATATAGCGCACGTATCCACCAACTAAGTGGTGCTCAAGGCGCATTCTTTTACATGCATTACACAACACACGGGACCTACGGCTTTACGTCCCATCCGAAGGACGAAGCAATTATGGTTAAGTACCTTGCTCAAGGACACAAGTGTCACGACCGGGGCTCGAACCCACACCCTGCTGCTGGCAACACCAGAACTTGAGTTCGGTGCGCTAGATCGCTCGGCCACGACACTCCACTCAACATTGACGAAAAGAAGAAGCTGTACTATTAATTTATTGTTATCCACATGAAATAAATGTTTCCATCAATCAATCAATCATCCTCATGTTCATTCCTGCACAAACGAAATGTTATTTAATTTGAAAAAGAAAATACAATTATTGTAACACGACGCCTCTGTCCTCTTTCTGCCTACAATATTAAATCATAGACTCTGTACTCAATCACGATTGAATCAATCATGGTTCGGATTTCTCATCCTATCAGTGTCATTTCTAGTTCATCTGTTCATCGGCATCCAGTATAACAAAAATTCCAACCACCACATCAAATTCTGCCATTCCAACTAAAAGCCTTCACATATTTCCAGCATAGTTTGGTGAGGAATATGCAGTAGAAGCCCTTTAGGTGTACCAGCCCAAGATTACTGATAAATTTTAATAGGAGAAGAAAGTTTATCTAGGTATTTGGTACCCAAGACACAGCTGTCCAGTACAATCAAACATTGTTGATAGTTTAATGGGCAATGCACATGTACTTTCTCTTAGGTTTATGTTTCTCTCATTTGTAATGCCTTCTCCAGACCAACTTTAATTTTGCTTTTAAAAAAAAAGGGAAAGGACTAAGGCTGTGCATTTTTGGTTATTTCGGAAACCAGATACCCAAAAAGCTCAGTATTTCAGGAGAGAAGGAACACAAAGATTGTTTTTTGCCAAAATCATTCATTATAATTATTATAAGCTGAAACATTCACCAGTCACTTTATCTAACATATAGTATACAAAGGACCACAGTAGAATACTTAATGTTAAACGTTCCTTTTCAAAATATAAGATGGTCTTAAGATTTCAGATGGTTTAAGATGGCATTATTTCCCCCTCCAAACCACCCTTGACCCATTTTCTCAGCTGTTTTTCACTCATGAGCAATCTCATTGTTGATTTAAAATTTCCACCCTGAAGTAATTAAGGATTACCTATTGTGTGCACAGTCTGTAGGCACACATTCTATATGTTAGCTGTTACAGGATAAGTAGACTGTGAAAAGCCTCTAAAGTGAGGATTATCCTAAATCCCAACAAGGTGTTACTTAATGCGCCTTATACACCGAGCGTCTTATACGCAGGAAATTACGGTAGTAATAATAGATTACAAACAGGGCATCACCAGTGCTTTTATGGTGTACAAATCTGTTGGCTTGATTTCTATTTTCTTTTAATAATTTTGTCCTCCTGAAAACATGGGTATATTGATTGAACGTAATTATAAACATCTATAAAGAATTTCAGAAATTTGTTGTATGTACACTGTATTTAAGACAAAAAGCAACATTTTATGCATGTCCAAAAAAGGTCACGTGAATAACCAGCATTTTTCTGTTATAGCTTACATAATAACAAATTTCTGAAATAATTTTTTTGTGCTGAATAAGGTCTGGGTATAATGCAACTACTGTGAAAAATATGATGAGTGAAATATATAAGTAGGGCTGTGCTGAATAACCGAATATTCAATCAATGGTTATATCCAGTTATTTTTTTCTGGTTCGAAGAATTTTTTTTATTTTATTGTTTATATTGGCGCTTCCATCATTATCCCCCCCGCCCTCCCGCCCTCCCCCCCGCCCCAATCATCCTCTCATGTACATTTGGTCTCCACCTAGCAAGTCCATCTTAGTCCGAGCGACATTAAGTTTAGTACATTTTTATCACGTGGCGCAATTTACAATCGGCGGCCTTCGAACATCGAATATTCGATCAAAATCAAAATCCAAATATCCGGTTACCAAATTATTCAAAAATGCACAGCCCTATATATATAAGTAAGGAAATTATGGCATTCAGAGTAGGCCCAATACCTCAAAAATGTAACATGAGTAACTTAATACCAACCAAATAGCCCTGTCGCATAAATGCACAAATTAATATTCAGTGGTTTCGCATTTGTACCCTAGCTTTATCAGTAGATGTAATTAATTGATGAATGCTGTTCTATATTCAATCATAGAGGAGTGAATGAAACGGCAAAGTAATGACGTCAAACAACCATTTTCTAGCATGTTTCATCATTGAACAATATTGAACGAGCGAGCTACTCATCATGATGGCATGACGTCACACTTCAGAGCCCTGTAAACAAAATAAATTGCACAAACTCCTTGATAGCACTTAATATTTCTGAAAATAGTTTGGGGTATACCATTGTTTTGAAAATTTTCTCAACAAAAGTTCAATATTGGCCCAAATTTCAAAAATCTCCAAACAATTTTCCCTCAAAATTTGCAAAATAAATTCTCAAAATTCATTTATGTATATTTAATGCAATGTTTCAAACTCAAGAAATAAGTACTCAAGTGGTGTATGGATTAGAATGGGATGAGGTTTGGGATGGTCATTGGAATTGGACATTTTGAATCTAGGGGTGTGATTTATCCGGATTTGTCTGGATTTTTCCAGATTTTCGGATTTTTACAAATCACAATGTGTGATCCTCCGGACTTTAAAGATTTAAGCAATAAAGGAAAGCAAAGCAAATGCTCAAAACTATAGATTTCACTCCAGCGCTGTTCACAACAGCGGCCCCAATACCCCCTAGCAAAAGTTACGTAGATTTTTCAAAACTGCCCAATCACACCCCCCCACACCTTTAACAAATTCACACCAGAGCATGGAACAGTTCTTGCTCTATGCTATGATGAAAAACTTGCAGTGTTTTCCTTAGGGGCAGATCCAGAGATAACAATTAGCAACAATAGGGCATAAATGACAATGATACTTAATTAACGTATGGTGAACATAACGTAGGCAGCACATGCCCTGTTTGATCCCGTAAGTCTTCCATTAACCCTAATCATCCCAAATCCTCTTTGCCAAAGCGAAGGATTTTGAAGGATTGAGGTTACATGCTACATGCTCCTTGCTATAAAGTGAAGGATTTTGGAGGATTGAGGTTATTAGGCATACTTGCATTTCCATGGTACATGTACATCTACACTGAGCCAAAAAAGAAACTTATAAAATTTTAACAGATCACCAAATAAAATTCTGTGCATGAAAATGTACCAAATTTGGATACAATATTACTGCAATGTATTGCTTCAAATGGCAGTCAATAACCAATTGTTTGCTTCAATGACACAAGAGAAATGTGCACTGACCCAAAGGACTTGCTGTTCCACATGTCACATTCTTCAGCTGCAGCCCTGTACACACATGCATGTCAATGAATGAAACAAAGAATTTGTAAAGGATTTGCACCCTTACCTGCATGATTGCAAGTCTTCATACAGGGTTGCTCTAGTCCTTCTGAGTATTGCTAATGAAACAGATATGCCAAGGCTAACATGCATGTGTGTACAGGGCTGCAGCTGAAGAATGTGACATGTGGAACAGCAAGTCCTTTGGGTCAGTGCACATTTCTCTTGTGTCATTGAAGCAAACAATTGGTTATTGACTGCCATTTGAAGCAATACATTGCAGTAATATTGTATCCAAATTTGGTACATTTTCATGCACAGAATTTTATTTGGTGATCTGTTAAAATGTTATAAGTTTCTTTTTTGGCTCAGTGTATGTTTGTTGTAGTGATTTCAAGGTCAGTGCTTGGGTCAGTGGACACTGTTTATCGCTCCATGCATGCAGGGAGGGTCCCTGGCCATGTACATGTATCACAGATTAGAAACACGTGTGTGCATACATGTCATGTGCTTGCTTTACTACTGAAGGATTTTGGAGGATTCAGGTTATGTGTAAGCAAATGGGCCTAGGGAGTTAGGAAGGATTCAGGTTATGTGTAAGCAAATGGGCCTAGGGAGTTCGGAAGGATTCAGGTTATGTGTAAGCAAATGGGCCTAGGGAGTTCGGAAGGATTCAGGTTATGTGTAAGCAAATGGGCCTAGGGAGTTAGGTTAAACTACCCTCAGTACAGTCAGTTCTGCATTTAACATTTAACACAATTTGTCTTTCGTCCATAGATCAAGATGGTGCTGAGCCGAGCGCTAACTCAGTGTCCGCCCTCAACCTGTTGAGACTAGCCCAGTTTACTGGAAGCAAGGAGTGGGAGACAAGATTTGATCAGCTGATTGCTGTCTTCACAGAAAGGCTGACTAAGATCCCTGTAGCCCTTCCAGAGATGGTGTCTGCTCTGGTGTTTAAACAGAGTACCCCAAAACAGGTACGTTCTCAGAGAAAGGAAAGGTACAACATTGGTAATGTTGGCAAAACTGCTTCTTATATAAAGCTAATTGTTCAGCATTGGATGATGATTAGCCTGAAAAGGAACCTTAGTATAATAGATCAGACCATTGCACTCAGAAGTTCAAGGATCTTGATAAATAATTGCACATTGTGCAAACAAATATTGTCAAGTGGCCACGCTTGATTATATTGATAATTACCTCTGACATTCATGAATTCATTCATACTGTACTCTCCTGCATAAATTCTCAAAAAGTTAACCATTCTTCAGAAGAAACTGACAAACAACACCGTTCAAGGTAGCGAAACGTGTATGTAAAGTTCAGCTATTTAATCAGATACGTACTTGACATTTTGCCTGACGGATGTGGGTTGCATTTTTGAGTCGTCTAATCACTGTGCCTTGTCATAAGATATTACACAAGTTATCACAGACATGTGTAATACATTAACACTGTTATCCAAACAATGTCAATATTTTTCACTGGTAACACATCAAACACAATGTGAATCATCTGCGCTTAATCATCTTAATACCAGTAGTCATTTCTGACACTATCTTCACATTTTGAGGTTGTTTTATGTTGCCTATAAACAATTATCTTATACCATAGAACACTATCTTCCAACATTGAGGTTGCTTTTATGTTGGGTATACAACGATGCTGTAAACATCCTAGTCACTTATTTTTATTGTGTATACATGTATTTTTCGAAGGCTTGTAGGGGATAGGTTCTATTTCCCAAAACTCTTAATGGTTTAAGTGATGTTGTTCAACATCTGTCAATGAATTGTACTTCCCTGACTACTCATTACTTGACTTGTCTGTGTTTGTCATAACATCGCCGCCGCCATCAATTAAATGACTGACATTTTGACATCTTAGTAATGGATCATGGCAGAGTAACAGAATTCTGAGAAGACCTGTTTTTAAACACATCTACAGATTTCTGTTGTTTCTGCTTTAATCATGGATTACCATGAAGTGTATTTATTGTTTTCAGGATTTCATTTGAACTAGTGACACTATGAATAACTTTACCCTGAAAATCCGTTTTGCCGTGAAATAACAGTTCACCATAATTTCACGGCAATTTCATGGTGTCTCTTCCTCTCAGATATTGGCAATAATGTTCACAGTGATTTCAGGGCAAATTCACAGTGCTCTCGAGAATAAATGAGCTGCCCCAAAACTGCCACAAGAAGTTCATGGCATTTTCACAGCGTTTTCACGGCAAAGGAATTCCAAGAATATTTCATGGCGTTTTCACGGTGTTGTGTCGTCATGAAATTGCAGTGAACTATTTATTTCACGGTAAAACAGATTTTCAGGGCATTTTCAGGGTAAAGTTATTCATAGTGTGAAATATGTGATACATGGTTATTGGAACCAGACCGTATTTCCCATACACAAAGTATGGTGGCTAAGAGAGGTCGCACAAATCAGGCAAACGTTCATACCCCTATGTGAAAAAGTTGTTTAAAACACAGAACGGCAGAATTCCAATCAATCCAGCAATTTTGGCTGCAATTGAATATCATTTCATAGCAAAAAAATAATAAATAAATAAAACTGCTGATGTGCGGGTCTGAGGCGACCAGAAACTGGAGACTTTTTTTTGGGGGGGGGGGGGGGGTCCAAAATAAACACTCAAGATCAAAGATAGAGATTTTCAGAATACTATCTGTGGATGAATAACAAAATGAAAAACTTATTAATCTTAGAGTAATGGATCATGCCAGCGTAACAGACTACTGAGACGACCTGTTTTTAAACAAATCTACATATTTCTGTTGCTTTGTATGTATTTCCAGAATTCTCTTTGTGGATAAATTGGGCAATTTAACCTACATGTAATTGGGCAGGCCTTCATTTTTTTTCCCTTTCTTGTAGAGGCAAGGCAATTTTTTCCTATTAAAGGTCACATCCATTAGAAATTCTAAATGGCATTTCAAAGGGCACCCTTTGTAGGGATTGTTTATGTTTTTGTATGTATGTTTGTTTGTTTGTTTGTTGGGGTGTTGGGGTGTTTGTTTGTTTGTTTGTTAGTTAGCTAGCTTGATTTTTGGGATGTTTTTTGTGGGGTGGGAAAAGATAAGAATTATGATTTCCTACCATTGATGTAACTGACATTGTACATACTATTCATTTTTAATGGTTTCAAAACAAAATTCCACCTTATACAGATCATCATTCGAGGTAAGCCTGGTGCTGAAGACACCAAGGTCCTCCTTCGATGCGTCCACTCTCGATTCTTGCCAAATAAAATCCTCATCCTGCACGACGGGAATAAAGAATCCTTTCTGTCCTCCAAACTAAGTCTTCTGTCTTCCCTTGAAATGCTGGACGGAAAAGCCACTGCCTATGTCTGCGAGAACTACCAGTGTAAGTTACCAGTGACATCGGTGGAAGAGCTGGAAAAACTGCTGTAAAGTAACTTGTGTATTGCTCTTCATAAGAGTATGGCAAACCCGCTGGGCCATTGATATGCGGAGAGAAGATAATAATAAGGTACAAGAATGTGCTGAACATGGACACCTTGGCCGAGTGGATTAATGCATCGGACTTATGTTATGATGGCCAAGTCATCTGATTGTGGGTTTGATTCCTGGCCCGTGACTGTGGCGCTTGCGTCCATGAGCAAGACAATTTATTGTACTTGCTTCTCTTCACCAAAGAGTTAAAATGGGAACCTGGATAAAGGGTAGGGATGGATTTTTGTGTTAGCAGTGAGCATGGCTGCCCCAAACTGTTACTTCACAGAGAGCTGAGAAAGTTTATTGGTCCAATGACCAGGATGTAATGTAAAGCGCTAAGAAATAAAAACATTGTGATAGATTGTTTGCTATGTAAGACTCCGATATTGATATTATTAACATAGACAGAAGGATTTTCTTTTCTTTTTTTTTGCATGAGGTGTTATACTAAACTCATTTAACTACGTAGTTGACACGCATCGTAAACCTCATCTGTTGAGTTAGTTGCTATATCATCAAGTAAAATGTTCATTTCTCTCAACACAGTGTTACTACTCATTCCTTGAATTTTTAACCCTAACTCCCTAGACAACAAAGCCAGTTGGAGGATTTTGAAGGATTTTTATTGTTTTAGTACAATGCCTAGGGAGTTAGGGTTAATGGTGACTTTGACATCGTCAGTCAAGACTTTCCTGTTGTATTTTATCACCTTTGGTGATTGATGTTTTATTGGTACTCATGATATCTGTGCTCTTTCTGACAAGGATCAGCACTGTTTAATTGATGCTTTAGAGTGTGTTTGGGAAAACAATTCAACAGACAATCATATCTTGAAAGCCATTATACACTATTGGTAATGTTGGCAAAACTGCTTCTAAAAGTATGCTTACTTCTTTGAATCAAGATATGAAAGTTTCAGCTTATTTCACTGTCCTTATCAAGAAAATTATGAAAATGCTTTCAGATTTGTCTATGTACCATTCTAGGGCCCCCCCAAAAGAAGTCTCCGGTTTCTGGTCTCCACACGCATTGCCTCAGACCTGTGCATCGGCATTTTTAGTTTCCTTTTCTTTTTTTGTTGTTATGAAATGATGCAGCCAAAATTGGTGGATCGATTGGAATTGTGCCGTGCTGTGTTTTAAAGGGGGACTGACATGGATTTAAATCAAACAGTTAAATATGTGATCGTTTTATTCTTTTATATCAGTAAAAGATCAATAAAATGTTTGTTTTGTGTTTTTATTGTTTTTGAGAGTGTTATTTTCCATTGTAAAAATGCCCCCCACTTTTACGCCCTGCACGGAGGAGCTGTTCGTGACGTCATGTCGGGAAGAGAAATTCGGCTCAAAACTCGGCTCAAAATGATCGCTGCACAAAACTATGTGAGCCGATGGACCTGACCACTTTACTCTTGTCAGTCGAACTTTGCTCGTCCAAATACGGCGATTTTTGGGTCACTTGGGAACAGATGAAGGCTAACACCGTCTTTGGTGGTGTTGCTGCATCCTGCAGAAACACATCTTCCCGGCATTTTATTAGTTCCGGAAACAAAAATCACGGAAGAAATGAAATCGACGCTACGTGTGTGAAACGTTTGTATGTATATGTACATCATGTACACATCGGATCTTCCCGACCTTACGTCACATATCTTATGCAAATGAAGCTTCCACCAAACACTTCAAACATTGTTTTAAAATACTTGTACTCATAAATCAATGATTAAATAGACACAGGTGGGTCTCAAAAACAATATTTTATTACAAAACGCCTTAAGTACACACACAATGAAGGATGTCAGTCCCCCTTTAAAACGACTTTTTCACATTGGGGTATGAATGTTTGCCCAATTTGTGAGGCACCACAACTTTGTGTGTGGGAAATTTGGTTTGGTTCCAATAACCACGTATACATGTATCACGTCTTTCACTGGGTGGCAAAAAAAAAAAATGATTATCCCCACTCTCAGCATTCTGCATTTAGAGCCTCAGTCAGCAAAATGAAGCATCAAAGGTACTAGAACAAGGGTTGGTCCAGAATCAATTTTCAGTCGGCAAAGCTAGAGCTATGTGGGTTTGATGACTGCAAATGTATCGTGTTTCTAAGCATTGAAGATTTGCAGAGTTGTTATCAGTTATTTTCACTTTGTAATACATTTATTTTACTCACGGAAAGAGGGGCGGTTTCGTTGAGCGACTTTAGAGAATCTCCATTTTGGAGGGGGAAGTAAATTCATCTGGTCATATTAGTATTGTGTTTGTAAATTTATTCACAAAAAAATGTTTGCCCCCCCTCCACTCTGAAAATCCTGGCTACACCAATGTCAGTCGGTAAATTGGCATCCACCCCCCCCCCCAAAGTAAATGCCTTCGCTACGCCCCTGATCACAGGTTAGTTTTATGATATATTTCTTGAAATATTAAACGGTTGAAATGAAGATACCCTACCAAATACCAATGCTCTACATTTCCTTTTCACACAGCATTATACTAGGTATGAGTAAACTAAGTGAATTAACTATTATGACAGTTTTGAATTATGAAAAGCAAATTGAAATTGGAAATATACATGTACATATTTCTAGCTGTCATTGTGGTCCCAGTTGTCAGATAATCAAAGCAAATAAACACGGTAAAATAAAGTTTTGTTTATTTTTGGATGTAATAGTTGTAGCTTTGCGGTGACACCATGTGAAATTCTCAATTGAGTAGTAATTAGTTCTGAAAAGAACTGGAGGTTACAACAATTTTTGGATGTGGAGAACATATATTATAATCAACTTCATTCATATCATTGGTGCTTTAAAAATTTGCTATATTTTTGTAAAGTTGGAATCGGTTATGATACACAACAGCCATGAAATCATGCATACATTAAAATTAAATATATTGCATCAATTAATTTATGTACATAATTGCCCAAGATAGTTGAGCCATTCTGAGTGGTCAGAGGTGGGTACAGTTTATATGTTTAACTTGTCAAGACCAGTTGATATTTGTATATTAAGGCTAGATCTTTTAAGCACATCATGCCTTCGTCTCAGTCCTTTATCGCCCCTGGCCAGATCCGCATCGACCCCAAGATAAAAACCAGGCATCCTTGTAATTATCTACACCCCCCCCCCCCAACAAAAACTAAAACATGTACTGTCAAAAGTTTAAAACAAACAATTTGATAGTCCTTGTCCCTGTCTCTGGTGTGACTTCAATAAGGCACAAGGGTTTTAAAGCTGACATTGACAAGCTTTTGTTTCTTATGTCTGTATCTTATCTTCTTTGTTATATTATTATTATATACTCTGCATTGTTACATGTCATTAATTTGCCCATCTATATCTGGAGAATGGAAATAAATGTAATATCAGAAGTCTGTTACCGTGGGTAACATATTGAATTGAATTTAATTGAATTGAATTGAATTGAATTGAATTGAATTGAATTGAATTGAATTGAATTGAATTGAATTGAATTGAATTGAATTGAATTGAATTGAATTGAATTGAATTGAATTGAATTGAAGGGTCAAATCTTATAGAGCACCCATACTAGACACAGTTAGCAATCTTCAAAATTATTAAGCTCAAAACCATTCTACACTATTAGTGATAAAAAACAATGAGTACAGATTTACATAAAACTTACTAGGTGTAAAGTTGATGATGATATCAAACATCCCTTGAAATATTTCTGTCTCATGTGCTATCATCTTAGTAAAATTCCAAAAAATAATCCCAAATATGAATTGCTGTCACAATACAACTGGATGTTAATTTAAATGAAAATAGTTGGGTTCTGGGTACAAATGCTTGTTCAGGGAGTGGTAGAGTGGTCAGATAGCTTTCTGGTTGAGAGTGAATGTTATAATGCTAAGCTAAATCTCACCAGAGCTGCGCAACAACTTTTATGCTGTAAATATTTTACCATTTAAACAAATTACAACGAAATATTGTTTTCCTTTGTGCTCAGAAAAGTATAGAAATTAACAAGCGTATTAATTAAATTACCTAATTTATGTTTTGTAGGTATTCTTTGGTCTGTGTTGGGTATAATTTAAATTGATTTCTTTGAAGAAAATGTCCCCATCATAATTCAGTAAGTATATTTTATTTTTTAATAGCAATATGGTTTAGAAAGGGAAGTTACCCAACTGCACCAACATCTCATCAAGTCCTAGTAGTCCAAGGGAGACCTCACCCATAAGTGCCAAAATTACACTTATTACATAAGAATATGAAACACATTTGCAGAAAGCCTGTAGAAAATACATTTAATTTCAGTACATATTTACTGTAAAACCATGCTTCTCGTGAATATTTTTTTTAATGTGCCATTTTAAAACATTAGTTGGGAAGAATGTCGTATCCAACCGCCACTTTTTCTTGTTCATTATAACTAATAATGTAATCTTACCTACCCAGTAAGGTGGAGAACATATGGATGATGATTGATGGACATATACTTCAAATTATTCTAGGATATTTATTTCATGAAAAATCGGGCATTTTTGGTATACAATGACTTCCTCAGTCATGTCAGTCTGATCTTGTCAACTCCCCCGTTAGTGACCAACACGGTCATTGTACATGCACAGTGGCAACTAGAATAGGATTCTTCTATTTTCTGAAGGGGAGAATTTTTAGAAGGGAAATAAAATCTGAAAACCATCATAAAAGTGGATTTTAAAGATAGTTTTCACTTTCTGTACCCCAAAAATCGATAGAATAATTTTTTAACTGGTTAGTGGTTGCAAAAAAATTCAAAAAAAACCTTAAAAAGTGGCGGTTGGATACGACATTGTTTCCCAGTAGTTTTCTCTTCCTCGGGTAAATAGCAATGTTCTGATGAAAAATACATTTTCTGGAAATTGCTGCTTAAATAACGACAAATATGGCAGATGCATTTTTAAGTAGTCATTTGATGGCAATAAATGTATCACACTGTGTCATTAACCGTACTTGATTTATTCACTAAATTACTCTTTATCCGTCCCCCAATATTTTTTATATGAATGTTATTGAGTTATTTGCTTCATATCTACTAGCATAAGAGCAAATTACGGATTTAAAGGTAAGTTATAAGAATGGTAATTCAAAAATGACAAAACGATAGAATTGTAATGTGATACTTACTTGATGTAAAGCTGATGATGGTATTAAAGGGGCAGTATTATCCCGATCAGAGCAGACTTCAACAGGGCATGGAATTAGTGTCCTAGTTTAAGATGAACACAGTGACTGAAAATTACGGTAATATGACCTTATCATGTGATGTATTTTTTCAGCCACTGAGTTAATCTAGTGCTAGCACTCCGATTCCATGCCCTGTTGATCGTGACGATATTGTCCCTTTAATCTTTCCTGGAAAAAAATCCATTTTATTGTCACTTTTGAGAAAAGTGAAATGCTTTCAAGTTCGAATTTATGAAAGAGGAATCTTTTTTAAATACCATGTAGGTACAAAAATCCACGTCCAGACTTAATAAGCTGAAACGTTCAGATTACTTGATTAAAGGCAATATCATCGTAACCTACAGGGCATGGAATCGGAGTGCTAGTTTCAGATTAACTTAGTGACTGCAAATAATACCTGCATGTCATTTTACCGTTTCTGCTATACAAATGAGCCAGTAATTTTGAGTCATTGTGTTCATTTTAACCCTAACCGCCCCCAAATCCATCAAAATCCTCCAAGGGGCACTTTTTTGGAAAAATTCAGAGCTGTTGGAAACTGGTACTGTCACCTCTTCAAATGGGACAAAATTATTACCTGGCAAGAAGCACAGGCCATAAGTGCTGAATATGAAAGATCAACGAAAATGCATGGTGCATTTTGAAGATAAGGGCATGTTTCCAAAAGTGCACTGATGGACTTTGGAGGATTCAGGAAAGTTCCTAGCCAGAATACCTAGGGGGGTTAGGGTTAAACTACTAGGATACCAATTCCATTGCCCTGTTGAAAGTCTGCTCCGATCGTGACGATACTGTCCCTTTAATAAGCTGAACACTTTCACAGATTACTTGGTGAATGTATATCAAAATGAGTAAGCATACTCACAGAAGCAGTTTTGCCAACATTACCAATGTTGTACCTTCCCTTCAGTGTACATCTTGATTCAAAGAGAGTAAGCATACTCACAGAAGCAGTTTTGCCAACATTACCAATGGTGTACCTTCCCTTCAGTGTACATCTTGATTCAAAGAGAGTAAGCATACTCACAGAAGCAGTTTTGCCAACATTACCAATGCTGTACCTTCCCTTCAGTGTACATCTTGATTCAAAGCGAGTATAAGCATACTCACAGAAGCAGTTTTGCCAACATTACCAATGCTGTACCTTCCCTTCAGTGTATATCTTGATTCAAAGAGAGTAAGCATACTCATAGAAGCAGTTTTGCCAACATTACCATTGTTAGGTAAAACTTGTAGCTTTGCATGGTGAGGATGATAAGTAAGACTAATTGCGGTGACACCATGTGGAATCTCAATTGAGTAGTAATTATTTCTGAAAAGAACTGGTGGTACAACTCGACGTTTTGATCAGTATGCTCTGATCGTCCTCAGGAGAATGCCAGAGTCCGGCATTCTCCTGAGGACGATCAGAGCATACTGATCGAAACGTTGAGTTGTACCACCAGTTCTTTTCAGAAATAATTACTACTCAATTGAGATTCCACATGGTGTCACCGCAATTAGTCTTACTTATTACCATTGTTGTACAATCCCTTCAATGTATATCTTGATTCAAAGAGAGTAAGCATACTCATAGAAGCAGTTTTGCCAACATTACCAATGTTGTACCTTCCCTTCAATGTATATCTTGATTCAAAGAGAGTAAGCATACTCATAGGAGCAGTTTTACCAACATCACCATTGTTGTACAATCCCTTCAATGTATATCTTAATTCACAATGAGTAAGCATAATTCTCATCCTTGCGGTTTTGCCAACATTACCAAAGGTGTACCGCACCTTTAAATAAACATCATGGTAAAACAAGGCTTCTCATAAAATTAATATGCACCATTAAGAAATGTCAAAGTCGTTAAGGATACTTGGTCCATGTGCAAGTAATATTACCCTTTATAAACTAACTGTCTAATGGTTTTTGTTTAGGGTTGATAAGTTTAACAATTTAAACGGAAATTTTACCATTATCTTCTTTAGGTATCTTGCTTAACTGTAAGTATAAAAATTTCAGACGGAGGAACATTGCATAGGCCCTCATACATGTTTATCAAAAAAATAAACTATAATTTAAAAAAAAAATAGAAATTCAGAGTTTGTGAACAAACTCAAGGTGTTCGGAAGCGACGGTAATTGATGTCCTCATCAATTGGGATCATTGTTAAGATGTGACTTAAGATTGTTTTCAAAAGTAAGTTGCCTTACTCATTTCAAAGAAATAGCTTTTCGGTATTGGCTTTTTCAACAGCCCTTTCCATTCGTACAAAAATGACACTGCAGTATTAAGTTAATACGATCTATGGTTTTAGAAATATTGTAGCGCATCCGTTATTGGCTTAAACGCCCAACCACACATCTATAAAATATATTTTATCCTGCAAGAGCTTTAGCCTGTGACACCGCAAACGTCCCCGTGAAGACCGCCAGCTGTTTTCCAGTAGATAACGATCTCAGTCTCTGCGGTTTGTAAACAATGGGCCCCAGAACCACGAGTGTCTGGTGTGTGTTAAGTCAATGGGATTTTGGCCCAGAAAAGGAATTTTGAAGAAAAAAACAAATCAAAACTTTGACCTTCCGGTACGACCGGAAGCAAATGTCAGACGATTTTGACGTTAACTTTTCAAATGTTGCCTAAGCATTGATCTATCAGATCCCAGATTATGAACATCATAGCTTTAGTATATTTTGATATACAGTCGATAGCAAATGGTCATTTTTAAAACTTAAATGGCTTGTAATTTGATACCTGATGACGTTACGTAACAACTTCTAGATTCATCTACATGATAAGGTCTTTATATGTGTGAAGTTTCAAGGTTGTGTGAAATTGTTAACTTGCACTTTCGATGTAGAGAAGAGTTAAGGAGAAGAAGAAGGAGAAGTAAAAAAAAACAAAAAAACGGAACAATAACAATAGTTGTTCGGCTGAAAAGCCGAACACCTAAATAGCATAAGGGCAGTTGTTCTTTGATGTTCACCATGCAAAGCCTCAAATCTTTCAAGTAACTGCAACCCGAATTATTTTTCCCAAAAAAAATAAATTTTCAGAGATAAAGCCAGACTTAAAATAATCAAGTCCTACATTTAAATGGTTGTAAACCGCTAATCCTAAGATGAAAGATCAATACAGAAGCACTGCTGATTTCCGACTGGAAGCAATGGTTTCCGTTTTGCAAAGCCCAGGTTTTATAGAAAGATGGGAAGCACGTAAAAATGTTGAGCCGCCCTCAAGCATACACCCGCTGTCGCTGAGCAACAAATAACGTGATTATGTCAAAGATGAGTTGGTTGCGACGCGACGACCCACCGACGGGGAGCACGTATATAACGGTGTGTGCAAGTACTTGCTTTACGCATGTGTACGTCCGTACAGACCAGTGCATGTATGCGCGCATTGAGCAGCTGAGATGACGTTGTGCAGTCATAATGATTGATCACAGCTAGATGAAACAGTAAAGCAGCGTAGGCGAAGTTTCGACATCCACTCATCACCAAAACGGGACAGATTTCATGATAATCTCAGCACCGATTTCCTCGAAAATGCCCGTTGTCGAATCAGCAGACACTACCCAAGGATTAACACATTTGAATTTCTGCGAATGAACGGTGGATTTTACGTGTGGTGGTGTGATCGTATAATTTTCGATCAAATCGGTGGACCGTGTGCCGAGGTTGAACACACGAAATTCAACCTGCTGCAAGACCACAATGCCAAACCAGTTATACAAGAGATCACTTGCCAAATGATGAACGCACGCAATCTGGGATATCGAACATGATGTTGCTGCAACTCGATGGATAATCAGATCCATACAGTGGAAAAAGATGTGATTTTCGCCTTGTTAATAAAGATAAGCGGATCAGTATACCCGTCTTTTTTTTGTCCATGGAAGCAAATCTGGGATTAGTTCGGTGACAGGCGCGTGCCACATCGCTGACTAGACACGTTCGGTGCCGGTGAAATCACGGAGTGCAATCCAACTATGACCTGCAGCAATTTATGATTTGCCTTATATTCAAAGGACTGATTTTCATGGTCCCTCTTGGGGAAATAATTACCCAAAAACACACATCAGTGTAAGGGACGTAGCAAGAAGGCAAGGGAAATAATGTCGGAGGATGAGGAGGCGCACAGACCCCGATCCCGCCGTGGAGGTTCGGTTAGGATACGGGAGCCAGGTGAACAGTCCATGGGGCGACGGGGTTCAACACCCAAATCTCCACACTCATCCATGGGGGATCTGGGCGATGTGGAACGGTCCAGCCCTACCGCCGAAGGCTCGGTGGGGTTCGCCCCAGAGGGCGTGGACGAGGATGCTATGTCATCGGCGAGTGGCGTGGAGGACCTCCCGTTCCCCGGACTACACGATAAGGTGTTCAGATATTTCAGCCAGACATCAAAGCCACGAGTGTGGTGCATTCAGCTCGTATGTTGGCCATATCCTTTTTCTGATTCATGTCAGTTGTCATTTTATATCAATTATTGAATTAACGATAATCTTACTGTTTTAATTAGTTCACTACTGTTACTAATTAGTACACTACATACTAATCTCATTAGTCATTAAGCTGTTAATTAATTGCTCCTTAAACATAGCCAGACTTACTGTCACAGTCTCCCCTTTAATTAAATCATGTATTTGTGAAAACGCCACAAATAAATGACATAATATTAAAGGAAAGACTACTGGACTTGGAGGTAGTCGGGCTACATTATACACTCAAACAACTATGAATATTTTATGTAAAATTATCTCTTTGAGTACCCCCTTTTTAAGCTTGCATGTATAGGCCTACCATTATTAACCCCAGCGGTGTAGCCAGGACTTTTTCAGTGGGGGGGGGGGGGGCACAGGGGGCATTGCTTTTCAGTGGGGGGGCCCAGGGGGTATGGGTTTTTTCCCTTTTCTTTTTCTTTTCTGTTTTTTTGGGCACTGTGAGGATTTTTCATGGGGGGGGCACTGGAAATTTGTGGGGGGACACGTGCCCCCCCCGCCCCGTAGCTACGCCGCTGATTAACCCCCAAAAGGTAACTACTAGCATAACTGAACTACATGTATAGTTGTCAACAACTGCCTGTTTTGACTGTTGACACAAATGTGCACACAGGGGCATTGTTGACTGGTTTTGACTGTCATTTTGACCACCCTCAATACAAAACAATGATTTTACCAGTCAAAAATGGTTGACTCATTTTGACCTGTAAATGTACTTACTACACGAAAGATTTGACAGTGTTCGACTTTCAAGTGCATTAGATATACCTTGGCAAGTATATCAACATTTTGACTGCTTTTGAAAATTGAACCCTTGCAGTCCAGTCACAGAAGTGGTTACATAAACCTAATTTTACTTAGAAAAATATTCCATTTAATTTTCTTCTTTTTTGCAGTTATTTGGTTCTATTTAACCTAATAAAAGAACCAGCACTATGTTTGGATGCACAACATTTTTTTATATCGATTCATAAGCCACACATTTTACTGTTGAATTAATGGGCTGAATTTTGTACAATGGCAAATACATGTAGGCCTATGTTGTACAATGTACATATTCCTCATTAACATAACCTCATCCAGTAATGGAATACGCTACAGTTGCTACCATCCAACAAATAAGCAAGCTTCATTTATTTATTTTAAAAAAAAATAAAGAAAATTTCTTCTTATCCAAGATTGGCACATTAAACAAAATGTGTGGGTGTTCTGCCCACCCCTACCTATCTCTGTTTGTGCCATATAATTATTTTGTTTTCGTACACATTACAAAAGGAACAAATTATAGATAACTAACCCACCCCCATTTGTTTACCCCAAATCTAAAAAATGTAGGCGAGGGGATAGATTGCCCCCCCCCCCCACCAAAATTCATTTTTTTAAATTATGAAACTCACTAGGAAACAAGTACTGAAATGATACTTTCTCTGTGGATGGTTTAATATTTGATAGGTGGAACATAATAATTACATGTATGTACTATACAGTAAATTATCCTTTAATATGTGGGGGAGGAATACTGTTGAATATTTTAGCTTTGAAGTAAAGGATTGGATTTGAAGGCATTAAAGGCCTATATATATTTATCTGGACAGATGCCCTAGTGTTTTGAAAGGTCATTGAACTCCATGACCAGTGAGTATTCAATGAATTAATGTCGGGTTCCTTGACTCCATGTTCATACATTGTATATTAATGTATTCTTATGTACATGTATTCCCCCCCCCCCCTTCCCCTTGATATAGGTAGTAGCAGGCCTTACATGTACATTTCACAGAGGCCATCACTGCCTCCATTGCCCTGGTCTTGGCCTTGGTGCCCCTTTGAAATCTTCCCATATTTTGATTAACGGTTTCTGGTCTCTGCATGCCTCAGACCTGCGCTGCTGCATTTTTAGTTATTCTTTTTTTTTCTTTTTCTTTTTTGTGCTATGAAACAATGCCAAAATTGCTGGAATAATTGGAATTCTGCAGTGCTGTGTTTTAAATGACTTTTTCACATAGAGGTATGAATGTTTGCCCGATTTGTGAGGCCTCTCTTAGCTACCATACTTTGTGTATGGGAAATTTGGTCAAGTTCCAATAACCGTGTATACATGTATAAAAAGAAAAGCTTGTCATCACATAGCCTGAAGATCTGATGTCACGTATTGAGCTCAAGGTGCGTGAATTACACCAGATCTTGGCCATGCAGCCGCCATATTTTTCCCGATGCTGAACTTTGACATTGGTTGGTAACTAGCGCACGCAAGCCTTGAAGCGTGACGTCAGATCTTCAGCACAATGCGTTAACGTATCCAATGAAATCCTTTGAATGGTACGCCTGGAGCCTGTCTATATCCTTGATAGGATATAGACAGGGGACCAGTCTAGTCATCACACCGATTTTGAAGCCGACCTCTGACCAGAAACCGGATACTTTTTTTTCTTGGCTTAAGGAAAAACTGTCTTGTCACGACAAGAATGAAATTCCAGGCTTGCAGTAGGCTACTAGGGAACCCATTTTTAATTATTCCTAATGCATACCGCTTTCCCCAAAAATGAACACTGTTGTTTAACTCGAGATTAACAGTGTTTATTTCTCTGGCCAAATGGACCAACAATATCCAAAAGCACCATCTCAGTTGTGAGTACTTCTCTTTATATGTTGCTGTAACAATTCTTAAATAATGTTCTCCAGACACCAATATATATTTAAAGGGATATTTAATACAATCGTAAAACTGATAAGGCCAAAACAAAAAAAAGTCTCTGATTTTTCTGGTCTCTGCACGATGTCTGAAACGATGTCCAATTGCAGCCAAAATTGCTGGACTGATTGGAATTCTGCCATGCTGTGTTTTAAATGAGTTTTTCACCTACATGTAGGGGTATGTATATTTGCCTGATTTGTGAGGCCTGTTTTATCCACCATACTTTGTGTATGGGACAGTGCCTGTGTATACCTGTATCATATATTTCCCATTTGAAAAACAAAATTACCCCCCCCAAAAAAAAAAAAAGCGTGTCACTGCACCGATTTTGAAGCTGACCGATGACTGGAAACCAGAGAAATTTTTTTGGCCTAATTTATGTTTAAAAAAAAAAAGATTTACCAATAGTGTATAGATAGGGGTTTTAATTAAATCCATTTCAAGCTGGTTTGGTTTCCTACAAGTCAAATCATTCCAGTGTTTAATTTGTTTGCAAAAATTAATTCTTCCAACTCTTCCTGTCAATAACCTTTATCTTCATGTTTACTTACACAGCACGTTAAAATTTTAATATGGCCCATTATTAACACACTCTAGACCGTAACTTGTGCTTTATTTACACTGTAAGTGTTTTTTGATGTTATCGTGTATTGCCTCTGGCATTAGAAAGATAACGTTTATGTATGTACATAAATAATAGAGCATTTAATAACTGCCATCAAATGAGAAACACAGGATATCTGAATTTGTATGAATTTGCCAAACTTTCTTCTTAAATCACATGCTCTCTGAAAATGAATGGATTTCAATTTCTTATATTCACCTTTTGCTCAATATGAAGACAGACATTATTTATTGTTGGTTGATATCTGCTTTCACTGCGTCTGCAATGAATGTACATGTATGTCTGCATTGCAACTGGAGGCCTGAGGGGAGATTGAAATGACTCCTAATGAAAAAAAAAATGTAAAAAGGATCTTATATGGTTGTCTACAAACTAATGCAAGGTTATAAAAATGACAGATCCAGGTACGTGCATATGTATGTATATCGGACTGCAAGAGTACATAACAGTAAGTGAAAATACATTGTATGTAAGTGCATTCAGATTCCACAGTGTGTACATGAAGTATCGAGTACAGTGGAATTTATGATTCTTGGCCACAATCATGGATTTTTCCAGAATCTGTGTGTGTGGCCTTCAGTTACAATAGACATGTATACTAGATAGCCTACGTCCTCCATAAATACCATTGCTGGAGACTGGTGCATTGTGATCCTACAGCGAATACCTTTTTATTGAGTCGGTAAAATGTCTGTAAATTTATGCATCCATTTCTGAAGTGAAACCGGTCTGTGATAGTGTCCGCTTATTTTGTTCTGTTGGAGAAATTCGTGACAATGCATCCAGATATTTGTTTTTGTATGCATTCTAATGTGGAAAATTGATCATCAACAGCTGATGATGCAATTTGGTTTTGAATTTTAATCAATTTTTCTTGAAAACAACAATATTTCAGATGGAATATCTTCTCAGAATATCTTAAAACCAAGTATTTGTTTGCTTTTTTTAACCCTCCTACTATAGCTGCACTTTAGTGGCAAGTTGCTATAGAGGTCAAAACCAGTCAACTGCCTGTTTTGACTGTTGACCCCAATGTGCACACAGGGGCATTTTTATCCACCCTCAACAATACCAGACAATGCTTTTACCAGTCAAAAACGGTCAACTCATTTTGACCTGTAAATGTACTTACAACACGTAAGGTTTGACAGTGTTGTAAGGTTTGACAGACTTTTAAGTACACTAGACCATGGAGGTACATGTATACCTCCATGACTAGACATACCTTGGCAAGTATATCAACATTTTGATAGACATACCTTGGCAAGTATATCAACATTTTGACCAATTTTGACCCTTGTAGTAGTAGGAGGGTTAAAATAATAATTCACTTTGATTCTTTTTTTTAAACTTCCACTACTTTAAAGGGTATTTAAAGGATATTGAAAGGTACAGCATTATTACCCGATTACAAAACTACAATATTATTATCCAAAAGGTTATAATGTGAAGTTGGTAAGAGAACTAGTCATCCTGAAATGTTATTGTCTGAAGTGTTCTCTCATTTCAGAGAAGAAAATCACTTTTTGCTCCAAGAGTTTTCTGTAATTATTTGTGAATGTTTTTTTCCTACTTCCTTTTGACTTTCCACTAAGCTGAAACATTCATAGGTTGATTGTATGAGTAAGATTGATTCTGTGTAAGGCTGTGCCGGGTACCCGGATACCCGACTGAAACTGTCATTACCCGGTTCCATTTTTCGGTTCCAATTACCCGTAAACGACTTCTTAAAATTCTGGCTGAACATATAAGCCACACAAATGGAAGTCTGTGATTTTTTTTTTTTAAACAAAATGTGTGAAGAATGGGGATGCTACTAGGCAGGAAATTATTACAGTAAGTCCACATTTATTGTGACTCTAATAAAACAAGAGAAACTTGTGTTCACAGTGGTTATTTTATACATTCGGGAGTATTTGTGTTTTTACAAAATTGTTTACTGATACCCGGGTATCTGAAGATTTCCATTTTCGGGTATCTGGTTACCGATATAACCAGAAACGCACAGTCTTAATTCTAAGAGAGAAAGCATACTCATATAGAAGCATTTTTTGTTACATTTTTATTTTGTGTTGTGTTTAGTCATTTAGGATCATTAGATGTAGGATGCATGAGTGATTCCAATGTTATAATAAGTGAACACAGCATGTACATGTATGTGTGCCTTTCCCTAAAGCAATAATGTGCAGTACTGCATAAAGATTACATCATTTATATGTAAATTGTCGGCTTTGAACTCTGTTGTCATGGGCCAGGGAGGGGCAAGGCAATGTTGCCTCGGTAAAGGATAATACCATTAGTCATTCCTACTTGATTAGACAGTGTAGCTATGGGAACACTTCAAAGAGTATGAACGCTATACACTAAGGCTGTGCGTTTTCGGTTATTTTCAGGAACCGGATACCCAAACATTTCACTTGTTTTATTAGAGTCATAATAAACGTGGACTTACTGTAATAATGTCCTGCCTCTATATTAAAAACGACTCGTGGCATCCCCATTCTCCACACATATTTTGTTTACAAAAAATCAGAGACTTCCATTTTTATGGCTTAAATGTTCAGCCAATAGTTTACAAAATGCGTTTACAGGTAATTGGAACTGAAAAATGGAACCCGATAATGACAATTTTAGTCGGGTATCCGAATACCCAGCACAGCCGTACTATACACCAATCCAAATTTGGCATACTCGTCTCGGCATACTCTTAGCTATGTTCTTAGTGATGCTGGAAAAATCAGCCACACACCTATATTATTTATAAGGAAAGTATATGACCGATATAGTAACAATTGGTTAATCCCTGCCATCTGAGTGACAGGCTGGCTAGCTGTATTGCCTCAGTGACCTCTGTTCAAGTTCAAGTCCAGAAATAATGAGATGTCTTAGTGTGCTTGAGTGGTTACTTAAGTTATGCTTAGCATACCGGGTGTTTGATGTAGAGCCTTATTTGGGCATAACCATGGGAATGGGATGTATGAATGGTTGATTCCACTGTTGACTTTCCTTTTGGCAATATATGTGTACTACTGCATACAGATTTAATGTAAAGAATGTTTGCGGTGACACCATGGGAAATATTCTCTTTTAAGTTGTAATTGGTTACAACTCAACGTTTCTTTGATCATCTTAAGGAGATTACTACTCAAAAGAGAATGTTCAGATGGTGTTACCGCAAACAGTCTTTTCTTATCCTTGTCACCAAACAAAGCTATAAATCTTACATAAGATACGTGTAGCATCATGCGAATGTATGACAGAAAACAAAATTACAGTAATTACAGGGTTCACACTGGAAAAATTCCTCTCAAAGATTCCTTGTGTTTCCTTAGTTTTCTGGGTTTTTTAAAATTTTGTTATTTATTTTTTTTATGTTAAAATTTTCTATGCTCTTTCCTAGTATTAGAGATAATTTAATATTTAAGTTTTGGCACAAATTGATTTATTAATGAGGCATTGATTAGTTTAAGTGAATTAATTAACTTGTGAGTTATGACACAGCATTATAAATTCAATGCTGTTCAAATGATGGCACTTACATGTATGATAAAGGAAAGTTTAACATTGACAATGATTTGGTCACAAATTGTTTTGTGAAATATCTCATTTGTAAGGGAATTACTTCCCGTTTACAAGAAAAATAGAAGTGCATCAATATTAAAAATAAGGCTGTGTTTTTTAATTTTTAATATAGAGGCGGGAAATTATTACAGTAAGTCCACATGTATTGTGACAAGAGAAACTTGTGTTCATATTGGTTATTTTATACATTTGGGAGTATTTATGTGTTTTTACGCAATTGTTTACAGGTACCCGGGTATCCGAAGATTTCCAATTTCGGGTATCCGGTTCCTGAAATAACTGAAAATGCACAGCCTTAATTAAAAACAAAATTGCCAAAAGTGAAACACATCTATGCATATTTAACCCTAACCCTCCTAAATCCTCAATAATCTTCCGGAGGATGTGGAGGATTTTGGAGGAATGAGGCACGTTCGAAAATCACCAATTGGAGGATTATGGAGGATTGAGGAGGGTCGTGCATTTGATAGTGGAGGATTGTGGAGGATTGAGGAAGCATGGTTCAAAGAGATCCTGGAGGATTGTGGAGGATTGAGGGTATAATGGAAATTTACTTTGGATGAATGTGGAGGATTATGGAGGATTGTGAAGGATTGACAGAAACATAATCTTGTATCCTCCAGAGGATTTGGAGGATTTTGGAGGAATGAGGCACGTTTGAAAATCACCAATTGGAGGATTATGGAGGATTGAGGAGTCTCGTGCATTTGATAGTGGAGGATTATGAAGGATTGAGGCAGTGAGCTTCATGCATAAACTCAAGTTGGAGGATTATGAAGGATTGAGGCAGTGAGTTTCATGCACAAACACATTTCAGAGGATTATGAAGGATTGAGGAAGGTACCTGGTAATTAAGGCTAGGGAGTTAGGGTTAATAATGAATAGAAAAACACATTTTACTAAATTCTTAAAATTAAAATTTCTCTAGAATGTATGAAAGTTTCATAGCGTTCAGATGAGAAGTTATATAAAAAAAAAATTTTTTAATGCTACATTTTGAGCATTATGGCCCAAAAATTGAAGTGATCATTTGTAACATCAAGATGTTATCATGAAAAAATACATAGCTAGCAAGGTAATGAGATGAGGCAGACAGATCATCATTATTAAGAGGTCTCTGTTGCCAATCCTGCAAGCGTTCAGAGTTAAGACAAACCTCATTAGCAATGCACTGCATTTTGAGTGCCTCATTTTTGTATAATGCACGTTGCTGCCTCTCCCATATTTGCAGTCGTTCTAAGACGTTCTGGCCTGAAAATGGTACACAGAAATTTACACATGTGTGCGACATGGAAGATTCGGCTTGGCTTTGTTTAGAGGAGGAAAAATGTTAATATATGGAGCTTACAGTACAAGTCTGTAAATTAAAATACATTGTACACATGAATCAAATTTGGCTGTGTGATCGCAAGTTCACCCATTGTTTATTTTACTTCTGTGGAAATGTCATTTACAGCCACCAGGTAATTTTATTCAGAGATTTGACGCATCCTCCAAATCGATGAGTAAATGCCGTAAATAGCTTACTCCTAAAACAAATATAATTTTGATGTTTTAAAAGGAAGGCACAACATTGCATTGTATTTTCATTTTAACCGTCTACATGTAGTTTTCAATAAATTTGTATCTTAAAACTGAAAATTTCATCACAATATGTGCTCACTTTTTTTGAGAAAATTACAAACAACTGATCAGGGTTTAAAAAAAAATGTTTTCCAGAAAGTTTCGAGACAACATCCTTTTTTGAAATTCAACATTCATGTAACAAAAATATATATTTTATAGCTTGGACACATGTATCTGAAAACACAATATAGTCTAAGTGAAATACGTATGTACTATGTAATTGGTACATGAACATGAAGCCTCTATACATATACCACTTTAACTAGAATTTATATTTATTATAAGCCATCACTAGAGAAATGAATTTAAAACCAAAGCATGAGAACTATTCAATTAAATCACTAGAAATCACATATTTTAAAGTTCTTATTAACAGTAGTTTTATTTGTTTTCACTGCTAGTGCTTGTAGCGTTAGTTTTATTAATATTTCAAGAACAATTTAGGTCAAACACAGATGTGTAAACATTGACACAGTTCTTTTCACTACTTACTTTTGCTCTGAATATTTGGTGAGTTAAGGAAAGGCCATATTTGGTTACAACAGTAAAAACCATTCAGTGTCTGCAGGGTATAAAGCATGGAGCACTCATGCAGAGCCATGGTTACTCATTTTAACCACTGACTGCTCTCATGTTCCTACCAGGCACCCTGCTGTCATGCTGATCAAAGCAGCCTGGGTTTTTTCCCTCTGATGTTCAGTGCAGATCGGCGACCATTTCATATTAATCTATTAATTATTCATTAATTATTCATCAAAGTGTTTTGTTCAGGGCATGCCTGCACAAATTGCTGGACTGTGTGCCATGTGCACGTTTTCCCAAGTTGTTGTGAAATACATTAGATTGACACTAATAAATCTAAACGCTAACAAACAAACAAAATCATTGTTAATATTTCATCTAGCACTGTGAACACAGGCTGTGTTAATTCTTTGTATGTTCAGGTTATTGAAGTTCTGTGAAATTGTAAATTTATTTTAAATCAGAATTTAACCAACCCCAATTTTAAAAAATAAACTGATTTCGTATGATATACAATTTCACTGATGTTTACAGGTATTCTAATTTATTCGTACAATATATATATGTACATGGATTCCATTTTTTACATTCATGTGGGGCTATAAAGCTCCATTTATTTAACTATTTACAAATTATTGAAATTTACATGCCTTAATTAAGAAATAAAATAAAATAATGACATTGATTTTAAAAAATAAACTGATTTCGTATGATATACAATTTCACTGATGTTTACAGGTTTCTCCTGAGGATGATCAGAGCATACTGATCGAAACGTCGCGTTGTACCTCCAGTTCTTTTCAGAACTAATTACTACTCAATTGAGATTCCACATGGTGTCACCGCAATTAGTCTTACTTAATGACATTCAAGTTAGTTTGTACAGTTGTGCAAACTGATATAAATATAAACTGTACCTATAAACTCAATGGAGCATTAAACATAATTCATTCACACAAAGAACACGAACAGAACTGAATGGCAGGCATTTTGTGTCCAGTTAATATTCAGCCGAAATTGCTTTTGATGAAATTTAATTGTTTGTGCCATCTGTTTCAGCCAGATTATACCTTGATAAGAGACAAAAGTGGAATTAATTGTCAATATTTACCCAAGAAAAGTGTCAATTACCCGATTACTAAAATTGCTGAATTATAATCTAAAAAATTACTTGGTATGATGTAGGTGATAGTACCAAACGTGATTGTTGTAATTTGTGAGAAAATGTCAAATGTTTACAAATTTGTTTAACATTTAAAACATTTACATAGTACAGAGGATCAAATTCACTTGTGAACATTTGTACGTACATGCATGTATGTAATATTTGCACAGAAATTGAATTAATTTTAGTTAGTATTTTATGGGAAGGTACTAGGGCTGTACCGAATAACCGAATAACCGAATATTTGAATATTTGATTGATGGTTCGAATATCCGGTTGTTTTTTTCCTGTTCGAATATTCAAAGAAAAAAAATAAGTTTTTGTTGAATTTAAAAAAAAAAATTATATTGGCGCTTCCATCATTATTCCCTTCCCCTACAAATCATCCTCTCGTCTACATTTGGTCGTCATCTAGCAAGTCTATCTTAGTCCGGGCGACATTATGTTTAGTACATTTTTTGGCCCCACCATATCGTGCTTGGTCGTTTTATCACATGGCGCAATTTACAATCGGTGGCCTTTGAATATTGAATATTCGATCAAAATCAAAATCCGAATATCCAGTTAACAAATTATTCGAAAACGCGCAGAAGGTACAACATTGGTACCAGATTATCGAATTAATAAATAATTATCTGAAAGTATACTTAGTGTAAAGTTAATACTAAGCATCAATTGTCCTGAGAAATTATATGATCTTGTAAGTAGGGTACTTGTAAATATTACTTCAGAAGATAAATTTTACACTGTTCATGAATGTGCAGTACATGACGGTATATTATAGTACAAAGATTTGGAATGTGGAATATTTACTAGAAATCAGTCAAAATGTTGATATAAATGCCAAGGTATATCTCGTGCACTTAAAAGTCAAACACTGTCAAAACTTACGTGTAGTATGTACATTTACAGGTCAAAATGAGTTGACCGTTTTTGACTGGTAAAAGCATTGTCTAGTATTGTTGAGGGTGGTCAAAATGACAGTAAAAACCAGTCAAAAATGCCCCTGTGTTGCACATTTGTGTCAACAGTCAAACAGGCACATGTCAAACAGGCAGTTGACTGGTTTTGACCACAATAGCTACTTGCCACTAAAGTGCAGCAATAGTAGGAGGGTTCTTATAGGAGTGGATATTATGTACAAGAAATAATTGTAACCTCAGGACACACAAGTGTACATACGTTGACAAAGTTATTCACACACGTACTACAAGTACGTGTTGGTATTTACATACAGTGAACTTCATTTGAGTAGAAGTTTAATTATAAAAGCACAACGCAAGTGTTAAAAAAGCAGACAGGTTTTTTTTTCTTTTTTTAATTTTAAACTAGGGGAAAATTTCATTATACCATGGGGGTAATTGCTTGGTCAGCAGTAAATGAGTGGAGGTATTGTTTATTTTGAATGTTGATTTTATATGTACGTATGCGTATGTATCTCTGTTTTTAAGGGGGAGAGGAGGGTTGCCAAACAAACCAGTACGCCTATGTTTGAAAATTCAAGCTGAGCACATACTCATGTACAGGTATACAGTGTATATATAGTGTATACACAGCCATCTAGGTGTACACTATGTAACATATAGGGACCTTCGACCATTAGCCATATTACATGTACTATACATCTCATACAAGAACTCCATTTTGCTTGCTTGCAATGCTCGTTGAACCTGATACAAAATTCCCAGTAGCCGTAACTGGGTGGTTTTTTTTTTGTTCGTTTTTTTTTTTTTTGGTGATAATGCCCCGTACCAACGCATGCTTGGCTAGTTCCACATATTTCTTATTAACTGTATTCAAAGGGTCTGTATTATTGCACGTTTTATTTTCTATAGTTTCCACAGCTTTTTATCACCACCTTGAAATCACTGGACTGAATCTAAATAATATATAACCCCAAAAACAGTCTACATGTAGATCAAACTCGTAACACCTTCAGTGGGTTGTGACAAGTAATAATGTACTCGGTGTTATTTTGTATTGATCTAATGTCACTTATTTTCATTAAAGATGAATCCCTAGTGTTTTTTGCTATTTTAACAGCAACTTTCACTATCTACAGACACTTGATTTTTCATCAAAACATTTTTTTTCATCAGGAATGGAAGCATTTCTCAAAATATTTGTGAGAAACAGAGTTTTACAGTAAATATGTACCAAAATAAACTTATTGCGGGTTTTGTCATAAATTCATTTTGGCACTTTTTTTAAACTGTTAAACCAAGCTTCTGACAACTTTTTCATCATCAAAATATCTCATTTCGAAGTGTTTGTATTCCTTCTTAAAAATGAAAAAAGAAATATTCAGAAATTGCCAGTAAAATACAGGCAATACATCAGTTTACACTTTTTCTGTAAACCATGCATCTTTACTTTGTAAGAATCAAGAGATACCTCAAGTTTCAAGCTAATATTGTTGTGTCATTTAAAGAAACAATAGTGAAAACGCATTCAGATTTTTTGATTTTTTTAATATAATTTACTATGGTTTGAAGAAAGGAATAAAAAAACTGAGTGACTGAAAATAGTACCCAACATTACTGTTGCTGCTGCATAAATGAGCCAGTAATTTTCAGTCACTTCATCTTAAACCAGGACACTGATTTCATGTCCTGTTGAAAGTCGGCTCTGATCGTGATGATTGATATTGTCCCTTTAAAACGAAACAAACAAATCCCCCAAACCCCATAAATTTCATATTACAAGATCGCGAAGCCCCATTATGTGTAATTATTTTGCTACATGCAAGTCATAGAGATGCAAGTCATTAACTAAGTCATCACTAATGAGGGTCTGCAGTAAATCAGGAATTATTTGTGTAGTGTATTAAACTCATTCTGTAGACCAATCATCGTTATGGATTTTTCTATGTAATGCCTTCACATTGTCTCATTCATTTGGAAACAATCCACTGTTAAATTAATGCCATTTTTTCCTTTTGTTCCCATATGCATACAATCGAGTGTACAATATGATAGAGGATTCAGTCTCTACGTGCATTGAATTCCTCTCCCTGCGCCGACAAGGAATTAATGGGAATATGACTTAAAGGTTACCATGGAAACACACACGACATTACAAAGACATTATTACAAGTGTTTTTTTTTTCTTTGTATAGTTTAAGTGATTATTGTGTTTTGTAAACGTTTGATGGCAAAAGGCTCCTTGTTTTGCAGTTTAATTTAAATTTACACTAAGATTTTGTACAATTTATATTATACTGTGCACACTTTTATATGTGTGCAAAATGTTTGTAGATTTGTAAAAGGGGCCACTGAATAACAAACGTATTACTCACGCTCTTTTCCAACCAAGTGGTGATTTTTTTCTTTTTTTTCTTTCAAAAATGTTAAATTGAATGAAACATTTCAAATTTGGAGGTTTTGAGGGGAAACACTGCACGAGTTTGCCAGACTTAGTGTATGTACATGTAACATTGTCTAGGGCAGTTCCAAATGTTGAATGATAATTATTTTCAGTTGAATGAAGGAGAAAGAGCCTCGGGCAGACAATAGACCCTAAATGCATATGATGTCACAAACTGAAGGGCGCCCTCAGTCAGATGATAGAGAAAGTCACTGATTGGTTCATGTGTGCGTATTGATGAACTAATGAGTGACCTTCTTTTGCCTCTGAATGAGGGCGCCCTTCCGTTTGTGACGTCCATGTATAAATAAGGTCTATTATGCAGTGCTGTAATTTTTGAACCGGGTAACCGGACACCGTAATGGTCCGGTTATCGGATACATGTACCCATCAATAAAATGGGGGAAAATAGACTTTCCACCGTGATGCATAGACCTAACGCAGTACAAGACAGTGGTAGTCATTTCCAGTATTTTTGTTCATAACCATTACGTTTATTTAAAAAAATCAATAAATAACACCCCAAAAAATATATTATTATTATTATAAGACTTTGATGAAATAAAACGAAGTACCTGAAACCTTTTTATAAAGATTAGTAAGTGTTCATCAAAAACTGGCATTCAGTTTCTGAAATTAGATTTTAAAGAGTGGGTTTCAGGTATACCCGAACTGGGAAAAAGTAACCGGGTATTGAACTCAACGATCAGGTACACACAAACCTAGGGGGGAAAAACACCTTATTTTACAGTTTTAAGGGACCGAAATCTAACCCAAAATGTGTGTTTTTGAAGTGTTTTTTATTTTATTTTATTTTTTTATCATTAAAAATTAATAACTTGAAGAGATTTTAAGCTGAAAATTAGTTTATTAAAACAAAGTCTGTGGACATATTTAAAGAAGGATTTCAGACAACCTTGTCATATTAAATTGATGAATGATGTCATTATTGAATGGGGCACTTAAAGAATAGGATATGATCATTTACTAGATCATTAAGATGAGAAAAAAAGAGATTCTTCAAGACTTCAACATATTACTTGCTCTCTCCATGTTTCATCAATTCAAGTCTTACCTGATATACTCCTGTAAATGTATACCTTTCTGCATCTCTGCAATATTTGTTTTCATAAGTATATATCAGTGTACACTTTGAAGAGAGACAAATATAAACACCTTGAAAATTAATCTCAAAAAGCATAAACAATTCCATTTTTGTATAAAAATTGGTGTAAAAATGTTGATGGTTTAAATTATTTGTTGAAATATTTCTGTCTGAGGTGCTATCATTTCAGTAAAAGTATTAAAAATAATTTTCTGAAAGAATTTAGACTTTTCCAAACGAATGATCCGAGTGCATTTATGCTATTTTCTTGTTTACGACACAATGAAATCAGATGTAACTTTCAAATGTCGGTTTCTGTAAATATCTTGAGTCTTACAAAGTGTAGTTGCATTATATTTACATAATCCTTGTGTTTTCCAGTGAGTAACAGTGTGAATTTAGCCTCTGGGCACACTTCGCTTTATAAAACAATGTAAATTCATTATGTCAAATTGTACACATGTATGTTTCTCTTGCCAAAACATTTAGAATAATTATTGATTAATGAAAGACAATTTTGGATTCTTTAGTCACCCCAATTAAATAATCCTGATTAGATAATTCTGATTAGATAATCATTAGAGGCATACATATCTGTACACGCGTGTACAGTACATTATTTCTACTGTCTGCACAGTTTATTAATGTACAACCTCATTATGTTTTTAAGACAATAGCATTTTATTTCCAGGAACGTTGATACGCTGCAAGAAACAGCTATTTGCATGGATAGCAAGGGATTTAGATGTACAGTACATTACAATTATGTTGCTGCGTTATACAGGATGTACACAGGTTGTTTGTTCATGTGTATGTTATTGACTGTGACAGGCTGGACAGGTTAAAGTGAGGTTGGGCATGGAGGAAGGAAGAGAAAGTGAACAGGCTTGTTACAGGGCCCATTTCGTAAAGCTACTAAGCAAATAAAAAATTACTTACCAGAACAATTTGCCAAGAGTAGATTTTTATTTGTCACCAGCTAAACTTTTGTACAGAATGTATGTATTTTGCTGGTATTCTGTTTTACATTGTTACTTAGCAGACTTGTGTTACTCGTTACTCGGACTTGGACTTGAGTGCGACTCGAGTCACTTTTTTTTTGGTGACCCGGACTCGGACTCGTGTCAGCATGAACAATGACTCAGACTTGGCCTTGACCCTTCGGACTTGAACTTGTGACTCGATGTAAATAAAATATTTTTGATTTTGGAAATAAATCTTTGGTTTAGTCAAATTGATGAGATAATAGCCGAGAAGTATTTTTTCACTTTACTTTGAACCTTGACATATTTATGTGTAAGGTTTTCTTTTTTCTTTAGATTTTTTTAAGTGACTTGTGACTCGGACTCGACCTTCGTGACTTGTGACTTGGACTCGACCCACATGACTCATGACTCATGACTCACGACTCACGACTCACATGACTCACGACTCAGACTCGATACACTGAGGACTCAGACTCGGACTCGGACTCGGGTACAAGTCTGCTACTTAGCAAAATATTTGTGAAGAAAAATTCTCTGCTTAGAAGCTCCATGAAATTAGCCCCAGATAAACCAACACAGTTGTGCTGCTAAATGTACTTTCTTAAATTGAGTATGGAACAAGAAGAACTTTGATGCTGTCATTCAGTAACATGTGATTTAGAGCACTTACTGCAGTGTTGATACCTCTGACATTTACTTGTACATAATGATTAGATAGATACATACATAGAGAATCCACACAACTAGGGTTGCCGTCAGTCCTTATTAAGAAACATTGCAGTTCAGTCTGTTTAGGGCAAAAAAGTCTCAGGTTTTTGGTCTCTTTAGCTATGAAATGATGTCCAATTGCAGCCAAAATTGCTGGATCAATTGGAATTCTGCAGACTTTTTCACATCATAGGGGTATGAATGTTTGCCCGATTTGTGAGGCCTCTCTTAGCCACCATACTTTGTGTATAGGAAATTTTGTCTGGTTCCAAGAACCATGTATACATGTACAAGTGTATACTGTCTTTCACTCCTTGGCAAGAAAGAAAGAAGAAAAAAAAAAAAAAAAAAAAAAAAAGCGTCACCACACCAATTTTTAAGCTGACCTATGACCAGAAACCAGAGACTTTTTTGGGGCCTTAGTAGACTGTTTTTTTATGTCAAGCAAATATGGCTGCTCACTGGGCAGTAATTGTATAGCTATGTTCATTGGCTTGAAATTGGCACGTACTTTATACACATGTGGTCAGTGCCAACAATGTGCTTTAATTTCATTATGAAGCAATTGAAAAATGTTTCCGTAATGGCTTACGTTGCTTATAGTGGCCCAGGGTATTGTAACTAGGTACAATAGATGGGAATGAACAATAATGCAACTAGCCCAGGCCTGTATGGTGCCAAAATCTATTATTATTTTCTTTTCACAATTCTACTGTGATTTTTGCATTTCATGGGTCTCATCTTTCTTGCTTTAATCAAATCCCATTACGCAGGCCACAAAACCCTGGATATTTTGACAAAAATCAGATGGAAAAGTTTTCCTTTTGCTTGAAATGAAACTGCATGCTTTCTTTTATAGACGTTACATGCTTGTCTAAAACACTTTTGGAATGGTAAAACATATGTTATGCTATTATAAGAAGATAGAGACCTGTGAAAATTATTGAGAAAATAATGAAAAACACTCAATGAATCATCAGCTTATAATGAATTTCAGATTGAAATTTTTCTACATACTTGCTTGAAAAGGAATTACTTCTCAAGATGTTTGGAACCATAACCACCGCCATCTGAAAGAAATATCGTCCGTGTTTGGGCCGATTTGACAGTAACAAAATAGATTAAAATGTTGCTGTTTTTCTGGGATTAAGGAAGTTATAAGCTTTCATTTGAGACATTGAACGAAAAATCCGTCAAGGATTAGTACCAGTAAAATATAAACTCAAATTAATAAAATGCTGGCTCCACTGTTTTAATCCTCAGCTTGCACGAGGGCGTGTACAGTCTTCCAATTGGCCAGCGTGGCTGTCAATCAGAATCAAGTGCATTTTAAATATACAGTTTCCGACATCCAAATTTCAAATAAAATATTTTGTTCTTTTAATAATGATATTATCTTTAAATTTTTAAATTTTTAAAATCTGTTTTTTGGGTCTCTTGAGCACAGGCGATATATCTTAAAAAACCAAGTATGCAAATATAATTTGCACAGTGTCTTTTGTGTATGTAATGGTGTAATTTCCTTTTAAAATTAAGATTGGGTGATAGCAATTTTTTTCATCCACTATATATCGGCAAACATTTTCGATAGTATCGCGATTATTTTTTTCATTCATGCATGATTGCTTTAGCGCCGATAACCACAGGTATGTACCCCTCGACAAGCATCACAAAAAATCGCAAATTCATTTGCATAGCGTGTATGTACTTCTGAAGTAGTTCGCTTTTGTTTCTCACTTCCAAAAGCTGAAAAGACTGTCCTAATTTTGTTTCCATTGAATTTCTGGCTTGATTCACAATGGCGATTTTATTTAATCACGATATATTTTTTTAATCGCGATTTGCCGATATCTCGATAACTTAAAAAGGTTCTCGATATCGTAATCAAATAAAAAAGGTATCTCGATATTATCGTGTTATCGCCCAAACTTATTTAAAATACATTGTACATTTCTCTTTTTTGGGCCGAGTATATGACCAAAATATTTAAATCAATTATGCAGGACTACCCAATACCTAAAAGTGTGTGTGTGTGTGTGTGTGTGTGTGTGGATTTGTAAGTATACAGTGAACATGTTTGACTGTGATCATGTATTCAATATCAGTAACTGAAGATGGGTTCTTGTGTCGATATAGTTATAAAACTCAACACTGCAGTAATATTCAAGCTGGGCAGGTGTTCTGCAGCATATAACCTTCACTTATGCACAGCGTTTATGTTTACTCTGAAAATATACCAAGATGCTTTCTATTGCGATTACAAGCCAAATGCTCTCCCTGGATGCTTGCATACATGAATGATGTGGCTGCCAATTTTGGAAGGAAATGACTAAGTGGTGGTTTTTTGTGTTGTCTTTATTCAAAGCTACATTTGTATATGGCCACATTCTTTGCTGTTGATATTATTTCTAACTATTCTATCTAAAAGAAAGATTTCATTACAAATTTAGTTTTGCTTCGTACATGTACATGTACATATGTAGGCCTGTCATAAAGGGAATATGCAAATTCTCTTTAAACAAAGATACAAACCCTCCTACTACTACAAGGGTCAAAATCAGTCAAAATTTCAAAGTTCATGCCAGTGTATATCTACAGCACTTACTGGTCAAACACTGTCAAACCTAATGTGTAGCAAGTACATCAATCAGTCAAAAACAGTCGACTGTTTTTGACTGGTAGTGGTAAAAGCATTATCATGCAATGTTGAAGGTGGTCAATATGAGTCGACCATTTTCGACTGGTAAAGGCACTTTGGACAAAATGAGGTGACTGTTTTTAATTGGTACATGTAATGTGGATAGTCGTCAAAATGAGTCAACGTTTTGGACTGATATAAGCACTTTGGTCAAAAGAAATTAATTTATCAGTCAAAACAAGTCATTGACTCCTAGCCTAAGTGTCCCTGCATTGATTTATCAGTCAACAACTGTCAGCCTCCAGCACCCTATCATTGTTTGTTCAGTCAAAACAAGTCAGTGATCCCCAGAAGCTGATAATGATCTTATCAGTCACCAGCAGTCATAGCACAGTGTGTGGCAGTTACCTAAATGGTCAAAACAAGTCACCAGTGCCCATGTGTGCACAGTTGATTCAACAGTCAAAAACGGTCAATTGACTGGTTTTGACCACTATAGTAACTTCCCACTAAAGTGCACCTAGAGTAGGAGGGTTAAACAATTAACCTGTGACAGGTTCATCTTATTTTGTTAAAGATGTCATTAATGAGAAATTTATGAAAATGCATTCAGATTTTTGTTACATTAATTCTAATTAATCCTAACCACCCCAAATCCAAATTCCTCCAAGGGACACATTTTTGGAAAATTTCAGCACTGTTGGAAACTGGTACTTTCACCTCTTCAAATGGGGCAAAATTACTACCTGGCAAGAAGTACAGGCCATAAGTGCTGAATATGAAAGATGAATGAAAATGCATGGTACATTTTGAAGATAAGGGCATGTTTCCAAAAGTGCACTGATGGATTTTGGAGGATTCAGTAAGGTTCCTAGCCAGAATACAACTAGGCGGTTAGGGTTAAGGAAAGAGAACTCTATATGGGTCCAGGGTTAGAGCAAAGTTCTTGGAATATGCAATTTTAGCATTTTTTAGGGGATCCAAAACATTGTAGAGAGTACGAATAGTTGAGTTAAAGGGACTATCATCATGATCAGAGCAGACTTTCAACAGGGCATGGAATCAGTGTCCTAGTTTAAGATGAACACAGTGACTGAAAATTACTGGCTCATTTATGCAGCAGCAACGGTAATACGACCTTATCATGTGGGAAATTATTTTCAGTCACCGAGTCTAAAACTAACACTCCGATTCCATGCCCTGTTGATCGTGATGATATTGTCCCTTTAAAAGGAAAGAACTGTAAACTTTGCCACTTCCCCCTCCCCAAACAAATTTTTAACAAATTTGGACCAAAAAGGGGTTCAATTAAAAAAAAACCAATAGTATAACATGTTTAAAAATATGCAGCTCTCACATGTCTGTAGAGTCTTCTATAAACTTGATGCCAACTATGCAAAATTCCATTACATTTTCTATTAACTGCATAATATAAGCTGGTAATTATTTTTTGTATAATACATAGACACATACATGGACACCTCATGTGTTTGTAGACATGTTGAGTCTAGTTAAAGCTGTCCTCGGCCAATAAATAAGAAGCATTCTGAAAGACCTTTCAGTTAATTGAACTGAAGGCTAGCCATGCCGAACCTGAGCAACCACTGTGGTCAAAATCCACAAGCAGCCTCCTTATAAACTCTGGACCAGGGACATAACAGTCGATTGTAACAACAGCTACGGTTTACAGAGATGCCAATTTATCCCGTCCCTTTGGATAAGATAAGTGTTAATGAATATGGAATTCCCCACCGCCGGTTGTCTTGTGGATTATTTGCAATTAATGGAACAAAAATGGCCATGGAACCGGGGACGATCGGACTTTGGATTTAGGGAAAGGGAAGTAAGTTTTACGAATGGCAATTCCATCTAGGTCGACTGATTGATCCGAAATCTTGACGGATATTGGACACGCATGGCTGTCCAGACAAAATCCGGGTGCAATCGATAACAACAGTGGATTTATCTTCCTTTTTGGATGCAGCCATCTTTATGGTTTGGAATATATATGGATGAAGTCCATCTAAAAGGGTGTGGAAATGATTTGATTATTGGGGATAATTTTCAAAAAAATAAAATTCCTTGAATTTAAATGGAAACTAATCAAATTGAAATGTTCTTACACTTGACCTGGGCTTGCCAATAATATTTCTTATATTGTGATTTGATTTTATTACTGTTAAGTTTATGTTTTATTTGATATCACCATTCAAAATAAATTATAAAAACACATGTTTTTGATAATTTCACTGGTGGTTCATGGCAACTTTCTTTTATTTAGAAAGGAAAACAACTCTTGTAAACTGAATTAACTAAAATAATCTTCAAGAAGCATTAGTTTGGCATGGTACCTAAAAGAATTTATGACAGGGCTTATCATGTTGGGACTCCATTACTTCAAAATCATTCCTGTGAAGATTTGTTTGTGAAATTTGTAATTTTCAGGTATTTGTTTAATTTTCTTCAAGGAAAATAGTAATATTCAGTTTAAAAAGGAAAAATTGCCAGAAATCACCAGTGAAATAGCAATTATTTCACATTCATAATTGCCCATGACTGTTTAGACAATCTGATTCGACAAAACTATTCACGTGGGGTGTATTAACGGATGGTAAAGATATGGCTTCTCAAAATCAGAGCAGCGCGTATGTGCCAGCTGTTCGTCAGCAGTTTTGTGCGATGCAGATTTCAACCAATCGGAGTGACAAAGATTGCCATCACGCGCCTGACTCATGTACTTTGGAAGTGTTTCGTGTGTCCCCAAAACGTGAATTTGCCCATTCCTATTTGGCTTTATTCAACAAAAATTATGAAAACGAAATCGATACGGACATTTATGAATGATTACAAAATATCTGAATGCATATTTTCTCATTAATGACATGCCATAATAAGATGAAACTTCAATAGGTCGGTTGTTAAATGTACCTATCTTTATTCACAGAAAGGAAGCATACTTGTAGAAGCAGTTTTGCCATGGCCTTCCTCCGTTTAAGAACGTAACATTGATACTGTACAATAAGCTTGGGCGATAACATGATAATATCGAATATCGCGATACCTTTTTTATTCGATTACGATATCGAGAACCTTTTTAAGTTATCGAGATATCGGCAAATCTACGATTAACAATATATATCGCGATTAAACAAAATCAATTAAGAAATTCCATGGAAACAAAATTAGCACAGTCTTTTCAGCTTTTGGAAGTGAGAAACTACTTCAGCAGTACATACATGCTATGCAAACGAATTTGTGATTTATTGTGACGCTTATAGAGGGGTACATCTGTGGTTATCGACTCTAAAGCAATCATGCATAAATGAAAAAAAAATAATCGCGATACTATTGCAAAATCATGATATATGTTTGCCGATATATGGTGGATGAAAAAAATCAATATCGCCCAAGCTTAATGTAAAATGAACTAAATTAAATTAAATAATTCTTAATTAAATAATAAAACTAATGATATTTTGTATTTGATTTCCCACTGAAATTTCAAACGAAAGGCACTCGTATAGAATGTTAAAACAACCATCCCTATAGGCTGATAGTGACATTATAAGTGCAGTGGAGGATTGGAGACTCGGGTTCTGTTGGATGGCATTATCGAGTTTATTGTCACGTTTCTGGAGAGAAAGCCTACAGAAAGACATACAAGTCAATATCGTGACGTATGAAAACTTCAGCCTTCATGTGCAGCTCGATATTTGTGAGAGTGAATGGGGGAGGGGTGATGAATGTTTCAAGTGGCAGATCGGGGTGAGGGAGGGGGGAAGTGATAGACCAATCCAGTCTGTCAGTCAATCCAAGCCTGTTTACCAGTTGGGTCATGCCGTTCCAAGGCAATTGCTACAGGCTTTTTTCTTTTATGCAGGTGCGTCATCGCATTTTCAGTGTTACTTAGGGTGGGTGGGGAGGTGGGGGGGCTACGTTACTGGTTTGAATTAGCCCTAAGGAGTATTCATTAGAAATACATACTGTATACTTATACAATTTGCTTACTGTACGTACATACATATGATGTAAATGACTTACTAGTAGTAGTACAGGAGAAGGAGTAATGAGATGAAATACGAGCACATGTTTGCACAAGCAGCTGTTATCCATGCAGACACACGCCTGCAACCTGATTTTGTTGTAAATATATTGATTTTCTTTTAAATATAAACAACACATAATATTGCGAGACTACCAAGGACTATCGGTAATTGTTTAACAGTTGTACATGCACACAGTAATGACTGTACTAGTACATACATGTGTTCATGTTGTTTTTAGCTGTTTGTGGTTCTCAAATCTCAGATATGATCAATAGCTTTTGTCTAGTAGCAAATACAAAAATATATAAAATAGAATTTGCATAATCTGCCACTCTCCCCAGTGATTGTGGTTCAATCTAGCAGTCTATAACAGTTCAAAGCTGGTCTCTTAGGGAAAACAGTGATACTCACTGATTGGGCCACCCAGGAAAAATAAGATATATAAATAAAATATTTCATCATTGACATTTGTCAATATTTGCAATTCCAGCCGTATTTCACATTGAATTACAAAAATCATATTTTATCCACAGAAATGTATTTAATTTGTTTTACATTTTTTTTTAAGAAGACAGCTGTGTACCTTCAAAGATTCCAATTACATCAATTCACTTTTACTTCACTATAATCTACGATTGTAATAGCAAAAATGACAGGGTTCCACTTTGGAAGTATATTCTAGTGATTATTGGCTGGTAAAAAGTGCCTCAGGCAAGTATATATGATATACCCTGTTTAAGGTGCATTGAACAAACTATCCTCTCATCAATTGTTAGACCATTGAATCATCAATGGTCTAACAATTTGCTCTGTGGGCCCTATAAGGACTATTGGCCTTCTTCAAAAAATAACCAAATGTACATGTGAAACTTATTTGGTGTAAAGCTGATGATGGCATATCAATCTTCCCTGATAAATAATATTGCCTGAGGTGCTGTCATTTATAAGAATAGTGAAACTATTGCCATTTAGTTAATCAACAAGAGTACTCTTTCTTAACCAGTTCGCACCGGGAATAACAAAGTTTTTCCGAACCCCGTGGCGGGTTTATTTTTACCGCACAAACACGACCAATGGTGCTCACCAGAGCATGACCGGGGAGACTGCGTCTTCCACCGTATGCTTATGGCTCGTTGCCACGGCGACCGGGAATCTATACAAATATTCCCGAGAATCCTGTGGCGTGTTTAGACGCTCTCCGATGCACTGTCCAAAAAATTTTTTGTGTATACACGGCCTCCGACGCGAACTGGTTAAATTCCACGTTTGAATGAATGCAAAACATGTGTGTGCATATATGCCTTTTCTCATTAAACACACAGCTGAAGCTTTCAAAGATTGGTTTTAATGAACCTGAATTATCTGTACCTCACCCATACAAAGAATAACTAGAGCTCAAGTGTTTGTTGGAACAAACACACGGTGTTCGTGTCAACTTCCGGTTCAATGAAATTATCATCGATGATGTCACAATCATATTTTGCAAATGTGGATCAATTTCATATTCAAAAGACCTATCAATTTTGCGTTAGAATGTGTTGAATTTGAAATTTCTGTTTGGACCGGAAGTCATTGGGTAATTTAAAAAAATCCAGCATCTGATGGCAGGCTTGCAGTTACCAAAACAACGTTGATCACGCAGCTGCCATCTTGTTTTTCTGCCATGTGTGGGGAAATAGACTGGCCCCCTTGTATTTATTGATCAGCAGTGATCATATTTGCACATGGGGGATCTGACAAAGATGGCGGCACACTGATAAAATGTCTGTTCAAACTATCTTACCTTGTGGGCTAGTCATATAAGATGTTAGACGAAACAACATAATATGCATCCAGCAATTGTTAGGGGGCATAGCCTCCAGGAAGAAGCTCTCCAACCCAAATTCTTCAGAAATGATGCAAGCACAAGCAGTGTAGTTGGATGAAATGTTTATTCTTATCAATAAAATGCATATAACTCATACAAATAAATTTTCCCGAGCAAAGTTGCATCCTACGTACAGTATGTTACATGCACCTGTCTCTGGTATGATCTGATGTTGAATTGATACACATTTGAAAAAAAAAGGGGGTTAGTAGGTCTCATAAAAATAACTTTCAAACCCTATTTTGGTTATCTCATCCCTCAAAATGAAATCCAATGTATATATGTTGAATGCTGATTTATACCGAAGTACGTTTAAACAAAATTCCTTCTTTTGCCGTCATAAATATCCATGGTCGTTTTGCCTGTAGTCATCCTCCGAGCAATTACCCCGCAAGGAGTTACATTCCACATTATTCGCTGACTTTGAAAAATATTATTTATGGAATCTGGACTGCCAAGTTGGAACTTGATGTCATGTCCTTGCTCTGTGGTCATGCAAGAAGAGGTCTGTGCATTGTTGATTCTCTGCCAAAGAGATTCTAAAGAGAATAAGAAATGAGCTAGATAATTTTGGAGAGCAGACAATGTTAAAGAGTGTTCAGTGGTGGAAATTTGTTGTAAAAAGTAGAGGAAATGATTCAAAAGATTTTGGAAAATTAATTTAGATTTCTTTGGCAGATTTAGAGAAAATTAATAATAGGCAAAACAATGTTTTTGATATCTAATATAAAAAGCTATCAAGGAGTCCAATTTAAGGTGCAATTTTTTTTTTTTAAATGTTTTTAAGAAGTATATATGATAAAAATAACCCAGGTGCTTTTATTACTTTGATAATCTAGTGAAGCAGTAATTACTAATGTTGTAATCTTCTCTTTAAGATTCCATCTACATCTACGTCATATTATCAAGCAGTGTTTCATGGAATGAAACTAATGAGTTTGAGCACAGTTCGACCTCCCCCTTGCACCTCAATATAGACCGAGTTAGAATGGGCTACGGACTCCCTTCCGGAGGTCCCCCAAATTGGTGACAGGTTGATTTCATCGCTGCGGCTGTCCTCAGAATTCAATTCATCCAGAGAATGGGCCGGCCGTGTCAGGATGCTAGACGCTCTTTGCATGCCTTGTATAACACGGGCGGCATGACTGCGGGAGATGACATCTACTGATGTGTGCTATTTAAAGAACGGGCTCAGGATGCAATTACCTGCTTACCTGAACATAATCCGTAGAAAACAACAAAAATAGAAGAGGTGTGATAAACTAAATAAAAAGGTGATGAATGTAGGTCGGAGGTTTTGAGATCTTTCATTAATGATCACCAGTAATTTCTTGATGAATGACTTTATGTATTGAAGGAAGACTTGAAATTAAACGCCATGGCTAGCGTTAGTGGAACTGCCTGAATAGCATGAATAAAGTTTCATTATAGCATGAATAAAGGATTGCCTGGACCCTTGATAATGTTGTTCAGTCAGTAGCCTATTTATATTAAGAATCGGTGACTGCATCTATTACAGACATGTAACACTAGCCAAGGTGTAAATTAAAACTAAGAAATATTTAATGTACTTAAATGTGTATAATACGATTGTAACATAGAGCAAGGTATTCTGTGGATCAATTACATAAAAATATTATGTCTGATAAAACAAAATGATTTATTTTATTTCATTTTATATATTTTTTTGTAAAGAGCAAGTTTTGCTTGAATGGCGGTGCTGTTTTCTTGTCTTTTTTTATAATAATAATAATAATAATAATAATAATAATAATACTAAAATTAATATTAATACTAATGATGATGATGACTGACGGCGACGCACGGCACAATGACGACTAGAACCATCTCAACTCCCTGGCGAGTATGCAGCAAACACAATTACCATCTGTGTGAAGAGAAGCAATTATAGTTAAGTGTCATGCTCGGGGACACAAGCACCACGGTCGCGGCCAGGATTCGAACCCACATTCTGACGACCCGGCCATCAGAACACAAGTTCGATGCACTAAACTGCTCGGCCATGGTACCCCATTGCTATTTGTTTGCTTTGACCTGAAATGAAATAAAGTTTAATGATACAAAATAAATTTAAGAGCATGTAAAGAGCTTAAATGTTTTTTTAAATTTATTTTGGTCAATGTTATCCCGCTAAATTTACTGGGTCCTACAACAACTTGTATTATAGAGTACACATACCGTAGTACATATACCTGTACATCTGCTCACACTTATTTTATTCAAAACAACTCATGAAAAAGGTTTCTGTGGTAACAGGTACATGTACTTGTTACAGGAAGTAGCCCAAAAAACAAGGTATTGGACAGTGGACAGGGTCTCTCGAATTCTATTTTTCTTTCTCACTGGTAGGGATATTTTATTCCACATGCGGACCTGTTCATGCATTACTTTGTTTATACTCAATGTTTCATTATAGCATGAATAAAGGATTGCCTGGACCCTTGATAATGTTGTTCAGTCAGTAGCCTATTTATATTAAGAATCGGTGACTGCATCTATTACAGACATGTAACACTAGCCAAGGTGTAAATTAAAACTAAGAAATATTTAATGTACTTAAATGTGTATAATACGATTGTAACATAGAGCAAGGTATTCTGTGGATCAATTACATAAAAATATTATGTCTGATAAAACAAAATGATTTATTTTATTTCATTTTATATATTTTTTTGTAAAGAGCAAGTTTTGCTTGAATGGCGGTGTTGTTTTCTTGTCTTTTTTTATAATAATAATAATAATAATACTAATACTAATATTAATATTAATACTAATGATGATGATGACGACGACGACGACGACGACGACGACGACGACTAGAACCATCTCAACTCCCTGGCGAGTATGCAGCAAACACAATTACCATCTGTGTGAAGAGAAGCAATTATAGTTAAGTGTCATGCTCGGGGACACAAGCACCACGGTCGCGGCCAGGATTCGAACCCACATTCTGACGACCCGGCCATCAGAACACAAGTTCGATGCACTAAACTGCTCGGCCATGGTACCCCATTGCTATTTGTTTGCTTTGACCTGAAATGAAATAAAGTTTAATGATACAAAATAAATTTAAGAGCATGTAAAGAGCTTAAATGTTTTTTTAAATTTATTTTGGTCAATGTTATCCCGCTAAATTTACTGGGTCCTACAACAACTTGTATTATAGAGTACACATACCGTAGTACATATACCTGTACATCTGCTCACACTTATTTTATTCAAAACAACTCATGAAAAAGGTTTCTGTGGTAACAGGTACATGTACTTGTTACAGGAAGTAGCCCAAAAAACAAGGTATTGGACAGTGGACAGGGTCTCTCGAATTCTATTTTTCTTTCTCACTGGTAGGGATATTTTATTCCACATGCGGACCTGTTCATGCATTACTTTGTTTATACTCAATGTTTAAGTGTTTTGACTGCCAGTGCCAGCACACTGCGGCCATCTTGATCAGGTTCCCTGAATACACAAGTATGATTATAGCACTAACAATCAATGCATATAAGGGACCAGACTCTTTCTCCCTTCCAGCCCTGGTTTGGACATATGATGGTTTGGCACTGAAGAAAAACATGTTGGCTGCACCGTTATAAAGAGCTATTGAAATATGCACTATTGCAAGATATACATAAATAGATCCCAAGAACATGTACCGAGTATTATATACGTGTATAATCGTGGAGGAAGGAACAATAGTCTTCAGGAATAATCTTGGGGTCGTGATGGGCGATAAAAGACCAAGCCGAATCACCCTTGGCCACGGTCTTTATCCTGCGGTATTATTCAGATAATCCACATTATGACATGGAATTGACTGACTGAAGAAAACAAGTATGGTGTATTTTTTTCCCTGGATGTAAAATAAAACCAAAAAGAAAACACTTGGATGTTAGAAACATCCAAATGAGTGGGATGATAATACGTAGGAGAGATTGGCTGTGTGCCAGTTTGGCGCTGGATCTTCTCTGCAAGGATTTATGCTTGCTCTTTATGCGTAATTCATTTTTTTACATAATTTTTTACATAAACATACATTTTCCAGATACATCAATGTGTATGTATATCAGTTGTGATGTTTTACCAATCAGAAAGTAGGTGTAAGGTACCTAAATGTCTCCATGCTTCAGTTGGCATGTGATGAGTGAATTGTTTATCTTATATTTAAAATATGCTGTATGCAAAATCCAATAGTGGAAGCAACAGTGGACCTTTATTGAGCTGTCGCCATCTTTGACAGGTTCCCTATACGCAATTAGTACAAATTAGGGGTGATTTATTGAATTTTTTTGATAGACGATTATCGACGGCCATGATATCGGCGATATACGATATTATCGTCTCAATACGCAGATTTTTTTAAATAGGCCCTACATGAAAAAATATATGTATCGTACATTAATGACATTGGACACTGAAATATGAACTACTTTTAGAACTCTTCACGGTACCGTAACTTCATTGATTTTTACTGTATAATTACATGAAATTTGGAAACAATTTGTCACTCCAGTGATATTTTAACTATAAAAAGCAATATGAATTTGCTATCGGCTATATTTTTGGAATATCGTTAATATGGCGATATTTCAATATCTTCAAAACCACAACCAATTTTTTGAATATCGTATCGTGATGATATTATCATGATGATGTTATCGTGATATCGTCCACCCCTAGTACAAATACTGTAATATAACTATCAATGCACAAGAGACTAGACTAGTTTCTCTTCCAGTCTCGGTTTGATTCAAATAAAGCTGCAATACTGCTGTACCTTCCCTTTTATACTCGCTGGTGATTTGTTGTTTACCAAAGATATCGATTGTTTACCAAAGATATCGGTACCAAAGATATCGATTATTCAAAGACTGAGTAACCAACACAAGTGGGAGGTTTTTGAATCTCTTTCTGTTTTCCTGTAAATTTCGCAATCTTTCACTCATTCTTGAGATTTTCTTTACCAACATATTCAGTATGCAAAGACTGATGAGTAACTAGCCACAAAAAAAAATACTACCTGAGGGTCTTTAGGTAAGGCTGTAATATCCCTCCACAAGTATGATGAGTGTTTTTTCTTCTTTCCGTTTGGCTTTAGTAAATGTCCCGATTTAGACTTTGTCACGTTTCCCTCATTTTGTTGTACCCCAAAACTACTATGCCTATATGCAATTGGAGATATTAATCCCATGAATACAGTTGGCCTAGATCAGCCACAGATGGTAATCTTCCACAATGAAGATATGTTCCACAATCATGTGTACACGCAATCTACATGTAGATTGCGGTGTACCCGAATACTATTTTTCCCTCAAGGCTGCATCCAGGACAGCCTGCCAAACACTGCCTTGTGACACAGAGAAAAAATCACGGCAATCCAGGGCAAACGTGACAGTTTTCGATCACATCCAGTCCCTCAAAAGCCCCCGTCTTGTCCTGCGCAGTCATTTACTCAAGCTGACGCAAAAACAGCTTCCTGGATAGTTTGACGTCATTCCATCTCCGCTCCGGTTACCAAGGCTATATGAGGTGCCAGACAACAAGATTACAAAACAAGGGAGGAAAATAACAGGAATATGAAAACACAAAAGGGACATCTTACACGTAGGCCACTTGCCATAGTAGCAATGTCGATCCGTCACGAGTATTGACTAAATTATTTAATCAAGGCTTGCCCAGGGTAGATTAAAATCTCTTGTGTTTTTCTTGTGAACATCTTATCATTAAAGCCACTGTAACACTTTTGGCAATCTAAAAAAAAAAAAATCAAAACAAAAATCAATAATTTACCACAGTATTAAATGAACTTTACTTGGTGATATACATGTAGGTGATGACAGTAAGTAAAATTGCCAAAATGAATTTCCGTCCTCTGACGACAGAAATTCTACGTTGAAATGAATACGGACAATCTGAATGCATTTTCACTATTTTCCTGTTAACCCTCCTATGTACAGTGCAGTTTGCCATAGAATTGTCAGACCTTTCAAAACCTTTCAAGTTTGCTGTACTGAAAGGTTTTGAAAGGTGAGAAAACTGTCTGACAAAAGGGACCTATGAAAGGTTTCGAAAGGTGTAACAACTCTCTGAACAAACTGGTGTTGAAATGTTTCAATACCTTTCAAAGGGTATTGAAAGGTGTGGTTGTTCAGTAGCAACAAATTCTGGAGGGTTTTAAAGGGTTCATAATTATTGATAGCCATTTTGGCCAGTAAGCAGATTTTGAAAGGTTTTGAAAGGTCAAACCATGACGCAGTGAAATAAGCTGAAATGTTCATGAGTTGGTTTTTATGTAATTATTTATCTTGATTCATTTACTAACATTTTACCTTGACATGAGTTATTGGCTTAAATTAAGCTATTGTACTTGCCTGGTATGAGTGTTATAATAACGTCTGCATTGCCACGCCTTAAGTGTTAGTTGCCTCCTTGTATGGGCGGGATTATTTTTTGTGATGTCATACCTTCGGAGAGTCAGTATTGATTTTTCCAGGGACTGTCAAGACTTGGAAAACAATATGTTTATTTCTGTCGCTGTATATTTTCAAGGGGACGTAGTTTTTTTAAGGTTAAAACAAAATTTGGTTGCCCATCACAACGGTAAAAAGCACTCAAGGTGGAGGCTGCAAAAGAGAAAAATACAATACAAATCACACAGAAGATAGATATTTATTAACATTACTTTGGAACTGACGGAGATTACAGATAGTAGGGAAACAGGATGCAGGCAGGGAGTTGTATAATATTGCTGATTTTCAAACATTTTAATCATTACAGATGATTAGACTGCTTGTAGTAACCAGAAAGACTACATTATTTCTTTATTTTATTGTAAACATTTATTATATACTTTTGCGTAGCAACATTCAGTTCAATTCACATTTATTTACAAGCTAATTCACACAAAAATGCAGTTGAATAATGGTTATCACAAGCTATGAAGGTATATTCAAAAATTGCATTTTCATGTGAGAACTATACATGGAGCGCCATGGTCGAGCGGTTTAGTGCATCGGATTTGTGTTCTGATGGCTGAGTCGTCAGAATGTGGGTTCAAATCCCAGCCGCAACCGGGGTGCTTGTGTCCTTGAGCAAGACACTTTACCATAATTGCTTCTCTCCACCCAGGGTTAAATGGGTACCTGTGAGGGCAGAGTTGGTTGTTGTGTTTGATTAGCCCATATGCGCTGAAATGGCAGCAATTGAGCTGTATACTCCCCAGGGAGCTGAGATGGTTTCAGGAATGATTTATGAGCCTGATGAGCAGGGGTAATAATGTAATGTGCCTTGAGCACCAGTTTGGTGGATACGTGCGCCATATAAGTCCACACTATTATTATTATTATTAAAATTCATATTCCTAGTTAATTTGCATTAACACATGGAGGCCACTCCGATCCACTAAATTTTCAATATGTTCTTCACCAACCTTTAGTACAGACAAGCCTGCTGTCCTTTCCAAGTAATCTTACAAAATCAACTGTGTGCCACCGAAGGCCACTGTAAATGTTTGAACATATTAGTATGGCCTGCAATGTGAGACCACCAATGGGAGACCACCTTACCCTGCAATCTCAGTGGTGTGTGACTATAGGAGGCCACTGGCAACAGCTAATGGCTTGGAGTGGCCTGAATGGGTTTGTTTCAAAAATTGCACTGATTGTAGGAGGGTTTATGGGAGACCACCTTACCCTGCAATCTCAGTGGTGTGACAGTGCACAGAAGGGTAACCATAGGAGGCCACTGGCAACAGCTAATGGCTTGGAGTGGCCTGAATGGGTTTGTTTCAAAAATTGCACTGATTGTAGGAGGGTTTAATAAATTACAGCTGTTTCACTTCTTTAAAATATAAAGAACACGCGGTGTCAGACTCTTAACATAATAAATACATTTATAAGCTTTTTAAAATCTAAAAGTGCTCAACCAAAAAACAAAAAAAATGAAAAATGCTAATTTGGCCAGAATAGACACAAATCAAATTAGGTTTGGGTTGACATATGGGTTCACTAGATCAACTGTAGTTGCGTGTGGTATGATTGAATGAGTTTGAATGAGTTTTTCCAGTTAAATGCACATTTTACTTTTGAATGAATATACAGGAGAGATACATGTACATATACAAATACATTCCATCTGCCATGGTCACTGCCCCTGCATTTGTTGATCAAGACCTCAGCATAATTGTGCATGTACATATATATATATATATGGCTGTTATTATAATTCATCTTTGAAGGTGTTTGCAGAGAGAGAGAGAGAGAAGACAATGAACACAACACAGTCTTAGTATAGTGAGATCTGACGTCACGGATGACGTTCACCTATTGTCCGAGTTCAGTAATTGCACAAATTGTATTGATGCATTGATCACAGCCATTCTACCCAGCTTTGTCAAAATACAGACAAGATGGCTAATATTAATGATAGTTCTTTTTTTGACTTGCATTATTTTTTCTCTGCAAATTGAACATTACTTCTTTGGCTTATTCAACACAAAATACTCGGTCTTCTGTAAATGAACATTGACATTTTAAAACCACTATACACTATTAGTAATCTAAACAAAGCATAAATAATCATAGCTTTACATAACACTTCAAATACCTGGTGTAAAGTTGATGATTTCTGTCTGTCATTTCAATTAAATTAAATAATTTTCAAACTTAATTTCTGTCATCCAAAGACAGAAATTCCATGAATACGAACAATCTGAATGCATTGTCTCATTAAGGTTCTCATTAAAAAGTTAAAACTTTCACAGGTTGGTTTTATATTTTATCTTGATTCTTCTGAAGTATGCATGCGTTTATAGACATTTTAACAAAGTGTTATAGATGGCTTTCAAGTTTAAATTGACAGATTCTTTAATTGTTTGTAGGAACCGGAAAGTGTTCTGTCAGTGATCTCAAAAAGGATTTACACTTTGTCTTGTTTACTTTTAATTCCATTTTGTAGTGCTTTTAAGCTTGCTTGCCTGCTTAGAAGAAAAATATATTCCATCTCGGTTTCAAACATCATAAATAAGTAAAATTTTGAAAGGTTTTTTATTACTCTCTTCACGAGAAAAAAATCCCCTGGAGAAATTTGATGAAGCCTCGAAATCTTTTAATGGCTAGTTTCTCATTTAAAAACCCACAAGAGGCATGTTATTATTCCGTCTCTAAATGTCATCTTTATTTATATTATCACGGACATCGAGTCAACTATTGTTCAGAGATTTGTAGATCGACTGTATTGTAACCATGTTTATGTCATTATGTCTGTATATAGGACAAGATGTTTAACTGTCACAGACGACACTAACAGTATAGTAATTTTATTTTAAAATGTTTCCAAATCTGTTTTATTAGTGCAGAAACTTTGTTTTCTGTATATCTTGATTCAAAGAGAGTAAGCATACTCATAGAAGCAGTTTTGTCAATATTACCAATGTTGTACCTTTCCTTCAATGTATATCTTGATTCAAAGACAGTAAGCATACTCATAGAAGCAGTTTTACCAACATTACCAATGCTGTACCTTCCCTTCAATGTATGATTCAAAGACAGTAAGCATACTCATAAAAGCAGTTTTACCAACATTACCAATGCTGTACCTTCCCTTCAATGTATATCTTGATTCACAGAGAGTAAGCATACTCATAGAAGCAGTTTTGCCAACATTACCAATGCTGTACCTTCCCTTCAATGTATATCTTGATTCACAGAGAGTAAGCATACTCATAGAAGCAGTTTTGCCAACATTACCAATGCTGTACCTTCCCTTCAATGTATATCTTGATTCACAGAGAGTAAGCATACTCATAGAAGCAGTTTTGCCAACATTACCAATGCTGTACCTTCCCTTCAAAGTATATCTTGATTCACAGAGAGTAAGCATACTCATAGAAGCAGTTTTGCCAACATTACCAATGTTGTACCTTCCCTTCAATGTATATCTTGATTCACAGAGAGTAAGCATACTCATAGAAGCAGTTTTGCCAAATGGTACATGTATATCTTCACTTAAAGGGACAGTATCATCATGATCAAACCAGACTTTCAACAGGGCATGGAAACGGTGTCATATAGTTTAAGATGAAGAGTGACTGAAAGTTACTGGGTCATTTATGCAGCAGCAACGGTAATATGACCTTATCATGTGGGGTATTATTTTCAGTCACTGAGTTAATCTAAAACAAGCACTCCGATTTCATGCCCTGATGGTCGTGATGATGTTGCTCCTTTATTTAAACTTTTTTTTAAATTTAATTTGTTTGCAATCTGTACCCTAGGTTCATATTTTCGAGGAAATTACACATTTTGCTATTTAGGATTAATTTTCATACAATTGTACTGCTTACACTTTTTGGTGGTTTGTGGTTAGATTGGGGCACAGATTTTATCTTTAGAGCAACGCTAGGGACCCTTAAGCTCATCCTAAATTAAACCCTTCCGCCAAATTCCCAGAGAATCTGAGAGATTTAATTCATTATTTTGAATTTTCTCAGAAAGTGTCTGATGAACATTTATCTCCTTGAGGCATTCAAGGTTTCCTTTGTTAGAATCCCCCCTTAATGTGTTAATATTATCAATTGGCGACAGGCACAACACATCGGCGAATCTCTTCTAAGATTATTATATTTCCAGACAGCATATGTTGAGACGAGATTTCCCTTGTTAATTAGCTTAACATAAATTTGGTTCTGCGATCTGCAGTCAAATTTGACATTCTCAAGTACAAGTGTAGTGTACATTTAAGGGAAGGTTACAACATTGTTAATGTTGGCATAACTACTACTAGTAGATTCTTTGAATCAATATCTACAGTAACACTCCTACTACAGTTGAATTTTAGTGGCAATATCACTCAACTGACTGTTTTGACTGTTGACCCAAATGTGCACACATGGGCATTTTTGACTGGTTTTTACCATCATTTTGACCACCCTCAACCATACAAGACAATGCTTCGGTCGACTCATTTTGACCTGTAAATGCACTTACTACACATACGGTTTGATAGTGTTCAACCTTTAAGTGCAATAAGCAAGTATATCAACATTTTGATTGATTTTGACCCTTACAGTCACAGAAAGGTTTTAAACAATAGTAAAGTTGATGATGGTATCAAACGTCCCTTGAAATCTGTCTGAAGTGCTATCATTTGAGTAAAACAAGTCAAATAATTTCCCTACTAAATTTTCAATTTCATGAAATTAAAATTCCATGATGCAATGAATATAACTGATTTTCACGTGTATAAACAACACCATTTATTTTATAAGGTTGGTTTCTGTACAAATCTGTTGGATTTGACAAAAGTAAAAAATCCGGAAAAATGGGTATCGGGCCTGGGTCTCCCTTTGGTCTAGAGGACAAAGCCCCCTGAACCTCCTTTACAGATTCTCCACATCCCCACAAACAATAAACATGAGGTTTGGAGACAATACAGGCTACTTCTTTCTTTCCTTGGTGGCTACTTCTCTTGTTTCACGACTATTTTGAGGCAAAGAATGATTTGTAAAAAATCATGAAATCAGGAAAAATCATGAAATCAGGAAAAATCCTGAGGAATTACAGGCCTGAAGCAATAAAGGAAAAGCAAAGGAAATGCTCAGAACTATAGATTTCACCCCAGCGCTGTTCACAACAGCGGCCCCAATACCCCTAGCAAAATTTACGTTTTTTTTTTTTTTAAACTGCCCAATCACACCCCTGAAAGTATGGAAACCTTTAAGACACAATTACAAACTCACGTTCATGTTAAGTTCCCCCTTAGGTAACATGAGGTGGGTGGGGATTGAGGTAAATGGATGCAAATTACAAACTCATGTTCGCACAATTAGGAACTCATGTTTGTATTCATTTCCCACTGGGTGCCATTGTGTGGGCAGGGATGAGAGGTAGCTACTTAATAATGTAAATATTTAAACTGACTAAAGCCTGATGCAAAAGACTTGGGTTACAGATTCGTTTTTTAGGTGTTCGGGTATGTGCCCGAAACACCTCTTGTTTTTTGTTCGTTTCTTCTTCTTCTTCTTCTCCTTCTCCTTCTCCTTCTCCTTCTCCTTCTCCTTCTCCTTCTCCTTCTCCTTCTCCTTCTCCTTCTCCTTCTCCTTCTCCTTCTCCTTCTCCTTCTCCTTCTCCTTCTCCTTCTCCTTCTCCTTCTCCTTCTCCTTCTCCTTCTCCTTCTCCTTCTCCTTCTCCTTCTCCTTCTCCTTCTCCTTCTCCTTCTCCTTCTCCTTCTCCTTCTCCTTCTCCTTCTCCTTCTCCTTCTCCTCCTCCTTCTCCTTCTCCTTCTTCTCCTTCTCCTCCTCCTCCTCCTCCTCCTCCTCCTCCTCCTCCTCCTCCTCCTCCTCCTCCTCCTCCTCCTCCTCCTCCTCCTCCTCCTCCTCCTCCTCCTCCTCCTCCTCCTCCTCCTCCTCCTCCTCCTCCTCCTCCTCCTCCTCCTCCTCCTCCTCCTCCTCCCCAGCGTAAAAAACACATACTTGCAAACTTCACATGAACTTGAAACTTGGCATGTACTTAGAACTTAACATGTAGATGAAACATGAGTTGTGATGTCATGATAAGGTCATCAGATATCGAATTACGATAAATCAAAGTTTAATATTAAAAAAAAATCATATCTCAACAACCACAAGAGTTAAATTCACAATTTTTGTACCATTGTACAGATCGTTAATTGTCAAAAAACATTTACAAAAAGATGACCCCAATTTGACCTTACTTCTTGTCCAAACCGGAAGTCAAAGTTTAATATTTAAAAAAATCATATCTCAACAACCACAAGAGGTAAATTGACATTTTTGCACCATTGTATAGATTGTTAATTGTCAAAAAATATTTACAAAAAGGTGACCCCAATTTGACCTTACTTCCTGTCCAAACCGGAAGTCAATGTTTAATATTTAAAAAATCATATCTCAACAACCACAAGAGGTAAATTCACAGTTTTTGCACCAACAGACGTTAACGTTTGACTTTCTCCAACACTTCGAATTGATGACGTCATCATTTTAACGTCAAACCCGAACACCTGCGTGTTTGTTTATCGACAAACACTACACGTCTAGTTTTTCCTATTTTGCTTTGTTTTTATTCATGTTGATGTTTTAGGTTTTTTACGGAAAGGATATGCACACCTTTTTTCAATTATCTGATTACACCATTTCAATTCAATTCAATTACATTTATTTCCATTTCACAATTCTCAAGTCAAATTGTACAGATAATAGTATTAGTAAATTTATAAGTATTAGACATAAGAAAGGGTGAAATGGAGGCATGTCGCAGTAAGCGGTTGCTTGTGTTGGGGATGCCTTACAAGACAAGACCATACCAGGCATACGAACGGACAGATGGACATACAAGAAAACAAGAAAACACCAAAACTGCAAATTTTACGAGCCTAAATAGAGTACTGTACAATGATAACAAACAAACTTACTAAGATAATACACATAAGTAGTTTATATAGAACAAATTTATAGGTACATTTTAATTTTATATTTGAATAAATTAAGTGTCAATGAGTTTCTAATATCACTGAATTATTTCTGAATAATTAACCTAAAACTCACTTGATGTGAAGTTGGTGATCATGAGAAACTGTCGTTTGAAAAACTGTTGAATGTATTTAAAATGGATCATGGTCATGATCCATTGAATGGATACAAAAATCTTAATGTATTTTCACTGTTTTCTCATACATCTCTTGGTTGGTTTCTGTACATCTCTCTTGATTCTTATAAGTGTAGATACATTTATAGACATTTTACCAGTGGTGTACAATCCCATGCATAGTAATATGAACTTTCTTTTAGTGAAACAAGCAGCAAGTTGATAGGACTACTCTTTCTTCTAAGGAAGGTTTACGGTAGCACCATGTATAATCTCTTTACAGTTGTAAAATGTGGAATTGTTGTTTTGTGACTCTGTGTATTGATCAGTGTACTCTTAAGAATTAGAGCAATTTTACTAATGAAAAATGTCAAGTTGAAAAACGTGGCCCTCTTCTGGTCAGATCCTTCACAGAGAGAATAACATGATGGTACAGCAAGCCTTCCTTTGTTTATTCTTCTGCACTGCAAAGCTTCAAATCTCATTGAAACTCTTTTGTGATAGACTGGTTGGTACTTGTTAGAATGTGTTTTGCAATTCAAGTTCCATGTACGTCAAAACAGTGTCATCGAGTTTACCAGTAAATATTTGTAAAGCCATGAGGCACTATTTGTAATTATTGGCAAAACTGCTTCTAAAAGTAATCTTCAGGTCAGTGATTTTGCAGGATTTGTTTTATGAATCTTCCTTTGCCTCAAAATTTTCTTGAAAGAAGAGAAATAGTCATCAAGAATAGAAAGAAGTAGCATGTATTGTTCCAAACCTGCAGTTTCTTGTTAATGGGGATGCGGAGAGTCTGTAAATCCTCCAAAATTAAACATCCAGGAGGATCAGGGGGCTTTGTCCTCTAGACCAAAGGGAGACCCAGGCCCGCTACCTATTTTTCAGGATTTGTTACTTTTGTCAAATCAAACCCATGATCCTTACTTATTTTGAATCAAGATATACATTAAACAACCAAAGTTTAAGCTCATTATCTTATGTCATTATAAAAGATTTGTCATATTCATTCTATGCATTGATTTTTGTCAACAAATCATTCAGAAATTGTTGCTGTACTAATTTTACTAAAATTACAGCATCTCCAGACAGAAATACTTCAAAGGAGGTTTGATACCGTCGTCAACTTAACATACACCACCAACTTTTTTCATGTAAAATTGTGAATTTTTTTTTTTTTTTTTTTTTAAATAAACGAAGGAAAAAAATAGTGTGCACAGATGTACATGTACACACAATACTGTTAGATGCAGATCTCTCTGCTGTTGACACTCCAATTGAAATGGCCCTTAAACATGTACTTCATCATGTTAATGGCACAAATATTTACCTCAGTTCTATTTGTGTTGTACAGATAGGTGGAGTTGCTATCGTCAATCTGAAGCTACCTCTCAGATTTCCTAATTGCTCCTAGCCAGACAAAAGCATTTGCAAAACATGCGCATAATTTGAAAAATAGCACGCAGTACACGTAAACATTCTGGCAGTTAAATTAAATTCTTCTGCAATACTTATATAGGCACAGGAACATGGTAAATCTGGTAAAAATGCTGATAAATATTTTTGTACAAAAGAAGGCAACTCAATTGTTCTGGCAATCTGTTTCAGAATTGTTTTTAGAATTTAAACTCTTTTCTACAGTAGGGAAATGCTGATCAGTTACATTAATTGTTGGAAAGATCTAGAAGGCATGTTTATTTTATGCATCTCTTGAATTATGATTTGTGCATTTCATCTAGCATGTTGATATCAAAGAATCATTTAGTTTTATGAAAATATATGAAGTCCAGTCAGCCATATCCAAATATCTTGCACGGTATATATGTGTACACGGTGTGCACACAAATCCCATAGTGTACATGTTAGGGCTATGCTGGGTATCCGGGTATCCGGATACCCGACCGAAACGGTTATTACCCGGTTCCATTTTTCGGTTCCAGTTACCCGTAAACGTCTTTTTAAAATTCGGACTTAACATTTGAGTGGTGCAAACAGAAATCTGTGACTCTTGAACAATGCACTTGTACAGACAATTATCTTTAAATTCAAGAGATTACACTCCAATAAAGAAAAGAGTGATAGTATGGTATCCTCTGTATTATAAAAGTCAATTTGGTACCATTTACAGTACATGTATTTGTACACCACCGGAGGCATGTTTTCAACAAAAATGAAAACGGGTATCCGAAGTTTCCTGATTTCGGGTATCCGGTTCCAAAAATATCCGAAAACGACGCCCCTTAGTACATATACATACGTATTGTCTTGTAAGAATATTGATACAACAGCATGGATTTGGGTCCAATTTCATAGAGCTGCTTAGGAGATCATCTGTAAAATTGCTTACCAGAAAAATTAGCTTTGAAACTTTCTTTGGTCATGAGACAAACTTTCATACAAAATGTATGCATTTTGGCTGGTAGTCTGTTTTATATTGCTTAGCAAAATTCTCTGCTTAGTAGCTCTATAAATTTGGCCCCAGTTATGATTGTCAATGTCACAAACACTGCATCTGCATCCAGCTGCCATTACAATCTGCACCCAATTTGTTTGGACAATTGGTTTCAGACAATTTTTTTTTTTTTTTTTACAGCAAATTAGGTTAATATGGTTGATTTCTATTGTAAACTGTACATGTCATGCTGGTAACTCAAATCAAAGTTCTTTAATTTGCAATGTGTTTATCTGTTAAATATACAATACAGTCAGAGGGCTTGGTCTGTACACCATGGGTGGGCCATAATTGAGCATTATGGGAACATTGTCCATTTGAGAGTGTTATATACAAAGGGTTATGGGAACAATATGATTTGCCACCATAACAACATTTATAGTGGGATTTGTATGGTCCCCACAACCTGGTAACAAGATTGGGTGTACTCTAATAATGCACACAAAATCATTAGAATATTGATCTCCCCAACCACCCCACCCCCTTGTAAACAATTAGGTCGTAATCAAGATTTCAACTCAACATAAAGACGTGAAAACAAATCCTTGTCACAAACAAATCATCGTTTAGTAATTTGCATTTCTGTAAAAGATATTTTGCTGGCATATTTGCTCAGCTTGTAATTAATGATTCCAGACGAGTGCACAATTTGTCTCCATCCCCCCCAGCCCTGATGAGAGAATGCATGTCCTCCAGACAACCCTCAGACCAATCTCTGTAAGATTGACGTCATCACGATGAGATGGTGTAAATAAAGGTTCTCTTTCTACCTTGTTCAACATCAAAGGTTCCTTCTCATCCCGCTCAATTAAGTTATTCACACCACTCCACAAACAAAAAAGAATCAAGCTATTTATGTAAGCGCCATTAAATGAAGTGCACACCATTGGTGAAATGTAAAATGTGTCCAGATTTTGTAAGAATGAAGAGATAATGTACATAAACCAACCTGTGAAAGTTGCAGCTTTTTTTGTTGTGTCGTTAACGAGAAAATAGTGAACATTTTATTTATTTTATATATATATTTTTTTTTTTCGGCATTTTAACGTGGGAAACTGGATCACACGGCTATGATCCATTTCAAATTTGTAATACATCTCATGTTTACTCAAAAATGTCAGAATAATCTCAGTGTGTTTGGTACCATCACCAACTTCACATGAAGAAATTTTTTAGATTATAATTCTGTACGGTTAAATACCGAAGGTGTAGGCTATACTCCCTTTAAAATGGACAAAAAATAATTGTTATTTGGATTTTGGTGAAATACTGTGAAAAATGTAATTGTATTTTTTTTTTTTAATGGGGACTACAGATAATTTACAATTTTGGTGATAATTTACAAATTTGGGAATTTACAAAATTCCCAAATGTTCTCAAATGTCTTCAAATTGATATAAAATTAATGTCATTTTTACTAACAATGTTGTGCACATATACTACTCAAAACAATTTAGGGAACACCGGATTTTTAACATCAAATAGGTTTGAAATGTTCCATGAATCAGGATTTTCATTTGCAACCCCCTCTCTCTTTCAGTAGTCATGTCATGAGATGTGTAATCACCACATGCATCCTTTATCACCTGTTTCATTGTGCAGTTTAAAAAAATAAATAAACGAAGCAAAAAAATAGTGTGCACAGATGTACACACAATACTATTAGATGCAGATCTCTCTGCTGTTGATACTCCAATTGAAATGGCCCTTAAACATGTACTTCTTCATGTTAATGGGCACAAATATTTACATAGGCCTATATACATATACTACTCAAAACAATTTAGGGAACACTGGATTTTTAACATCAAATAGGTTTGAAATGTTCCATGAAAAGGCATGAACCGGGATTTTCATTTGCAACCCCCTCTCTCTTTCAGTAGTCATGTCATGAAATGTGTAATCACTACATGCATCCTTTATCATCTGTTTCATTGTGCAGTTGTTTCTCATCAATTCTGTGAAACATTGTGTTTATCTGAAATAAATGATCTTGCTTTAACTGAGATTATTCCGGTGTTCCCTAAATTGTTTTGAGTAGTATATATACAGGCTTCACATGTATGTATGTGCTAATTATTTTAGTTTCTTCTCACTGCGCACACACTTATATTTTCAGGAAATTAATTGTCTAATCACATTAGCTCATGTCAGTTGTAACTTCTGTGTACCATTACATGACCGCCTTGACTGAGGGGTTGAGGCAAGCATAAATTATCAACATTCTTGTATGCGTGGTAGTACCCAAAATCACTCATGCAATCCAAGCATTTTTATTATTTTCGTTGTTCTAAAATGACTTCACAATTATCCACAATTTGTTTCTGCAGAAATAGATGTCCAATTCTGTTGCTATGGGCTGGGAAACAGATTTAGTCCAATGGCTAACTTGTGCAATTAGTGGTGGGTATTTTGTTTTAGAGAAACCCTGTGTATGCTCTCTGTTTTTGGTAAAGATAAATTTTCTGGAATAGTTATTGGAATAGTTAATGTTTTAGTTCCCCCCCCCCCCCAAAAAAAATGTATTTTTAAAATTCCTTGTGCACTGCCAAAACATCTTGGCAAAAAATTACATCTGAGACTGATTGATATATAGGGACGTATCCTAAGCTGGTCACGTGTGTGTGAACCGCTCATCATGCATACAATGTGTATAGTCCAGCGCACGCTGACCAGCAGTGATATACCACATAAATGCAAACATTTTGCTGTTTGCGCATGGTTACAAGGAAGGATTGCTGGTGACTTTTAAAGTTTACAAAGCTACAAGGAAGGATTGCTGGTGACTTTTAAAACTTAAAAAGCTTCCAACATGGCAGCCTGCAGTCCCATCACATTTGTGGGTTTAATTTACAGCCCATTTGTAGGTGATTTTACACAAGGATTTGTATGAAGCTAATCCTGAATGTATGGGTTTAACAATTCATCAATTTGAACGGTTGCAATTTGGATATGACATAAAACACAATAAAGGGGGCCACTTTCCTACCGTCACGTTAGCAGTTTTTCCAATGGTTGTTATTTATTTTTAAGTACCTGAAACCGACCAAAAAGTGTTTCAACATGTGAATGGACATGCAGGCTTATACTAGAACTAATTTGAGTTGATTTATTTAATTTTTTTAATTTTTAATTTTTTTTTTTTTTTACCCTCAAATTTCCATAAAAATTGGACGGAAAAAGTTACCTCACTTTTCCGTCCATTTGTTGATGGAAATTTTAGGCTAATTAAAAAAATAATAGTAATAATCAACTCTAATTATCTTTAGGATAAGCATGCATGTCTATTCAAATGTTGAAATTCTTTTTGGGTGGTTTCAGATATTTAAAAAAAAATTACAAGCATAAGAAAAACTGCTAACGTGACGGTAGGAAAGTGGCCCCCTTTATTGTGTTTTATGTCATATATACTCTCCATGTACATGTACACACATCATATCATCGTTCAATTCCATCAATTATGCATAAATATCACCAGACAAGACCGGCTTTATGAATTATTCATGGTCACATAATCTGGAGGTGTTTGTTACAAACGTAATGGGATATATGCGTGCTGAATATCAAGGATGCTGTATAAACACCTTTTCCTATGACATCAAAAAGCAAATGTTGTTTGTGAATTATTATCATGTTTGTGAAAAGTTACAAAATACGCCTCATTTGTAAGGACTCCAGAAGTTCGACATCAAAGGCATTCCATATTTCTTTTTGTCTCAAACATTAAGAGATTTTATATGCAGTACATGTACAAACAATGTTTAGAATGAAGTATAAATATGTAAGATAATTAAATCCACATAATTTGCTAAATAAAAGTTCAAGATTTTTCTGTAATGATGTACAGTATCACTCATGTTTTAATATTTATTTTACAGACAATTTTCTAAAATTGTTGTTTTCATTGGAACATTGATTATATAGTTTTAGAAAGGGAAACAAACACTTTGACGTGAGATATTTCACCAAAAAATTGCAGGAAGCTCGGTTTAACAGTAAAACAAGTGCTCAAATGAATTTGTGACAAGATTCACAAGAAATTCATTTTGGGATGTATTTACTGTAAAACAATGCTTTACATGATTATTTTGAGAATTTTGAGCATTCATTTTCCTATCTTCAAGTAAAATAGCAATGTTCTGATGAAGAAAAAAAATCTGGAAATTGCTGGCAAAAACACACATTGTTATGCATCTTTAAGTTACACAGTTATCTTTAAACCCACTAAACATTTCCAAAGAGTACAGAATGTAAATGTGAATATAATAATCAAGGCATATATAACTGCAGCCATTACAGGTATTTGGACATCTACCTCCATGCCGTCTTGTAACAGCTTTTTAGAAACATTTGATAATATTATGCTACAGTTCTCATTATTGTTTTATTATCTTTTTTTAGTGTTGGCACTCGGTAAATCATTTCTGCTACTCAGTTTAATTGACCAATCGCCATTTGTGACATAGCAATGCCTCGAAAGGCCGGTTCTTTCTTCACGCGAACACAAATGTGACGTCAGAATCTGAGATTCACACAAAATGATTCGTATGGATGAACGCATTTGAAATCCTGAAATCATTCCCCAGGTAATTTCCTGGTTACTCACATTACATTTTTGAGGTATTGAGCCCACTCTTTATGTCCTAATTTACTTATATATTTCACTCATCAGTTTTTTTTCACACAAGTTGCATTATACCCAGACCTTACTCGGCACAAAAAAAAAATTTCAGCAATTTGTCATATGTATGCTATATAAGAGAAAAATTATGGTTACTCATGTTACATTTTTCGAACATGCATAAAGTTTCGCTTTTTCTCTTATATAGCATACGTTTTATATATATTTTATGTTAATTATGTATATACAAGGTTTTAGATAATTAAAAATTTATTTCAAAAATTCAACTGCACATTTGTACAGTTTGTAAGAATTTATTTTAACTTTACATTGTACAGTTTGTATAGAAGATCACTTATTTAGCTTGCCTTGCAGATATTTATGCAAGGGTAACGTAATCAAACCCACAGAATTCCTTTATTCATAGCATGCAATTAAACACCAAGACATATAAGTTCAAGGTTGCATCGGGCTTCGGCCATTTTTGTTTATTCATACAGCGTAAACGGTGTGAAGGAAAAAAGCTAATTGGCTCGGGCCAGCAAGGGGAGGAGAAACTGAGAACATATCCACCATAAAATGGAGCCAGCTTGGCATACCGTCCTATGAGCAGTTGGCATGGCATTCTCTTTTGCAAGGATGTAATCTGTTTGCGAAATGACAAGACCAGCTGAAGTTAAGCCATGTCTATTACTGGCAATTACATCCCAGACTCGTGACGAGAAAATGATGAATATGTACTTTGCTAAGTACCATTCACTGTCACACACATCTATGTGTGTTGTTACTCTACTTTTATTATTACTTAAGGCCAGCCTACAAAGTTTGGTAAAATGTCCGTAAATGCATCCATACTTTATAAGAATCTAGATATAAAAACTAACCTTTGAAAGTTTTAGCTTATTTCATTGTTATTATTGTGTCAGAAACAAAAAAATGATGATAGAAATTTATTTTGAAAACTATTTGATTAATTTCACTGAAATGATACACCAATTCAGATTGATGTAAAACTTCTCATCATTTATGTTTTTGAGGATTGCAAATAGTGTGTAGTGGCTTTAATAGATTTGCAAAAGTACAATTGTTTGGTTTTCATAAAAATAAGAAGCGAGATTGAAAAGTCTTGTCTTTTGTGATTCAGTAGATTTGTAAGAAAGTGATGTTTCTTTACCTGTAAATGTGGTCTTCAATAGATTTGTAAGAAAACATTTTTAATTTGATTTCTTTCTTAAAAGTTAATAAGACTGCATTGGTTTCATTTTTTATTATTTAAAAAAAAAATTATTTTTTATTTACTAGATTTGTTATAAAATGATTTTTTCGTTTTTGTAAAGGTTAGCTAGATCATTGAACAGGTTGCAAGTCCGGGCAAGTTGTTTTCTATTATAGTTTTGTCATTAAGGAAGGGATGTTTTTGTTTTTTCCAAAAAATAATTGAGACTGAATTTTTGAGCAGTTTGTAAGTCTGTTAAGATAGTGATATTTTTGTTTTTGCAAAAAGTTAGCAAGATTTAGTATTCTTCTTGTGATCGAATAGATGTGTATGAGGGCGATGTTGTTGTTTTCTTCTAAAAAGTGAGTGAGATTGAACATTCTGTCCAGTGTTTTCCTTGCATAATCTCAAATGTGTACTGAAATACTAGTACAACCCTCTTGAGCTTGACTTTGTACTTGATATTTTTTTTGCGTGGGAATCATTGACGTCGCAGTGGCTATCATCACCTCTGACCAATCAATAAGCAACGTGCGATGTATCCATGCTGGCATCGTCTGTGTCTTGGCTTTGTGGTTGAACGATTCTTATTTCCTGACAATTTCCCATCATTCTGCCGCTTCAGTTCTTATTCCTGTGACACTTAGACATGTAGAATTAATTTCATTCTGAGAAACAAATCTTATGCTTCTGTCGGATACATATAAGCAGCATTTTAACCAGTTCGCGTCGGAGGCCGTGTATACACGCAATTTTTTTTTGGACAGCGGATCGGAGAGCGTCTAAACACGCCACAGGATTCTCGGGAATATTTGTATAGATTCCCGGTCGACGTGGCAACGAGCCATAAGCATACGGTGGAAGTCACGCTCTGGTGAGCACCATTGGTCGTGTTTGTGCGGTAAAAATAAACCCGCCACAGGGTTCGGAAAAACTTTTTTATTCCCGGTGCGAACTGGTTAAAATGAAAGTTCCCAAATGAATCAGCATGAGTTAGAAAACCTCTAAATATCCTGGTAAAACAACATAAGCATCAATTTGTTGAAAAAAAGGGTAAAGCGGGGGGGGGGTAGAATTTAAGTATTCATTGACACAATTTTTACATTTTCAAGACATGCAAAAAACCCACAAATTCTGTACATCATGGCAGGTTCATCATAATGCAAAATAAATTGTGACGTCAAAACCTTGGATCACAATAGTTGAACTTGCATGAATCATTTGCCGAGAATTTATGAGGATTTATTCTTGTTAAATATGAACTGGGTGAGGATGATTCTATTACCAATAAATTTTCACAAATTTTAAAGGTGGGTGAGGGCTATGGCTATATCTGGATTGGTGTATTTGTGAATGCCAGTATCTTCCGGGGCTCTGCCCTCTGTACCCAGGCAGCCCCATAAGACCCCAACCTATTGGTTAGGATTATTGACTTTTGTTTAATCAAACCCCTGCTCATAGTCACAGATGGCAGTCCATAAAAAGTGGTTTTGTTATCATTATTAGTAATTAGAAATTGTCATCTACTAGAGTTGGCCCTTCCAGTGTTTGGCCTTGGTCTATAACGATTGGGCTCTCGCATATACTCAAGGAATGGAGCTAATTGAAACGGTACATCAGGCTGACTTGTGCAGGACTTCCATGGTCAAGTCTGCATATACTGTCTCAAGCAATAGCCAAAACGATGGCTGAAACACATTGTAAATGACGATAACGACAATATTATGCATAACTTAAATACTCCTAGATAAGCCATGCCCAGGGAATTAAACATAAAAACATACGTGAAATTACAAGAAATTAAATTTAAAGGGACAGTATTGTCACGATCAGAGCAGACTTTCGACATAACATGGAATCAGTGTCCTAGATTAAGATGAAGACAGCGACTAAAAATTACTACTCATTTATGCAGCAGCAACGGTAATATGACCTTATCATGTGGGGGTATTATTTTCAGTCACTGAGTTAATCTAAAACTAGCACTCTGATTCCATGCCCTGTTGATCGATAAAACTAGCACTCTGATTCCATGCCCTGTTGATCGATAAAACTAGCACTCTGATTCCATGCCCTGTTGATCGATAAAACTAGCACTCTGATTCCATGCCCTGTTGATCGATAAAACTAGCACTCTGATTCCATGCCCTGTTGATCGATAAAACTAGCACTCTGATTCCATGCCCTGTTGATCGTGATGATACTGTCCCTTTAAGGATAAGGTCCAATATTTCACTATGCACCTGGAATTAGGAAAAGAGAAAATGCAGATTTAAACCCAAAAAAATTATGGATAAAGTAATGATTCACATGGAATATCTGTCTTTAACCATCTGGTAATCCTAACATCAGAGTACCAAGTAATACCAAGGATTTTATAAGGGTCTGTGGCAATATTAACAAGAAGCCCTGTAGTAGTACACAATGTACTTATACACTGTGCTTCCATGCCTTCAGCTATGTTAATGCACACACAGTACCTCATCTTATTAAAGCACTGAGAGACATATAAAAAGGGGGAATTGCATATGAGCCCTTGTCTGGCAACAAACAATCAAGACAGTCACATCAATATCCCGCAATTTTCTACACATAGCCAAAAGAATTATGCACAGTAATTGGGATCAAGTCTTGAGCAAACTGCTCCGGAATTGGGAACCTCGGATTGTATGGAAAACAGCTGGTAATGGACTTGATAATATGATCGTATAGCTGTATCCCCATCTGTGAATGCATAGGTAAAGATGATGATAAAATTACTGTTTATTAGCCAACATTTGTTTTTGTGGATGGCTCAGATGACATTAAGATACAGGAGATTTTATTGTGAACATTTGTTATTTTTCCATGTAGGCCTACCACTTTTTTTTTTATTAAAAGTAAACTTGAAGAAAAGCTATCACCTAACAGTAAAACCATGTTTTGCCATGTTATTGGGGGAAATCTTTGGGAGTTTGGTACAAGAAAAAATGTTGGGATAACATGGAATATTGGAATATGATAATTCATTGAAAATTGCAATAGCAGTTATTTAAGTAGATGAAATATTTGAATTGAACCAAAATCCAAACCTAATATTATGGATGTTTTCAGATTTACCTGTAATTCCAACAGGGCTTGATTTCCATCAAGGTTATTATGTTTTGCCTAGCAGTGCCCATTGAAATGTGCTCCATAGACTTTTGGGATTTTCTAATGGATGTGCCCTTTATTAAGGACAACTTACTGCGACAAGAACACAGAGATCCATTTCACTCTTCCTTGGTTCACAGGGCTCAATATTTAATCAAAATCAACCCTGGGTGTGGCAAGGCTTCTTACCTTGCCAGATCGGGAAGACGTCACATTGGAAAAGGCATATCTAGATCTTTATCAAGCTACAGTCATCCTTGTCACTTTTCCAGAGTGCTAGGCAGTGATCATAACACTGATTCTCAGTACATGACAAGGGGCCAGTCTATTTTCCTGCAAGCCTCAGTTTGAAAATGCATGGTAGATAATCTTGGCATTTGTTGCATGATGTAGTTGTATCTAAATACTAGTACAGAAATTCTGTTTGTTACACCCAATGAAATTAATAGTATAAACTGTAAGAACAGCACGTCATGCATACTATTTAGAACATATTATGTCACCTCATAACAATGCATTCCAACAAACCTTTTCACCATATTTGATAACCAGTATGCACGTGTTTATGAAGATAATTATGCGCCGCTGCAAATAAACTTCTACATAGCGTCATCAGTGACGTATTTTGTGACAAGTGCTATTTAAGGAGATTATTGATCAGCAAATGCATTCCAGTTCTCTTCTAGAATGTGTTTATGCTTTGTGTGTATACACATTGACAACTGAATATCCCAATCTTTGAAAAATGTACAATAAATTTGATTTTATTCATAATTGGTATATTAATTTCCTTCCCCCAAAAGTATTAATAAAAATGAAATAAAATTACAATGTTTTCTTGTTTAAAGATTGGTATTTGGTAATGTACATGTACGTTCATTTCAACCAACTAGTCTTATATATCATAAAATCAATCTGTTGAAATGTCATCACAATAAGTGGTTGTATTTTTGAGAAAACATATAAAAACATGTTTTTTTCTTCTTCTTTTTTTGATGTTTTGCTAAACGTTGCCCTCCAGCAAGTTTTTGTAAAATGCAACGTAACAATGCCTGTTTTCTCTTAGATGAAAAGCACAGCAGATGAAATCACAGCAGATAATAATAATAATAATAATAATGTGTGGATTTATATAGCGCACGTATCCACCAACTAAGTGGTGCTCAAGGCGCATTATATTATTATCCCTGCTCATAAGGCTCATAAGGCTCATAAATCATTCCTGAAACCATCTCAGCTCCCTGGGGAGTATACAGCTCAATTGCTGCCATTTCTAGCGCATATAGAGCAAACCAACTCTGCCTTCACAGGTACCCATTTAACCCCTGAAATCACAGCAGATGAAATGATTTCTCAAGATGATTGGTACAAACTAAGTTTTTTTAAGATAAAAATTGGTTAATGTGATAATCTGGTAATTACCAATGTTGTACCTTCCCTTTAATTAATAAAACCTTGATGATAACTTGTATCAGATAAAAAATACAAATTAGGAAAAATAAAAAATAAATGTCTGACGTTTGAGACGAAGATTTATGACTGCCCCGGGGGGGTGGTCATCGTCTGTTGGCCATCTGAGCTCTTATGGTTTGGGAGGAAGCAGTTGAGTGAGTCCATATCTGTCAGATTCAGTTTTAATAAAGTGGAAATTCTCCCGTAGCGGAGGCAGTGTGATCGCATTTAGTCTGGTTGTTCAGGAATAAGAGTAATCCAGCCATGTGTGGTGACGGTGTACAATTTAATGGAAGGCCACTTCATCTTCCTGATGTGATTTGTTTATCCAATAAAATTGGAAAATGTGTTATCATTGAGAGAGGTTTCAACTACGGTAATAGAAGTTTTTTTTATTGAATTCAGACTCATCCTTGATGTACTCATTAAAATCTCAAACATTAATTTGACAAAAAAGTCCTCAAAGACGTCTCTTAATATTTTTCTTTTTGTTTTATGATTTTAGTTTTTCAAACCTCTGGTTCATTTTGGAATCAACATATTTTTTTACAATTCATTAGAGAATTAACTTGGTCACCATAAACCATCCTTGGTTATACTTCCACCATAACAAGTGTCAAATCTTATTGATTGTTAATTTGTTAATATAAGAGTCAAATTTCAGTGATGTTGCCATGATGATGAATCAGTTTATTTGTTTCACTAATCACCAACCTTTGGTAATCACCTAGGCCCAATTTCACAGAGCTGCTTAGCAGAAAAATGTGACCCGTTCTGGAAAAACCCGAAACATCTCGGCATTTACTATAATGCATAACAGCCATGAAAAGGTCAAAATCTGACCCTAGGGACCGTGTACCAGTTTGAGATTTTCATGTCACCATATAGAGCATTTTTCTCTAGGTTTTGATGGAAAAAGAAAAATCCTGAAACATTGTTGGGAACATTGTTAATTTTCACGATAAATTTGGGAGGTCACTCCGAAAAGTTGGGTCCAAGTTTAGGGTTTTGCCAGAGTCAGTCACAAATTTGCTTACAAGAAATATTTGCTATATTTGTGTATATGCAGTGCTATACACATGTCGGTGTAGGGCAAAATTAAATCAATTGTATATATCTCCCAATGCAAGAATTTCACCAACCTACATGTATATATATCGCGGAACCCGCTGCTATATGGGATTCTAGCCGGCCAATTGTCATCGGGCAGGCTCGGTGGTCGAGAGGTAAGACGTCTGCAGGAGGTCGTGGGTTCGAATCCTGCCCGAGTCGCCTGTGTAGTTTTTTCACAGACACTCGGAAGGCGCTGAGTATGCAGTGCTATACACACGTCGGTGTAGGGCAAAATTAAATCAATTGTATATCTCCCGACACAAGAATTTCACCAACCTATAAATATTTGCTTAGCAGATTTTGTTGGTTACCAGTCAAACTTCCACACGAAATGTATGCATTTTGGCTGGTAGTCTGTTTTAAAATGCTTAGCGAAAATATTTGCTTAGCAAAATTGTCTGCTTAGCAGCTCTGTGAAATTGACACCACCTGATTACAAAATCACTGAATTATAATCTAAAAACTTACTTAGGGAATTGTTTGGTAAAAAAAGAACCTTTTGTCCTTGAGAATCCTAAAGGTATGCCTTTAACTTTCTGTGGTTTGATAGCAATCAAAACTGTCTGCATTGCATGGGCGTGTCAAATCTATTCCTGTTGTCCTGGTGGGAAAAACATTTCTCATCTGTGACAGAGACGATGTATAAACAATGCTGGAAAATGTCTGGCACTCCATGGGGATCCCTCAAAATTGTCTTCCGCTTCCGCAGTTTTGTCGGCTGGGTATCGCAAATGAAAGATCACGGGAGTCATTCTTTATGCTGTTAGAAGGAATGCGTGACAGTTTACCAAAGTGAAAGATTAGTAAATGGTGGACTCTTGCATATTAAGCCTTGCTCAGATATATGTGCATGTACATATGAATGCAAGAATTATGCCAACCAAAAACAAGCTTACAGTTATTAATGGGTATCTTTTGGCCAAAAGGAAAAACAGAACAAGTTTTATATTCTTTGTGTGAGTCCCTCGGGTTAGTTTACGGTTTTTTTATGTATCATTCTCTTTTTAATGTTTCCACTGCCATGGGAACATTAAAAGTAGCTTTTTATTCAAGTTTCCTGGATTATTCAAATTTCATGGATTCTAAAAAAAATTTTTTTTATTTTGATTGGATCAATTTTTCATGGGTAAAAGTGGCCATAGCATGAAACATATACAATATTTAATTCAGTTTACTACCAATAGAGAAAATTCATTGGAAAAAAGGAATTCAAACTGGAAATAGTTTTACTTTTCTAAAAAATAAAAAAGACAGTGCCTCAGACAAAATTATTTATAGGGAAGATTGGTACATCTCGAGCCTTACACCAAGTAATTAGTTTTACACTATGAATTGACAATTTTGTCATTGTTGGTTAACAAATCCTAAACGTTACCTTTACCCATAAAAACTGGTAAACTAAATACACTTTATGGTAAACATTTTGTTATTTTTGAATAACCAGTCCGAAACCTTACCTTTAAACCCATAAAAACTGGTAAACTAAATACACTTTATGATGACGTTTATTGACGTAATTGAAGCCCCTGGCGACGTTGTTATTTTCATCAGTTCTCTTCATGATAATTTCATTGTAAAATTGCAACGGTGTTGCCATACATGTACATGTACACTTAACTCTGGAAGGGACTGTACAACAATGGTATTTAGTAATGCACATGTACGTTCATGTCAAATGTTCTTGTTTGGAAGAAATATATCATACAACTAACCTGTGAAAGATTCATCACAGGAGGTGCCCACGTTTTTGAGAAAACAATGAAAATAATTGTGTACAGGGAAACTGACAAATGTGGAAGCAGTGTGACATATTTCTTTGAGCCATAATATATCAACTAAAACACAATGTTGAAGTAGGAAAAGAATAAATAGCCATTTTTTTTTTTTTTTTTTTTTTCATAAGGTTTGTTTTTGCACATAGGTTTAAGAATCGACAAGATGCAGGTCAAATTCACTGATCAATAACTAAAAATATCCCATGTCTTAGATTGCTCCTTGATCCACGGAAGGGCAAAGGTAAGGGATGATTGTGGAGAACCCTTGGAGGCCTCCGATGCTCATTTGTAGTCCGTCTCCAGATGGATAGAGGGCTAAAGGCTCGAAAATAAATCATCGTTTCACAAGAGATTCTGATGTTTATTTTGACTTATGCTGCACAGTGTCCTGTGAAATTGATAACTAAAAATAGTGTGATTATAAACCTCATTGTGTACTCATGGTGTGGGTTTATTTCGCTCGGAGTAATAGTGTTAGTAACTTATCATGCGAGCCGCAAGCTGTGGATTCACAGAAATAGAAACACTGATAAACATCCCCCCAGCAAGTGTATCACTGGTCTGTACAATGTATTCAGGCTATTTTCTGATCAGCAAATGGATTAGAATGTAAATATTTGTTTCAATTCTTCAAAGTGCAATAACAAATAAATGGAACTAAAAGTATATGTATCGTTAAAAACTGATTAAGGCCCTCCAAAAAAGTCTGCAGTTTCTGCTCTCTGCGCGTCGCCTCAGACCCATGCTTCGGCATTTTTAATTTTCTTTTTTGTTGTTGCTATAAAACGATGTCCAATTGCTGTCAAAATTGCTGGATTGATTGGAATTCTGTCGTGCTGTGTTTTAAAGAGGGACTGACATCCTTTACTTAAGGCGTTTTGTAATAAAATATTGTTTTTGAGACCCACCTGTGTCTATTTAATCATTGATTTCTGAGTACAAGTATTTTAAAACAATGTTTGAAGTGTTTGGGGGAGGCAACCCCGCCCCATGGTGGAAGCTTCAATTGCATAAGATATGTGACGTAAGGTCGGGAAGATCCGATGTGTACATGATGTACATGTACATACATACATACATTTCACACACGTAGCGTCGGTTTCATTTCTTCCGTGATTTTTGTTTCCGGAACTAATAAAATGCCGGGAAGACGTGTTTCTGCAGGATGCAGCAACACCACCAAAGACGGTGTTAGCCTTCATCTGTTCCCAAGTGACCCAAAATATCGCTGTATTTGGACGAGCAAAGTTCGACTGACAAGAGTAAAGTGGTCAGGTCCATCGGCAGCGATCATTTTGAGCCGAGTTTTGAGCCGAATTTCTCTTCCCGACATGGCGTCACGAACAGCTCCTCCGTGCAGGGCGGGAACAACTAGTAAAAGTGGGGGCATTTTTACAATGGTAAAATAACACTCTCAAAAACAATAAAAACACAAAACAAAAATTTTATTGATCTTTTACTGATATAAAAGAATAAAACGATCACATATTTAACTGTTTGATTTAAATCCACGACAGTCCCCCTTTAAATGACTTTTTCACATAGGGGTATGAACATTTGTCTGATTTGTGAGGCCTCTCTTTGCCACCATACTTTGTATATGGGAAATTTGGTCGCCGCGTATACATGTATCACATATTTCCCTGTTAAAAAAAAAATAGAGCTCAAGTGTTTGTTAGAACAAATATGCGGTGTTCGTGTCAACTTCCGGATCATTTTTTATTATAACAATATCAATTTCATATTCAAAAGACCTAGCAATTTTGCGTTAGAATGCATTGAATTTGAACTTCCTGTTTAGACCGGAAGTAAAGGTCAGATCAAGTGATTTGAAGGTCATATATATGACATAATGAAATTTCCTCATGATTATGAAAAATGACGTTAGTACCTGCTTTGGTTCAATATCTAAGATTGGATTATTCCCTTTTTAAAAATGCTGCTAGGGGCGCTTTGAACTTTGATGACGTCATCAACAACAAAAAATTTAAAGAAGATGTCACTAATCACTTTATTCACAAAAGTCATATTCAAATTTCCTATGGTTTTTGAGATAGAAAATTATTATTTTTCTAAACCCACTGCTAGAGGGCGCTGTGACAGGTGATGATGTCATCAGTCTCATTTTTGAAAAAGTTACATGTCAATAGTAATTTCGTCCATGGAAGGCACGCCCAAATACCATATCATGTTGGCTGCAGACTCCATAAAAGTGCTTCAGAATATTTTTTCAGTTAAACTTCCGGGTTCGACTGGAAGGAGAGGTCAGATTGGGGTCATGTTTGTATACGAAATGTCATATAATTCAAGATCTGTAAGATGATGCAAAGATTGTGTAAATATCTTTTCTGGTTCATGAGATATGATTTTTTGAAATATTAAAATTTGATTTTAGTGTATTTCGATATCTGATGGCATCACCATTATGTCACAACTTTACCTGAAACTATATTATGTCATAACTTTATTGACAACTACATGTTATGGTCTAAGTATGTGTCAAGTTTGAAGACTCTGTGAACTTTCGAACTATGTTTTTTTTTTTTTGGATAAGTGTCATCGAGAAGAAGGAGAAAGAAAAAAAACAAAAATAGATTACCAAACAAAAAATCACTGCGCTGATTTTGAAGCCAACCAATGACCAGAAACCGGAGACTTTTTGTTTGTTGGCCTAATGGCAGTCCATCCTAGTTTTAATATCCTTGTGATATCTGAACTTCAGAAATTGTATCTGAATTGTTTTGCATGAATTCTAGATGTACAAAGAAAATAGCCACCATGTGATTAATACAACAATCTAAACACCTCACAAAAAGAAAGTCCCCACCTGTATGACCACTTGGCAAATGAACATTCCAATAATGAGGTCTTTAGTTTAAAAGTGCTCCAAGACATTATGTAACAGACAAATAAAGCTGATGACAAAAGGGATAACCCATTTTGCTTGAGTTCAGGGGCGTTATTTTGAGCCACAATGCAAAGTTGTGAGAAATGAACAGGTACCCCCACACAATCAACCGAGTTGTGTGCACTGATGCGCAACGTTATCCGCACAAATCTTGCTTGCAACATGTGTGTCGATGATCAGGCTAAATCGTCATATCATGTTTATGCTCATAAGTCTCTAAAATTTAAAAATATTTTTAAAACATACAGGTGGGGACTTTCTTTTTTTGAGGTGTATAGATTAGACTCCGCCCACCTGGAAATATCAGTCACCTGTGTGACCAACATAGTAGCAATTGTCAGGGAAAGACGTGACCCTATTGGTCAATCCATGCCATTTGATTGACAGATTGAATAGGTGTATTGTAGTTATACATCAAGATAGGCCTACATAAACAAGAAGATCTACCTTAAACAAAATTACAAATCGTAATTATGTATTTTTTTGATGAAGAAAAAAAAAACTTGCATGGTTGTGTTTTTAATTTCATTAATATTCTAAATGATGGTTGGTATATACACCGGCATGCTGCAATGGACTTGGGTTTGATATTAAACTTGGTGGAGGAAGCTACTGTCGCAAGTTGTTGATTTATTGTCCAAGTGCCTGTCTGATCTCTGGAGGCAGTAGCTTCATGCAGAGGGATATATATGCCCTCAGTACAGCTCAGTACGACGAATCAATTGTGGATTCCCAACCAACTGTGTAGTCTTATTTCCCACTTGATGTAAAAATACCCCCTGTTCATTAGCCAGCCAAGTAGTTAATCACTCCCCATAACACCTGCTATGGGCAACGCTCGCAATCACATGCAACTCTTTCATTTCCTTACTGTTTTCTGTCAATCCCGATGTATTCTTTTTCCTTTCTGCTGTATTCGGAAAGCATTGTTGATTTAAGCAGCTCGGCGCAGCGTCTTAGACATTCGTCATGTGTTTAAAGGGAGTCTACACGTCTCTTTGATAACTGCACAATTACAATCTTACTTGATGTGAAGGTTGTAAAACCTGGTACCAAACATCCTAAATTAAGAAAATTTCTGTTTGAAAATTATCTGTACTTGCCCAGTTAAAACAAAATCATAATAAAATGATGATTGAGAAAGTAATTACACTAAATAAAATATCATTTGACACGGAATTTCACACAAGGATGTATAAAAATCCTGTTTGTCTGTTTTAAATGGATTGCCTTTGGTAATCACACCAAAGTCGAAGTTGGTGATGGTCACATAACATCCTATTAAAATTATTCCCTCTGACATGCTGTCACTTATGAGAAAACGTGAAATGTACCGGTATAACAAATTAGAAATGGATCATCATTGTGATAAATTGTCCACATTAGAATGAATGCAAAACAATATGAATGCATTTTTGGAGATTTTCTTGTTAATGATATAATGAAATGAGCTGAAACTTTCACAGGTTGGTTTCTCATAGCTACATTTGCAGACATTTTTTTCCAATTCCCTTTAAATCACATCCATAAGAGCTCAATCATCCTGTCGCATCCGTTCACACATTTTGCATCAGACGAATGCCTGTAGTGATCTTCTGTTTTTCCCGACAGGTTTCCACCCAACACAAACATTTTAAAGCATTCTCCAAGTACCAAAACAGATTGCATGCCCAAGAGTTGTTTGTTTTTCATAGTTATGTACATTTGCATAAAAAGACAGAGAAATGGTAAACTTGTGGTCTTGAAATTACAGCACACGGATTGACCAATAAGGGGACATGTTTCCCCTTCCCTTTCTGTCATTCAGGCCTGTGACTTTTCAGGATTTGTCCTGATTTCAGGATTTTTTATTTTTTTTATTTTTTTTTTTTTACAAATCTCCCTTTGCCTCAAAATTTGCCACCAAGTAAAAAAGTAGCCTGTATTGTGTCCAAACCTCTTGTTTCTTATTTGTGGGGATGTGGAAGGTTTGTAAATCTTCAAAATGAAACATCCAGAAGGTTGAGGGGGCTTTGTCCTCTACTCCAATGAGAGACCCAGGCCTGCTACCCATTTGTCAGGATTTTTTACTTTCGTCAAATCACACCATTGGTCATTCTCCATACAATTATTGAAAAATTACCATAACTAATTTGGAACGATGCCTTCATTTTTGCCTCTCCTCCTTTGTAGGACCCCTCCACCCCCGAATCTATCCTTCCCCCACCCCCGCCCCTCCTGCTTCTGTCCTCCTGTTCAAACAGCATGTTTCATTTGCAGTTTTGGGCCAAGACATTTGTGGGAATTTTATTCTACACACCACCGGCCATGCAAACAAACATCTTTTAGAGAAGGTACAATTAACATACATATGTAACATGTGGGTAATGTCAGCAAAATTGCTTCTATAAGTATGTGTACTTTCTTTGAAACAAGATACTGTGAAAGTTTAAGCTTAGTGCAGACTGTGGAGTCTTAAGTCATGATAAAGCATTCACAGTGTTTTGAAGAAGACACTCTGAGCAATAAGACATTTGTCTCCATGCTCTCAGTCTTTGCCTTTGTGCTCCTTGAAATGTTCCCACAGACACATTGACTTACTGTTAATGAAAGTGGCCCTTTCCAATGAGAAAAGTGCATTGGACTTATGCCTCTACAAACTCATAGTTCAAGGCTCAGTACATGTATACACAGGAAATGTAAAATCCCCTCAGTCCATGTTTTTAAGGGGAAAAAATATCATTAATCCATTCTTAACAACATCCTCCCGGTTCTTTATACAAATCAAAGATTATAGACGCAGGAACATGCATTGCTAATTTAAAAGCACATTTGGCTTGGCAAATTTTCTATCAGTCACCAAAAATTTATTTATATTGGAGGTCAGATTAAGAAATGCATTATAAATGACGCCAGTACTGTATCTCCAGTCTCAGACCCATAAAATGTGAATATCATTGCGATGTATCCTTATGAGGTCGTTTGATTGACCTAAACAGTGTCCATCTTGAATAATGTATGGACCATCCGTATCAGAGGGACTTGTTTTTGATGTGCTCAGCATTTGTTGACATTCAGAAAGCTTATATTTAACCTATTCAAGGGACTACAACATCACGATCAGAGCAGACTTTCAACAGTGACTGAAAATTCCTATGGCAGAATTCCAATTAATCCATTAAAATTTCTTCATAGCAAAAAAAAAAAGAAAATTAAAAATGCAAACGCCCAGGTCTGAGGCGACGCGCGCAGAGACCAGAAACCGGAGACTTTTTTCTTCTTTTTTTGGCTAAAATTAGCACTCCGATTCCATGCCCTGTTGATCATGACGATATTGTCCCTTTAAATGCATTTATTTTATCCCATCTCTTAAAATCAGCAAAAAGGCAAAATCGCAGTATCACGATTCATGCTTCAGACGAACTTTGAACCTCATTTGAAATCCCTGTCTAACAATAATGGCCAATCGAAAGCTGTCACTCAAAATACCATTTTGACCAATCAGATTTGTTGAATGGCTGTGACGCAGATAGATTCCAAGATGGCGCTGTTTCTATGGAAACCCAGCCGGGGAATGGGAACACTCATTACACCCAACAACCAATTCCCTGTATCAAACCCCTAATCCCTTTGTGACCTTTGTCCTCGATGTTTGATCTTGCCAGTCCCTGCCCTAACCACTTCAGTCTGTGCCTGCAGCAACATCTGCTGTGAGATTCCACATTTTACTTGTCATTAATTCCTCGCCTGCAATTCAGTGTGGGCAGAGTCCAGCATCTCAACACATGTACAAATGTTGGCATCTGAAGGTTTTCACATAAACACCCATCTATCACTATGTCATAATGTACAGTACATTTTTGGAGGGTAATTAGTGGTTTTTTTACTGATTGCTTTACTCTTTTTTTATGTAAATCCCAAATTAGTGTTTTCATATATAGTTTTTGTATTTATTAATTTTTTTAGGGTGGGTAATGTAGGTAGATTAATACATAATTTTTAAACTGTTATCGCCCATAATACATATGACATGAAGTCGATAAAAGATTTAGTTTAGTTTTCTTTTATCATGTACTGCAGACTTTTGTGCATGGCATTTTTGTTAACTTTTATTCTCCAAAAATACAATTACATAAAAAAAAAGGTTGTTGGTCAGCTCTTTACTTTAAGTTCTCATTACTTTAAGTGGGAGTTGGTAACTGCAATTACTATACCTCATACATATTCATGATCGAGAGCCGAATTCTCACTGGTCCATTCACCATCACGTGCCAGATGCTATTTTGGCTATTTACCAAGCGCCCGCGAGTATTCACGCACGGGGTAAATATGCATGCGCAGTAGTGCGTAGAAGACTGTCGCATCGGGGAACAGTCCTGGCGGGGAACAGTCCCAGTGATCTGTTCCCCGCACGCCGGCGGGGAACAGTCGCACGGGTGTAGTACGCATGCGCGAACATCGCCCTAGCTACATTATATACATGGAAGGATGGCGGCACACGTAAATGTCAATTCGCGTTTTCCCGAGCTCAATGATGTCGAACTAGAGAATATTGTGAATATGTATGAGGTATAGTAAACAAATATAACATGGTTTATTTCGGGTGGACAGTCGATATTGGCTCCCCTCGGTATTGGAAGTTGAGAAACTAGTTCCCTCGGCTTTGCCTCGGGAACTAGTTTCTCAACTTCCAATATCTCGGGGAGCTAATATCGACTGTCCACCCTCAAACCATGTTACATTTGTATAATACCTTATTTTTCCACCTGTTTATCCTCAATGGGTGAATGAGTATCTCCCAGTTGGGATAGTATAGTTAACATTTCCCCCTGTAATCATAAATACCAGTTCATTAGACATATGCACATACTATGATCTCCCAGTCGGGATAGTATAGTTGACATCACCCTCCTCCCCCCCCCCCCCACAGTATGCATAAATACCAGTTCATTAGACCAATTCAAATGCTATATCCCCCAATCGGGATAGTATAGTTGACATCAAACCCCCCCCCCCTTCACTGTACGTGTAAATACCAGTTCCTGAGGGCAATTCACACACTATGATGCAATTAATCATCTAATCTTGTGATACTCTACGACTTGGTTATAAATATTAAATTGACAAATCTTTTTCAAGCACAAATAAATAATAATTAACGAGTGCTGGCTAGGCAATATTTTGTTCAGATTTTCCCTTATTTTCCCTTATTTTCCCTTATGTTTTACATCGTGCTTGTATACGGTACTCCTATGTAAATTCTAACACTATAGTAGTACTTCATTCTTACCAGTACAAAAAATTATTCTTGGTGATTGTTAAAAGGTTGTTTATATGAAATTATGGTATTCAATGCATGCTAGCTAAAAACACTCATTGTCAAGACACAACCTTGACTTTTTTTATGTAATTTCATGAACTCGCATATTAATTAATGGAGGTTGCTCCATCAAGCTTTGGAATTTACTTGTCTGGAATGTATAGTCACATCAATTATAGTCACATCAATATTTCTCTTTGACAATGTGATTGATTGAGCCCTAAAAAAGCTGAACTTATACATTCGGTTTTGAAATGTAAAAAAAAAAAACCGTAAGAATCATGGGTGAGATTGCACTACAATCTAATGATGTTTGATCAAGATGGTATCAAATACAGCATCTTCCGTGCTGCTATCTGCAAGTACATGAACACTAAAATGAAAACCGTTTTAACGAACATTTGGTTATCCTGACAATGACCCGCGGCTCCCATTTTGTAAAAATCTGCATTGCAGAAACACTTTAATTAGCAACCACTAAGTGTATCCCCATGATGAATGTTATAGTGGCATGTTAACAACACAAGATTGCCGCAAGACTGGAATTTTGGATGTTTTTCTTGTGACTTTCTTTCTTTTCAGTCACACGACTAAGCTATTTGCCGCAAGCATTATCACATCACATGCCGGATGCCTCACACCAACCTTGACATTTGCCGGTGATAGCTATAAATGCTTAATATAACCAAGAATCTATCAACTGAACGAAAGAGATGTCATCTTGCCGTCACTGTTCAGCCCCCTAAGATTCCGTATCATGACATTCCTACCCTGCAAAGTTCCTCAGTTATAATCACTTTCTTATAATCATTTTGTTGACTGGTAAATTTCCAAATTGTATTTTTTTTTTCCTGCAAATTGTCTGTAGGCCTAACTAGGGGAAAAATTGGCTTTTTATATGAAGTAAGAAAGTTTTTAATAATTGTTTTAAGTGCAGTAACTAACTAATCATTTTGTTTTCTTTTAAAGAAGATCACGGGTCAGTGTCAGGTTTTCTTTCATTGATTTATTCATGAATGGATAGATTAAAAGATGGATAGATTAACTGAGTAATTGATCAGTAAGATATTTAAGTTATGTTGGTGATTGGTGGATCTGCAGATGAATAGATAAATGCCTTTATTTACTGATGCACCTTTTAATTGAATATTTGGCTGATAGATCGATTGACTGGTTGATTGATTATTCATTTATTCATCCATTGCATTATTGATTGATTGATCAGTTGATTGGTTGGTTAGTTGATTGATTGCAAAATTTATTTCATTTTTGAAATGCATTTATGTATATGATTTGATAATATAATTAATTAAGTAATTAATTCATTCATTCATTGTATTGTTGATTGACTGATCGATTAGTTATTGATCCATTCATTTATTCATTGAATTTTTGATTGATAGATTGATTGACTGATTGATTGACTGATTGATTGACTGATTGATTGCTAAATTTATTAAATTTGTATAATGCATTCATGTATGAGATTGATTGATGGTATAATTAATTAATTAATTAATTCATTCATTTATTGATTGTTATATTGGTTGATTGATCAATCATCAATCAGTGTTGTTACGTAGTATGTTATTTCCTTAATTCCTTTCCTCACTTGGTTTGAACGGATCAGCATGGCCGTCATTATCCTCAACTGCATAACCCTCGGTATGTACCTGCCTTGCGAGAAAGAGTGCAATACACCACGCTGCGTGGTCCTGGATGGGTTTGACCACTTCATCTTTGCATTCTTCGCTGCGGAGATGGTCATTAAGCTTCTGGCCATGGGGGTCATGGGTCAACAAGGTTACTTTCACGAGACCTGGAATCGTCTTGACTGCTTCATCGTAGTTGCTGGGTAAGTCATTTTGTATGGCTGTTTGTGTTCCACTGCATGTTGCTATTTTCTTGTCTTCCTTTTGTTTATTTATTTTTTATTTATTTATTTTCTTTTAAGAGAAGGAAGGAAAGAATATCAACAACTGCAAATAAACCTTTTTGTCTCTGCCATTGCCTGTAATCGATGACTGTGCAGGTGTTGGTTTTCCTATTCCGTTCCGAGGATGCATTTTGTTGAAACGCTACCTACAATGACCTTTGGAATGTTAGCCCTGTTTAGTAAGAATGTTGACGGTGTGAGACAGGCTGGGTCAGACAGATGAAACATGTATCAGTTAGTTTACTTTTGAAAATACTTCACATGTCATTTACAAATAGCCCCAAAGAATATTCGGGTCATTAACATACTACCATGGTGTTTATTAAGCTTGGGCGATAATATCGAATATCGCGATACCTTTTTTATTTGATTACGGTATCGAGAACCTTTTTAAGTTATCAAGATATCGGCAAATCGCGATTTAAAAAATATATCACAATTTAAAAAAAATTGCCAATGTGAGTCAAATCATAAATTCCATGGAAACAAAATTAGAACAGTCTTTTCAGCTTTTGGTAGTGAGAAACAAAAGCGTACTAATTCAGAAGTATATACATGCTCTGCAAATGAATTTACGATTTATTGTGATGCTTGTAGAGGAGTAATACCTATGGTTATCGGCTCTAAAGCAATCATGCATGAAAAAAATGATCGCGATATTATCGAAAATCGCGATATATGTTTGCCGATATATCGTGGATGAAAAAATCGATATCGCCCAAGCTTAGTGTTTATGGAGGCTTACAGAAGATCCCAGTAACCAGATGGCATAGGCGGTACTCCATTAATAATCATTTTATGTTTCTGGTACTGTACTTTAAATGGATAGTTTATTAGTTTGGTGTCATTAAACTTAATGACATGTAACTGGTACATATGGTTGTACAAAATAAAGTTAAACTAAGAGTTGGATTTTTGTAATTTAGATGCATGTCATAGGTAATGTGTTTTTTATTATACCATACATGTTTATGATGATATAGGAATACATTTGTTTTTTTGTTTTTTTCGGGTAATGAAACAAAAGGCAAATTACTTATGTGGCACTTCTGCAGGTTGGTCGTACACATTTTGGTCTCTTATATAAAGCCAAACTTGAGATAACCAAACTTGCGATAATTTACGCGCAGTGCACAGACGGGCCGCTCAACAAATTTAATTTGTCAATAAGGATTTTTGATTGACGGCTGTTGATTGGCTAGCCTTTAGTCAAGGCGCATGCGGCAACCCGGAAACACAACGCCTGAAAAAAGACCAAACACATGAGTATGTTGTTGTTCGGGGTTGCTGCGTGCGGCCTGACTAAAAGGCCATCGATTGGCCAGGTGATGGAGAAGGCATTCTCTGATTCTAATCGTGTGTCTATCAGACGTGGATTGAAACGTCTGCGGAAGAAGCAAACTGTTAACTGGTACCCTTTCCTCCTTGGTCCCTTACACCTCGGCTATCTATTGGTGGTGTAATGCAGGGGTGGATCCAATGTCTAGTAAAAGGGGGAAGATACTGCCAAAAGGGGGTGTACTAAAAAATCTATGGCAAATGTACACACACAGCGATCAAACAAGAGGCACGTGCCCTGTTTTGCCCTCCCATGCCCTGTTTTGCCCTCCCATGCATCCACAAATGAATTAATGTCACTCTTTTTACAAAATTATTGGGGTGGATGAACTGAATTTCATTTCTGCACCCAAGACACACATGCCAGGCCTGTGATTTCTCAGGATTTTTCCTGATTTAAAGATGTTTTTTTTTTTTTACAAATCTCCCTTTGCCTCAACATTTTCCTGAAAAGAAGAGAAGTAGCCACCAAGGAAAGAAAGAAGTAGCCTGTATTGTGTCCAAACCTCTAGTTTATTGTTTGTGGAGATGTGGAGAGTCTGTAAATCCTCCAAAATTAAACATCCAGGAGGTTGAGGGGGCTTTATCCTCTAGACCAAAGGCAGATCCAGGACCGCTTCCCAATTTCCAGGATTTGTGACTTTTGTCAAATCACACCCCTGGCATGCATTGGACAGTTTGTTGGTCTTCACACATGTCAAGACAACCATTTGGTGTCAATCCATCCTGCTTTAAAATAAAAAATAGTTGGTAATTTTCTGTATCATATGTGATGCGATCTGGGAAAACCCGTTGGATGTCGGCGAACTTGTTTTGAAGATAATGGCAAAATAGTCCCCCCAATTTTTTTTTGACAATTTGAGTTTTTGTTACCATTTTAATTGTTAATATCAAAATGATCATTCTTGAAAATATTCAATAAAAATTCCATCATTTTATATGTAAAACATATGATGACAGATAATTAAAAAGCCATCTTTGTTTTTCATTTCCGCCATTGTTTTTTAAGGACAGCGGTGGCTATAACTTCCTGAGAGCATAACTCAAGTTATAGACAACCTACATGTAGAATCATGAATAAAACAGTTTTGAAAACAGCACAGTGTCCTCGTTAATTTGATGTATATAACACAAAAATGACAAATTTCACCATGTGAAGGGTTTTCCCAGATCACATCACATATTTTAAGAATCCACTTTGAGGTAATGCACTTTGTTCATCAAAACCCCCGAGTACATTTTCATGTAGTTATTTTTAACTTTTTAATGGCTACAATTTATAGATTTCTGGCATGTGTCTTCCTGTGACATATGTATTTTAAATTGGGAAAAGTGCCTCCAAAATTTGTCAACATTTGTTGAAAACAAACCAGAATGGAAAATTACAATTATTTTCATGATACCTTATTCTCAGAATGGCACATATATACATGTATTCTACACAATGAAATGTATTGATCTGCCATTACTGTAGCAAAATTAGTCTCTTGAAAATCCATAAAACATTTACCATTACAACAAGCGTTTTTATGTAAACACATTGACGTGCATGAACACAGTGTTTCCCCATGATGTGTCAGGTGGTCAAAACGGAACTACAGAAAGCACAAAAAAAAGTGTATTTTGCATGATCCACAGAGTGAGTGCTGTTGAGATATCCACAGGATTTAGCGTTAGTGGATTTCAGTTGTAACAGAGTTAGGGAAATTAATTTGGACGAAAAAGAAAATCAGTGTAAAATAAGTACAGTAAATAAGACTTGAAGGTTTGCATGGTGGAAGAACAATAAACTGAAAGGTTTGCGGTGACACCATGTGATGAGTGAATCTCTCTTTTGAGTATGTGAGTCAACCGGTTCCTTCGGAACCACACATACTGAAAAGAGAGATTCACTCATCACATGGTGTCACCGCAAACATTTCAGTTTAAGTACAGTAATTTGGTATCTAAAATTTGCAATAAAGTCGTATGTATAGATGCATTTATCATATACATTTGCATACAATTAGGTGACAATTGAGTGGGACCATGTCGTATTTACCACCATAGGTTTAGAAAGATTCTTTTGATCAATAAAATCTTTGCTTGCAATAGACTTTTATTATGGCACAGCCATCTTGTTTTTCTTCAATACAAATCCATGTAATAAACCGAGGCTGGAAGGAAAAATAGTCTGGTTCCTTTTCATGCTTTGAGAGTTGGCCCTATAATCTTACTTGCATATACAGGGAACCTGACAAAGATGGCCACGGTATGATAAAGGTCTATGAGGTCAGATCTAGGATACGACCTGATTGCATGCTTGCGATGAAATAACCTTATGGGCAATTCTATGGTTACTCACGTTACATTTTTGAAGTATTGAGCCCACTCTTAATGCCATAATTTCCTTACTTATATTTCACTCATCAGTTTTTTTTTCGCAGTAGTAGCATTATACTCAGACCTTACTCAGCACAAAACAATAATTTAAGAAATTTGTTATATGTACGCTATATAAGAGAAAAATGCTGGTTACTCACGTTACATTTTTTGAACATGCATAAAGTGTCACTTTTTCTCTAAAATAGCATAGATGTAACAAATTTCTGAAATTATTATTTTGTGCCGAGTAAGGTCTGGGTATAATGCAACTTCTGTGAAAAAAACTGATGAGTGAAATATATATTATGGCATTAAAGAGTGGGCCCAAAACTGCAAAAATGTAATATGAGTAACCATGTAGTAACAAACCCAAAGATGATTCTCACTTCTATATATATATATATTTTTAAATTTGCATTGTCCAACAGCACAAGTGACAGAAAAAAACTGGTATAGCCTACAAACAATATGTTGGAGCATTTCACAAAAAGTGCTTTCACAAAAAGTGTTTTCAGAATTCAGCATAAACTAAAACATGCAAGCTTGGGGATTGAGAAAATATGCTTTGACAAACCTCATACATAGGATTATAGTGGAAATACTGATATAAAACATAAAATATGTATGTAGAAAAAGTCATTTATATGTAGATTATACAAGTTTAAAGATTTAAATATTCAAACTTAATGGGGGCTAAAATCTGTCTCATTTGTGTTTGGTGCAGTTGCAGGTAGCCGTGGTTACGTGGGCCATTTTCATACATGTAGTGCGCTAAGCACAGAAATGTGCTGTGCACAGAAAACTTACATTTATGCTAAGAAAGAAAAACAGATTACCAGCCATATGTTCATGTCTTGTATATTGCTTCTGGCAGGTACCCAGCTAAATGTTTAGCAGATAAATTTGTTTAGCAAAATTTTCTGCTCAATACACAGTGTTCAGTTTGTACAGGTGTTCCTGATATTTGCCATGTACACCAACTAATAATTTTATATGAAGTGCGTGAACACCAGAACTACCATAACTCATTTAACTGATACTCACTTCAAGGTCAATGTGTATATTTTTGTATGAATTTCATGACATTTGATGAAAAAAATTCAAATAATGTAACAAAGTTTTGATTTTGCAAATCCCTTTAAATTTATGGATGAGCAGATGAACTGCCCTTGGCAACAGGGCTATGTGAATTGATTTTCTAGTATCTGTTCATTCTGAGAGGATCAAGTCTACCGAGTGACCTGTCCTGAGGTGGATTAGACCTGAACAAGAATACATGTATATTAGGCCATTGAGAATAAACAGGCCAAGATTTACTTTAATTTGTTTGGTCTTTTAGCCATGAAAAGTGTTTGTCATCATAAAGATATTGCCTCATTTGTCCTGTTTCTCTTAAAATGTATGCATGATTTATATGAATCATTTTTTATCCATTAATGATTTATATATATTTATGTTATTCATTTTTATGTGATTTATATGATTCATATGATTTAATTATGATTTGTATGTGATTTGTATATGTTTTATATATTTTTCATATATGAATCACATGAGGATACATATATGATTTGCGTATGATTTATATATTTATTTATATATATGATTCATGATTTAGATGTGATTTTTTATATAATTTATTTATGATTCATATATAATTCATACATGATTTATATATGATTCATATATGATTGTGCATAAACGGTTTCCATGCACTATAGAGGGAAAGTATTTTATTTCATCACTGATCACTTTTATGTTTTTTGGTTTACGAGCAGGTTAAAGTGCACATCTGAGCATCTTTACTCGGAAAAACACTTCATAGGTTAATGTATATTATACTGAAATTATATTGTTGTCATGTTCATGTCTCTTCTCTGATCTACTTAGGGAATTTCTTGCTCTTTTGTCAATTAAACCCTGCCTCCCTTTCTTTCCCTGCCATTGGTGATAAAGAGTTTCAGAGCATATAATGCAGTAAGTCTTCCTGTGTCCATTTTTGTTTATGTGTTAACAATTTTAATTTAACATGTAGTTGTCTTTACAATATTCACCTTAATACAACTCAGTCCATATCTTAATAGCCAGGCACAGATGTACGCAATATATCTCACTGAATTATCACGATTTACGAAGGTTTACTCCTTTAAAATGTACACGATGCCACAGCCTACAGTCAGCACTACAAAATCAACAGCCAACTTCACTGTGAAATTTGATGAGCTTTTTCTTGAGTGTTTGTTATTTTAATGCGCAAGACTAAAGTGAGAGTGTGAGCATTTTGTCAGAGCTGCATATCTAGCAGATGAATTCAGATAGATGTATTGTGTACATACAGAGTGCCCCTTTAATGTCTGAAGATGAGAGAAATTTAACACCGATAATAATAACAATATCCATATGACCGACTTTCTTCAATGCTGACTAGCCTGCGAGAAAGCATGATTAAAATGGCTGTCTGGTGACCCGTTGAGTTTTCATTTCATAACCCGTCCTCAGGAGCTTTCAAAATGAGCGATTGCCACAGCTTTAATCTGTCTTATGAAAGAGACTTTTGCCTAGGAAGGCGTGGAGGAAATTTTATGCTCCAGATACGTCTCTTTGCACTCCTAGTGCAATCACATTTTCATTAAAGTGCCCAAACATCATGTCTGGATTTTTAAGATGGTTACCATCAATTGGATTTGTGACTAGACAAATGAGTTCCATTTTTCGGTAGATAATTATGAATATGAGTATTCCACCGCTAAACTCTGGGTCACTGGCGGTCATCGTGGAGGTCATCCAAGAACTCATTCATTCAACTGTGACTTATTGACATTTAAGTCACTTACCTGTACACCTATGTAATATCGCACTCACTCATGAATGTGAATCATGTTTAGTTGTTAGCACTATTCTGTGGTCCCATCCTGGGCCTCAGCATCATGCACGTTTGTAGGATGATTGCAACGTTATATGTGGAGCATTTTAAGCATGTTGAGCCTAGCCACTCTGCGTCTAGTATTTCATCAGCATGCCTTGACTTTGTATCTTCGGCTATGCAATACACACACATCATGAATAAGCTGAATGTGTTTGTCATCATTCTACCCAATCAGATAATGTTATAGTCTTTTGTCACGCTGTCGCCCTCTTGGTTTGTTTTTTGTACATCCAAATCAGCTTGACCAAATTGAGGCTGAAATGAAAATAGACTGGCCCCTGTAAGATACTGTAATGAGAATAAGCTCAGTGCACACAGGAAATCAGACAAAGATGGCAGCAGCATGACAAAGGTCTAATTGAGTACTGCAATTTGCTATGTCATGCATGGGCAGAGCTCAGATAGGTAACAACATATGACTTATTTGCATACAGGTCATATTCAAATTAACCACTAGTCATTTTCTCAAATTTTATCTTGAAGGGCAAAATTTTAATGCGATAATTAAATAAATCTTCAACCTTATTTGATTAATTTAATATTTTTGTATTTTTTTGATTATTTAGTTTATTTTGTGACAACCAAATCACATATTTGATCACTCTTGTAGAAAATATCAGCTATTCTGTTGAATCAAAAGTTGTTTTTAGAATATATTATTTTGGTTAGGTTAATACATTTAATAGTTTATATTCTAGTGTTCCTTAAGAAAAGTATTTAATTCTGAACTTTGGTTTTGGTGTACATTTTCAATCATGAATAAAAATATGTTTTCTGCTGAAACATAAAATCAGTTATCCATAGCCATAGTTATCCTAAATCTGTTAATTATTGTGTGTCCTGCAACTCAACATCATATTTCACAAACACAAAATAATTGTGCAATGAATTTCATTTAAATTTAATATTGTCAAAATGTACAAGAATTTGTTTTACTATGATTTAAAATGCAACGTACTGGACATGTATTGTTTAGAATAATAAGAGATATTTACCATTTGATAACTGATTACACAGTCAAACCAAACTCTCTCCAAAAACACAACAAACAATTTCTAACAATAGGAACATACTCCACATGCTTAAAAGTAATTTCGAAAACATGATATTATACAAATGTTTTCATATTTTTTTCTTAAAGGTAAAGTATAAGATTGGTAATACAAAAATAACCAAATTTTAATGTAAAATGTTTAATGTTTAGAGTAAAACTGATGATGGTATTAATCTTCCCTTGAAATAATTGTCCGAGGTGCTGTAGTTATTATTATTATTTTTTTTTTTAGAAAAGTGACATTATTTCCAGTTTCATTTAGGAAAGAGCCCTCTTTCCTGATTTCTATAGGCCCTATAAGAATGTGAATAAAACAAATATAAATGCATTTTTTCACATGGATGTAATAAGCTGAAAAATTCACAGGTTGATTGTTTAATGTAGGCCTATACTTGATTCAAAGAGAGTAAGCATCCTCGTAGAAGCAGTTTTGCCAACATTACCAATGCTGTACCTACCCTTTAATGTATATCTTGATTCAAAGAGAGTAAGCATACATGTACTCATAGAAGCAGTTTTGCCAACATTACCAATGCTGTACCTTCTCTTTAGACATCCTAATACAGATGAATTGAAGAGTATTCATGACAGCTACTTAGCTGACATAAAACCGTGCAAGCTCTTATGAAATAAGTCATATTCATTTCCTGTTCTAATATTTAAGCCGTACAATTCATCAAGTTTAAATATATTCGATTTCCTGCGATCCATCAATTTTGTCCCTTCTTTGAAACTGTGAATTGTATCACCTGCCATGTTCTCGCCAGAAGGCACATCCAGGTATTAAAAATCAAAATCCATATTAGCTGTATCAGGGACAGTACAGAATGTCCTTGGAAGATGTAATCTTTCTTTAACACATTTAATCATATTCACATACCACAAGATGCTTTTATGAAAAATATTCTCTGACAGTTACGTTCATGGGTAATTCCACAACAAAGAGGACATTGAAATTATGAAAATTCAGAAAATAAGATGTCATGGTCAGAGTATATAATGTGCTAGCAAGTTGAAACTGCGGGCTAATCAGGATCATAATTCAGGTACCTCATGGACACAAGATATTTGAAATTGATCCAGTACCCAGGTTTTGTGTTTTCCTTTTTTTTTGTAAAGTCAGTTACCGTTCAATAAATTACTATTTCAAGAGAATTGGAGGAGTCACTGAGAAAAGTAATACCGCCATTATTATCCAATTGACTATAACTTAAAATAGGACAGCTTGTCCAGTTTTAGTTATTATAGTAATAAAGAGTTAAATTATGCCAACAACCCAAATGTGTAACACAAGTAATCCTGGAATTACCCGTTTGCATTGAAAATACCGAAATACATTTTTTTTTTTTTGGAATTTAGTTTGAGAATTTTAGGTTTTAATTCATGCATGTTTTTATATGGAACTTTTGCGTACATATTTCAACATATTGGTATTTTTATTATATTATATTATGTTATTTTAATTGACAAACTTGGAAGGATGCATGGGATAAAAAGTTTAAAGAGACTGTACACCTAGTAGTTACCAGATTTAAAAAATGAAATATAATCTAAAAATTAACTTAATGTGAAGTTGGTGATGGTACAATTGTTTGAATTTTTTTCATTTTATTATTTAAAAAAAAAAAATATATATATATTTTTTTATTATTATTTTTTTTTTTGGAAACATGAAATGCATAACAATTTGAATTTTCCACATTATAATGCATACAAACAAATCTAAGCTGAAACATTCACAGGTTGGTTTCTGTACATCTCTCTCTCTCTCTCTTTCCCAATGCTGTACAATTTCAAGTTTGTTTAGTAGAAACATAAGTTAGCATGAATTGTAACTTTCTATCTATTGATATGTATTATATAACGCTGTACATTTGATGTGACCCTCAAAAGCAAAGTCAAGGATATCTTTCAACATATTGGTATTTTTATTCAAAATCACATACAATAGTCATCCTTTGAAATCATATTCGAATACAATTTACAAAATTACATAAAACATTCTATAGAGACAGTGCATAAAAAATACTGAAATTGTAATTTAATGTTTTTTTCATCTATCTACTGTACTCTTACAAATGCTGTACTTTAAACGGAAGGTATAACATTGGTAATTACCAGATTATCAAATTAATTAATATATAAAAACTTACTTGCGATAAAGTTGGTACAAGTATCAATTATTCTGAGAATTTTTTCATCTGAAGTGCTTTCATTTTAGAAAAAAAAAATTTCAAATAAAAACTTAATAACATAAAAAACATAACTGTTAAATTTATTCCTCAAAAACATGAGAACTTATTTATGCTTACCCATTAACAGATTAGTTGTCTGATATATTGTGTGAAAAATTAGTGAGTTAAAAGCTAAAAGTAATATTTATTTCCTTAAAAAGTAGTGAGTTAAAAGTAATGTTTATGTCCATACCAATGGTACCTTGAAAATTAACGACTACATTGTTGTGTTACATTAAAAAAAATGTTGCATTTCCTTTTGATTTTGCATTTTAGCCGAAAATTATTCTTGATCGCTGGTCTGTTGATTCACATTTTCTCTGTAGCCTACATGTAACTCACTTCTCATCCACTCTGCTTGATCAACATGCACAGTGCTGCAGTCTCACTTCTACATTTCACATCTTGAATTCACAATGCACACTTTTCAAAATCACTTTTGCTTCATTATTGTTCTGTCATTTATACATGTTCATCATCTTTGATCATCATCTTTACCTAAATTTCATGATCATCATCTTTACCTAAATTTATCTGGCTAATTTGCTCATCTTTTAGACAATAAATATAGGCCTCTGTAGATCTTGACTAATTACATCAATAAAACATGGAAGATGCGGTTTGATATAGTCAGTTATTTATAACAATTTAATCATTTTAACCACTTCCACTTGAAGATACTTTTGTTATTGCAATGAAAATCATGACATTATTGTCTTCACTAAAGAAAACAACCAAATATTAGATAAACACCATCCTGCCAAAAATGCTCTCACAAGATTTGCATTTTTAAAATATTAAAATCTGCAGGGATTGAAATAGATGTTGAAAATGACTACAGGCAGATTAGAAATACAATGGTTCAAAAGTGGGATAAGCTCACCTTATATTTCAGCAGATGAGGTAAGGGTATGTCTAGGTGGTCAAATTTGACTCCGATTAAAACCTAAGAGATGAGGAAATTGGCCAGAATTGCACTTTTATAGTACTTATTAATTATGTCATCAAAATGGACACAGAAAGGCCCTTCTCTTAAAGGTACATGAAGTCCTTGAATCGTAATCTCTTTATTAATCTCCCTTTCTCTCCTTACCCCGTCATCCACATTGTTTTTTTTTTACTCTTCTGGCCTCCATTTTGTGTTTTTAACCACAGAATAAGTGAACTGTCTGTTTAAGCAGACTCTGTCAAAGAAATGAAATCTTTCCTAAGCCAGTGAGAACAACATACCTCTAAGTGTTGAGAAGTTTGAAGAAAGTTCAAAATGTGACAAAAACTAAACCCAAGCAAAATTGTCTCAAAATCCTTACAATATCCCCCAAAATGAAGATGAGTTTTGGGAGATTGTAGGACTTCAGCGCATACCAAAGAGACGGTTCCTTCTTGTTCATGCATTGTCTTGTGATATGGTCATGTTTATTTTAATTTTTTCCCATGGAATTTCGCACTATCCTTGGTTGTTATTCATGCATTTTTAATTTTTGAGGGTTTGAGTTTATTTTTTAATGAGGCTACCCCAAGCATACCATACCACTTAGAGAGACGTGTGTTCTCACTGGCAATCAATTCACTTAAACCCAATTCCACACACCCCATTGTATTCTTTCTCTTCTTAGAAAGAACCCAAACCACCCCACATTTTTTGGTTCAGTCGGTAATCATGTTCATTTGTGCAACAACATTAACAGGTGGATTTTTCTCTAACACAGATGGGAGTATCTTCCAGTGTACCAGCATGCATCAGAGCACCCATCATGCATTTGGGATTTCTAACCATTTCGCTTAATATGTTTACGACTTTAAAATCCAGTGTAAAGGTCATAAAACCCAAATCATTTTACTGGATAGATGGACCTTTTTTTGTTTACAATTAATCATTGTAATTGCGATTTATTACCTCAAAATATAAATACGCCTCATGAAGGATAAAACTCTCCCTCAGAAATCTTGTTAATTACTGCGTCGATTGTGCCTTGTTTTGCTTTGAATTTTTCCAAATGTGTTGATTTGGAATGTGTATAAAGTATGTCATACTGAAACTGTTTGTTGTTTATTTGTCGTCCATTTACCTTTAATTATATTTTTCAATATTTACAATATTCATGAATCAAACGTACATGTTGCATCCCATTTTGTTAATTTGCAAAGGTATTTATTTATTTTTTTCTTCAAATGGGAGAAATTGCGCTGTTAATATTTTACATTGCATTTTTATTAAGGTAGCTGAAATACGTGTAGGTAATTAAAGGGAAGGTACAACATGGGTAATGAAATGAAATGAACAAGTTATTACTTTAAAACTTACTTGGTATAAAATTGTTTTGTCTGAAGTGATTTCATCTTGAAAAAAGAAAACAGGACCCATTATGTCTAATTTACAAAAAGTTTCAAAACAACAACGTAAAATGCATGTACCAGTTTCCCCTCCACCCTCAAAACCCTGAGCATTTTTTGTGAAGAAATCTTTCACAGGATAACTTTTTGATATATTTCTTGAAAAGTAGAGAGTTAAAATAAATACCAAATACCATTGTTGCATTTTCCCTTTAAGTGCATTAATGCAGATGAAAAATAGGTACCAGCACTGGTTTAGAAACCATGTCAAAGTTTTAGGTCATTCAGAGATCTAATTTCTCAAAAAATTAAATGCTGACCTGATTTTTTTTTGTTAACACAAACAAAAATGTATAAAAATTTTAAAAATAAATAAATAAAATGAGGGTAAACATTTCTGTCCTGGCCTAAACAGAAATTACATGTTGAAGAGTGATGATTCTATTTAGAGATTCTATTAGAGCAGTACAGTCTGAATAATTCCATGGGATAATGTGTTGCCACGTCAACAATTTTTTCAAGTAGAATTCCAGTTTGGGAAATAAAAAATAAGAAAGAATAGAAACTGACTCATCAAAACTTGATCAGCATATTTTCTTCCATCTTGAAACTAACTCTGAAGTGCATTGCTGTTTTTGTTTGCAGGGCTCTGGAGTACTCGCTACAGATAGAAAACATGAATCTTACTGCTATACGTACTATACGGGTTCTCAGACCACTGAGAGCTATAAATAGAATACCTAGTAAGTGTTGATTGGTGTACGGAGGTAGGAGGTATTTATTTATATAGAGAGGATTTTTGTGGCATCATGATGCAAAATTGCCATATAGTGGAGTGAGTTATAACATACTTAAATGAAATATGAGTGTATGCCATGTGAACTTGAAGATGTGCATCACGCGCGAGTACTTACACATTACATGTGCATTTCATAAAAATGTGTGCATATATCTTGGTTGGTTAAGCAAATGTTTGAAGCAACCTTCAGCTGCTATCCAACATGGCTTCTCGCAAACAACTCCTCTAGTGTAATCAGATATACCCCCAGACAATTTAGACATTGTAATTGGTTGAAGTCTGCTTATTAATAAGACCACTTGATGTTGTTTAAGACCAGTTCAGATCAAATTGTTTAAGTTGCTCTGTCTTCTTGGATGTGCAATTTGAGACAGTCAGAACGTAGAAGTTTTATTTGTTATGCCTGTGCTTGCATCCACAAATAACAGATGCATCCACAAATACCAGAGGCATCCATAAATACCAGAGGCATCCACAAATACCAGAGGCATCCACAAATACCAGAAAACCAGAAAGTCATACCTTATTTTGACCTCAGTCTCCAAGTGTCACACTCATTGAAACAGTTTGTTTTATTTATTTGTTTTTGCAACAACAAAAATTACATGTTCACGTTTTGACTACATGTGTGAAAATTAACATTACCTTTTGCTTTGTCCATTATCACCCATGGACATACCCCGATCAGTCTTTATCCTAAGGTAAAAGACTGTGTGACACACTATCTTCAGTTAATTAGATAGCAAAGACACCATATAATATCTTGGTAGAGTAAGTGTGACTGCATCTCCAAACCTCTTCATTCTCCTGACGAAGATTAGAGCATACTAATCAAAACGTAGAGAAGACCCCGTGAAGTCCCCAAGGTTCTCCCTAAACCACATTCTCACTTATAGCGATAGTTGAGAAACGAGTTGCCCGATATTGGTTCTCCCTGAACCATAATCTCACTTAGCTACAGTCGAGATACATGTATGAGTTGTGCAATAAGGTTCTGAAAAGAACCTGTACCAATTACCCGTAAAAGACTTTTTAAAATTCCAAACTGGACATAAAAGCCACACAAACGGAAGTCTCTGATTTAAAAAAAAAAAAAATTTAACAAAATTAAGGAAACTCGGAAAAAAGGCTTTAGAAGTAACATTTGCCGACAGCCTTTCACAGACTTGCCGGCAGCCTTTCACAGACTTGCAGGCTTTTGTTTGATGTATCTAGTTTGTATTGAGTTGCCGTCATACCAGTATCCCCAATTATATTTGTTACTGGATTAGTGCGAGTGTGAGACACATACATGTAAATTGTTTTTGTATGTGTATGGGGAATGGGGATGCTGCAAGTCGTTTTTAATATAGAGGTGGGAAATTATTACAATAAGTCCACATTTATTATGACTCTAATAAAACAAGAGAAACTTGTGTTCATATTGGTTATTTTATACATTCAAAAGTATTTACACACGTGTATGTGTTTTTACAAAATTGTTTAGAGGTACGCAGGTATCCAAGATTTCCAATTTCGGGTATCAGGTTCCTTAAAAAATGCACAGCCTTAGTGTCATGACACACCTGACCTATTTTTGTCTTCCACCTCAAATCTTACTGATGTCAAGCGATGTTATGAGTTCCCAAATAGTTCAGATGTTTTTGAAACAGCTGGACTATCCAAAATTGCCCAAAACTGCATTCATTGACATAGTCCAAGTCAAACACAGGTCAAACGTGAATACTGGGTCATGCCCACTGCACAATGTAAAGATCCATAATCCACGTTTCGGCTGTTTTTTTGCCAACCATTTTTTGGACAATTTCATTGGAGCATTGCTATTTTACTTGAGGAAAAGAAAACAAATAATTTAAAATGATTCATTTTTCTAAATATGCATGAGAAGCATTGTTTTTACAGCAAAAATTTCCCCAAGTTAATTTAAGGTGTGTCCCGTCATATATTCATGTAGACATTTTATTACTGGTAAACTATAGGCCAAAAAAAGAATTCTCCGGTTTCTGGTCTCCGCATGCGTCGCCTCAGAGCCGTGTGTCGCCATTTTTAATTTTCTTTTTTTGTTGCTATGAAACGATGTCCAATTGCAGCCAAAATTGCTGGATCGATTGGAATTCTGCCATGCTGTGCTTTAAACGACCTTTCCACATAGGGGTATGAATGTTTGCGAGGCCTCTCGTAGCCACCATACTTTGTATATTGGAAATTTGGTCCCCGCGTATACAATGTGTCGCGTATTTGCCTGTTGGCAAAAAAAAAAGATGGTCAAAAAAGAAAAGAAAAAAGAAGCGCGTCACTGCACCGATTTTGAAGCCGACAGATGACCAGAAACCAGAGATTTATTTTGGGCCATAAGCTTCTGACTATTATTTTGTGAAATATCAAATTTCAAAGTATTTGTTTTCCTTCTATAAGAAAATAATCGATGTTCCAATAAAAATACAAATTTCAAAATTGAAACTACAAAATGCCCTATGTCCTGGTGTCTGTCAATGTACAGGGCTCGTTGTTGATGCGCTGTGATGGAAATAGTGTGCGTAACATGTGCGTATCATGCGAGTATCATGCACAATGTGTGAGGCAATGGTTCATCTTTGTGGGCGGCATGCTTAGAGATAGGAATGTTATGGTCAATCTATATTTAGATATAAGCTGCTTTAGCGAACAATGCAATTGCCTCCTCACATTTAATGTTATGTCTCGCAGCTGGGTTTTTGTGCACACATTAAAGCCAGTAATTAATGTTTCCAAGAGACGGCTTTCAGGCAATTAAAATGCTTGATAATGTCTTTGGTGCATTACTGCGCAAAATGTTGGATGGATTATTTATAACGGAGTAACATTGATGCATTAAAAAGGAAATTTTCACATCAGATTGTCTGGCAATGGCAGTTGAGGAATGTTACTGCAGTTGGAACATTGCCATGACAAGTTTTAATGATAAGTGAATCCTTGAGTTGTAGATAGCATTGGAAAGCTCATTTTCTACTGAATTCCGAAATACAATTTAAAAAATCAGTTTTGAAGAATACCGACTTTATTTTCATTTTGTGTGAGCAAGTCACTCTTCTTTCGGATACATGGGGGCGTGGCTAAAGGTGGGAGCCATGTAATAATAATAATAATAATAATGTGGACTTATATAGCGCACGTATCCACCAAACTGGTGGTCAAGGCGCATTATATTATTACCCCTGCTCATCAGGCTCATAAATCATTCCTGAAACCGTCTCAGCTCCCTGGGGAGTATACAGCTCAATTGCTGCCTTTACAGCGCATATAGGGCTAATCAAACACAACAACCAACTCTGCCCTCACAGGTACCCATTTACCCCTGGGTGGAGAGAAGCAATTATGGTAAAGTATCTTGCTCAAGGACACAAGCACCCCGGTCGCGGTTGGGATTCGAACCCACATTCTGACAACTCAGCCATCAGAACACAAATCCGATGCACTAAACCACTCGACCATAGCACTCCAATATAACAACCAGGTAGTTGAGGGTCTTGAAGGGACAATATCGTAACGATCAACAATCGGAGTGCTAGTTTTAGATAAACCCAGTAACTGAAAAAAAATAACTGAAAAAAGGTCATATTACCGTTGCTGCTGCATAAATGAGCCAGTAATTTTCAGTCACTGTGTTCATCTTAAACTAAGACACCGATTCCATGCCCTGTTGAAAGTCTGCTCTGATCGGGATGATACTGTCTCTTTAACATCTAAGTCTCCCTTTCCTGGATCCACCAGTGAGTTTTGGAGTGCTTAGTAAGACTTGTAGCTTTGCATGGTGAAAAGAGTAAGTTAAGACTGTTTGCGGTCACACAATTTTGAGTGCTTGACAATTGTTTTTTTGGTTTTTTTGCAGGTCTACGTATCTTAGTAATGCTTCTTCTAGACACACTACCGATGCTTGGTAATGTACTGATGCTTTGTTTCTTTGTCTTCTTCATCTTCGGGATCATTGGGGTCCAATTATGGAAGGGTCTTCTACGAAACCGATGTGCCCTGTCCCTACCTGATAATGTAACTATAGGAGCCGGGTAAGAATTCTTTTTAATTGAAAATTTAAATTGGATAAAGATGTATCGTCTGTGTTTTTAGCTATTTTTACGGCAATTTCCAAAACAAATATGTTGTCATCGGAACATTGCTTTTTTACTTGAGGAAAATCAAAATAATCATAAGAAGCATGATTTTAAAGTAAATATGTCCCAAAATGAATTTATTGTGTGTCCCGTCATAAATTCAACTGGGCTTCCGACAACTATTTTGTGAAATATCTCAATACAAATTATTTTCTTTTCTTTTTAAAATGACCTAAACAATGTTCCGATAAAAACAAAATTGGTAGAATAGTGAGAAACACGGGCGATACATCTTTAAGATGATTGAATTTTTATGTGTAAGGAGGACTGCATAACAAAAAATCCTGAGAAGTGTAAGGAATTTGGAAGGATCTTATAAAACAATAAACTGCTCATGTAATGAGTCTTGCCAACAAAGCACCAATGTTGCATAACCAGTTAATAATATTGATTTTTTTTTTTTAAATAATTTGTTATAAACCCATTGCAAATATTATATTTCTACCCTTTCCTTCTACCATTGTTATGACTGAATTAAAGTGCAGTGTGGATAATATATTATTCAACCTTAGTCACATCTCACAGAATTCCGCGCTTACAGTCACCATGGTTACAGGGTAAACACAGAATGTTTTGAGCTAGCCGTGGAAGCGGAGAATCCTTAGTGATGTGAAATAAGCATGTGCACAAGCAGAAACTCCTTGCTTACCCCTGTAATACACATACATGTATATGTACGTATGTATAGATTTGTCTGCTGTTGTAAGCACCGATGTTACACTTATAGTAAGCCATAAATCAGGGGCGCATTTTCGCGACCCTAACCAGAAACATGTTTGGGCTTTGGTCATTGGTTAAGCATTTTCGCGAGTTCGGTTGTGCTGCGATGACATCATTGTTCTGACCAAACGTGAACCAAAGTTTGTGATCGGCTACGCTTGGTTTCAAGATGGTGGATTGTAAAATGTACCAAAATTATTTGTTAAAACATGATGAAATGATTGTTCGTATACCAGTATATTACTAGCACTCACAAGTAAGTTCTATTTTGCAAAAAAATTGAATTACACCGTATATTTTGAGAAACATTGATGATTGAACACGTCGCAAACTGAAAACAATTTTCTGGTTACGTTCGCATTTTCGTGTAGCTACGCCATCTTGTTTCTGGTCAAGAATATGACGTCAGGAACAAGTTTCTGGTCAGGGTCGCAAAAGCACGCCCCTGGTAGAAAGTAAATTGCATTTCGGTTGAAACAATTGTGTTGTTTTTCTCTCTCTAGTTACGATGTATCAGATTTCTATCAGTTGCCAGACGTGTACGAGGACCACCTCTGTAGTTTGCCAGGGGATTCTGGAGATTTACATTGTGATACCGACACGAAAGATTTATTTCGTATAGGAGAACTGCAATGCAACGTGTCCGCCATACCTTATGTGAACAATTCATTTGACAGCAATTCTACGAACTGTGTCAATTGGAACCAGTATTACACAGTGTGTAAAATAAGTGACGTCAATCCATTTCTGGGGTCCATTTCTTTTGATAATATACTTTACGCTTGGGTTGCAATATTCCAGGTGAGTTATATTTGGTCTTATACCTTTTACCGAGTTGAAACCTCGTTTTTGAGGAATTTCATTTTACATCCAATATCGACGTGAGCATGTGGTCTGTCATACAATACAAATTACAGCTCCTGTATATGACATGCTTGACTTGACGTGTTAAAGGTAAGGTATAAGATTGGTAATTCAAAACTAACCAAATGGTCAAATATTAACAGGAAACTTACTTGGTGTAAAGCTGATGATGGTATCAATCATGCTGTCACTGTTAAGAAACATTCCATTTAGGAAAGGGTACTCTTTCCTAAGATACATAGACCTGCAAACAAATTGTCACCTAAGAATAAAAAATAAAATGACCTGATACTCTCACTGGTTTGTTTTTTAATGTATATGTATGTATATCTTGATTCAAAGAGAGTAAGCATACTCATAGAAGCAGTTTGGTCAACATTACCAATGCTGTACCTTTCCTTCAATGTATATCTTGATCCAAAGAGAGTAAGCATACTCATAGAAGCAGTTTGGTCAACATTACCAATGCTGTACCTTTCCTTCAATGTATATCTTGATCCAAAGAGAGTAAGCATACTCATAGAAGCAGTTTGGTCAACATTACCAATGCTGTACCTTTCCTTCAATGTATATCTTGATCCAAAGAGAGTAAGCATACTCATAAAAGCAGTTTTGCCAACATTACCAATGTTGTACCCTACCTTTTAAGTTCACTGCAGCAGTTGGACACGACATGCGCCCATGGAAGAAAATCCATTGTATGCCAGCTCTTATGAGACCAAAAACTACTACATTCGTTGGCTGCAAATACTTGTTTTTTGCTTTTACACTTTTTTTTGTTTTCATTTTTAACGCATTTTATGAGCTTCATGAATGTCATTGACAGTTGTTTAATCATTTTGACAGTTCACTCTGAAACCTAGTGGTCCTTGTGAAGCTAATTTACCAATTTCAGAAATAGACGTTCATAGGCATTCACTTTTAATCTCTGTGTTTGAATATACTGTACCCAATGTATGGATTAATGACTCATTTGTAGCAAATGGCCACATTATAATCTAACGGACTATGCAGGTGTTTCACTCTCAAATAAATTATAAATATTAGTATAAGCACAAAATTAATCTGGGGGGATTGCTTCAGACGAATTGACCAATAGCATTTGAAAACTTTGACAACGTAATGTGAACTTGATGACCGACTGATCCAAGCCAGTCACAGACAAAGATGCTTACCTGAAGGAACCATTGAACCTTTGACAGCCAAGAAGCTAATATGGTTTGTGTCAGTAGGCACTATGCAGTGAATCAATTATGGTTGCACTGAATGGTCATTACGCCAACAGCAATTGAGAAAACATCTGTAATGTTTCGGTCCATGCATTTGCAAATTATATGCGAAATTTATGATAGGAAGTGGTGTGTCCAGGTTTGTCAGACTATATAAGGATGAATTTTTGGCATCGTCTAGGATTACATATTGTGTAGATTACAAAACGTTTTCGGAGGATTTAACAATGAGAAGAAAATATAACTAAGAACATTTGTATTAGAAAATACTGCGAAACAAGTTCATAATTGTTCAGTAATGCTAGATCAAAACAGTGCATTTATAATGCCACCATTTAGTAAAGCCACCTCATCTCAGTAAACCAAACATAAATCAATTCTGACCCGCCCAACATGGCCCCTCACAAGGTGGCCCCGCCCAACCGACAGACTGAATCAGACCAAATGACAGAATTTTCAAGATATTTGAAGTGGAAACAAAAATAGGACATGAACGATACAAAATGTTTTGCTGATGTTGACATCGTACATATGTGCATATTTTACCTAGAATACAACTGATTTTGATTTCTATTTCAGTGATTTATAATTCTGCATTTTTGAGTCCTTGTGACCCCTTGTCTGAGATGAACCAAGTGCCAGCTATTTGTGTCTTCTCAGTGTTTTTATTTGAAGCCTTGTCGCTCAGTAAATGCACCTTTCATTTCTTTATACGAATTCACAAGCATTGTTGAGAATAACTATGTGTATTTCCCAAACTGCAAAGAGGCTAAGCAAAATTACTTTAATCCCCTAGACACTATTGGTAATCTCAAAAATACGTAAATGATCGGTATTTTACAATGAAACTTTACTAGGTGTAAAGTTGATGATGGTATCAAACATCCCTTGAAATATTTCTGTCTCGGGTGCTATCATTTTAGAATAAATTATACAACCGAAGTCAGATATTCCAAATTTTAATCAATATCTATTTTCTCGTTAAGGACACAATAAAATAAGCAGAAATTTTCCCCTCGGTTAGTTTGTATACATGAATCTGGATTCTTATAAAGTATACGTTGAGTTTTACCAAAGGTGTGTAATGGCTTAACACAGTCCTGCTTAAGCGCTCTGTCAATTTAAAATATGTTCAGTCCAAAAAAGTGAAAGTAGCTGAACAGATGTTTTACACCGTGAGAGTTATGAAGCACTAATCAGAGTGAATGTCTTGAGACAATTAAAATGGAAATGTTTGCGATGTTTCACCCCATGATACGGTCTCAACAATGTCGTCTGATTAGATGCTGTGAATTCTCATTTGCTGCTGGAATTTATCCCTGCTGGATAGATATTAAGGGTTGTGATCCTTACCGTCTTCCGTAAAAATTTGAATGTATGCATCAGCAATCTTGGTCACATCTTGGTCACATCTCATACAAAATCCTGCCCCTTCCCCCACTCAATGTTGGGGGCCTGCGCTTTGACTCATCTGCAAAACCTTCTCAATATTTTATCGTGGCGCTTTCAACTAATTGTGACCAAGACTGTGGCTTTCCTGATAAACTGCTGTTAATTGTTTGTCTGTGTGCATCGGCATCTGGAGTCTCTTAACCAGTTCACGTCGGGAATATTAATTTTTTTCCGGTCCCCCGTGCGGGTTTATTTTCAGTGAAAAATCTGAAAAAATTTCTAGCCATTAATAATTTTTTTTGTCAATGAAACTAAGTTCGGACACCCAAATAAACACCTTTACTCATTGACATTTTGAGAATTAAATGGCTAGTTTTTTAATTACGGTTGTGTTTGTTCAGCACAATTAGACCGTTGGCAAGCCCCGATGCAACGGCCTATTAGCGACCAGCGCCCGGTCGAAAAGACGGCATACCTGGAGAGAGATCGAATGCCTCGTAAACAATGGATATAAATCCCTCTTTACAAATCCCTGGCTGGTACGTCAAAGGAACAGGTCTTGGATAAAGGGATTAGGCAAAAATCAACGAAAAGAGTGAACTCGTTCAGTATTTGCAGTGCATTTTGTCCGGGGCCACCGAACCGTGACCCCATGGACTCCGAGAAACGATTGCGTGTGTACAAGTCAGCCGCCATGACGGCACACCACGTGTGGCGTGTTGACAAGTCTCCCGGTGACACACACAAAAAACGGAATGCGTGTTTAGACGCTCTCCGATCCGCTGTCCAAAAAAAAAATGCGTGTATACACGGCCTCCGAAGCGAACTGGTTAATCATGTCTTGTTTACTTGCACAGTTGCACATGTATGTCTTTTAATGTTACTAAATAAATAGGGCATATTCTCGGGCTTAGTTTTTGAGCCATGCTGATACTAGGTGATTTTGGTGTAATCATCTTGTGTCATTGTGCACCATTGCGTAGACATGTGTTGGCCAGCAAAGCAAACATATGCATGATGTATACCTATGGCATGAATGTGTGTGGAAACACAAGTGTCAGTCTGTGTCTTACGCAGTATGATGAGTGCGATGATTCTCTGTACAGAATCTGACATGAATCCGAGTGAATTTTGTCGGCGAGAATATGCTCTAGGCCTATTATGCAGGCAACATCTCCCATGTTGTGTTTGTTTCTATCTGCTTATCTCTCTGACTTCCTTTAGGCCAAACAAAAAGTCTCCGGTTTCTGGTCTCCGCGCGCATTGCCTCAGACCCGCCACGTCAGCATTTTTAGTTTTCTTTTTTGTTGTTGCTATGAAACGATGTCTAACTGCTGGATTGATTGGAATTCTGTTGTGCTATGTTTGAAACAACTTTCTCACATAGGGGTATGAATGTATGCCCGAATTGTGTGGTGTCTCTTAGCCGCCATACTTTATGTATGGGAAATTTGATCTGGTTCCAATAACCGCGTTTATATGTATCATGTATTTCACTGGTTGGCAAACAAAAAAAAACAAAAAAAGTCTGTCACCACACCGATTTTGAAGCCGACTTATGACCAGAAACTGGAGACTTTCGTTTTTTGGCCTTAAGTCTGAATTTATGTGATTTCATCTGTTTCTCCATCTATGATGTCATCTGTTTGTCTGTTTTTGATGTATTATTTTGTCTATTTGTGATCTCATGTTTGTCTATCTGTGATGTCTATCTGTTTGTCTATAATAATATAATGTGATGTCTATAATAATATCTGTTTGTCTATCTGTGATGTCATCTGTTTGTCTATCTGTGATGTCATCTGTTTGTCTGTCTGTGGTGTCATCTGTTTGTCTGTCTGTGATGTCATATGTTTGGCTATCTGTGATGTCATCTGTTTATCTGTCTGTGATGTCATCTGTTTGTCTGTCTGTTATGTCATATGTTTGGCTGTCTGTGATGTCATGTTTGTCTGTCTGTGATGTCATCTGTTTGTCTATATGTGATGTCATCTGTTTGTCTATCTGTGATGTCATCTATTTGTCTATCTGTGATGTCATCTGTGATGTCATCTGTTTGGCTATCTGTGATGTCATCTGTTTAGCTATCTGTGATGTCATCTGTTTGGCTATCTGTGATGTCATCTGTTTGTCTGTCTGTTATGTCATATGTTTGGCTGTCTGTGATGTCATGTTTGTCTGTCTGTGATGTCATCTGTTTGTCTATCTGTGATGTCATCTGTTTGGCTGTCTGTGATGTCATCTGTGATGTCATCTGTTTGTCTGTCTGTGATGTCATCTGTTTGTCTATCTGTGATGTCATGTTTGGCTATCTGTGATGTCATGTTTGTCTGTCTGTGATGTCATCTGTTTGTCTGTCTGTGATGTCATCTGTTTGTCTATCTGTGATGTCATTTGTTTGTCTATCTGTGATGTCATCTGTGATGTCATCTGTTTGTCTATCTGTGATGTCATCTGTTTGGCTATCTGTGATGTCATCTGTTTGGCTATCTGTGATGTCATCTGTTTGTCCATCTATGATGTCATATTTGTGTCCATCTGTGATGTCATCCTGTTTTCCATCCATGTTGTAATCTTTTCACCAACTTCTCTGTTTTTTTTCCATTTCCATCTGTTCATCCGTGTTTGTATATTTATTTGTTCATCAATTCTAATTCTTTCTCAAGTTCTAATTCTGTATCTTGTCGTCCACATTTCTGTTTTTCCCATCTCTCAGTTCATAAGTCGAGCTGTTCTGTGTCTCTCTATCAAGCTGTCTCCTTCTTTAACTCCTCTCAGGTTATCACATTAGAAAGCTGGGTTGAAATACAGTATTACCTTCAAGACGTACACTCTTCCTGGGTCTGGATCTATTTTATGTTGTTGATTGTTGTAAGTAGATTGACACTTTACCCCTGGAATGCTACCCCCCTCCTGAGTTTCATCCTGCTCTTGACAACACATGCATGCCTTGCACTAGATACCAGGACCTGATGTAGGGTCGTACATGAGTTTCATTTTTATATGTGGAGGGATAACATCACAGCTCGTCCAGGAGCTGTGCCGTCACTCAATCCGACCCACCGTTGTGAAGCATGTTGTGTTAGCTCATTTGTCTTTTAACCATTGTTTTGTATTTTGTTCACATTCCTTCTGGTAACACCCTCCCTCTGGATAAATATCGGCCAGGTCATCACCTTAGAGGGCTGGACGGATATCATGTATCATATCCAAGATGTGCATAGTTTTTGGAATTGGGCGTATTTTGTGGTTCTCATTGTAGTAAGTATATGCATCAAATTATTTTGGGCTTCCTCTAGTCTTCCTCGTTCATCCTTTGGAGATGATGTTTCATCTTCTTCATTTTTTTCCTTTCCTTTTTTCAAGTGTCACCTTGTGTCTGCCTGGTTGATGTTTCTTCCCAAAGGGCACAATTTATTATTTTTTTAAAAGGTTTTTTACCCAATTTTTCAGCTTGGTTTTTGTCACAATTATCTATTTGTTATGGTTGATTCAAATTGAATAAACCGTAAAATGATATAACAACATTAATAAACTTGGACACGATTATTTATAAAGCACATGCACATGTATTGGCCATCAACTCAAAATGTCCACCTAGTCAGCTGAACCCTGTTTCTCTACACTTAAGACTGAAATGTTTGCCATTACGACTGGCCTCGGTGATTGCAAATATTAATGTGCAGAAGATTCTACGTGCAGAAGATTCTATGCTTCTACAAATGCAAAAGATAAAATGCCAATGACAAAAGTATGTTTAAAAGATTCTGTGCTCTGGAAATCCATGTGCTTAGTAGCTGTATAAAATTGGCCCCTCATGAAATGAGAATTACAATTAAGTGGGGTAAGGGGGTTACCAAATATAGTTAGAGGAATCATCTTTTATCTGCTGCCCTCAATCATACTTAAAGGGAAAGTACATCATTGATTACAACTAAATTACTAACTGAAAATTTACACAAAGTGGTTTTGCTAAAAGGTAAAACAAATGTTTCTGTCTGAAATGAGAACATTTCAGACATATATGCCGAGTAACCAGGGATCAAGCCCCGGTTAAGATGCAAACAACCTGGGTAACAGCAGTAGTGGGGATCACACAACTTGGGACACAAGCCTTTTACGTGGTTGTACACAAAATAAATATATAGGAAGAAACTGACCTGAAATATTATATAAACGGGAAGTATAATTCACAGAAGGTAAGCAGTCTCCCATAGAAGCAGTTTTGCCAACATTACCAATGGGTCATTGTACCTTCCCTTGCAGTAGTCCTTCATTATGAGCTTAATCTATTGGCAGATGGCATAACATTAAAATGCCTTTAATGCTTTCAAGATCAACTCTGCCATTCTGCATCAACAAATCTAAATCTTTGGCTTTTTTTTAACATGCTTTACTCGACTTACGACTTCAAGTACTTATTGAGAGTTGAGCATTGTAATTTCACAGTTATCATTAGTTACATTAGTTCCATTAGTTTTACCTCCAATCAAAGCTGATTAAGATTTTTTTGAGTTCTGAAAACTACCATAGACTAACTGTTTTAATTTTGCCCTACACCGACGTGTGTATAGCACTGCATGCTCGGTGCTTTCCGAGTGTCTGTGGAAAAAAATTTCACAGGCGACTCGGGCGGGATTCGAACCCACGACCTCCTGCTTACTAGACGTCTGCACCAGTCGGTGTAGGGCAAATTTAAATCAGTTGTTTATCACCCGATGCAAGAATTTCATCAACCTATATACCATTGACTACTTTGCAAATACACACACATGTGGCATCTCTGTCTAGCCAGTGGTTATTGTTCACATTGCCCCATGCATTTTGCTATGTGTAGTTTGTAATCGTACAAGCTACATAGTTGCATTATTAAATTCAGCACAAAAATCAGACGAAAAGCTTTGCTTCTTCTTGTTCAGTGTGGTTGTAACATTGGTATACAGTATCCAGGGAGGTAAGGTTTAAAAAACCCTTTCACGGTAATATGCGCCATGTTTTTGACGGGCAAAATTGTTTATTTTGAACATTCGTTGCCATCTGCAACCCAGCGTTCAAACTCCACACTCCCTCCAGACGCGGTGCGTGAAGTTCGAGCACCGTGTCGCAGACGGCAATGAGTGTTCGAAATAAACAATTTTGCCCTCTCAAAAACATGGCGCATACTACCATGAAAGGGTTTATTGTAGTATTTTTATTGTGCAGCATGCATTACACAAATTAGCTTGCAGTGTGTGCTGTTATATTTACCTTGAAGTCTCTGTGACCATGTGCTTCAGTATTGATATAAAAAACAGAATATACTTAGCGGAATAGCAATCACTGACTTAAGTCAACAACTCTGCAGAACTAGACAATTTAAATTTGAGCAAATTGGCAGAAAGTCAACATCTGTGGTTTTGAATAAATAGCATCATATCTAGACGGCTTCTGCTCTTGTCACTATGAATAACTTTACCCTGAAAATCCGTTTTGCCGTGAAATAACAGTTCACCATAATTTCACGGCAATTTCATGGTGTCTCTTCCTCTCAGATATTGGCAATAATGTTCACAGTGATTTCAGGGCAAATTCACGGTGTGCTCTCGAGAATAAATGAGCTGCCCCAAAACTGCCACAAGAAGTTCATGGCATTTTCACAGCGTTTTCACAGCAAAGGAATTCCAAGAATATTTCATGGCGTTTTCACGGTGTTGTGTCGTCATGAAATTGCAGTGAACTATTTATTTCACGGTAAAACAGATTTTCAGGGTAAAGTTATTCATAGTGTGTATTCCTCTACTTACGATTGCAGCATCGTGTCTCACTGCTTCCTCTCTCTGATTCAAACCTTTCTTCACTCGGATTACTAAATCTTTGAATCATGTTGATTGGTGTTCACTTTCATGCATTGCACTTTCCATGGTTCAGGATTTTTTTTTGTTTTTTTTTTTAATTTGCATAAGTGTAAAAGAGGATGTGCAAAACACTTATGGAAATATTTTTGAGCTGTTCTTTCTTTAGTTAAAATTATCACAAGGTTATGAATAACAATGTGTAATGAAGTAAAATTGGTGTTGCACTTGGGACATTCTTAGAAATCCATAATTTAACTTTAATAGTTTTGCTCATATTTCTTATTTAACTCGTTATACTGCATGCAGTTTGACTCATTTTCCATTTTGTCTTGCACAGTAGTCTGTCACTTATTCCTTATTGACATGTTTGTTTCATCTTACTCACTTTCACATTTCTTCTTAATGTATATAACTTGTTGTAGTAAACAAATACATTTTTTAGAATAATATAAATCGATAAGAATAAAAGATGCGAAGTTGGTTTTGACATTTTTTGGCAAGTCCTTCAGATTATTTAAAGAGAAAGGTACAATATTGTTTATTACCAGATTACGAAATGAACAAATATTTCTCTCAAAACTTACTTTGTGGAAAATTGGTACACGTAACAATCATTCTGGGAAATGATTTTGTCTTAAAGGGACAATATCATCACAATCAGAGCAGACTTTCAACAGGGCATGGAATCGGTGTCCTAGTATAAGATGACTGAAAATTACTGGCTCATTTATGCAGCAGCAATGGTAATATGTGATGCGATCTGGGAAAACCCGTCGGATGTCGGCAAACTTGTTTTGAAGATAATGGCAAAATAGTCCCCCAATTTGTGTTGTTGACAATTGGAGTTTTTTTAACTGTTAATATCCAAATGATCATTCTTGAAAAAATTTAATAAAAATTCCATCGTTTTAGATGTAAAAACATATGATGATAGATAATTAAAAAGCCGTCTTTTGTTTTTCGTTTCCGCCATTGTTTTTTAAGGACAGCGGCGGTTATAACTTTCCGAGAGCATAACTCAAGTTATAGACAACCTAGAATGAATAAAACAGTTTTGAAAACAGCACAGTGTCCTCGTTAATTTGATGTATATAACACAAAAATGACAAATTTCACCATGTGAAGGGTTTTCCCAGATCACATCACATATGGCCTTATCGTGTGGGGTACAATGGCAGTCACTGAGTTAATCTAAAATTAGCACTCTGATTCCATGTCCTGTCGATCGTGATTATATTGTTCCTTTGAAGTGTTTTCATCTCAGAGAAAAGAGTTAATTGTTATGTTGAGTTACAACAAGTTGCCACCTGGCAACTTTTTGTAAAGCATGAAAACTTGTTTTTTTTTGTGGTTTTGTAAAAATCATGAACACCAATTGAGGTGAAACTTTCCCAGGTTAGTTTTATGATAGGTTGAAATGAACATACATTACCAAAATCCAGTATTGTACCTTCCCAAAATAAGACTTATGAGTAATAAAGTTAGAAAATATTGATGAATTTATAATATGAAAGATACTTGATCACAAAATTGTTTCTGAACATCTTGTAAACAATTCAAAGCTAAAGTATGCATCAGTGAATTTCCATATGAATAGATGATTATTCATGTACGAGCCACTAATGCAATCCATTTTGTTTGCAGATTGGTGCCTTCTTCCTGATAAATTTGTGTCTAGTAGTCATAGCAACTCAATTTTCTGAGACAAAACAACGAGAGAGCAAGTTAATGGCAGAGCAGAGGAAACGGTTTCGTTCTACCAGTACGCTGGCCAGCAACGGTGAACCGGGCAGCTGTTACGATGAGCTCCTGAAATACATTGGACATCTCGTGCGACAGGCCAAGCGGAAAGTGCGCCGCTGGAAGAAAGGTATCCAAGGAAAGCGACAACGAAAAGTGATGCCTGCCATTTCGTTACGCCGCAAAAAACGTAGGACGAAATCCGTGCATGTGCATTGCCACCACCACCACCACCATCACCATTACCATTTTGGGAACAACAGCCCGCAAGCGCCAAGGGCTAGCCCCGAAAATAGTGACATTGGCTCCTCGCCAACACGTCAAAATAGACTCATGGTGCCACCCACAAATGGTAGCTTAGGGCCGAGCAATGATTCGCTGCACTCAATTACCTATTGCACTGAGAACCTATCCCGCTTAGAACCCATCCCCAGCAGGTCACGATGCAAGTCATCCCCGCATCACCACGTAGTGACCACTCTGTCCATTCACCGGGCGTCCTCCATCAATTATCCCACCACAAACTCTAAGGACACACGACAGAATATGGCACTGGCCAAACTGACTGCTGAGACAGCTCTGAATAGAATGACAGACGTGCCTACGAATAAGCTACAGGAGCGATGGAAGGATCTATGTCTGGGTGACACACTCAATAAATACAGTAAACTACCCCCTGTCAAGACCAGCAATAAAATCAGTGGTAAGTCCATACAAAAATGGCAAGAATGAAATCACGTAGAGAAATCAAATCAGAAATGCAACTAACAGCTTCTGTAAATTGGTACCGGAAAAAAATAAGTACCGTGGAAAAAAATAATAAACATAGGACCATTCAGCAGTTGTTGATGTGAAGAAATTCTATCATTATGATAATTCTAATTCATTCTTTAAGTCTGCAAGATTTTAGTAAAACATTTTTATTGAATAATGCGTTTTTCTGGTGACTGAGTCACATGATCTTGTTTGGCTTGAACAAACGGTCTTCACAAATAAATAATTTGATTCATTCACATAATGAACCCTTCCGTGGCTCTCGTGCTGGACCCAGCAAAAAAGAAAACAAAATTAGAATTTAGTGAAAAGATTGCATGTTGAATTTGTCTCTTTTGTTGCTCGGTTGATTATGATTTTCTCATTGTTGCAACCGCTTCTGTGTACAAAAGTAGAATTCAAACTTTTTAGTTGCACTATGGATTTCAGTTCATATGATTGTGCATGATGAAATTAGGTTATCTTTTAAAAAGTTGTGATGTAGCCGTTACTTGTTTGCCTTTGAGCAATTACATTTGTTCAACCAAAGTGACCTGTAATATAGATGCAAAATTTAAGCTAGTGGCCTGATATTTCAAATCTAGCAGGAGCTTTATCAAAAGCAAACAATTATATTTAAAAGACTTGGTTCAGGTCATTTTGTGCCAATTACATCCGTATTTGAGTCAAACTGTATTGCACTTTTGTTCCCCAGGTGATGGCCTTACACCTGAAGGTGGTCACCCACCTTTAGGACAGCGTCTTTCTGCCCCACCCCTCACCCAACCACCATCCCCTTACCCAGTTGCTCGTGCCCACCTAGCTCCCCCATCCCCCTGTTTGTCCATCCACTCTGCTGGCTGCCCAGTCCACCAGCCTTGTCCAGTCCACACCCCTCCCCTATCCCATTCCTCATGTCCTTCCCACTCCCCATGCCCCTCCCACAATTTACACACCTGCCCCCACGGCTGCCCGGACGGTCATCCCGAGTACGATTGGACAGACTCGGAATCGGAGAATGATGACGATTCGGATCCGGAGGACTCGGACTATGACGAGGAGCCACAGGGGAAACTGAAGTCGGGGGTCCGTTCTTGCTTCGGCAATGTCAGACAAAAGATTGAAGAGATTGTGGAGAGTAAATATTTTATGCAAGGCATTCTCATCTGCATCCTCATCAATACAATGAGTATGGGCATCGAGTTTCATGGCCAGGTATGGAACGTTTTATGACAAGATTTCTTTTCGTTCATGTTTTTGTCATTTGTTGTAATCAGTAAGTTCAGTATTTAAACAGAAAGGTCAAAAAGGTAAATGAATACTTTATGCACTTTCGATCATGTCACATGTTTACACTTGGAGATTCCATGGCCAGGCATGGCAGGCATGTTTATGTGCATTTTTTATATTATCTCCACATAAAATATCGTCACGATCAACTGGGCATGGAATCGGAGTGCTACTTTTAGATAAGCTCAGTGACTGAAAATAATACCCTACAAGATAAGATTATATTACCGTTGCTGCTTCATTAATGAGCCGGTAATTTCCAGTCACTGTGTTCATGCCCTGCAGAAAGTCTGCTCTGATCATGAAGATATTGTCCCTTTTTAAGATGAATACAATTTGAGATGAACTTAATATAAAAAAATCTTAAATATCAGATGTTACAATGGTGTCTGCCATTAACAACTCGTAAGTTTTTGCCAACTGATCTATCCAGCCCTAAGGTTGGCAGTTTCCCATGGTTAATATCTTTGTTCTGGGGGACCTATAGTCAGAAGCCAATGAACTTGTACATGCCAAGTATCCATGGATAATATGCCCCTAGAACAAGGATATTGCCGATTGGGAGACCACCAACAATTAACAGGGCTAGATAGAACACTGAATGGGTTATCAGGTGGTCACAGGCAGGCCTGTGATTTCTCAGGATTTATCCTGATTTCAGGATTTTTTTACAAATCTCCCCTGGCCTCACAATTTTCTTGGAAGAGAATTAGCCACCAAGGAAAGATAGAAGTAGCCTGTATTGTGTACAAACCTCTAGTTTCTTGTGGAGAGTCTGTAAATCCTCCAAAATGAAACATCCAGGAGGCTCAAGGGGCCTTGTCCTCTAGATCAAAGGGAGACCCAGGCCCGCTACCCATTTTTCAGGATTTGTTACTTTTGTCAAATCACACCTCTGCACATGTTTAAAAATTGACCCAATGGATTGCTGATAGAGCCTTCTGTTCAAGTGTGTACACCTTGTGTTTGTGGTCAATTCCATATTATGCATGTCGCATCCGCCATGCCGTTAGCCAACCCAAACATTAAAAATCTTGCAAAAATCCAATAGATATCAACCGAAAATGTATAAAATATGCAGAATACAGAGGAAAACAAAATTTACCATAAAAGCAACTGCAGGGGCGGTTCGAGGGTCTCAAAAAAGGTGGAACATGGCAAAAATGGGGAACCCAAAAAAACGTATGCTAAATTTACATGCACGGCGAACAAAAAAGGTGGGGCTCATTTGCCTGCTTGCTACCCACTGGATCTGCCAATGAGCAATTGATCAGTATAGCAGACACAGGTATGATGAAACAGGACATAAATGCAACCTTGTCAAAGAAATGGCCATGTTCATATGTAACTCATGTACTTCTGATGGCTGATGATCTCTCCGGAGAAATATTCAGATAAATTGCAAATATTATGCGTACTGCCAATTTAAACATGTAGGTTTGCCCTATCAAGCTTTGAAACAAGCGCCCTCAACAGGCAAGCAGCAGATACTCAACACTAGATTCCACCTTGATCTAACTGACTGATGTATTTTCACCGTCAGTGAGCGAGGGGTATACGTGTGCACATAAAAGTCACTTCCTACAAAAACAAGACTTATCTTAAGATCGTTGTTGCCTAGGCAACCAGAATTCTCTGCTATCCACCAAGCAATTAAACAAGTTGAGAAAAAAAAATATCCGCTGCATTGCTATCCACTGCCGGGTGTCCCCCCTAAAGCGGTGGTTACTTTCACTCGACCTGCTGTTCGTGTTTACTGACGCATATTATGGGCGATTCCATGTTTGTGTTGTTGGGCATAATGTCCTTCAGAAATCTATTTGATCTCTACACTGTATAAGTTCCTAGATGTATGTAATTAATATATAATGCCTTGCCAGCGAATCCTAGCTTTAGGTCTATCCTTGAAGTGATCAGGCTTTGCTTTCCACAGCGGCTCATAACTGCATTCCAAAGCCCTGTTAGGTTTTTACTTGACTTTTACTTGCAGTATTTTGGCAAAATTTAAAAGGATGTTGAACATTACCTTAAAGTATTTTTTTGTAGTTACGGTGGTATTTATTCTCATCAGTATAATTTCTACAGGTGTGAAGTTCTGCCTTTTTGGAAAAAAAATTAAAAGAAAAGAAGAAATAATGTGTAGGCTAAAGGTATACAGTGGGATCCCTTGCTCTCTCACAAATACACTCTGACATCCTGCTCTCTGTTGTTTAGTTATGTTCATTTTTGGATCAGAATTTGTAAATATGTTTTCAAAACAAGTTTGCATATGTCAGTTTGTAGTCTTGCTTCTCAAAAAAAGATTATCCCTAAGCACTCCCCAATCCATATCACAATGCACAACTCAGTCATACCACCCATGCCACCAGGGCCCATGATTTCATAGCGCCGCTTACCATTTTCGTGCTAACTATAGCAGAAAAAATTGCTTAAGCATAAGTGTATTTCATAGGTTAGCAAGAAAATTCAGAGTGGCGCATGCGTATTCACGATGGATTTGTATTGTTGCATCACTCATTTGCCACCAATAATGGCCGGCAAGTTAGCATGCCCTTCTCTATGCTTAACGGTTAGCAGCGCTTTGAAATGAAAAACATACAGTAAGGAAAAATTTGGCTGCTATAAGCAGCTCTATGAAATTAGGCCCAGGTTTGAATTTGCCATAAAAGCCTAATGAGTGAGGCAATGGTGGATAGCAACAGCTGTCATGGAGACAATTGGTCAGTTTGTGAACCCAGGGGCCAATTTCAATTGCAAAGCAGAGAATTTCGCTAAGCAAATACTCAACAATATTCCTGATGATGACCAGAGCAGACTAGTTGAAACATTGAGAACAAACCAACCGGCTCTTCTCGGAGCCATCGCTTTTTCCAAAAAGAGATCATTACATGGTGTACCCGAAAGAACTCAAGAACATCTATCTCCACCATGCAAAGCCTCAAATCCTACATTAAATATTCAACAGACAACCAGCCAAAATGCATACATTTTTGTATGAAAGTTTGACCGGTAACCAATGAAATCTACTAAGCAAATTTTTCTGGTAAGCAATTTTATCTGCTAAGCAGCTCTATGGAATTGGCCCCAGATCAGTCTCTTGTATGTAAAGCGACAAATTTACCAAAAGTATATAATCCACATTGTAAGTAGGCCTATGTCATAATGCCCTCAGCCTATGTCATAATGCCCTCAGCATATGTCATAATGCCCTCAGCATATGTCATAATGCCCTCAGCCTATGTCATCATGCCCTCAGCCCCAGGGTAGGACAAGTCCTTCATACTGGTAGCATTCATAAGGAATGGTACTGGTATGTAATTTAACTACCCCAAAGTAAGCTTGGGCGATAACACGATGATATCGAATATCGCGATACCGTTTTTTATTCAATTCTGATATCGAGAACCTTTTTAAGTTATCGGCATATTGGCAAATCGCGATTTAAAAAAAATCGACATTGTGAGTCAAGTCAGAAATTCCATGGAAACAAAATTAGAACAGTCTTTTCAGCTTTTGGAAGTGAGAAACAAAAGCGAAATACTTCAGAAGTACATACACACTCTGCAAGCAAATTTGCAATTTATTGTGACGCTTGTAGAGGGGTACTATACCTGTGGTTATCGGATCTAAACCAATCATGCATAAATGAAAAAATAATTGCGATATTATTGAAAATCACGATATATGTTTGCCGATATATCGTGGATGAAAAAAATCGATATAGCCCAAGCTTACCCCAAAGGAATACAAGGCTCAGTGCTGTACCAAATAACCATACACCACCATCAAATGTTTATATCAAAATAAGCATATAATAAATTTATCACTGCTTCTGTCTAGCTTAAAAATTATTTCAACATAATTGTTTCTGCATCTTATTCGTCAAACACGTTCGGCCATACCATTGGGAAAGACATATATTCCCAGTTTGATTTATTTGTGATGACAGACTGTAATTGCTTCCATTCATTAGGTAACAATGACCCATTAAGAATAGACAATGAAGGCTTGTATCATAAAGTTTGTCATGCATGGTTTACCGGCTTACGTCAACAAAGTGGATATATTATTTATTTGATCAGCCCCATGGGGGTATATGTTCTGCTCAGTAATTGGGTTAGGAGTATTTACATACATAGAATACATAGATATACTAAATGCATAATTCATTCATTCATTTATTTTCTCCAGTACAGTCACATTGACTACAATAACCCTAACCTTCCCAAATCCTTCAAAATCCTCTTTGCTAAAGTGAAGGATTTTGAAGGATTGAGGTTACATGCTACATGCTCTTTGCTAAAGTGAAGGATTTTGGAAGATTGAGGTTATTAGGCATACTTAAATTTCTATGGTACATGTACATCCATGTTTGTTGTAGTGATTGCAAGGTCAGTGCTTGGGTCATGCTCCATGCATGCAGGGAGGGTCCCTGGCCATGTACATATATCACAAATTAGAAACACATGTGTGCATACATGTCATGTGCTTGCTTTACTATTGAAGGATTTTGGAGGATTCAGGTTATGTGTAGTAACTGTAAGCAAATGGGCCTAGGGAGTTTACAAAAAATACTACTAAAACAGTAATACTGAAGAGGGATCACTAGTAAGCAAAGCTTGTAAGCGTGGGTCCCCATGCATGCATGTGCTCTGAGCTGTAGAAAGAAAGGATGCACAAACATAAAACTACTGGGCAAGCAAGCTCAGAGCAGCATCTATAAATAATGGCTCAATGCATTCGCATATTGAAACATGTATGCAGTGAGATTATAATTACAATTTTCGTAAAGGAATTACTGATGAAATTAGTTTGAAAATTTTGTGGGATACAAGTTGTGTCAGGATTTTGACACCATCCTGATGGGGCCCAACATGCCCTGAAAGTAGGAGAAGTAGCTAGACAAACTCAGTGCAGTCCTTGAAGCTTGCTCTCTACGCACCTATGGTTTGACAGACTCAGTTATTACGGTCAGTGCGCATGTTGTGCACCCATGGGTAATTTATATCTGTGAATAATTCCCATATGCAAGGACTATGTCAATAAATTGGATAAAGTCATATCAAGTAAACCTGCATGTCAAACATTAAAAAGAAAACATTTAAAAAAAAAAGTATACATGTAACGGATGTTGGCCAAAACTATATACTAATTTTCTCTGATTTATGGGTGAGTTATTCATGGAGTCAATTTAAAAGTCATTAAATATTTTTGTTGGAAAATGAGTGTACAGCACATCTTTAATCTTTGATCTTCACGTTTGATTTGACAAAAGGCAGACGTTGAGTTCTAATAATGTCTTGGCGAAGGAGCCCTACATGTTTATATGAGCCCATGGTGGTGTCCGCTTTATTCATTCTGGCATGCTTGCTAGGGAAGATCAGATGTATGCGACATAACTGCATTATACAGTTAACCACCTGAAAATATTTTCTTACAAAATATCCACCGCAGAAAATATTGTTATTGAGGGGATCGTCATTTTCCTTCTATAAAACTCTTGGGGATTTTGTTCTTCTGATCTTTAACTTCATGTTAATGTTTAAACTAGGCTCGGGCAGGCACAGTACATAGAAAAACAATATCTTGATCAAATGTTTGTTTAAATCATGCATTAATCAAAGGCTAGGCACCGTGTATGGATAGGTTATCTATCTAGTAAGAAAACACTTTGTGAGAATCTTTAATGGAAAACAAAACAAAACCTAGAATACATCATTATTGAGAATACTAATCTTTTGAATTTATTAACCCTAACTCCCTAGGCCCATTTGCTTACACATAACCTGAATCCTTCCTAACTCCCTAGGCCCATTTGCTTACACATAACCTGAATCCTTCCTAACTCCCTAGGCTCATTTGCTTACACATAACCTGAATCCTTCCTAACTCCCTAGGCCCATTTGCTTACACATAACCTGAATCCTTCCTAACTCCCTAGGCTCATTTGCTTACACATAACCTGAATCCTTCCTAACTCCCTAGGCCCATTTGCTTACACATAACCTGAATCCTTCCTAACTCCCTAGGCTCATTTGCTTACACATAACCTGAATCCTTCCTAACACCCTAGGCCCATTTGCTTACACATAACCTGAATCCTCCAAAATCCTTCAGTAGTAAAGCAAGCACATGACATGTATGCACACGTGTTTCTAATCTGTGATACATGTACATGACCAGGGACCCTCCCTGCATGCATGGAGCAATAAACAGTGTCCACTGACCCAAGCACTGACCTTGCAATCACTACAACAAACATGGATGTACATGTACCATGGAAAGGCAAGTATGCCTAATAACCTCAATCCTCCAAAATCCTTCACTTTAGCAAAGAGCATGTAGCATGTAACCTCAATCCTTCAAAAACATTCACTTTAGAAAAGAGGATTTAGGAGGATTTGAGAGGGTTAGGGTTAATGGAATTTTCTACAGTTTTGGTGGAAATGAATGAGTATTAATATTTCCAGATTAATTTATTTGTTCTAAGAAGGGAAGGTACAACATTGGTATGTGGTAAAAAAAAAAAATTTGTCATAAAACTAATCTATGAAAATTTTATCACAATAGGTGCCCACATTTTTGAGAAAAAGCTGATATGATATGTGTACCAACTGTAAACCAAGTAATTTTTTAGATAATACTTTATTAATTTGATAATCTGCTAAAAACCAAAGTTGTACCTTTTTAACGTTTAGCTGTCAGCAATAATCCAATTATGTACTTAATTACATGGTAGATTTCAAAATTAATTACAGGTAAAAAAGAATAGTATGTAACTTTAAAATGAACAACATAAAAATATTTTCATGATGTTAAGCCTAGGGAATTTTTTTCTTCATACAAAGATCTGAGACTAAAGTGTTTCGTGGTGTTCTCCACATCGGAATAAGCATCATGCATTTCTTAATGTCAGTCTGTCTGGCTACCATAGTGGCCCAGGGGTTTAGGATCACACTCTGTTATCCTGAGTCTTGCCTTGGGTATTCAACTGATTTGATATTGCATACAGTTTGGCTCTCATGATGCAGCTCAACCCTTTTTTTTCCTGTGGAGGGAGGTCATTGCTCTATGATTCCACATTCCACCATCTTGGAAATGGAGGATTTCTGTGATGCGAATCTGACGTCGGGATGAATTTAACAAAAACATAGTGTGCATGATTCCACAATCATTTTGGAAATGGAGGATGTCTCTGATGAGAATCTGATATTGGGTTGAATTTAACAAAAACATTGTGTGTACCTTTTGTTCATAGGTTTTAATTTGTTTCTTATTATTTTATTTAGTAGTGTATACCCATATAGTGCTTACTACTAAGCAGAGGGTTTTCTTGGGAGCTGTGCATCTGACGCATTGTCCACTCCATGTGTCTTGTACGTGCATCCAAAATAAGTGTCCAATCATTTTTATTACCAGGGTGATCTATTTTAAATAAGTGTGGCTCAATCATATTAAGCACTTGTGATTGGTTTCACTTGACGACACACCATACAAAATCGGCCATCTTTATGGGCATTTATTAAAGAATAACCATTTTTGAAAGCATATAGACTAATTCAGCGACCACTGTTTACCACCATTACTTAGTGATACCACACTGCACGCGCACATCACACGCATTCTTAAATACACGCTAGGCTAGCATTTCATCAAATAGAGTGCACAGATTGGTTGAAGAAGCACCTGGACTATGTAGAAAATGAACACTTGACACAGAATGTAGGTACCACCGCAGTTATGGCGGCGCCCAGTGAACTGGTCAACGGATTAGTCTATATATACCCGTGCACTATGCATAAGCATGGCATGCACCACGCAGGTGTTTCAACAAAATAAATGCATATCATTGGTCGGTGAAGCTTTTTTCTTCATGGTGAAATTTGAACACTTGACGCAGCGCATCTCCTAGCCAAGTTGTCTTGTACGTGCACCCCCCCAAAAAAAAGTGTCCAATCATTTTTATTGTCAGGGCGATCTATTTTTGAGTAAGTCAGGCTCAATCATATTAAGCACTTGGTTTTTCACTTGACGACACACCATGCAAAATCGGCCATCTTTATGGGCAATGACTAACCATTTTTGAAGGCATATACCCATGCACTATGCATAAGCACGGCATGCACCATGCAGGTATTTCAACAAAATCAGTGCCTCATTGGTCGGTGAAGCTTTTTTCTTCATGGTGAAATTTGAACACTTGATGCAGCTCATAGCCAGGTTGCCTGTAAAGATGACGTGTATCAGGAAGTACATGCATCTGTACAATTGAAGAATTATCCACACCCCTAAACCCATTCGCATAACTGCAGTTTGTATAATGTAATGCTTTATTTCATTATGTTTCATATAGGGATTAAGTCAATACTAGAAATGAAAAATACAAAGCTTTTATTTGGTTATTTTTTTTCTCTTTCGGACAGCCGTTAGAGTTGACAGAAACTCTAGAAATCAGCAATCTCATCTTCACCACTCTCTTTGCCTTTGAGATGCTTCTGAAGCTCTTCGCTTACGGCTTTGTGGGGTACATCCGCAATGGATTCAATGTCTTCGATGGGATCATTGTCATTGTTAGGTATATATGAACATAATCTTTATTTCCGTAGATAATCGGAAATAAAACAAATCACTTTAATAGGTAAAACCATGGCCTAAGGTTTTGTGGGGTATGCATTCGCAATGGATTTAACCTCATTGATGGGATCATTATATAAATGAGGAAGGTCTTAATTTCTGTAGTTTTTTATTTAGGGAATGACAGACAGACAAGCACATAACTTTAGTTAAGCCCATCGCCTTCATTTTTTGTTTCTTTTGGAACCATCTCAACTCCCTGAATACAGCCAAGGCTGACAATGTTACAATTTACGCAACAGGTTGTCTAATTTTATCAATATATTTATTGATGGTTTATTAAAAGCTGACAAAGCAAACTGGTGGGCCGAAAACAGTAAATTTTACATAGTTAAAAATACTATAAAAAGTTATAAATAATTATACATATAAGTTGTTCCTTAATAAAGGAGAAATTAAAAATCATATGAAAAGGGAAGGGGGTGAGCGCGGGCAAGTGGAGAGGTTACAGGGAAACGAGAGAGGGAGACAACAGGGAGGGAGGCCGGGTAAATTAGGGGAAGAGCGGGCTAGTGGAAAGGTTACAGGGTAATGAGAGAGGGAGACAACAGGGAGGGAGGCCGGGTAAATTAGGGGGGAGAGAGGGCAAGTGGAAAGGTTACAGGGTAATGAGAGAGGGAGACAACAGGGAGGGAGGCCGGCTAAATTAGGGGGGAGAGTGGGCAAGTGGAAAGGTTACAGGGTAATGAGAGGAAGACAACAGGGAGGAAGGCCGGGTAAATTAGGGGGGAGAGTGGGCTAGTGGAAAGGTTACAGGGTAATGAGGGAGGGAGGCCGGGTAAATTAGGGTGGAGAGAGGGCAAGTGGAAAGGTTACAGGGTAATGAGAGTGGGAGACAACAGGGAGGGAGGCCGGCTAAATTAGGGGGGAGAGTGGGCAAGTGGAAAGGTTACAGGGTAATGAGAGGAAGACAACAGGGAGGAAGGCCGGGTAAAGTAGGGGGGAGAGTGGGCTAGTGGAAAGGTTACAGGGTAATGAGAGAGGGAGACAACAGGGAGGGAGGCCGGGTAAATTAGGGGGGAGAGTTGGCTTGTGGAAAGGTTACAGGGTAATGAGAGAGGGAGATAACAGGGAGGGAGGCTGGGTAAATTAGGGGGGAGAGTGGGCTTGTGGAAAGGTTACAGGGTAATGAGAGAGGGAGATAACAGGGAGGGAGGCTGGGTAAATTAGGGGAGAGAGTGGGCTAATGGAAAGGTTTTACAGGGTAATGAGAGACAACAGGGAGGGAGGCCGGGTAGGGGAGAGTTGGCTAGTGGAAAGATTACAGGGTAATGAGAGAGGGAGACAACAGGGAGGGAGGCCGGGTCAATTAGGGGGGAGAGTGGGCTAATGGAAAGGTTACAGGGAAATGAGAGAGGGTGACAGGTACTATAAAACACTTGATATGACTAGACTGGGAGACATTTCATGTGAAAATGACTATTCAGTAGTTGATTTATGGAATAGTTGACTTATGGTGACAACCTGCATAAATAATCTCATTTAAGATGCTAGATGAGAAGATGCTAGATATTTAAGATGCTAGATAAGAACAACTTATTTCTTCCCACACCTACAGCGTGGTGGAGGTCATGCAGCAGGGTAATGGAGGGGGTCTGTCTGTATTACGAACCTTCCGTCTGTTACGTATCCTCAAGTTGGTACGCTTCATGCCAGCCTTACGACGGCAGCTTCTTATCATGCTCAAGACAATGGACAACGTAGCCACGTTTTTCTCTCTCTTGTCGCTCTTTATTTTCATCTTCAGGTGAGACAAACAACACATAGACCCATCTGGGTTCCCCGACCACTTACATAAAGTCACTGTGACAAAAATCACATCTCGAATGGCACCAGACTATTTCTGACATTAGCCTCATTTTGGTTCCCTTTGCCTTGTGTATTATAAAAAACCAAGATGGCTGCTGTGAAGCTTTTTTTTATAGCGAAAATCTATTTATGGCAGGTTCTTTGACAATAAACAAAAGCATATATAATGATGGGGTCGATTATTATTTTATATTAAGAATGCTCAAGGTCCTTCGCTTCATTATCCCTGGTCACTAGGCCGATTAAATCGGTTTTTTTTTGGAACTCCCTGAATACATCCAAGTACTGCATGTTACGTCTTTGTCATCTAATCAAACAGAATGATCATCTCAACCCTGACAACTTCCTGAATTGTACTTCCTGGGTCGACAGAAGCAATTTATCGTTAAAGGGACAATAATGTCATGACCGGCAGGGCATGAAATCGGAGTGCTAGTTTTAGATTAACTCAGTGAAAATAATACCCACATGATAATGTCATTTTACTGTTGCTGTTGCATAATTGAGCCAGTAATTTTCAGTCACTGTGTCCATCTTAAACTAGGACACCGATTCAATACCCTGTTGAAAGTCTGCTCTGATCCTGTCAATAGTGTTCCTTTAAGGACACAGTAGCCATGACGATCCTGACGAGGATTGGAACCCACATTCAGCCACTAGTGCCCTCAAACAATTGATTATGACACACCCAAACCTCACTGTTAACATTTTCGATTTTGTCCATGAACCTCATTTAAGTTTCCATAGACTTGTGTGTAACAAGATGTCTGCTCTGTGTAAACATTATGCAGTGAAGAAATGTGGGTAGAGTCAAATACTTGTAAGGAAAGTGCAACATTGGTAATAACCAGATAAATTATTCCATCAGAAGCACATTCATCTTTGGAGAAAACAAAATTGAATTTACAAAAAGTTTCCATTCGGCAGCTTATTTTTATGATATATTTCTTGAAAACTGGGGAGTTGAAATGAATATATGTTTTCAAAAAGTAAGGATACATCCCTTCGCCATTCTTTGAAACTGATAGACTATCTCTTTCATTCCGGAAGCTTGTTTCATTGACATAATTTTTCTGTCTGTTTTTCCATCTCCACAGTATTTTAGGCATGCATCTGTTTGGTTGCAACTTCTGTAAATATGTGAAGGGTGTGAAGGAATGCGACAGGAAGAACTTTGACAATCTCCTGTGGGCAATCGTCACAGTATTCCAGGTAGGAACATTCCTCAGAAAACTATTCCCTCATTATGTACTCGGTGCACGTAAGGCCAAAAAAAGTCTTTGGTTCTGGTCTCTCTGCGCATTGCCTCAGACCCGCGCTTCAGCATTTTTATTTTTTATTTATTTTTGCTATGAAATGATGTCCAGTTGCTAAATTTGCTGGATCAATTGGAATTCTGCCACGCTGTGTTTTAAACGACACCTTTTATTACATAAGGGTATGATGAATGTTTGCCTGATTTGTGAGGCCTCACTTAGCCACCATACTTTGTGTATTAGAAATTTGGTCTGGTTCCAATAACCGTATCATGTATTTCACTGGTTGGCAAATTTTTTTTTTTAAATTACCAAAAAAAAAAAAAAGTGTCACCGCACCAGTTTTGAAGCAAATCTATGACCAGAAACCAGAGACTTTTTTTATAAGCCAAAGTATTCACCTATTTCATGTACGTCATATCGAGGGCGCTATGTTTCTCTTTCCATGCACGATCCACGAAGGAAATGTGTAGGGATGAAGGTGTCAGTGTGATGTACATACATGATTGCTCTGGAGATCATCGGCTGTAAGAATCAGATGGATATGACCATCACATGATAAAATATGCACAGGCTTGATGCTTTGTACCCGCTATAAATTTGTGTATGTAGGGCATGTGGATTTGCACGTATTGTGATGCCGGTTTTCCCTGTATTCACTCAGGGCGCAATCGGTCGTGGTTGCTTCCTTTGTGTGTCACCCAAGGGAAAAGGTCGACCAAAGAGTTGAGTAGGTAAACTTCATGCGCTTATATGAGCTTACTTAAAAGCTCATAGTCCGGGGGATCGTAGTGGGCAAATACAAACAGCCTTCTTTAAAGATTTTAAAGTTTAGTAAACATTGGTTTTCATTTTCCGAGAATTGATGATATGTATAATCACTGTTATATGTTTATGGGGCGGGGCAGGGGGGAGGGGTTGTTACACATTTGATAGGCCTTCGTTTAATGATAGTAAACATTTTTGGTTTTTATTGTCTGTAAATGTATCCATACATGCCGGTCAAATAATGCCATATTGAGACTTTTAAAGAATGTTACTGCCACAAGCAAATATTGAATTAAAAAGTAATATTTTCTTCTTTTTTTACCCTCAAATTAAATCTGACATTAAAATAGAGAAACAAAAGGAATATGTCTCACAGAGTTTTCCATTATAAAAATGTCAGATATTTCCATATTTGCAATGCAATTATTTTAAGTTGCCTTTGGGTGTTGTCATTATGCAGTCAGGATAAAACTGTCCAGAAACAATCTTGTTCTCCCCTGTGTATTGCATGACCATTACCATAGAAACGTGTAAGCATTCGTCATAGTAACTAAGTAACTATTACATCTTATGATGTACTGTAGTTTCTTCATTTTCCCTTGTGGTAACATGGATGATTACTGTCTGTGGAGCGCAGTAGTATGTAGTGTGTAGATTGCATCTACACAAAAATAATACTAATTCAGTTCAGCTACATTTAATTCAGTTCAGATTCACTACAGCTTAATCAGATTAATTATTTTCCTATTCACTGAAAGTGTAATATAATAAGATCAATAATAAGATCATTCATCATTTCCTCCTACAGGTTGTATGATTTGTAACAATTATATTGTTATACATCTGACCTTTCAGAAGATCCTGTTCAAGTCTTAATAATAATAATAATAATAAAGATTTTTAGCGCGCACATATCCACCCTGCTGGGCGCTCAAGGCGCGGAAACAAAGAAAAACATTAATACAAACAATATACAATGATAGCATAGGGAAAACAAATTATGTACCGAGATACATGTACCTACAATGCAATTACAAATATACATCATCTTTGAAGAGTTGTGACATAAGATGAGTTTTAAGCATCGACTTGAATCTGGTTATACTATGACAAGATTTGAGTTTAGTTGGAAGATGATTCCAGAGTCTCGGAGCTGCGACAGAAAACGACCTATCACCCCAGTTCCGTTTTGAAGTTGCTTCCTTGAGGAGTGACATGTTGCTGGAGCGCAAATTGCGTGATGGAGTGTAGACTTTAAGTAGTTCAGAAATATAAATTGGAGCAATGTTATTAAAAGATTTGTGAACAATTAGCATAAGTTTAAAAACAATTCTCTGTGAAACAGGAAGCCAGTGCAGTTCTTTCAAGATTGGCGTGATATGCCAGTTTGTGGACAGTACGACTGATCAAAAAATGATCAAAAAATTAATGTTTGCCCGATTTGTGAGGCCTCTCTTAACCACCATACTTTGTATATGGGAAATTTGGTCCCCGCATATACAATGTATCACATATTTTCCTGTTGGCAAAAAAAAAAAAGATGGCCGAAAAAGAAAAAAAACCTTCACCGCACTGATTTTGAAGCCGACCGATGACCAGAAACTGGAGACTTTTTTTTTTGGCCTAACATAATAAGCTTAAACATTCACAGCGTGGCTGTCTTATATATATCTTGATTCAAAGGAAGTAAGCATACTTTAAGAAAAAGTTTTGTCAACATTATCAATATTGTACCTTCCCTTACTCTATAACCACCTGAAACCATTCAAACTCCAACAGCAAGGTTTGTTGGATATTGATGGACTCGGTACTGTATAGCCCAGACAGGGACCTAACCACCCCCAAACCATTCAAACTCCAACAGCAGGGTTTGTTGGATATTGATGGACTCGGTACTGTATAGCCCAGACAGGGACCTAACCACCCCCAAACCATTCAAACTCCAACAGCAGGGTTTGTTGGATATTGATGGACTCGGTACTATATAGCCCAGACAGGCCGGATAATTTGCATGGGGCCATGGTTTCCCAATTCCCAAGTCCAACAGTTGGGTGGTAGTGTTACTGCATGGTGTTGGATTTTGGCAGATTCAGGAAGGTTGTTAGCCAAAATAGCTATTGGGTTTAGGGTTAAAGTTCCCACTGCCAGATATATTGATCTATCGCCGTTTGTGAGGTATGTTGCACCAGTATCCACCAAGTATGGTGCATGAACATTATTAACCCCATCATCGGGCAAGTTATATCATTCCTAGAACCATCTCAACTCCCACTGGAGTATGCAGCGCATGCTGCCACAATGTATAGCACAACATAAATCAAACACAATTGCCATCTCTGCCCTATTTATACTCCTGTGTGGAGAGAAGCAATAATGGTTAAGTGACTTGCTCAAGGACACAAGCGCAGCTGTCATGGCCAGGATTCGAACCCACTTTCTGATTACTCAGCCGTCAGATTACAAGCCCATTGCACTATAAAACTGCATGCCCATGGCACCTCACACCCCTAAGACAACGCTGGATGTTTTTGCGTGTTTTGCACATTTCATTTGAAGTGATCGGATTGGGCAATGTTTCAAAAGCTGCGTTCAGGCGATTCTGCAATAATTGGTCATTTTGTGTCTCTTCTCTCTCCTTCCCTCAGATTCTAACCCAAGAAGACTGGAATGTCGTTCTCTACAATGGCATGTACCACAACACAGCCTGGGCTGCATTATATTTCATCGCCCTGATGACGTTCGGTAACTATGTGCTCTTCAATCTCCTGGTGGCCATCCTGGTGGAAGGCTTTGCCGCAGAGGTGAGATCATTCATATTTAATAGCATTAACAACCTTTTTTTTTTTGACAGGAAATTACTTTAAACATTGAGGCTTGTGGACAGTGAACTATCAAACTCAAGAACTGTTAGAGCTCCACAAATTAAACCACAAATCTTTCAAAGAAGTTTTTCAGAAAGACCTAAGGGAGTTTTTAGGCCTGCAGGTTGGTTTAAAGTGGTGCGGATTGAACTTTTTGAAAAAAAATTGACTTATTTGGAGAAATTGACACTCAATTTGGCATACAATATATTTGTATATGTTCATGAATGACAAGCAGAAACACTTGGGCAGTGGAAGGTAGTCTTGGATTAAAATGTCTTGGTTGATGCTCATTTCGAACTGTGCGTTTTGTTGTTCATGACTTGGATGACTTCCACAAAAGTCTTGGACATGCATCTTGTAATCTATTTCTTATTAACTTTTTATTTTATTTAAGCATTGCTTTTTCAATGAAACCAATCAGTGATGGGGGTTTACTGTATGCTTTCATATGCACGTTAGGTGCAGGTGCACATCACATCAGGTGCATATTTCCAGCAATACGTTTGCCCCTGCATGACTGGAACACTGCCCAATCATACCCCTGATCTTGGACCAAGACTTAGTGGAGTGCAGATCCAACTCCCCAGCCTATAACGCGCCTGCTTGTCAATTCAAACATTTGGGTAAACTGCTTGTGTGGGAAGATATTATGTATGGATGATGATTGTAAGACTTGAAGGTATTTTTCTTGCTTATCACTCAAGGGTACATACGTTCAGTACAGCTTGAAATTAAGTGATTCTATGTGAGATATCCACACCATATGTCATGTTTATTGTTGTTCTCCTAGAGTGGAAAATCAGTCCTTTTATTTTAGTAAAAAGGACGGACTCCATTGAGAGACTCCATGAGCTGGATTTTATGGATTGAAGTTGGCACAGTGTGTGAAGTTAATGTTTCAGTTGTGTGTAGATGGTACACATGAGTGTAGGTATTTGACCAGAGGTCAAAGTAATTGAATGTTTCTGGAGTAAGCTGGTATCATATGGGCATGTTTTGGAAAAAACATGACTATAATTATAATTTCTTGTGTGTAACTTCAAACTCTTGACTAAAAACAAGTTTACAGAGCACTACAAAAATGCATACATAACCAAAAGCTAGTTTGCAATCATATTCAGTGTCAAATTTCTCAAATAAATATAATTTAAAAATCATTCAATCATATTTTAGCAAATAACAAACAATTAAACTGTCATTCCTTTTTTTTTACAATCTGCCATCTCGAAAGCAAGAGTAACCGAGCACTAAAAACTTGGTTCAAGTTTGGTCATGATCAGGAAAATACACCCCCAGCATTTGTCATGAACCTCACTGCGTGTAGACATGTGTTCAGGTTGTAAAGCTCTTAGCATGAATCCTAAGCTGTACTTTTTCAGTTCAAGTGAAGATGTAACTTATCTTTCAATTAATTCTGTGTGTTAATATGATTACTATGGGCCCACTTGCCATTTCATGTTATTTAGAAACACAACAGTGGATAAACATACATGCGTACATACATGTACATGTAGTCCTTAAAACTACATGATTCTTTCATATTATATCGTTACTAGTGTGTATGTACATGTGAAACTAACTAGTATCTCTACGCGCAGCTCAAGGCCTTGCCCCAAACCTGAATTGTTAGTGCCGTAGCTACATTCTCTCCATCTCTTATGGTGAAATTGGATTAGTTTTGCTGAACGAAAACATGGACAAATTGAGTGGAAGTTTGTACTCGAGGTTATTGAACCACAATTGCCTGAGTTGTATTATGGGGGGAAAACTCTCAATAATCTGCTGCATGATATGTGGCAATCTGTAGAAGTAATATTTCTGTACTGTTGGCTCTTTGTTAAAAAGAAAGGTACATCATTGTTAATGTTGGCAAAACTGCTGCTATGATCATGAGTAGCCTATGTTTGCTCTCTTTGAATCAAGATATACATTAAAGGGAAGGTACAACATTGGTAATGTTGGCAAAACTGCTGCTATGATCATGAGTAGCCTATGTTTGCTCTCTTTGAATCAAGATATACATTAAAGGGAAGGTACAACATTGGTAATGTTGGCAAAACTGCTTCTTTGATTATGCTTACTCTCTTTGAATCAAGATATACATTAAAGGGAAGGTACAACATTGGTAATGTTGGCAAATTTTCTATGAGTATGCTTACTCTCTATGAATCAAGATATACATTGAAGGAAGTTACAACATTGGTAATGTTGGCAAAACTGCTTCTATGAGTATGCTTACTCTCTTTGAATCAAGATATACATTGAAGGAAGGTACATCATTGTTAATGTTGGCAAAACTGCTGCTATGATCATGAGTAGCCTATGTTTGCTCTCTTTGAATCAAGATATACATTAAAGGGAAGGTACAACATTGGTAATGTTGGCAAAACTGCTTCTTTGATTATGCTTACTCTCTTTGAATCAAGATATACATTAAAGGGAAGGTACAACATTGGTAATGTTGGCAAAACTGCTTCTATGAGTATGCTTACTCTCTTTGAATCAAGATATACATTAAAGGGAAGGTACAACATTGGTAATGTTGGCAAAACTGCTTCTTTGATTTTGCTTACTCTCTTTGAATCAAGATATACATTAAAGGGAAGGTACAACATTGGTAATGTTGGCAAAACTGCTTCTTTGATTATGCTTACTCTCTTTGAATCAAGATATACATTAAAGGGAAGGTACAACATTGGTAATGTTGGCAAAATTGCTTCTATGAGTATGCTTACTCTCTATGAATCAAGATATACATTGAAGGGAAGGTACAACATTGGTAATGTTGGCAAAACTGCTTCTATGAGTATGCTTACTCTCTTTGAATCAAGATATACATTAAAGGGAAGGTACAACATTGGTAATGTTGACAAGACTGCTTCTATGAGTATGCTTACTCTCTTTGAATCAAGATATATATTAAAGGGAAGGTCCAACATTGGTAATGTTAACAAGACTGCTTCTATGAGTATGCTTACTCTATTTGAATCAAGATATACATTAAAGGAAAGGTACAACATTGGTAATGTTGGCAAAACTGCTTCTATGAGTATGCTTACTCTCTTTGAATCAAGATATACATTGAAGAGAAGGTACAACATTGGTAATGTTGGCTAAACTGCTTCTATGAGTATGCTAATTACTCTCTTTGAATCAAGATATACATTAAAGGGAAGGTCCAACATTGGTAATGTTAACAAGACTGCTTCTATGAGTATGCTTACTCTCTTTGAATCAAGATATACATTAAAGGAAAGGTACAACATTGGTAATGTTGGCAAAACTGCTTCTATGAGTATGCTTACTCTCTTTGAATCAAGATATACATTAAAGAGAAGGTACACCATCGGTAATGTTGGCAAGACTGCTTCTATGAGTACGCTTACTCTCTTTGAATCAAGATATACATTGAAGGGAAGGTACAACATTGGTAATGCAGACAAAACTGCCTCTATATGTATGCTAACTCTATTTGAATCAAGATATACATTAAACAACTAACCTGTGAAAGTTTCAGCTCAATGCAGAGTGTAAGTCATGAGAAAAAAGTGAAAGACATTACAATTTTTTTTACAGAAAAACGCTTGGAGCTCTGATATGAGAACACGACAGAATAGTTTTGAAGGATGTCTGGTATCTTTACCTCTTTAACATCATGTTTGTCTTTCGGATCGGATAATAATTTGGTTTTTTGTAATCCGGTAATTACCAATGTTGTACCTTCCCTTTAAACAACCAACCTATGAAAGTTTCAGCTTATTACATTGTGTCATTTAACAACAACGCAGTAAAAAATGCAATTGAGATTCGTTTGCCTTCATTCTAATGTAGAAAATGGATTGCAGCTGTGATACATTTCAACTTTGTAATGCAGTTCACATTTTCACAAAAATGACAGCTTGTAGTCAGACGGAATAATTTATCATAGTGTTTGTTACTATCACCAATACAGTAGTTTTGTAAATCGCGTAATTACCAATGGTGCACAATCCATTTACGTGGGTGATATATTACATTGGGTGACATATTACATTGGGTGACATATTACATTGTCACCTGATAATATGTTTATTAAAGTTACTGCAGATATAAATACAAACAGTATTAGTTTTATTTGAGAGTTCTGCCATTTTGTCTCTTTGAACAAACTACCAGTGCAAAATAGTTGTTATTGCATGGCCTTACATTTTGCAGGTCCTTTAGGTTGGTAAGCAGTTTGCAACAGATAATTGTCTATTCAAATTACTCAATATACCTTTAGGCCAACATATAAAAGTCTTCGGTTTCAGGTCTCCACATGTGTCGCCTCAGAGCCGTTGTGTCAGCTTTTTTAATTTTTTTTTTTTTTGTGTGCTATGAAACGATGTCCAATTACAGCCAAAATTGCTGGATCGATTGCAATTCTGCCATGCTGTGTTTTAAACGACTATTTCACATAGGGTTATGAACATTTGCCCGATTTGTGAGGCCACTCTTAGCCACCCATGTATGAGAAATTTGGTCTGTCTCCAATAATCATATATACATGTATCACGTATTTCACTGCTTGGCCAAAAAAAAATTAAAATTACCAAAAAATCAACAACAAAAAGTGTGTCCCCACACCGATTTTGAAGCCGACCTATTACCAGAAACTGGAGGCTTTTTTTTGGCCTTAATGTAGAGCAGCTATTTTGTTTTTTCTTCCATACAAATCCATATGACCAAAATGGCTACTTATTGAGAATGAGCTCTGAATTCTTTATCGTGCCACAGTGCGATAAAGCTCTTCTGGATCAAAGACACCCATATAGCTTTGTTCTCAGTCTGACATGAATAGCCATGCCAAAAAAAGTCTCCAGTGTCTGGTCATAGGTCGGCTTCAAAATTGGTGCGGTAACGCATTTTGTTTTTCTTTCTTTCTTTGGTAATCTTGTTTTTTTCTACCAACAGGGAAATACGCGATACATGTATACGCTGGACCACATTTTCCATATACAAAGATCCAATCGATCCAGCAATTTTGGCTGCAATTAGACATCGTTTCATGAGCAAAAGAAAGAAAACTAAAAATGCAAACTCGCAGGTCTGATGAGACACACGCGGAGACCAGAAACCGGAGACTTTTTTGGGGTCCTAAAAGAAGACATGCCGTTCATAGCATAATACATGAATATACCAGTGATGCCCACAGTCCAGGACCCAATTTCATAGAGCTGTTAAGCAGAGAATTTTGCTAAGCAAATATTTTTGCTAAGCAAATATTTTTGCTAAGCAATATAAAACAGACTACCAGCCAAAATACATACATTTTGTATAAAAGTCTGAAATCCACTAAGCAAATTTTTCTGGTAAGCAATTTTATCTGCTAAGCAGCTCTATGAAATAGGTCCCAGGGCCGTAGCCAAGGTACTATATCTTCTCCTTTTTTTGGGGGGGGGGGTAAAAAAGCATTATCAGTGATGTAAGATTTTTTTTAAATAAGAGTACCTGACCCATTTTCCATGTATTTTATAACACTCATATCTTTAAATGCAAAATACATGTAATAGTTATTGACTTTACATTTTGAACCTAGCAGGTTCTTTCTCAAAGGCAAAATGGACAATATACAAACACGCACACATCCATAAACACAAACCAATTATGTTAAAGATTGACATTTTGAACATAAAAAAAACCACCAAAATTAACCATGGCTTTTAAAGGCTCAGCTAGAAGTAAAGATAATATTTCCATTGTCAGTCACGTACTGCACATGTCTGTTTTTAATTCCCAACATGTATTTATATCTTTCCACGCACTGTATAAAGTCTCTAAATGTAATTTATTACTTGCAAAACGTTATGTGAATACAGACAAAAAGTAATCATTTTAGTTATGCACAACTTAACAATATGGACGTTTGAATAAAATGATTAGAAAATAATGTTAAAATTGGGGAAAGTAAGGAAGCCTTAAAAGGATTTTTTTTACTCTTCCCCCTGTGATCAACCAAACACCTTACCTTTACACTTACAGAATGATGATATTACATTTTCTGGATGGACATAACAAAAACACTTGACAATAAAACCTTATCGGAATTGCCGTGTGCATGTTCATCATTGACTTGAAAAAAAACTTGCGCCTTGGGAAAAAAATAGTACTCTTGCGTACAAGAACATGTGAAAAGTCAATGGGGGAGGCATTTTTTTGGTGATAAGTTGAAAGTTTTTTACCCTTTATGACAACATTACGGAGAATTTTTCTTTGAAATTGGTTAGATATAATAATTGAAAGTATTCTGTTTATGATCTTATCAATTTCAAAGAAAAAATCTCCACAATGTTGTCATAATATGTAAAAGACTTATGCAAGGGTACTCATTTTTTCCAAAGAGTGAGGTTGTTTTTTCAAGTCAATGCGCATGCACGCGGCAATTCCAATAAGGCTTATATGCATCATGTAAATAAAATGTACATTGTTCAATTTCCAGATGGCTTTTGGTATACTTATTGCATATGACATAAAACACACTAAAGGGGGCCACTTTGCATCCGTCACGTTAGCAGTTTTTCCAATGGTTGTTATTTATTTTTAAGTACCTGAAACCGACCAAAAAGTGTTTCAACATGTGAATGGACATGCAGGCTTATACTAGAACTAATTTGAGTTAATTTATTTTATTTTTTAATTTTTTTATTTATTTTTTTACCCTCAAATTTCCATAAAAATTGGACGGAAAAAGTTACCTCACTTTTCCGTCCATTTGCTGATGGAAATTTTTGGGTAATTTAAAAAATAATAGTAATAATCAACTCAAATTATCTTTAGGATAAGCATGCATGTCTATTCAAATGTTGAAATTCTTTTTGGGTGGTTTCAGATATTTAAAAAAAAATTACAACCATTAGAAAAACTGCTAACGTGACGGTAGGAAAGTGACCCCCTTTATTGTGTTTTATGTCATATATGAATTTAGGAACTTAGTATAGTTTAAAAAAATTAATACCACAGGCCAAAAGTCATGGATGCATCTACGATCAGAGAATTCTTACAGTATACATTTACATGTTAATGAACGTTACATTTTGTAAGGCTCGGAGGTTACATATACACTGGGGTACAATACATGTTAAGGTTTGAATAGCCAGGCAATTGACAGCAGAATCATGTGAATGCAGCTAATGAAAAAAATGCCTGATCACTTCCATTTTAAACAAACAACGTGCATTGAAACTCCCTAGGCCCATTTGCTTACACATTTAACCTGAATCCTCCAAAATCCTTCAGTAGTAAAGCAAGCACATGACATGTATGCACACATGTGTTTCTAATCTGTGATACATGTACTTGGCCAGTGAACCTCCCTGCATGCATGGAGCAATAAACAGTGTCCACTGACCCAAGCACTGACCTTGCAATCACAACAACAAACATGGATGCACATGTACCATGGAAAGTCAAGTATGCCTAACCTCAATCCTCCAAAATCCTTCACTTTAGCAAAGAGCATGTAGCATGTAACCTCAATCCTTCAAAATCCTTCACTTTAGCAAAGAGGATTTTGGAGGATTTGGGAAGGTTAGGGTTAAGCTAAGGCATCAAACAAACTTCTTAAAGTCTAAAAATGCTTAAAGTCACAAACGACAAAAGATCAATATCCAATATATCCCAGATTTTTTTAAATTAAAAACATTAAAACAAATTAAAATGCTGAGTCATACCAAAGGCAGCACCTTTTTTGGAATTTTTCAGTTTCCTTGTATGAATTTTTTTTCCTGTTTTTTTTTTTGGATATAAAAATGTTCTTGAGATGTCCATCTTAAAATTTCTGTGGTAAATTTACGTGGTCCAATCCATGGAGTTTGTATCATCAGTATTCAATCTACGTGTTATATGTAGGAATACAAGTGACTCTTGGAAGAAAATGATAATGTCAATGCTTTGGATTTTTGTTCATAAGTTCAACCACAGACGTAAGTTACCATAAGCTTGTATTCTATGAAACCTTTTAATGCATGCACATCTATTCATAAATGCCCAAGACAGTTTGGACAAAACATAATCACGTGGGGGTGTATAACAGTATAGACTGGCTTATCAAAATCAGAACAGCACGTGTGCGCTAGCTGTTCGCCAGCTGTTTTGTGCGACGCGCGACACAGATTTTAACCAATCAGAGTGATGCAGATTGCCATCACGCGCCTGACTCTGTACTTTGGAAGTGTTTCGTGTGTCCCCATGAAGTGAATTTGCCCATTTCTATTTGGCTTTATTCAACAAAAATTACATTTTTTGTTACATTTTAAAAACGAAATCGATACAGGCATTTATTTATGATTGGGAAAAACAGTTTGACACATGGGGTGCGTTCCGCTTGCGTGAACGTTGCAAACATTCGCCAACGTTTGCAAACAATTTCGAGTGGAAACAATTGTGCGCTGCCAATGTTGGCGAATGTTAGCAACAGACGGCAAACGTAGTTTTGACGTGTTCGCGGTTGTGCGAACGTTGCGCTCACAATCGGTTCCACTTTGACCCATCCGTCCCCAAATGTTCGCGCGAACGTTTGCGATACATTCGCACGAGCGGAATGCAGCCATGCAGGTTAACGAATGCAAGGAATGCAGGTTAACGAATGGTTTTGTGCGTGGCAATGGGCGATAAGGACCGAGGGCGATAATATCGCCTTAGCGCCACAGGCCTGTCCTTATCCCCACAGGCCTGTCCTTATCCCCACAGGCCTGTCCTTATCCCCACAGGCCTTTCCTTATCCCCACAGGCCTGTCCTTATCCCCACAGGCCTGTCCTTATCCCCACAGGCCTGTCCTTATCCCCACAGGCCTGTCCTTATCCCCACAGGCCTTTCCTTATCCCCACAGGCCTTTCCTTATCCCCACAGGCCTTTCCTTATCCCCACAGGCCTGTCCTTATCCCCACAGGCCTGTCCTTATCCCCACAGGCCTGTCCTTATTCCCACAGGCCTGTCCTTATCCCCACAGGCCTGTCCTTATTCCCACAGGCCTGTCCTTATCCCCACACAGGCCTATTTCACCACGTTGCACATGGTACTCATTTGACCATTGTTTTATATTCAGGTGCATTCTTCCCATTTTGGGGCAGTCACCCCCACTTCCCTGGCATAATGTTTAATAGTTGCTGCTTGTCTGTAGGTTTTTATGTCTGTGAGTTCAACCGTCATAAAAAAAAACTTTATAGATAGATTATTTTTAATTTATTGTGTATGTTTTTTGTATTTGTTTTTAATTTAATGACATACTCAACCTAAATATCAAATTACTACAGTCATGAGGATAGCGTTCCTAATGCAACCTGAAGTAACTGAATTCTGCTGTGCAAATCAAATGTGAAGGAAAAATTCTGCCAGTATTTCGCCACCTTCTCAATACTCAGTAATGCAGAAAGTGCAGCAGGCTGTATCACTGCTTAAGAATAATTCCTCCAGGGACTCGCGATCAAGACATCGCCCTCGATGTCTCCATGATTCATCCTGTTCGTTTCTATTTCCTCCACGGATCTTTTTGTATCAACTTGATAAATGTATTCATATTTGAAGGCTATTTTGAAGACGGAACAGACAACACAATACATAAATTTGTTATGGAATTGAAATGTCAGATGTCGCTGGTGTTGTCATGCAGCTCGGGGGATGTTCATTTCGTCTTTTGTGACAACACAATAGGTAGAGGAATTAAGAATTCACAACAGTGAAAATTAGAAAACGTGCATACGAGAGCTGCATAAGCTCTGTCTCCTGTATCTTATGCAGCATTTGAGTTGGTAACTTGACTTTGTAAATTATTCAAAGACAAAAACGGTTGAGATGAAAATGTCTTTGAAAGAGAAGGTACAACATTGGTAATTAAGAGATTATCAAATTAATGAATTACTATCCAGAAACTGACTTGGTGTAAAGTTGGTTCACATATCAGTCATCCTGAGAAATGATTTGTCTGAAGTGTTTTTCATCTTAGAAAGAAAGAGGAGTTGTCATCTCAAAATTACATAGAGTTGCCAGGTAACCTAGCTGGTTCATTGTCAAAGGCAAAATGGATAGAATACAAACATACATGAACACTTTTTTTGAAAGGTACTTTACCTTTATCTTTTGTGTTCATTTCACACCTGACTAACTTCTGCTCACTCTTGTGTTTATGTATGAATGTATTTCACATTTTCGAAGGTTAGTTTAAGGATAATTTTCTTGAAAACTAGAGGGTTGAAATGAATGTATACTGAACAGCAAAAGAAACGCAAGTCCGAGGTCTTGTCAAGTTTTCAAATAGAAGACAAACCATTTTGATTCTAATCACTCATTTAATGAAAAATGCTTTCAATTTGTGAGCTGAAAGTGACTGTTGAAATTGCATTGCAAGATTTTCACATTCCTCGGACTTGCGTTTCTTTTGCTGTTCAGTATATGTAACCAAATACTAAAGTTGTACCTTCCATTTAATGGTCAAAATAAGGGAATGATAAAAGACAAGCCAGCTACAATAAGGTACATAGTTGTCTGTTAATGGATGTGGTTCTATAATGTCCAAGTCCCAAACATATAACAGTATTTGTGGGAAAAAATATCTTTGTAGACGTGTGTCACTTTCTGTTAGTATATCAGCATTAGTATATAGGCTCATATGCAGTATAAGCGCTTTGAAACCTCACGACTATTGGATTGCATTGCGCTCGATGAGTATTGAATTGGATTGGTATCATGTGTTATAAGTCATATCTCAATGTGTTATGGGATTACATCAGTACTGAAAGGTGTACGAAGCAAATGTTCATCCTTTCAGCACAAATTCAGAGCCATTTGTTTTTGTTAAAGGGACACTATCGTCACGATCAGAGCAGACTTTCAACAGGGCATGGAATCGGTGCACAAGTTTAAGATGTACACAGTGACTGAAAATTACTGGCTCGTTTATGCAGCAGCAATGATAATTTTATAGCAACGGTAATATGACCTTATAATGAATGTGGGGTATTATTTTCAGTCACTGAGTTAATTTAAAAGTAGCACTCCCATTCCATGCCCTGTTGATCATGATGTTAATATTGTCCCTTTAAAGCCACTTGGAAAACATAAAAGATCAGTTTTACATAAAAACTTGATGAAGTTGATGATGGCACCAAATATCCCTTGAAATAATTTCCAAAATTAATTTCTGTCATCCAAAGACAGAAATTCCATGATTACGAACAATCACGGAGTGCCATGGTCGAGCGGTTTAGTGCATCGGATTTGTGTTCTGATGGCTGAGTCGTCAGAATGTGGGTTCGAATCCCAACAGCGACCATGGTGCTTGTGTCCTTGAGCAAGACACTTTACCATATTTGCTTCTCTCCACCCAGGTGTAAATGGGTACCTGTGAGGGCAGAGTTGGTTGTTGTGTTTGATTAGCCCTATATGCGCTGAAATGGCAGCAATTGAGCTCTGTACTCCCCAGGGAGCTGAGATGGTTTCAGGAATGATTTATGAGCCTGACGAGCAGGGGTAATAATAAAATGCGCCTTGAGCACCAGTTTGGTGGATATGTGCGCTATATAAGTCCACATTATTATTATTATTATCATGAACAACACAATAGTATGCGACCCACTCTGTGAAAATGAGTCACAAGTCACAAATTTGAACAATTGAGATTTCTACATGTATGTGGCTTTAATATTTTATTAATTGAAAGTGATGTCAATTTCAATCAATAAAATATTAAATGATTTTTTGTGAGTAGGTTGTTTCATTTCTGTCATTTGTTTTCCTTTTGAATGCTTGTTTTCCTTTCGAATTCAATTGTGTTAATTATGCAAATTATTGATTATTAAAAATGGCATATCTCCATAATGCAATACATCACACACCTCTAACTAGGCTTGGGCGATGACACGATAATATCAAATATCGCGATATTTTTTTTTTTTTTCGATTATGATCGCCATTAAAAAAATCCTCGATTGTCAGTCGGATCAGAAATTCCATGGAAAAAACTTAAGGAAGTCTTTTCAGCTTTCGGAAGTGAGAACCAAAATCGACCTACTTCTGTTGTAAGCCGACTGTCATATCACAAAGGAGCCGCCTGACAGGGCATTGTTTAAAATCCACCGCCACTCAAAGAAATCTATTCAGACGGATTAAGTGTTGGGCTTGATTTGGGTATTTGATCCAACAATGTGTAGACAATGTTTACGTCTCACTGTCTATCCATGGTGGTCTGACCACGTGCGAGTACATTATATCATGCATATTTAAATATATGCAGAATATGGGCGTTACCTTAAAAATCGACAACAAAATAACATTTGCAGTAGTTGCAGGTGCTCTGTGCTCACATTAGTCATGAAATAAATCAAAACATGGTCACATGAGACTTGGGCTGATCATTTGATTGGGACGCACAATGCAGTAACCATCCCACATAATTATTACGCAAATGAATTTACCAATGGCCATGGTGCACTCGTGAATGGTGTGATTCCACGTGTCTCTCAGGTAAGCACTGGCAATTTATTGTGACGAGTGTACAGTATATGGGTACATTGCTGTTATTATCGGCTCTAAAGCACTCATGCGTGAAAAAAATAATAATCGCGATATTATCGAAAATCGCGATATATGTTTGACGATATATCGTGGATGAAAAAAATCAATATCGCCCAAGCCTACCTCTAACATATACCAAATTAAAGCTGATGATGTACTCTTTCCATAGAAATCACAATTTTTCCAATTTGCGACTTGTGACTCATTTTCACAGAGCGGATAACATATAAGCTGTCACTGTCACAGGTTGGTTTTTATACATGGGCTTATTATCTCTTGATTCCTATAAAATATGAATACAGATTTTCAAATTACAGATATTTTACCAAAAGTGTGTATAGGCTTTCAAGGCCAATGAGTTCAATGGTCAGCTGCATACACTTCATTTGAAAATTAAAAATTCAGAATCCTTGTAAAACCAAAGTACACCTTCTATGATGTCACCTCACACCAATACTGGAGTGTATTAACACAGAGCTCAACAATTTGACGCCGGGCAACATTGTCAATTATCGGTGAACATACATCTTTAATGATCACTGGCTGAGTGACAATCGGAACCGGTAATCCTATAGCTAAAAGCACCTGCCTGTCATTCCACACTCTCCACATGTACCTTGCCTATAAGTGTTGCCATGGTTACCGATATCCGTCTAATACGTCTGACATTTTCATTCTTGCTTTGTCACTTTCATCATCAATATATCCGGCCGCTCCCATTACATTACGGTAAGTAACGGTGCAGCGTTTATTCACATTTACTGATGTGTAAAGCAGTGTGATAGTGTAGTGACCCATCCTTTAAGAATGTGATCCCCCCTAGCTCTTGTGTAAACAAGTTGTTTGCCGCTTGTTCCCCAGTTGAAACGTTTGTAGCATGTTAAATAGTCAAATTGTTCTTTAAATTTCAGTTTTATTTGTTATTGCTCTTTCTTAATAGGAAGTTACCTAAGAAAGTTTGTATGTTTCTGTATTTTCTTTATCTGTGCCTGACTCCAGCCCTTCAGGCCTAAGAAATAAATCAAGCATAGGCCTACTTCTGGCCAATCTAACTCCATCCATTCATGTGTCTCCCTCATTAATCCATCCTGTCTTGCCCCTCTCCCATCTCGTGGTGTTTCTTCCCTTCCCACAACCTCCCTACAAGTTTGCCAATCTCCTTATTCTTCCATCTCATATTGTGTCTTCTCTCCCCCCAATCCATCCTACCTCCCTCCTTAGATGTTTGCCAATCTCTCTGTTTCTTCCATCTCATGGTGTGTCTTCTCTCCCTTCATCCATCCAGTCCTGCCCACCCCCCCCCCCTCCAAGTTTGTTAATCTTGCCATTTATTCCATTTCGTAGTGTGCCCTCTGTCCCCTAATCCATCCCGTCCTGCCTCCCTCCATCCAAGTTAATCTATGGCAAAGACACAGGTTAATGGAGGTAATAGCACAGATCGTCACAAACATTGCATCTGCATACAGCTATCCATTCAAAGTGCACAAAATTTTGCCAGAAATTGGTTTCGGTCAAATCGTTGTGTGCCCGGAAGAAGGTCGTAAGGCTCTACGACCTTCTTCTGGGCACACAAAGTACAATGAAATGGCTCCTTTGAAAAATAGTAAGGCATAACTGTTATTGGTTGCTATAGTTACTCCCAAGACATGTTTTTCCATTCCCATGCGGAATTTAACTTTCCTACAATGACTTATAAATGGCAAAAAAAAATGACCAAACTTTCACACTCGGTTTTCTTGAAACACAATTTTGCACATTAATTGCTTATGACCTTTTGCCGGTCACACTTTCGTTACGTCCTTTTTCCGGGCACACGAGGGAATACATTTCTTGCAGATGAGGCTTATAGTAATTAATGCTAATGCCTTAATGAGTTTCAGTAATTGAAATCCTCCCTTTGTCCGTGTCTCTGTTGGTCTTTTTGTATCTTTTCCTCTGACCCACTATCCTCCTCAACCTCCTCCACATCTCTCCTTCCTTCCTTCTAGTTGTAAATTCCTCCACCGATACGGCCCATCAATTTGCCTCAAATGTCTTAAGAACCCACTTCAGACGTAACCAAACCATGCCACACTGAGTTGCAGTATTTAGGTTACTCTCCCAGTGATTTTTGTTATTTAGTGGCTTGTTGTTTGCACGATTGTGTTGCAGCTGTGTGTTGTATTGAATGTAGCCTTTATTCAAGGCGCACACAGGCAACCCTGAAAGTATGCACCACCTACCAATAGGCTATCTGTGCTGGGTGCATACCTTCGGCTTGCCAGGTGTGCCTTGACTAAAGGCTATATTGAATGCTGAGTGTTCTGCAGTGACTTTCTCATGTTTTCAGTGTTTAGTAAAGATTCCACCTCGTACCAGCTTGTGTTTCTTTCATTTTGGGTTGAAATGTTTTAAGACCCAAGTTACAGGCCTGGAATGTCACAGAGGCCATGGCCTCCATTGCACTGGTATTGGTCTTGGCGCCCTTTAAAAGATTCTATAGACATTCTGATATTCTATTGGAAATACCCTTTACTCAGGAAAAGTGGCCTTGCCCCTACAAGAATGAAATTCCAGGCCTGGTGTAATACATTTGTCAATGCCATGACTGGAATTATTTAACCAAAGCCATTTTTGATTCTACTGTATACAAGGGAGAAGTTATAACCAAATAATTTCATTGGATATAATGTGTCACTGTCAAACTATTTTTCTTTGAATTATTTCAAAAATGTTTGGCAATTCATCAAAAGTGTGGGGACTTCATTATCATCTGAATCTCTAGTGGTCACAAAAATCATTACAACATTATTTTTTTTTAATCAGGTATTTTTTGACCACAAATCAGTTCATTTCCCCGAGAAACAGTTTTTTGTTAAAATTTTCTTCTTCCAAACGGATGAGCTCACATGAAATTTTTCAAGTTGTATCGTGCAGTCATTAAAATCATTATGATCCTAATTTACAAGGAAACAACACATTCCTAAAGGACACATTTCTCCAAACGAGACCTACATGTACGTGCCATGCATGTTATGAATATTAGCTTAGCTTAGACAAGAATGTTCTCAAAATAATGTGGTGGGGGGAGAAGAAAAAGTACATGATGGCAAACCAAATCAGATCCCATGTTGGTTTTTTCTGGACAGTTAGTAGATGATGTTTGTGCATGGTGTGACATTTCAAGCGATCCATGTTTACATTGTCTGTGTGTGCCATGAGTTCCCTCCTTATTATTATTCCCCCGTATGCATCGTCTTTTTTCCCCCAAATCTAATTAGTTCCTTTGCTGAGTGAGAATTTATTTGGATTTTTTTTTATCTTGAACAAACTCGAAAATCAGATAATTTTATTATTTTGTAGTGCAATTTTCAAATGGAAAAATGCAGAGCTCAAACACATGAATGTTGTTTGGCTGTTTTGCATGTTGCCCTTTTAAAGGTACTACATTGGTAACATACATGTACATGTACGTCTATTTCAACCACCATGTTTTCATGAAATATATCATAAAACTAACCCGAGAAAGCGACGAAAAACCTGTTTTTTTTTATGTTCAACAAAATGTTACCACACGACAACGTTTTGTATATTTGACATAGCAATTCTCTAAAATGAAGCACTTCAGATGGAATAACTTTACCCTGAAAATGCCCTGAAAATCTGTTTTACCGTGAAATAAATATATCACTGCAATTTCATGACAACACAACACCGTGAAAACGCCATGAAATATTCTTGGAATTCCTTTGCCGTGAAAACGCTGTGAAAATGCCATGAACTTTTTGGGGCAGCTCATTTATTCTCGAGAGCACTGTGAATTTGCCCTGAAATCACTGTGAACATTATTGCCAATATCTGAGAGGAAGAGACACCATGAAATTGCCGTGAAATTATGGTGAACTGTTATTTCACGGCAAAACGAATTTTCAGGGTAAAGTTATTCATAATGTCAGATGGAATCATTTTTTATGATGATTGATACTTGTACCAACTTTAAAATCAAGTAAGGTGCTTGGTACTTCATTCATTTGATACTGTAGTAATTACCAATGTTGTACATTCCATTAATGTTGTACTTTCAAAACAAAATCCATTAGATAGTAACAAAAACATATTTCCAAATATTTTGATAGAATTTGACATTTCTTTTCTTTTCTTTTACAAATTCCCTTTCCCTCAGTCTTGGAAAACATTTTTCATACCATCTTCCACTCCTGGGCCATCCAAGCTTCATTACACCACTCCTTGAACTAGAGACATTGTTATGAATTCCTTCTATAGTTAAAATGATTTTCTTGAACACCCCCCAAACAGCTCAGTAATTTGTCCTGATATGTGATATTCATCCCTCCCACCATTTACATTGATGTTTATTTATTTCCAGGGATGAAGCTTGGGGGGGGGGGGGGTCCAAGGATTCTGAAGTTCTTAACTCCTCCCTTTTGCATGTTTATTTGTTGTTGGTTTAAAAAAAAAAAAATTCTTTTAGGACCATATGATAATCAGTGTTTTTTTTGTGGTTTTTTCCCCAATTTTTTTAAAATAAATAAATAATGTTTTGATTACTTTACGTGTCAAAAGAAAAAGTGGGTAAATTACAAGTCAGGGTTAACTTTGCATACTTAAAGACTTTTAATCAACTGTATCCCGTTCTTTGCCAAGCTTTTCACCTTTGATTTACCCTGTTTAAAAGCCACATTGGTTTCCAACCAAAGCCAACAAATTTTGACAAAAATTCAAAAACAAGATTAGAAATATGGGCTCATATTTCGCACAGAATAAACAGTATGACGAAAGGTATCTGAAGACTTATTTTAAAAAAAAACCCATAAATAACTGACCTTTGAACATACATGAAGATTGAAATCTGTAGCTTGGAAGGAGACATCTTTAATTGGACTGGAGTTCAATTAAAAATAGATAAATCATAGTGTAAGCACTTGGATCAAACATCAAAACACTCCAGTCAAGAAGTGAGCGCTACTTCTTGAATATGAAATATTAATATACAAGCTGTGGTGCAAAACTGTGCACAACATTGACAGCACACTGGTGATTGAGAGAAAAATTATGATTACTTCCGTCTGAGAGATTATAGTGTCTCTCTACAGACATTTTGATTCAATACAGTCACAAGATTTGAAGAAAAAAAACCCAAATTGCTCTATGCAATTTTTGACAGGATTAATGTAATAAGAAGACAATTAATGACAAAGGCACACATGTGCCTACAAATAAAATTAATGGCCGTTAACCTTGAAAATCAGGAAACTCTTTTCTCAAGACACGGCCTTGACGTTCAATTAAGATTGATGTGGGTTTTTTCTCCCTGTATGTAACACATTGATATTTTTCTCTGCACCGCAAAGAAACTCTGCACAAAGTGCTAAATAATCAAGTCTTGATGAAGTCTTGTATAACACTCCGACATTTAGAGACATCGATGTGATTTTAACACTCCTGGTTATCATTAATACCTGCTGGATAGTGGCCCGATGTGTTAGTCATTCTTAAAAACATCCGAAATCCCTGAGGGAGGACATACTCAGACCTGCAATATATATGAAATATTTCATTCTGTATGTACAGAATCGATCTCAGTTATTATTTATTACCCAGCTGCATAATAGAAATGTATTGTGAGTGGAAGGCAATGAACAAAACCAGTTCAAGGGTCTATCTACTTTCTTGCTGGAATCGTTAAAATTCTCAATTTTTTTAAAAAGAAAACTGTAAAGATACTCAAATTTAAAACATGTATTATATAGCATAACAAAAAACATGAATATTATAATTATGCAAACAATACTGCATTGGTATATATTAATTTGAACGTCAGTGACGATGATATGTTGTTGCAAATGTTTTGTATTTTTGGAGTGAGCCATGAATTGTTTTTCTGAAGCAGGACTCGAAACTGAATCCTGATTACTGTACCAGTGCCCCACCAACTGATCTATCCAACCCTCTAATTATAGTTGCCCCTCTCCCATTATTGTCAATATCTGTGTTTGGATATTTGTGGGTATTTTTTTTCCAGTTGTGTTTTTTTGTAACCTAAATAGTTGCTAAGCACGTTTTATAAACACTTTTTACTCTGTAATAACAAGTTCTAAATGGTATCCTCTCATTTTGTAGCCCGAACAGAAAGAATCGAGTGTTGCCGCAGCTAGCAAGGAGAGTCTCGAAGATGATGAAGGTTATGCAAATGAGGAGGCAGATAAGGAGGAAGGAAACGATGTGCAGTCCATCGTCTCAATCAAAGACACATCAGGTATTACTGGTAACAGTAGTATATAACAGAGTCGCATTGTCACTGGCTAGGTGGGGGGGGGGGGGGGGGGTTCATTCAATGATGGTTGCATCATATTCACTCTTGGCATTAGCACCTTAAAGATGTTTCACTCATTCTTTGGTTATTTTTGTAATATTTGAATGGCAATTTCATGCAAATTTCTTTCCAATATTTCCAAAATTACTATTTTAAATAAACTGAAGGCAATGCATGGTGGGAATAGATTTGTGGTGACACCATGTATTATAATCTCTTTTGAGTAGTGAGGGTTCGGAGAAGAACTTTTGGTTTTATTCTTACGGTTCTTCTCAGAACCTTCACCACTCAAAAGATATTGCTGTTTTCCTTGAGGAAGGAAAAACAAATACTTTAAAACCAAAGCATTTTTTAAAGTAAATATGTACTGATATGAATTTATGGTAGGTCTCATCATTAATTCACATTGGCACTGATTTTTACTATTAAACCAAGCTTCTGACGTTATTGTGAAAATATTTCATTTCAAAGTATTTGTTTTCCTTTCTAGAATGAAATTACATTTTTTTTTAATGAAATCAACATTTATGGAAAATTGCCGGTAAAACACAGGCGATACGCCTTTAACTCACATGAACTTATGTGACGCTCTACTGAAAGCATTTGAGCCTGAGCTTAGAATAACTATGTTCATCACCTGCTGTACATGTTGGTTGATGTTTCTGTACAGGCTGAGATTGCATTTCTGAGTTTTAGCTAGGGGTAATATTAAGGGTTCCTACACAATGAAATGAACTTTACACACGTTGGTGTAGGGCAAGATTAAAATCAATTGAAATGAACTTTGAAAGACATTTAACAAGAATGCAATAAATCATTGTCATGTTGAAACATTTCTTTTCTTTTCTTTCATTTTTCAATCTTTTTCTAATACCCTGCAAGATGTGAAGAAGAAAAAAACATACCAAATAATATGGTGTCTATGGTATCCAACTTGTGTTCTGACGGCCGACTTCTCCGATTGTGGGTTCTAATCCTGGCCAAACAGTTGTATAATTGAGCAAGACACTTTGCCGTAATTGCTTTGATCTCTTCACTCAGGAATGAATGGAATGAATGAATGGAATGAATGCTAGCAATGACTCTCATGTTCGATAAGTCACAGAGTACCAGAAAGTAGCCTTAGGGCTGTATGCTACCCAGGGAACCAGGGAGATTCTCGGATGATTTACATTGGACCGAGTGACCAGGAGTAATAACAACATTTGTGTAAAGCTCGCTGTGGGACTACGTGTGTAATGCGCTATATAAGCAATGTCTAATATTAGTATTATTGTTATGTCTACCATTTTATGGATGATTTTCTTTTGACCTGACACGCAGATGAAAAGCAACTTGCCTTGGTGGTTCCTGATGCCACCCAATCGCCACCCCCGGGGGGCCTGATGAGTCCCCCAATCATCACCCGTACTGCTGCTACACCTCAGGGATCTCCAATGTGTGAACAGCCTAAGGAATTCAAGGGGCCTTTTCTTGATACTCAATCCATCGACTCTGACTCGCAGTCACTGGTGAGAATTACTTAAACCAGGGGGGGGGACGATCCAAGAATTTTCCAGAGGGTTCAATGGTCAGAAAAAAACATTGCAAAATATATATTGACTTGTAATCTGCCCTTGCTTCAAAGAAGACTCCAAACTGTGTTTAAGGTGGCAAAATAACAGTCGCTTTGTTAAAAATGCATGGTCTTTCCTGGAAGTTTTGAAAAATTAATATGAAAGCCAAAAGAATGGGATTGGAACCCTCTAACCCTACCCCTATTCTGGGTCCACCTCTTAAAAAGCTATAGTGGCTTCCCACATTGAATTCACTTCATGAGGGGCTTAGCCAGGGTGGATGAAATGAGGGGGACATGACAATGAAGGGGAAAAACACTACAGAAGAAAGGTGGGATGGGGGCTCACATGAGAATGTATGGCAAATGAATATGCATGATGACTAAATAAGGAAAGCATACATCATCCTTCCTCCCAACCCCCAACCCCCGGATTCACCAATGTAATACATGACCTAGATTCACGGTAAATGAGTTCAACAATGGGGTGTCGTGGCCGAGCGGTCTAGCTTACCGGATTCAAGTTCTGGTGTTAGCAACATAATGTGGGTTCGAATCACGGCCGTGACACTTGTGTCCTTGAGCAAGACACTTAATCATAATTGCTTCTCTCCACCCAGGGGTTAAATGGGTACCTGTGAAGGCAGAGTTGGTTTGCTCTATGCGCTAGAAATGGCAGCAATTGAGCTGTATACTCCCCAGGGAGCTGAGATGGTTTCAGGAATGATTTATGAGCCTTATGAGCAGGGATAATAATATAATGCGCCTTGAGCACCACTTAGTTGGTGGATACGTGCGCTATATAAATCCACACATTATTATTATTATTAACACATCAAACACTTGAGTGGATCATTTGCTTGAGTTCACATTCACGTGAATGTTGTTTAATCCAGCCTTGAGACTTGGAAAATTTGAAATTTTCACTGAATTTTTTTTTCAAAGAAAAACCTGTGCCGCACACTGCTGTGTAACACTGTTTATTATTAGTTTCATTAACTCATTTTCATTATTTCAACCCATATGTTCAGTATCAGCATTACCTATAAAGACGATCAGAGCATACTGATTGAAACGTCAAATTATCTCTCTCTTATCTTAAGAGATAGTTACATGGTGCTTCCACAAACCTCACTCCTACTTACTGACTGTTCATTTGAATGTCACGCTCCAACTGTTTTCCTCAACAGGCCTCCTTCCACATCCACGGCTCTCCCCGACCCACACGAAGTGCTCTGTCCCGCAACGGATCCGGTCACAATCGTGGCATTCTCTCAACAAATCCTGCCCACTTGAGAGATAGAAACTACCTTCGGCCTTTCCAGTTGCCTGACGGTGAACATAACATCGACAGTGACATTCACTCTAACATCAGCAGTCGCATCAGTAGTCGCAGGTAAATATTATTATTAAATTGGCATGTAGTGTTAGGGTAGGGTCCTCGTCTTTCAACTCTGCAGACCCGGGTTCAAATCCCACTCATACCTATGTCAACATCTGGATTAGGTTCCGAGGAATAATATTCGATATAATTCAGTTCAAAGACATTTATTTCAATGTTGACAAATCAATATTTTATTGGATAATTACAATGAAGAAATATTAGATTTTTGTACTCTCATCTTTTGTAAAATTTAACCCAACAAACATGACAAACAAAAACAAAGAAAATCATTTAAAAAACAAGACAAGTTACAACAGATCACAGACAAATAAACTGGGGACAAACCAGATTTGATAAAAACCCATGTAAAGTGAAGCAATTGAGCAGAGAAGTTTTGAATTTTTCTAATGAATGTAGACACAAATCCTAAATTTAATTGTTTGCATGTCTGTTTATAATTAACATTCGTGTGAGACCTGTTCTCACAAAACCAGGACAAAGTCGCCAGAAATACTTGATGGTTTTTGAGTGTTTTTTGGAATGTTTGAAGGATTTTTATCACCTAGTCCCATCCCCAGTGGGTGGTACAGTTGGTTATCACCCACTGGGGATGGGACAAGGTGGCCCTTCAAACACTCAAAAACACTAAAAACCATGAAGTATTTCTGGGGACTTCGTCCTGGTTTTGTGCAAGCAGGTCTCTTTTACAGGGTTTTTTTTTTCGTCTTTTTTTTTTCCAATTCAAAGCTAATCCAGGAAATGAATAACAATTATAAAAAGACAGACAAACAAGAATTTGTGGCAATTATTCAGCAAATCAGTGACATTATTTACTCCGGTGTCCTCTTTTATATGCAGTCTTCTGGGTCAAAACAACTTCTCCTCGGATTCCAACCAAACATTGCAGCTTGAAAAACCTGGATGATATATATCAGTATGATAGCCACCCACACGTTCTTTATTATGAATATGCCCCCATGGAGAAACAACCGCTGAGGAAATTTGTGTGGCTTAATGAGCTCGTTCTAGTCGTGGTACTAATCATTGAATGTCTGGTGTCTGCTGGATCATCTTGACGGCCATATTGGACATTAATTACGTGACCTAGATTTTTATCTCAGTGACGTAAAGCTGAGGTCTAAACTTCTCATTAAAGATGTATCGCCCGTGTTTTACCAGCAAATTTCTGGAAATTTTTGTTTTCACTGGAAGATTGATAATTGCCTGTTTGAAAGGAAAACAAATACTTTGAAATGAGATCTCTCACAAAATAGTTGTCAGAAGCAGTAAAAAAAAAGTGCAAAAATTAATTTATGACGACTCACCATGAATTAATTTCAGTGCACAGTTACTGTAAATCTATACTTTTCATTATTATTTTGAAAATTTTTTAATTTTTAAGCATTTGTTTTCCCTTCTAAAATGTTCCGGTGAAAAAGACAATTTCTTGAAATTGATGTTAAAATACAGAAAACCACAAGTCAGTCATCTTTACTTGTTATTGATGTTGATCTTGGTGGTTGTATTTCTTATAAAGCCAGTATACACTTTTGGTAAAATTTTGACCGTAAAAATCTTGACTTTGAAACTTCAGGAGCTCATCTCAGGAAAACTCAGACCACAACGGATACGTCCCGGACAACGACAGCCGACGGACCTCAGTAGCAAGCTGCAACGGGGACAGCCGACGCACCTCCTACATCTCTTGCAACGGGGGATCCTTCACTGCTCAACTAGACAAGCAGATCATGGAGGCAGAGAAGAGGAGTAGCAGGGGTTCTGTGGGGAGGATGAGTAACCGTGACGACCAGGAGATAATCGAAGATCCTGATCAGGTTGACGAGGCAGTAAGTTAAAGATGTGCAACCTTGTTATGCATGCCTGTTATTTGTGTCCTTGTGAAGTCAACAGGAATCCCTAATTGTCACCTTTAAGGCATTGAATGTTACTGAGGATTATGAGTTGAAACATTTAACATATTTTGTATACAGTTTTATAGGGTGGGGATAATACAATGGAGATTTGATGTTGCTAGCTACATGTAGAAATCATTGGAGTGTTGAAACAGGAATGTAAGCTGAAAAACGGTGTTCCTTAGTTTGAACATTTTATACAGACTTAAAAGGAATTAAAGCTTTTCTGAGACAAAAGAAGATTTAAAATATAAGTATAAAGGAAACTCTCAAGAGAGAGAGAGAGAGAGAGAAAGAAGCTGAAGCGAGCCGATTGATGAAACCTTTTAACTCTTATACACCTACTCTCCTAATTGTGTCTTGAGGCACTCTTGTCTTTCGACAGAGGTCATCTCTGATTTTGAAACCTTTGAAAGCTTGAATGTTTCAAATCTGTCTCTGCTCAAAGCAGCTCCCCTGTGCTTCATGACATCTGTACATGTTAAATGTAAAATGAATTAGATGCCATGAATACATGTAATGCATGTTTACTTCCTCCTCCCCCCCCCCGACATAATTTTTTTTTTAAACACCCAACTTACCTGCTTAGTGTTTCCACCCCACCCCAACCCTAAGAATATCAATGGGCTCATGTTCATATTTCATTTGTACTTTTTATAACAATGCAACAGATTTTCTTGTAATGTTTCTCATTAAAAATTCCAAAAAAATGTCATGAATTTCAATAATATATGAAAAAATAATAACAATTATTTTATATAAAATTACAAGTGTGAGACAGTGCTTTTAATTGACCTTTTATCATGGTGCAGCCATTCTGTTTTTCTTCCATTCAAATCAATGTAACCAAACCGAGGCTGGGAGGAAAATAGTCTGGCACCTATTTATGAAATGAGAATTAGAACTGTCATTGTGATTGTGTATGCAGGGAATCAGACAAAGATGGCCGCAGTCTATAAAAAGTTTAAAAAAAAAAAAAACGTTTGTCATCCATTTTTTTATGTTTACTTTTCCCATTCATCACAAAATTGGGATTCATGTTATATCTAAGAAAATCTGTTGTTTGCTACATATTTGACAATGTTACAAATAATCATGTTATTCTTTGCTAATGGTCACTGTGGAAATCTTTGCACCACACTTTATTTATAACCAATAATTTCTTTTGTTTCAGTACATGTTGTACAAACGGCTGTTTGCTGTTTTGAAGTATGGCTGTTAATCATGGGCGTTACATGAAACTTATCAGATAAGAATTGTAGCATGGTCATGACACTCGCTTTGTCATGTCCTTAAAGTCTTCTTACACTGTCGGTATTCTCAAGAAAATTAAATAAGTAAATCACAGATTTACGTGAAACTGACTTGGTGTAAAGCTGATGATGGTATCAAACATCCCTTGAAATATTTCTCTCTTAGGAGCTATCATTTTAATGCATTTAATCAAATTATTTTGCATATAAATTTTGATTCTGGATATGTCAATTCCACGTTGGAATGACTATGAAAAATCTAAATGCATTTTCAAAACCTCACAATGAAATAAGCTGAAACTTGGTTTTTATACATATCTCTAGATGCTTATAAAGTATGGATGCATTTACAGACATTGGTTGGTTTCTGTACATATCTCTTGATTCTTATAAAGTATGGATGCATTTACAGACATTTTACCAAATGTGTATACTGACTTTATACACAAAAATAATCATCAAGAGAAAACGTGCAATCAGAGTTTCTCTGATTGTCAATGGATTTAATGCTTCTGAATTATTATTAGTGTTGCATCATAGAATAATAATGAAACAAATATTGCCATGGAAACATGACATCACACTTCGAAGCTCTATTCATGCTGCATTACGCGGTGTACTACATGTATAAGAAGTATAGACAATGTTAATTATTTAGACATGTAGTGCTGACCTATATTTAAAGTCAAGGCTAAAAATACCAGGAAATGCTGTAGTTTGGAATTGAAAAATATAAATAATTACTGACTTTAAAAAATGTATTTATATTCCAAGTTTCATAACAAAACATTCAGGTAATTCGATCATTTTGTTAAAGCACATGCTAAACTGGAGACATGTACAAATCCATTTGCCTTGATTAACAGCCACACTTCAAGAAGTCTGACGCATTCATTCTTTCATTCAACCATCCATCCCTCCCTCTGTTCTAAACCTCATCTCTAACTGCTCCAACCCCTTCTCCTCCCTATCATCATCATCATCATCATCACTGCGTGTAATCACTGTGCTATCATCAACCCCCCGCCTCGCTGCAGAAGAAGCAAAGTGAGGAACTAGGCAGAAAGTGTTTCTGCTTGCCAGGGGTAAATCTCATTTTCAACTAGATACAGAAACAGTTTTTTTTTTCAACCAAGATTGCAGATGATTTGTGGTGAATTGCAGTATATATATACCTGGCACATTGCTCCCCAAGTCATGATGTGACTTTTAATGCATGAACAGTATTATACGACATGCAATAAAAATAGGGGGATAGTTATACAACAATTATAAATATAATGATATATATTTAACAACATGGCAGAGAGGTTAGCCGAAACATTCACCATAAGATAACATTGTGGCTTTTCTTCAGCTTTTTAATAGAATGAAATATATACTTGGCTACACAATTCATAATAAATTTATCCTGAGAAGTCATGAGAAAAGTTTAATTTGGCTCTAAAAGACATATTGCTAAGCTCCGCTGCAATTTTACAAACAGTATTATACAAATTTGTATGCCCCACCGGGAATGCCTAAGAGCTGTGCTGTTTCCGCCATGTTTTTCAATGAATCACGAATACAGAGGACAAAGACATACAAATGTATTTCAGTTTCCACATCTAATATTTGCAATTGGTTAAAATCCAAGATTTTGACTTTTTTTTTCAGATCATTTTTCTCATTCACTTCTTTTTCTTCTTTAAGGTGTTCTGTCAGTTCCTCAACCATCACCTCACTCAACCGTAAACAATTTGCCCTCACTTTTTAAACATTTTTTCCCAACCTTGGTGAATAGAAATGACTAATTAAATTAAAACGTTTTCTTTTCCAGAATTGACGTCATACATGGCTAGCATTTCACCTTTGGAATTTTCTGAATTAGATTGGGTCTAGTATGGCATTTCATACGTCAGACACAGTAGTACAATCAATCCAAGAACAGGTTTCACCAAAAAAAAATGTGTGTAATTTGGCAATGAAAGGCTTATCATTGAAACAAACAGGTTGGTTCCATTCAATCGCCCAAGCCTTCAGGCCTATCCAGCAGAGTAAATTAATGCAATTTCTTTTACGGTTTGAATGACGTGAGTTTGAAGAACTGATTATGAATAACCCTTCTATCACAGTAGTGTTCAGATTATAAATTTTGGTTTGGTTTATTAAATTTCATTGAGCACTTTTAATTTAAAATTCATAGGCACCAAAGAAATAGCATGAACATGTAGGGGGGGGGGGGTGTATTTGTTACTGTAATAGTGCTTGTTTTCTCTGAAGTACTTGATTTATTTTCATGACTTCTTCAATTGCTTTTATCCCTTTTCCATGAACCCCTGCTCACCTATCTGCATCACATATCTCCCATGTGCATCGCTACCCTGTATACACAAATAATGCCTGGCTCCTGGACTCGCATCTTGCCACGTCTTGTACTTCCCCCCACCCAAGGATGACGAACTGAAGCACAGCATGAGTGCTTCACAATCAGTAGCCATACCACTGCTCGAACATGGGGGGAATTTAAAGAAATCTAGGCGCAGTGTTTGTTACGGTGCTGCTAAAACACAGAGTAATTCGACAGATTCAGATACAACAGATTCTAACAGAGAGGAATGGGATGCCATGATTAAAAATCAGTATCCCGATGAAACAGATTCCAGTTCACCATGGAATATTATTGTTAATACTGCTGAGACTACGGGTCATAGTTCAAATGTCAAAGTGCATGAAGAGGAAAGTCGGAATACAGAGAATAGTTACCACCCTGCCTCTTTACATGTAACATGGGCTGAAAACCACCTCAAGCACATGGGAAAGTTTAAAAAACACAAGACAAACTATAATCATTTTGTGTCGTACACCAAAACCCCTAAAAACGGCAAAAATGTTCAGTTATTAAGCATGAAAACTAGGGATCATGATCTTGGGTGCCACAAACGAAGTGACTCACAGACGGGGACTGGTGGAAATGCAGGAAGCAAAATAGACTTTGAAATGAGTGATGAGAAAGACGAGGATGAGGATGGGAATAACCGGAATTGTGCATGCGTCTGCTCCTGCTTTGGTCGGGTAATTTGTGTTTTGAAGTCGGTAGTTTGACATCATTTTATGAATTCAAATTGATGTATGTTACTAATGGTTGATAGTAGAGCATGCTGGATGAGAATGCATGTCATTAATAAGATTATTTCCATGTAGTTATTGCATTGTTTTTGTATTAGCATGCTAATCTTTACTTAATTTATTCTTACTTACTTGCATGGGTGTAAATCCTGGGATGGGGGGGATACACCCTGCAAGGAGATGAGAAATGGTACATAAAGTGATGTTTAAAGCGGTGTTGACGAGGGGCGGGGTTGTACATTATGGCAAGCAAATTTCAATATCATCCCCCCCCCCCACCCCCACAGATTTACGCCTCTGCTTACTTGTAATTATAATGATCATGGCACGTGAGCCTACAGCCAGGATTCACTTAGCCTGAAGATCTGACGGGATCTGAGGATTCAGTGAGCTTTGGATTTCCTCCAAAATGCCTATAGATGTTTTTTTTTATCCTAGGCTATATCCAAAATGGCGGTTTTGGCTTCGGCTGTGGCTAGATCACTGTTTCTTTGTATCCTTCAGCATTGTTGCTGTAGCCAATAGCCATAGCCGTAGCCAAAAACATTTAATTTGGACACAGCCTTACTGCTTATTGATCTGGATTGCTTGCCGGTAAGCTTATTTTTCTGCTAACTATAGCAGACACAAATCAGCTAGACGTAAGCGTATTTCACAGGTTGGCAAGAAAATCTTGCGCGTGAGATTTTTACCATGGAAATTGCATTGTTACATCGCTCAATTGCAGTGCTTTGAAATAAGAAACGTTGAGTAAAATTGGGCCCTGTTCAGGTTTGGGAAAAACACAAAAATAAAGGCGGTCGTAGATATTGCTTACAGCCAATGTACTTACCTTGCAATTCTCTTTGTGAAAATATATGCGCATATATGTTTTATTTGTTTCTGAAATATCCTGCATTTAGAATTGTGGAGAACAAACCCTTTACAAAAAATTTTTTTAGTAAAATTTCTTTTTTAGTTCTTTTTCATACTTTTCTGTTAGATTTCAGCTTTGCCTGTTTTAGATGATAGGTTTGAATATGCACAGTACCAAATTCAAATCGATTTCATATTTTTTATCTTCAAAATTTCCTACCTTTTTGATTGATACATGTAATTAAGCTTCTTTTTTTCCTAATTTTGAAATTTATTTTTGTGTCAATTTACTAAATTATGCTAAATTATTATCAATAATTAAATACACATAAAAGATAAAAAATAAATAAAATCCATTTGGGAGTTTAACCACTCATTAATAGAGTGAGAGGTGTTAATAATGAGAATTTCAAGTGTTTTCATATTTCTTTATCAGGATTGTGTTTTTTTTACCTTTCTGCCTTTTTTGATACCACAATATTGCATAGACTTTTGTTTGTGTCTTCACAGCTTTTGACACCTTTTGGCACCGTTCAAAGTACCTCTTTTTAGTTGTCAGTTTTATCTCTCTCTCTTTACTAGCTTTTAGAAATTAGTTTTAAATATGGATAAAAGAAACAGATTCACTAACTTTTGTCAGTTAAACCAATGAAGATTCCTTTTCCTGACATTTTTGTTAATTCGGTATGGTCTTTGTAGGATTGTAATTTAACCAAGTGTTGTCCAGAACCAAAAGGTTGCTTCAAGACTCGGATGGAGTACTCGTTATACATTCTGTCACCTCATAATAGGTTAGTGTGTCAGTCACATACAGTAATAGCAGAAGTCTATTACCTATATGAAGTGTGCCAGACTGTTGTAATCCATACCATGGCATTGTACTACAAATGCGCGCACGCATACACAACGAGCTTGGTTACAGGTTTTGCTCCCCCTGCACGGCCTGCCGTGTGGCATCTTGGGATAGGCATTTCCACACAAAGCTAGTTCCTAGAGAACTAGGCGCAATCTTAAACTAGACACAGGTGAACCATTACATGTATATGCAGCAAGCAATGGGTGCGTTTGAGAAATGCTAAGGTGCGCACACGAGATAACAGTTTTTGTTCACACGCCAGGTAAGTCTCCTAGACTGCTTCTTTTTGAGATCTTGCACGTCAGTTTGTGGAACAAAATGTCACTAATGGGCCAAATCCATTGTTACTACGCCGTGGACTAGGTTAGTACACGACTGGCACACTTCATGTAGGTAATAGACTTCTGGTAGTAGTAATTGTACTTGATTAATGATACTATGATTTGTATGTCACTTCACCAACTCCAAAATAAAATTCCTTTGAAGATTATTTACATGAACTGGCAATTTCTTTGCAGTCCTACAGGGGTACTCTCTTTGTTTGGTCTGGTGATGTTTTTTTTTTCTCAAAAATACTAGAAAACCTTTTCTAATAAAGAAACTAAGGAACTGTTAGTCTTGAAACTTGAAGTTTTAGCTGTTGGTGAATATAGCCAATATATATGCATATAAAAACTTGTGAAAAGATGTGATTTACTTCATAAAGTGTCACTTTTTGGTGCTGGTGACAAAATCGTGTTATCGAGTATCCAAAAAGATAGGAATTCCAGTCCAGGCCTGGAAAACAAAATCTATTATTTCATTTGTTTTCAAATACAAAAGATTACTTCTTCAATTTGGGTATCATTTGAAGTGATATTTACAGATGGTAAGTTTGATATTTGGGAAATCAAGTCAGCGTAGAGGTGATTTCCTCGCCTTTCGCCTTTGTGGACCTGGGTTCGAGTCCCACTCAGACCCTAGCCAACATGTGGATTGGGTTCCTACTTGATCGTGCAGGTTTCTCCAAACATAATTCTCTGGGGTTTTCCCTTCCACTTCTCAAACTGAACTTCCTTCCCTGTCTTTATTTAAATGGCTGGACCCTGAGGGAGAACAGTCATAATCACTGATTGCACCACCCAGGATAAATAAGAGAAACAATCTTTTTTTTCCTTGCAGGTTTCGGCGGAGATTACAGAGTCTGATTGCTCATAAGTGGTTTGACTACGCCGTTCTCCTTATTATCTTTGTCAACTGTATAACTCTAGCCATGGAGAGGCCTGATATTAAAGAGGATAGTATGGTAAGAATAGCCAACTTGTACTTATAAATAATTCATGTAGCCTAATGAGTATGGTATCTTACCATCGGTCGGCTTTCACATTTGAATCTGTCCTAGTTCCCTCATATTTGAAACAAGGTAACTTGCATTCATTATACACCTGTAACATTCCTTATACATTCATTAACCCTAACCGCCTAGGTATTCTGGCTAGGAACCTTCCTGAATCCTCCAAAATCCATCAGTGCACTTTTGGAAACATGCCCTTATCTTCAAAACGCACCAAGCATTTTCGTTGATCTTTCATATTCAGCACTTCGGCCTATGGCCTGTACTTCTTGCCAGGTAGTAATTTTATCCCATTTGAAGACGTGAAAGTACCAGTTTCCAACAGTGCTGAATTTTCCCAAAAAGTACCACTTAGAGGTTTTTGCAGGATTTGGGGTGGTAAGGGTTAATGCCCAAACAGTTTTATTAATATTCAGTTTTAATATTACAGTTTATTAATATTAAGCACAGTTGACAATATGTTAAGTGTAAATTACAGTTTGACAGGATTTATACATTGAAACGTGGCAGTATTACCAACATGTCGAGAAAAATGAAGCATAATGCTTTTAAATCTTCCCCTATAACAGACAAAGACTTAAACATGACAAGGACATGTAACAGGCATGTGAGACCTGACTAATAAATAATTGATAAGAATAATACAATTTTGATAATAATTTGAATCAATTTTGTTTGTTTGTTTGTTTGTTTGTTAAAGCTGTATATACATATTTAAAAAGTATTGTTTAAGTTTTTTTGAGAATGAACCAAGCGTAAGAGGTTTTTGTAGATCCGGTTTAAGATGATTCCAAAATATAATACCACAAGAAAACACACTGTTTTTACATAATGACGTTCTGTTATAATTAATGTAAAGATTATCCATGGGTGCCATATGTACATGTATCAATGATGATAGCGTGCAAAATAGTTCCAAAATTAACCAAATTATTAACCAAAGGCTTATTTGATGTGAATTTGGTAAAGGATACCATCCAAATCATTCTGAAAAAATAATACTGTCTGAAGTGCTGTCATCTCAAGGAAAACATGAACAAATATGCACATTTTCCAAAAAGTTGGCAGATGGCAATTTTTTTTCTCCAGGTGTTTTTCCGTAAAAATTGTGAATGCTTTTTCACACGTTTCTCATGACTTAGACTCTGCATTGAGCTGAAACTTTCACAGGTTGGTTGATAAATGTATATGTTGATTCAAAGGGAGTAAACATACATCTCCTCATAGAAGCAGTTTTGCCAACAATGTTGTAGCTTCCCTTTGAAAAGAACTCAGTAACAGACTTAATTCTCAGATGTAGACTTTTGGCATGATGGACGTCATGATCGATTGCAGTTGGAGTACTCATAATCATACTTGTACTCGTACACGTAATTGAGTCAATTTTTCTGTACTCATATTTTCTATCTTCGACTCCCCAAAATCAAGAGTAAGTTCCATTTGGATAGCTTCTTCCCTAGAACAGCATTACAATGGAACGCCCTTCCAGCTGATTGCTTTCCACCAACTTACGATATATTTAAGTTTAAGAAAAACATCAACAAATGTAATCTTGCTTAAATGGTGGATGGCATATTGCATATGTATCCCCTTACACTCTAGTGGCTATTGGTGGATGACATCGCATATGTAACCTCTTACACTCTAGTGGCTATTGGTGGATGACATATCGCATATCCCCTTACACTCTAGTGGCTATTGGTGGATGACATATCGCATATGTAACCGCTTACACTCTAGTGGCTATTGGTGGATGACATATCGCATATGTAACCCCTTACACTCTAGTGGCTATTGGCGGATGACATATCGCATATGTAACCCCTTACACTCTAGTGGTTATTGGCCTTGTTTAGGGTGACTGAACCCTTACACTCTAGTGGTTATTGGCCTTGTTTAGGGTGACTGACAGTAAATAAAAAAATAACTAAATAAATAAAATTGTACTTTTGAAAAAGGACCTGACTATAACTCTAGAGTTGGGTACTTATACTTTTACTCATACTCGTACTCGAGTACATTTTACTGTACTCTTACTTGTACTCATGAAGAAGTACTCGACTACAAGTTTTGTTTTAGCTGTGTTACTTTCATTGACTGACAACTGGACAACAGTGATTTATAGTTTCTGCAGAGCTATGTTTTCACCAGATGGAAAATACCCAGAATATTCAATTGACACTTTCTAAACCATCATCCCTTCCCCTTTTTTGCCATTCTCCAGGAGCGTACCATTCTCAGCATCTCCAACTACATCTTCACCGGCATCTTCACATTTGAGATGGTCGTCAAGGTTCTTGGCAAAGGCTTCCTCTTTGGTGAACATGCGTATCTCTATAGTGGCTGGAATATCATGGATGGTAGCCTGGTCTTCATCTCATGGATTGATATTACTATTAGTCTCGTCTCATCCAATAGTCCAGAAATCTTCGGTATACTCAGGGTGTTCAGGCTACTACGGACTCTCAGACCTCTGAGGTTTGTAACAATCTGGACTTTTTTGAAAGATTAAAGCTGTTTTGCCTGTGTTTTTACCATTCTTTCAACAACAACAAAATTTCATTGAAACATTGATAATTTCCTTTTTGAAAAACAAATACTGTCAAATGATTTATTTTGCAAAATAGGCATCAGAAGCTTGGTTTAACAGTTAAAAAAAAAATGCCAACATGAATTTATTACGGGACTCACCATAAATTACTTTCCCTACATTCTTACTATAAAACCATGCTTCTCACGATTACTTCGAGGTATGTGGTATTTTAAAGTATTGCTTTCCTTTCCTCAGGCAAAATAACAATGTTCGAATGAAAAAGAAATTGCCTTCAAAATAGCAAAAAACACGGGCAATGCATCTTTTAGACAAAATGCAAAAATGGTAGATAGTGGCCTGATGTTTTGACCCTAGCAGGATTTTTCTCAAAGTCAAAGTGACAGAAACACGGGGATACACACACAGAATGTGCAACCAAGTGTTTTGATTATAAACCCCATAGCATACCGAGCACAGCTTTTCACTGGCGAGTTTCTAGACATCTGTTTATTATTTCTGTAAAGTTTGCATGTGCATCTTTTACTGAGAGCAAACAAATCTTGCGTCATACATACGTCAAACACCCACGTCAGTGCTTTGTTATTTGGCATAATTATACAAGTTTTCATATAGATTGTTTGTTCAAGGATATACATTCTTGAGGGGACCAGACTTTTGTGATTAAATAATCTAATTCATCTAATCTAAACAACAGTATAATTTGTATTATCTTAAGGGGAAAAAGAGCCAATTAACAATTGGCTGTGTCACTTTTTTTAAATTTTTTATTTGTGTTATGAAGCTTGAAACTCAGACAAGAAAGTTTTTAAGGCAGGAACAACATCTTGTGGCATTAGACATTTGTGATGTGGTCTTTTTTACATCTTAACATACACAAAAAAGATAATAATAATAATAATAATAATAATGTGTGGACTTATATAGCGCACGTATCCACCAACTAAGTGGTGCTCAAGGCGCATTATATCATTACCCCTGCTCATAAGGCTCATAAGGCTCATAAGGCTCATAAATCATTCCTGAAACCATCTCAGCTCCCTGGGGAGTATACAGCTCAATTGCTGCCATTACAGCGCATATAGGGCTAATCAACCAACTCTGCCCTCACAGGTACCCATTTAACCCCTGGGTGGGGAGAAGCAATTATGGTTAAGTGTCTTGCTCAAGGACACAAGTGTCACGGCCGGGATTCGAACCCACATTCTGCTGCTAACACCAGAACTTGAGTGCGGTAAGCTAGACCGCTCGGCCATGACACTCATCAAGATATATATATTCCTTCCAGCCTTACAAACACATAGGAACAAATTTCAGAGAAAACACAAACAAATCTATGCACATTTACCAAAAACTTGCCCACAGCAAGTTTTTGCAACAATTGTTTTTTTGGCAAAAATTGTGAATGCTTTTTCAAAGTTTTGCGCAGAAACTCACAGTTTGTTGCTCAAATATTGATTCAAAGAAAGTAAGAATACCCATGAAGCAGTAAATCTTGTACCATCCATTTTAGATTTTGGACATTACCGGATATACTATTATATTATGATTCAATTTGTTAATATTCTTCTTCCTTCTAGAGTCATCAGTAGAGCCCCTGGGTTGAAGCTTGTGGTTCAAACCTTAATGTCTTCACTACGTCCCATCGGTAACATTGTCATTATCTGCTGCACTTTTTTTGTCATCTTTGGAATCCTAGGCATTCAGGTAAAGACAACGTTGAAGTATTATTTTATTCTCTTGTTTCATTCTAAACTTGACTGAAGCTGGACTCCAACCTGAGCCCTCCGGATAACCATTACAGTGCTCTACCAACTGAGCTATCCAGCCCTGCAATTGGCGGTCTCACTTTCTTCTGGGGGCGCTAGTCAGAAGCTAGTCAGAAACTAGGCAGAAACCGTGACACCCATACATGGAATATAACCTGAGATCACACCTCCAAGTTATGATGTTAAATTTGGGAAGCAGTATTCAGAGAGGATATTTTGTGACAGTGATGTCACAGGTTATCAAACTCCACTCCATTTGTCATGCAGGTTCACAGCTCGTATGACAGGGTTATAATATGTGACCTGCTCTGGCAATACCCGAAACTTCTCGGTATTTACCATAATGCGTAACAGTCATGAAAAGGTCAAAAACTGACCCCAGGGACCAGTTTGAGGGACCAGTTATCATGTCACCATGTAGAGCATTTTCTCTAGATTTTGATGGAAAAAGAAAAATCCTGAAACGTTGTTGGGAACATTGTTAATTTTCACGATAAATTTGGGAGGTCACTTTTGAAAATTGGGTCCAATTTTAGGGTTTTGCCAGCGGCGCGTTTTCGCGATCGTAACCAGAAATATGTTTGGGCTTCGGTCATTGGTTAAGCATTTTCACGAGTTCAGTTGTTCTGCGAGACTTCATTTTTCTGACCAAACGTGAACCGAAGTTTGCGATCAGTTACGCTTGGTTTCAAGATGGTGGATTGTAAAAAGTAACAAAAGTTTTGTTAATTATTTGCTAAAACATGATGGAATGATTGTTCGTATACCAGTATATCTTCCCTTTTAAGTTTATTACTAGCACTCACGAGTAAGTTCTATTTTGCAAAAATTTGAATTACACCATATATTTTGAGAAATGTTGATGGTTGAACACGTCGCAAACTGAAAACAATTTTCTGGTTACGTTCGCGTTTTCGCATAGCTATGCCATCTTGTTTCTGGTCAAGAATATGACATCAGAAACAAGTTTCTGGTTAGTGTCGCGAAAACGCGCCCCAGAGCCAGTCACATATTTTCAGTCATGATGACAGGATCAGATTTTGACAGGGTAACAATATTTTCATTCCTGGTGAGGGGTAATGACCAAGAGGGTGATAGTTGACTAACAATAGAGAATAGATGGTAAAGTACATGTATCAATTTTGTATATGGCTGTTATTGTGTCTTCACCACACGTTGCTTTGAATAATTCTCTGCAATATTAAGATGATTTTTATAAACTTCATTTGTGATTTGACCCATTTCCCTACAGCTATTCAAGGGCACATTCTATTACTGTAATGGTCCATCCGTCAAACACGTCATGAACAAGACGCACTGCACAGAGACCCATCCCGACAACAAATGGGTCAATCGGCAGTACAACTTTGACGACCTCGGCCAGGTATGCCTACTCCATTGTCTTGTGATCAATCACGTTTTTTAAATATATTTATACAAAACTTAAGAAGATAAAATCATTCTACCTTTCCAATAACCCCTAGTGTATAGGGGATTGAAATCTTATAACCTTATATAACAAACTTTAAAGGAAGGTACAACATTGGCAGAACTACTTCTGTGAGTTTGATTATTTTCTTTGAATCAGTCTTTGGGTCATTCCACCAGGTTGGGGCAAGCTTTGCGATAGGTGTTGCATATAAATGTGCCATTTATTATCCTTCATTATGACTCCTAACATTCTTGTAACTTCCTATTCAAGGCACAGAGATTGATTTCATTCTAATTTGAAGAACAACTGAGAATGTGTACTCATAATAAAGGATAATGAATGGTACATCTACCTACGTAACAAGGACACCATGTCACAAAGCTTGCCCCAACCTGGTGGAATGACCCAAGAATGTGCACTCATAATAAGGATAATGAATGGTACATCTACGTATGTAACAAGGACACCATGTCACAAAGCTTGCCCCAACCTGGTGGAATGACCCAAGAATGTGCACTCATAATAAGGATAATGAATGGTACATCTACCTATGTAACAAGGACACCATGTCACAAAGCTTGCTCCAACCTGGTGGAATGACCCAAGAATGTGCACTCATAATAAGGATAATGAATGGTACATCTACCTATGTAACAAGGACACCATGTCACAAAGCTTGCCCCCAACCTGGTGGAATGACCCAAGATTGTGCACTGTAATAAGGATAATGAATGGTACATCTACCTACATGTACATGTATGTAACAAGGACACAATGTTGCAAAGCTTGCTGCAACAACCTGGTGGAATGATGACCCATATACATAAAAAAGCTAATCTTTGAGAGTTTGAGCTCAATTGTAGAGTCTAAGTCATGAGAAAACATTGAAAAAAGCATTAACTTTTTAAACAGAAAACACTTCAAGTTAAAAGTTGCCATCTGGCAACATGTTTTAAATGTGCATATTTGAGTGTGTTTTGTCTGAAATAAGATCACTTCAGACAGAATCATTTGTCAGGATGATTGGTTCCTTTACCAACTTCACATCAAACTAGCTTTCAGGAAATAATGTTGTAATTTTTAATTTTCAATATTCCATTAACCCTCCTACTGTTTGACCATTTGAAACCATTCAAAATTTCCACTTTCAAAAATGGCCATTGGTTTTTGTACACACATGGTGATACCATTTGAAAAGTGTTGGTAGCAAGCTTTACTACCATTCAAATGCATAGAGGGTCCATTGATTCACCACTTAGAAGTATCCAAACAAGGTTTTGTATTAGCTGTACTACCATTTGGAAAGATCCAAACAAGGTTTTGTATTAGCTGACCTACCATTCAAAACCATTTGGGGGAATCAATACTGTACACAGTTATTTCACCATTCAAAACCACAAAAGCGAATGGTTTCAAATGGTGCATCAACTTGTCTGAAAAAGACACCAGAAGTAGGAGGGTTAAGGTATCTTCCCTTTGAGGTTCTCAGAGTAAAAGAGAAATCAATAGAAAGACCATATAAATGTATGTTCCGAACCTTATTGATGTGGTATTTCATCGATCGCTGATCCAACCTTGGCTAACTCTGCATAATTTGGATTGATTCACCATTCTAAAAAGTACAAACACCAACTGGTCTTTTTTTCTTCTATAGAGCTGCAAATAAAAGCAGCGAATGTTTTCCTAATGTGATGTTGCTGAGAAACTAATATTGAACACACAAAAGGGGCAAGCTAGTGGCCGGTTCTAACTTCATCCGATTGCGAAGTGAAATTCATGAAGGCAACTGTTTTGTTTTTTTCACGGATCTGCTTATAAAAGCAGCGAATGTTTCTTTTGTGATGCTGTAGAGAAACTAATTATTGAACACACAAAAGGACAAGCTAAAATGGCCGGTTCTTACTTCATCCAGATACAAAGTGAAATTCATGAGGTCAACAAAGGCCGTACTGAGAGGCTGATTTCATTGTCAATGTTACAGTAGTTTTCCTAGCCATTCGCATAAAGGTGAAGTATGTGCCGGGCTTAAAGATGTTTTTCGCTATTTTAACAGCAATTTCCAGCATTATTCTTTTTTTATCAGAACAATGCTATTTTACTTGAAGAAGGGAAAACAAATACTGTAAAATGACACATTTCTCAAAATAATCACGAGAAACATGATTTTACAGTAAATATGTACCAAAATTAATTTATGGCGGGTCTCGTCATAATTAAATTTCTGTACTTTTTTTTACTGTTAAACCAAGCTTCTGATGACCAAGCTTCTATTTTGTTAAATATCTCATTTTTAAGGTATTTGGTTTCTTTTCTAAAAGGAAATTATCAATGTTCTAAAGATAAAAAAGATTTTTCATATCCATTGTGATGTTAGTACTCTTTCTGATAAAGTTAATGGCAAAATTTTTAAAACGTTTTTAATGAGAAAATATTATTTCTTGGAAAGATTGATACTATCAAGAGTTTGGGGTATATTTTGATAATTTTTTTATTAAAAATTTTGTACCTTAACTTAATACATTACAACATATTCTTTTGCTTCCAAACTTCACCCCAAGATCCCAATTTTTGTATAAGCATCAGAGTCATGAATTTAACAAAGGTTTTTTAAAGTGAATATTTTATGTGGACCCCGTGATATTTGTTATAGCAGTATTATACTATATGTGACCCACTCTGGCAAAATCCGAAACTTCTCCGCATTTACCATAATGCGTAACAACCATGAAAAGGTCCAAAACTGACCCCAGGGACCAGTTAGAGGGACCAGTTTCATGTCACCATATAGAGCAAAGAAAAATCCTGAAACATTGTTGGGAACATTGTTAATTTTCACAATAAATTTGGGAGGTCACTTTTGAAAATTGGGTCCAAGTTTAGGATATTGCCAGAGCCAGTCACATTTGTTATAGCAGTATTAAACTATATTTGAATGGTATTGCTGTCTTATTTTCAGGCCCTGATGGCGCTGTTTGTTTTGGCCTCCAAAGATGGGTGGGTGGAGATTATGTACAATGGAATCGATGCTGTGGGTGTAGATATGCAGGTATGAATATTCCTCATCAAACTCCTTTGCCATTGAGAAAGAACCTGCTAGGTTCGAAACGTAAGGCCAATAACATTGATTTTGCACTTATACTACAAGTGGATAGGTTGGTAGGCAGTTTGTAACAGCTATTTCTCCATTTTTATCAAACTTCTTCCTTAAAGATACACGCTACTAGTCAACTTAAAGATACACGCTACTAGTCAGCTTAAAGATACACGCTACTAGTCAGCTTTTTGTGGGTTATAGTGTACGTGTTAATGGTACATTTTAACCAGTTCGCTTCGAAGGCCGTGTATACACGCAATTTTTTTTTGTACAGCAGATCGGAGAGCGTCTAAACACGCATTCCGATTTTTGTGTGTGTTACCGGGAGACTTGTCAACATGCCACACGTGGTGTGCCGTCCTGGCGGCTGACTTGTATACACGCAATCATTTCTCGGAGTCCATGGGGTCACGGTTCGGTGGCCCTGGACAAAATGCACTGCAAACACTGAACGAGTTCACTCTTTTTGTTGATTTTTGCGTAATCCCTTTATGCAAGACCTGTTCCTTTGACGTACCAGCCAAGAATTTGTAAAGATGGATTTATATCCATTGTTTACGAGGCCTTCGATCTCTCTCCGGGTATGCCGTCTTTTCGACCGGGCGCTGGTCGCTAATAGGCCGTTGCATCGGAGCTTGCCAACGGTCTAATTGTGCTGAACAAACACAACCGTAATTAAAAAACTAGCCATTTAATTCTCGAAATGTCAATGAGTAAAGGTGTTTATTTGGGTGTCCGAACTTATTTTCATTGACAAAAAAAATTATTAATGGCTAGAAATTTTTTCAGATATTTCACTGAAAATAAACCCGCAAGGGGGACCGGAAAAAAATAAATATTCCCGACATTAACCAACTGGTTAGCCAACTATTTTTTCAGTGTTGGCTTGCATGCAATCATCATTGGCATGCCTGGCCTGACTGGCAGTTCCATGGTTACTCACGTTACATTTTTGAGGTATTTGGCCCACTCTTAATGTCATAATTTTCTTACTTTTATATTTCAGTTTTTTCACACTAGTTTCATTATACCCAGACCTTACTCAGAAATTTGTTATATGTATGCTATATAAGACAAAAATGCTGGTTACTCACGTTACATTTTTCAGACATGCATAAAATATTGCTTTTTTTCTTATAAAACGTAGATAAAAACATTACGAGTGGGCCCAATACCTTTAAAAATGTAACGTGAGTAACCATGGAATTGCCCATAGAATCTTTCAGTCAGGTCAGCACCCCTCTATGATTCAGAATTGGGATCACAAAGAAAAATATAAAGGTTTGTAAAGAAAAAAGTGTGTCCCCTCTCAACTGAACCAACCACTCTTATGAAACTGCCCTAATAGTCGACAATGGACATTTTTAATGTGATAGAGGATGTTGAAGTATGCAGAGTAGATAAGTGTGTGCAGTTTTTGAGTAGTTTGTAAGCAGATGGGAACTTTTAACTCATAAGTAAAGACTGTTTGCGGTGACACCATGTGAAATTCTCAATTGAGTAGTAATGGTTACAACTCGATGTTTCGATCAGTATGTTCTGATCGTCTTCAGGAGAAAACTTTTAACTCATCGTTGATCAATTACTTCTTCCAACAGCCAAAACAAAACAACAATGAGTGGCTTATCCTCTTCTTCATCGCCTTCATCCTCATCGTTGGCTTCTTTGTCCTCAACATGTTTGTGGGTGTGGTCGTTGAGAACTTCCATAAATGTCGTGAGGAGCAGGCGGCCGAGGAGTGTGCACGGAGACAGGCCAAGCGACAACGCAAATTTGAGAAGGCGCGGCAGAGTATGTCTCGGGCAAGGCTAGGGGACGGTTTGTATCCACATTGCTGCGACTGCTACTCAATTGTAGCAGTTTATTGTGTCTTGCTGTCTTTATCTCTCTATCGTGATTAGTTCATAATACGAAAGCTGTCCGCCAACAGCTTGTCGTGAATATGAACTCATCTGGCCTCAGTCTGTCTGGCCTCCATTTGCACACTGCAAGGTTCTCCCCTGAAAGATTGAGGTCAATTCCCACCACTTTGTAGATACACTTTTCTGTGAATGACACTTTCTGCAGAACTGCATACAAAAAAGCATGTAAAATCTTCCATTACGACTCTTTTGAAATGTAAATTTCTTCACACAATTGCACTTTCTATAAATGAAAAAATAAATAAAATACTGACTTTGTGTTCACTGATCAGTATTCTGTTTTCTTGACAACTGATAGTGTTTTTGTATGGACTTGAGATGTCATTAGTTATTAAGGCACGATTGAGGCATCGGAAAAGTAAAGTGGATGAAAGAAATCTTGCACTGTGCGTTTTCTTGTCAGTTCGTTCCAGTGTCAGTAATTGCATGATCCAGATCGTCGATTATGTGACTTCATTTTTGTTGGCAATTTCGTTCCATTTGTTTGTTTTCATTTAAATGCATTATGAGTGACGCATGATAACTCATGATGCTGCTTTTAACGTTCCGTGCTCCATGTTGCATCCTCTGTGTGTATTGCTGTCTTTGTTGAATAATGTACCATGGTCAGTTGTGTTTGTTTGGTCCATTTTGAGTTTTGGTTGATGCTTATATATACTACTCAAAAACAAATTAGGGAACACCGGAATAATCTCAGTTAAAGCAAGATCATTTATTTCAGATAAACACAATGTTTCACAGAATTGAGAAACAACTGCACAATGAAACAGATGATAAAGGATGCATGTAGTGATTACACATTTCATGACATGACTACTGAAAGAGAGAGGGGGTTGTAAATGAAAATCCCGGTTCATGGAACATTTCAAACCTATTTGATGTTAAAAATCCGGTGTTCCCTAAATTGTTTTGAGTAGTATATATAAACTGTATCTGCATGGCGCATATTGCAAAACAAATGTTTCATTGTGTAAATTTGTATTGTTTGTTTATGAGTGCATTTGTTGAATGGTTAATTCCTAATCGTTGGTCCTGTTGCATTTTTCTGTTCAAAATGTTCTGATGTTAACGGTCTGATGTTGGTGCTGCGTCTGCATTGTGAATGTGACTGCATTTGAACTGCATCCATTTAAGAAGACTTGTCATTTCATTCAAAGTGCACAACGAATTACACTCACTATTGTGCACTTTTGTTACATTTATGGTTGGAAATATAGAGGAAAATAGAGGAAACAAACCACAAGGTTCAAGAAATTGGAGTGAAACATTAGCATCTATGGTTGAATACCGTATTGTAGTTAGTACAGACCATCTCACAACTTTCAAATATCTTTTCTCAGAGCAATTTTAAATGGATTGGATTGTTATTTTGTCTCACAAATAGATACAGGTTGAATGGCTTGCTTGCAAATCATGATTTTATATATGTATTTATTTATTTTTGTATTAATTTCTTATTAAATTTTTTAAATTTTGTATTTGTGAGTTTTGAAACTTGTTGAAACTTGTGAACCATGACAAACTGTTGTAAATAGTAGTTTTGTGTGGCTGTATTCATCTTCTTGTCATAAGTCATCATTTTAAATAAGTCATCACTGTCTTTATTTTGTTTAAATTTTCATCAAATTTATCATTATTATATTCACGATAGATGATTATTTTATTCCTTTGATAGAAATTAAACCTCAGCGCATTAAAACTCCAGTGCCTAGTAAGTCTCTCAGGCAATATACAAATTCAGAGGAATTATTCCATCATCGGTCATTATGGGTTATTGTAAGATAAGGAAAGAAAGGTTGCTGTGACATACAGGTTTGTCCAGGGGTCTCATTGCGCCGCTTATTAACAGAAAGTAAATTTTTCCCGATAAGCATAGTAGTCCAAGTCTGGTTGACATAAGTGTATTTTTAAATAGGCAGATAGAAGGTATGAATAGGCCAATAACCACCATTATTTTTTAGGGTTTTTCTTTCGTTTTTTGCACCAAGATTGACCCTATTTTTGGGGTGAGTTGCCACTGTGCTTTTTGGTTAATTTTACAGTATATCACCATTTTTGGCCAAAAGGGGCCGTAATTTTCACTATTAAATGGAAGATACAACCTGGGTAATTACCAGTTGATCAAAATATTTTCCCATAACTAACTTGGTGAAATGTTGGTACATGTATACACAGTTAGTTGGAACATATATTTCTTAAAGACTAAAAGGGTTCCCTTTAAATGGCAAATGTCACATGATCCAAATATTGGCTTTCCTGGCAGCTCCATGACATTGGCCCGGGGTACGAGAGACCTCCAACGAATGGAATATAATCAAAATGTCTCCATGAAATCGTATGTCACAATCACTCTTCTATCCTTAATAACAGGGTCATTCATCTGTTCTGTCATCAATACTTGAAATCATACACGCTTGAGGGAATATGGCACACAGAAAGTTGGCGCGGTATAATTCTCCATAGAACAAGCCCACATGAAGAATTACCGGGCATGCCTTCTGTGAACAACATTCCCTGAAGACAGTATAGTGGTACAGTAATATCACAAACACTAACAAGGTTTTAATCTTTTAATTTATCTGTAACATTTACAACACTGTCAGACATGACACTCAGGAATTAATTTCATAATGAACACAAGTCAGGTTTCGATAAAACAAACACAAGTCAGGTTTTGATTAGGAGCATTTATAGCGTCATCAGTAAACCATTCTACAGGGTCTCGACAACAATCAGAAAAATTTACTTAAAGTCATTATACACGTGTGGTAAACATATAAAATACCAAAAATGCATTCAGATTGTTTGAATTCATACTAAGGTGGAATTTTATCTCCCGACGTCGAAAATTAAGTTTGGAACTTGAAAATTTCAAGGGATGGTTAAGCGCCTCATAATAGGCAACTAAATTGATGGAGGTCTGGATTGGATGTTTGATTACATCATGAACTTTACAGCAAGTAAGTTTTAAGTAAAACGGTGATCAATGATGATATGTTGTTTTAGATTACCAACAGTATATAGTGACTTTAAGGTGGGTAACACTGACAGCCCTGCATGGTGATGGAGATAAAGACTAGGAAATTAAGGTTTGCAGTGGCATTATGTGTTAAGAAATCTTGAATATCTGGAAGAGATAACGTGTGGTTTGGAATTGAACCATTAACTATATTTAGCAGAATGTTTTGGTTGGTGTGCTCGAATGCCTTTAGGAGGATTCTGCCATAAAATACTGACTGAACATTGATGGAAACTCATCATTAATCCTTCAATAGAAACTCTTCCAAATAGTGATACCACAACTCTGTTTTTGTAAACCTTAAAACACATTTTAGATTGGTTGCAGCTGTAACTTTCCTTTAACAAATACTCCAGGAGCTCCTAAGGCTGCGAGTGGATATAATCATGGGTAGAATATGCACAGGGAACATTAATTATGCAAATGAAGGCTGCAACGCAAAAAAAAACGAATGAAAGGATAGTTTACCGACTTGACGTAAACCAATCCAGCAAAGGCAGCCATTGTTACACTAGTGGCAGGATTGGATAGTAATTGATTATGATAATACTGAAGGACCAAACTCATTGAATACTTTCAGAGATAGTTATTTAGTCGCAGAATAATTTGATTTTCCACTCTGCATAATTTGACAAACTAAAAAGGAACTTGATCCGAATAACAAAAAAAAAAAAAATCTTCTCCCAAAAGTTCACCCATGGCATTTTATGCATAAATACTAGAACGTAAATCAAATTCAGACAAAATCCTTTTTAAAAACACAAACTTTTTACATTCATAAACTTGCATGAAATCTAGATAAATAGATTGTCATCATAAGTTGCATGAAGTGCATGCTGCATGAAGTGCATGCTGCATGATGTTTAATGCATTGGTCTTCTCATGAAAGTAAGTAGTGATCAATCATTCGGCATAGTGAGTTGATATTCATATTTCAGTTAATATGGTTCAGTGAACTATCGGGCATATTCTCGGCATCTTATGTTATTCGGATTCTTTTCTGAGAATATTACGCACTGATTGGCGCGTGACGCACATACTGTCATGCATATTCCCACGTGCATTTATAGTGCATGTGTGTTTTTGTTTGTGTACGGTTCACCATCGTGTGATACAGCTCAGTGACGTGTGATACAACATTCAGCCAATCCAGGCATGAGTATGCCCTATTGAATAAACTTAATAAATGCATCCGTGTTTGGTTTGATGAAACTATTGGCATCACTATATGTTTGAGCTCGTGTCAAATATCCAGTTTATTTGGATCCTTACAAATTTTCCACTTCCTAAACATATAATTTAAGATATGCTGGCATCCCGAATGCCCATTCCAAATCATTGTTACTTAATCACTTTGCGATCAATTCACTCTCTTCAAAGCAAATGCTGAAAAAATGAAATGGTGCCAGTATTTTGTATTTATTTACATTTTAAAATCGTTGGTAAAGCAAAATATTTCTTAATGACGGCTCACATCACATGTTTGGATACAGCCTTCTGCAACTCATGATCATTGTCCCAATTTTTCATCAACAGTCAAAGTTGGTATGACATCACTGATGGTTTTAATCACTTGGGGCGTTACAGTCTTGGTTACGAACAAACACAATTTCATAATGGTGTTTGTGTCGTTTGGCTGAAAAATCTGCATTTTTCCCAGGGAAAGAATTTGATTAAGTTACAGTCAGCCTGAATGCCCTCATAGCACAGTATCATGTTGTACACTTTTGTGTAGCACCCAAGAAGGAATTTCTATATTTAGACTTGAATGATCAATATTTAGTTACTAGGCATGGGTATGATCATGTCTAGTGTGTTTGTTTGTAACCAATTTGGTTGTATAGGGCCTATGCCAATTTTTGGTTGTCTTGCTATGTGATGTCACATCTAAATTGACGCTAGAATATCGACTTCATGGACATTATTTCATGATAGGTTGTTGCAAAGCAAAAAGCAGGTTACTGTGTTAATTGCGAGTTGCCAAGAGCCTGTATCTAAGCAGAGTGGAGATTCCCATGCCAAATACTAGTTGCCATGGAAACGGTATAAGCCATTTACAAGGGGAAATGGCATAAGCCATTTACAAGGAAATACAGTTGACGTCAGAAGGAATTGTAGCCATGCATAATTTTAAAAGCATAAATAGAAGATCTGATGTATCGGAAACTATATAATGTAAAAGATCTTGAGATGGAAGGGATTTGCATGTAAATTGTCTGTATCTCATTCCAGAATACATGCATGAATGCATGATGGGCATGGAACAAGTGTTATGTAGTTTTAGTGTTTACTTTGGTTAGGCAGCAATACTTGCAATATACCTATTTGCATTGGTGGCTGATCTGAGGAAATATAACAGTGATAAGGTGTTTTTTTTTAAATGGGGATTCTAGATGCCCAAACCCCTGATTTAGACCTGTGTCATTGAGCAGCCATTTTGTTTTGCTAATACACAAGTCTATGGGGACCAAAATGAGGCTTGTGTCCAAAAAAAAATGGTACCTTGCAAACTGTGATAATTTCATGGTATATCATATGGCACCAGTCAAGAACCACCTTGTTAATAGGCATAATTGGTGTAGCTAACATAACCATGATTTTAATTCCTCTAGTCTATGATTGCTCACAGGCAGAATGGGAAATGAAATATATAAATTGAATATTAGAAATATGCTAATTTGGTTTGAACAATAAATACTTTTAGGCTGTTATATAAATGTGATCATAATTTTGTTCTGGATAGCTTCAAAATATTGGTGCATTTCTTTCTATGTCATGAACCTCATTTACCTTTCATTGTTTCATTTAAAATCAACATCTCTTGAATTGATGAAACAGTCAAAATATTAGTTTGAAGAATCAATTCTACTGAACTGTGAGCAATCTAAAACTAGTTTGGATGTAAATGATGTGTCTGCTTCCCTCATCTACCTCTTCTTCCTCTACCCACCCTTATTGCTCTCACCTCCCTCTACCTCATCACAAACACATACACCCCACTGTGACGATCCTTGGGCATCCTGGTACCCACCTCCACACAACCACGCATAGGTTTCCTTGGTAACCTCACCTTTCCTACTGCACCTTTAATCACTGGCTGGATTGAACCGGATTGAACCAGACTTAACCAGATAGATGGAGAGAAAAACCAATATTGGCCAGGAGCCAAAAACACATAACAGCAAGACAGAAACCTTACATGGAAACTCATCAACATAACATGGAGGGAAAAAAGAGAAAAAAAGAAGAAGAAAAAAACGGCAGACAGAATTAGAAAACCATCTCTTTTTTGATGAAAGGTCTAAAAGCCAATTTCTTGACAATGTACCTATGTGAGTGAATCACATTTGGGAGTATGATACCGCTAGTTAAGACAGATATTTAATCTGCCAATGTATGATGAGTTTTCTTATAGCAGCAATGTGGCTACATTAACCAAATTACCAATCGTTTAAATAATGCAAACCTATCAGATGTAGAATTACACGTTGGGAAGAGATGCACACAGATAACAATAAAATATTTTGTTTATTGTTTGGTGACACGAGATATTATTAATACTTAACACAAGTAAGGGTAATATTCACCTTTGTATTATTGGTAGATGCACTCTTCACATTGCACATGAGCCTTTACACATAGTGTAGTTGTAAACACAAGTTGAATCCATATCAAACGTACAAATTACATTCATTTCTTCTCAAAAAAACGTTACTCATATCTGACGTCTAATAACAAATATCTTATCTTATCTCTGATTATTTCTTGTTGTAGCTGTTACATCACCTATGGTTAGATATTAGATAAAGAAACGTTACAAAACTAACCCAACCACTTTTTGTGTATTTTCCTCCATTTTCACAATTTCTCTGACCATTCAGGAGCAAGAGAACAGCCCTACTATGCAGATTACTCAAGGGTCAGGCGTATAATCCATGATCTTGTGATCAACAAATACTTTGATTTGACCGTTGCTGCGGTAATCTTTATTAACGTCATCTCAATGGCTCTGGAGCATTACGATATGTCAGAGGTAAATATAGCAAAATTATAGTTACAGAGGTTATCAGCAGGGGATCTAAATTTCAGTGATGGATGGCTCACCTACTGAGATGCCTGAAATCTGTATTTCATCTGTGAATTGTTATTTGTGTCTGCCTAAAAACAAAAAAAACAAAAAACAGATCCACCACATGCAGCAATATTGTGTGCATTGTGTTGTTTTATTTTTTATTTTTTAATTTATTTTTATTTTATTTATTTTTTTATTTTTTTATTATTATTATTATTATTTATTTTTTTTTTTTGGGGGGGAGGTCATAGTTGGGGTATGGGCCCATTAGGTCCCTGGATCTACCATTAATTGAATAGGGGTTGTGGGAGAGTAACGTATATTGATGATGTCATCATTATCAATCATAATATTGGTTTGTTGGACACAAATTTTTCAGAAAATTTTCATGTTTGTTTCAGGGCATACAGAACTTTTTTTAAAAAGATTACAGACCTTTAAAGGGACAGTATCGTCACGATCAACAGGGCATGGAATTAGAGTGCTAGTTTTAGATTAAATCAGTGACTGAAAATAATACCCACATGATAGTGTCATACTACTGTTGCTGCTGCATAAATGAGCCAGTAATTTTCAGTCATTGTGTTCATCTTAAACTAGAACACCGATTCTATGCCCTGTTGAAAGTCTGCTCTGATCGTGATGATACTGTCCCTTTAAACAAAGTGAAGATGATTTATCATAACCGAAAGAAAGTCAGGCATATGAATTAGAATTACAATATAAAAGAGAAGGCTAGTTATAAGACATGTGCTAAACTAGTGACTGCTATTTCAATTACCATTTTCCAAAAGCATTATTACTAAATAGTTCATCCATTCATCTTTTCAAGAATTGCTCCAAGTTCAAGCATCAAACCAACCTAACTTCTCACCTTTCCTCCCACAGGTCTTAAAGGAAATCTTAAGACATTTCAACTACTTTTTCACGGTTGTTTTCATCATCGAGGCGTTGGTCAAGATTACGGCCCTGGGTTTCTTCAGATACTTCAAAGACAGGTTGGACATACGTTCCTGGTTTAATAATAACATTGGTGGGGTATGTACAGCACAAAGTCATATTTATGGTAAAATAAGAACAGTTCATTTAAAAGAAAGGTACAACATAGGTAAGATTTATAAAACTGCTTCTATGCTTACTCAAAACTGTCCCTTTAATCCTCCTACTATAGCTGCACTTTAGTGGCAAGTAGCTATAGAGATCAAAATCAGTCAACTGCCTGTTTTGACTGTTGACCCAAATTATTATTATTATTATTATTATTTATTCGGCCAAAACATTCAAAATACAAACATGTACATTCAAAGTAAGAAAGGGCATACATCAGGGACAGTCAAGATGAGAGATAAATTGTATAAGAAATACCAATCAAAAAGAATAGATGTATAGGTACGGTAGGTAAGAATGAGATGGGGAAGAGATGTGGGTGGGGGAGGGGATGAGGAAGGTATAGAAGGGGAGCGGATTGGGGAAGAGGGGAAGTGGGAGGGAGTTCAACAAGCAGAGAAGAGACAATCCAATCTAAGATGGCCAGGATGAACAATGTGCACACAGGAGCATTTCTGACTGGTTTTGACTGTCATTTTGACCACCCTGAACAATACCAGACAATGCTTTTGCCAGTCAAAAAAGGTCAACTCATTTCGACCTGTAAATGTACTTACTACACATAAGGTTTGACAGTGTTTGACTTTTAAGAGCACCAGATATACCTTGGCAATTCAAGTATATCAACATTTCGACTGATTTTGACTGATTTTGACCTTTGCAGCAGTAGGAGAGTTAAACAACCAACTTATAAAAGTTTCAGCTTGCTCCATGATAAAGTTCATTTATGGCCGGATGATACAGATTTTAATTCTGCATTTTTTTTTTACACTAAGTTACTAAAACATTTGCACTTCAGACTTAAACATTTTGAGGGATGTTTGATATAATCAACTTTACAACAAGAAAGTATAGTGTCTCCAGTTTCTGGTCATAGGTCGGCTTCAAAATCAGTGTGGTGTGACACAGTTTTTTTTTGTTTTTTTTGCAAGCCAATGAAATACGTGTACATCTATATGTGATTATTCTAACCAGACCAAATTTCTCATACATAAAGTGTAGTGGCTAAGAGAGGCCTCACAAATCGGGCAAATGTTCATACCCCTATGTGAAAAAGTCATTTAAACACAGCACGGCAGAATTCCATTCAATCTAGCAATTTTAGATGCAGTTGGACATCGTTTCATAGCAACAACAAACAAAAAAACTAAAAATGCCGATGCGCAGGTCTGAAGCACTGCGTATGGAGACCAGAAACTTCTTTTTTGGGGGCCTAATGTTTTTTTTTTATATTTCAGATGGAACAAGTTGGATATATTCATTGTTATTCTATCCATCGTTGGTATCTTCCTGGAAGAGTTACAAACTGACATCATTCCGATTAATCCCACTATCATCAGAATCATGAGAGTCCTTAGAATAGCGAGAGGTCAGTTGCATAATTTCTCTATTTTATTAGTACAAATTATTATTTTTTTTTTGTCTTCAATTTATTTCAAAATTGTCATGAGTGCACTAGGAGTACTTGGACGGAATATAGAGTATGTAAAAATTATTTGTTTATCATTGGTGAAGAAGTAATTTGAAAATTGTATAATTATCCATGAAGTAGAGGAGATGAATACTCAAGGAGTGGGGGAGAGGGAATGCTTGTAGCCAGGTGTGGGGCCCAAGGGGATTGTTCCTTGACCCTTAAGGACCTCGTAGCGAAGGCATTTTCTTTTGGGGGGGGGGGGGTGGAAGCCAATTTGCTGACTGACATTACCCCAAATAACTGATATCAAACAACTCAGCAAATCTTCAGTGCTTAGCAACAGGATATATTTTCAGTCGGCAAACCCATAGCTCTAGGTTTGCTGACTGAAAATTTATTCTGGACCAACCCTTGCTTGTTCTAGTACTTTTAATGCTTCATTTGCTGACTGAGGCTCTAAATGCCGACACACCCCACCCCCTCCAGCCCTGAGTATCCCAAAATGCTTTGAACTTCTATGAAAATTTTGAAAATAATGGATGCCCCCCTTCAAACTTCATACACATAATAAGAGAAAACCCAAAATATCCGTTAATTCAGCTTCAAGATTTTACCTTTCTACCGATTCAGCTGTCCCCACAAATAGACCCTAAGAAAATACAAGCAAGCCTATTTATCTGAACACTACTCGGTGTCATTTCAAAGAAGAATACAGTCATATAATCTTTGCACATAATAAACATCTGGAAAACTTAAAATACAGAACATATCACAAAGGTAAATTTTTCACAGAGGTAAATTTTTCTGTTTTAGCAATATAATTCTGCCTTTCTGTTAATACATTCTTAATCAAATTTATTTATGATATAATCTTTTCAAAAGATCTTTCCTCCAAATGTATGGTTCTAGTGAAATTGAGTAAAATATCAAATCGTGATTCTTTAAAAATCATGTTTTATCTTTTGCCAAAACCAAGTTCAATATTTATTAACATTTGTTCTATTTCTTTATTCCCTGTTTAAACACTAATTTGCTGCTCAAATAGATTACATGTAGGCCTTACACTAACATTTCATTACTAACTTAAGTAAACACTGTTTGTGGTGACACCATGAGCAGTAAATAGTTCTGAAAAGAACTGGTTGGTTACAACTTAACGTTTCGATCAGTATGCTCTGATAGTCTTCAGAAGAATTCAAAAGAGAATTTCTACGTGGTGTCACCGGATTAGTTTGTAGGGCTCCCCTCCATGCCTTGCCAGGTGTCATTTCTCTAATTAGTTTAGTTCAATTGAGTTCATTCATGTATTCATGTATGTCACCTTTGCATAATATGTTTATATTTATTCTTCTCTTTTTTTTACTCTGGTCTGCAGTGAACCATTTGATTGGCCTATCAGATGACCTCTTTAGTCATTTACTGATGTGGCTATTGTTCACAGTTGCTTTTATATATAAAAAATAAAAATAAAAAAATTAAAAAAAACTTATCCTTCACCATGTAAAGCTACAAGTCTTACTAACAATAACTCACTAATATCACAAAGATGCAATAAAATATATGTTTAACCCTCCTGTTGATTGATTATTTAATATCATTCAAATGATTTTGAGTGATAAATGTACATGTGCTTTGCCAGAATAATGCTTGTCAAATGGTACTGTGTGGTGAATGCATCTAAACTGTACACGGTACTGTTATCTACACAGCTTATCACCATTCATAAACAGACAGTTGTCAAATGGTACTGTGTGGTGAATGCATCTAAACTGTACATGGCACTGTTATCTACACAGTTTATTGCAGGCAGTTGTTTAGTTTTGAATGGTCAGTCAACTCGCTGAAAATTTTTACCGAGAGTAGGAGGGTTTTAATATTTAAAAAAGAGCAGAGCTTTTAAAGTTTCTACAATGCCTCTTTCATATGAACAGTGCATGTGGAATTGCCTGCATGATGCATGTATATGCTTTTGTGAGCTTTAAAGCAAATATTTTGACGAGATTTTTAATTATTAGCATCTCTTTGACTTGGTTTCTCCAAATAAAGTTTTGTAAAAATCCTTCATGAAAAAATTAGATTTTAAATGTTCCTAACTCACACTATGAATGACTTTACCCTGAAAATGCCCTGAAAATCTGTTTTACCATGAAATAAATAGTTCACTGCAATTTCATGACAACACAACACCGTGAAAACGCCATGAAATATTCTTGGAATTCCTTTGCCGTGAAAACGCTGTGAAAATGCCATGAACTTCTTGTGGCAGTTTTGGGGCAGCTCATTTATTCTCGAGAGCACTGTGAATTTGCCCTGAAATCACTGTGAACATTATTGCCAATATCTGAGAGGAAGAGACACCATGAAATTGCCGTGAAATTATGGTGAACTGTTATTTCACGGCAAAACGAATTTTCAGGGCATTTTCAGGGTAAAGTTATTCATAGTGTCATAAGCTAGTGTTTTCCACTTAACAGGCCAGCTAGTATGATACTATAAATTGGAGAAGGAAACTGGAAAATACTCCAGACTTGGATGCTGTGCAGTATGCTTACGTATGAAGAAAAAATGCAAAATAACAAATTAAAATGAACAAGAAATTCCAAAATCCCTGAAAATCACTTTTTTAGGAAATCATGTGGCTGTCACTTGAGTATAAGCCAGGGTTTGGAAATCGGGCGTCCAAATTTATTATTCTTTGAAAAACAGGGAGTCCAAAAGATTAACTATAAATACTTATTAAAACAGGGCATTCAAATGAGACTGAAAAGTATGGCTAGCACTGTGGATGTTGCTATAGATTGATATTTTGACTTTGATAAAACATGAAGACAGTCTATTTTAATAGAGAATTGGATGTTTGAAACCATTAAAAACGTTTTTTTTTAAAACAAGAAATGATATTTCACGAATAGGTTGAGCATGGCATGATACTGCTTGTGATTGCCGCATGATTCATAACTATATCTACCTTCCCATAATCCTATCCCATCATGGTAGGCACTTCCCAACAGCTAATGTTATTAACTGATGCAACATATTGTTAGCTGGGAGGGTCTGTCAGTGAAAATTGGGCCCGCATGGAAAATTTGTCAGAAAGAAATGTATGATTGTTTTTCCCTCTTAACCTCTTGGCCACCAAGTTTGCTCAATGAAAACAGGCTGGATAAAGTCCTATGGTTTGTTTGGAAGTCAGTACTTATACGCGCATGCATTGGTAGTACACTTTTCGCTATTTTTGGTTCCAAAACTGGCATACCGTTGATTCCTTGATTTTAATGTCCAAAAGCGATTCTTGAGGCAAAAATTTACTTTAATAAGATTTTGAGTCTTTACAATACATATATATTAAATGCAAGTCCCAAGCTTCCTGCGTAAATCTTTAAAGAAAAGGGTGTCAATGCATTTCCAATGGGCTTCTGATGATCATTGGAACCAGCATGTGTGAAGAGGCCCACATGGTTTATTTTGGAATTACGTCACACTTACAAACAGGATAGCAGTGGGTCCACTCGAGCATACACTCATAAACACCGCGTGCTTAGCCAGTTGGTGAAGTGCAAAAATCCACCAATTGCTCAATATCCCTGACGATAGAATTCCATCAATTTAGGCAGAAAGAAAGTTTAAATTTTGTTTGTTTGTTCACCCCAAAAAAATTGTTTTTGTGACAGGAACCCTAAATTTAACTGAAGTGCTAAAACATTTTTGTATAATGTCGCTATACTAACACCAAATGCTTGATTGTTTCTGCACAACACATGTACCGAAATATTGTTTGTATCGCAGTAACTGTTTGTGTTCACAGCTAATAGCCTAACTCTGGTTGGCGCTTCACAGGAATTTGTGGTTTTAACAGGGGCCAATTTCATAGAGGTGCAAATCAGACAAAATTGCTTACCAGAAACATTTGCTTAGTAGATTTCTTTGGTTACCCAACCAAACTGTCATACAAACTGTATGCATTTTAGTCTGGTAGTCTGTTTGATATTGCTTACCAGAAACATTTGCTTAGTAGATTTCTTTGGTTACCCAACCAAACTGTCATACAAACTGTATGCATTTTAGTCTGGTAGTCTGTTTGATATTGCTTACCAGAAACATTTGCTTAGTAGATTTCTTTGGTTACCCAACCAAACTGTCATACAAACTGTATGCATTTTAGTCTGGTAGTCTGTTTGATATTGCTTACCAGAAACATTTGCTTAGTAGATTTCTTTGGTTACCCAACCAAACTGTCATACAAACTGTATGCATTTTAGTCTGGTAGTATGTTTGATATTGCTTACCAGAAACACTTGCTTAGTAGATTTCTTTGGTTACCCAACCAAACTTTCATACAAACTGTATGCATTTTAGTCTGGTAGTCTGTTTGATATTGCTTACCAGAAACATTTGCTTAGTAGATTTCTTTGGTTACCCAACCAAACTTTCATACAAACTGTATGCATTTTAGTCTGGTAGTCTGTTTGATATTGCTTACCAGAAACATTTGCTTAGTAGATTTCTTTGGTTACCCAACCAAACTGTCATACAAACTGTATGCATTTTAGTCTGGTAGTCTGTTTGATATTGCTTACCAGAAACATTTGCTTAGTAGATTTCTTTGGTTACTCAACCAAACTGTCATACAAACTGTATGCATTTTAGTCTGGTAGTCTGTTTGATATTGCTTACCAGAAACATTTGCTTAGTAGATTTCTTTGGTTACCCAACCAAACTTTCATACAAACTGTATGCATTTTAGTCTGGTAGTCTGTTTGATATTGCTTACCAGAAACATTTGCTTAGTAGATTTCTTTGGTTACCCAACCAAACTGTCATACAAACTGTATGCATTTTAGTCTGGTAGTCTGTTTGATATTGCTTACCAGAAACATTTGCTCAGTAGATTTCTTTGGTTACCCAACCAAACTTTCATACAAACTGTATGCATTTTAGTCTGGTAGTCTGTTTGATATTGCTTACCAGAAACATTTGCTTAGTAGATTTCTTTGGTTACCCAACCAAACTTTCATACAAACTGTATGCATTTTAGTCTGGTAGTCTGTTTGATATTGCTTACCAGAAACATTTGCTTAGTAGATTTCTTTGGTTACCCAACCAAACTTTCATACAAACTGTATGCATTTTAGTCTGGTAGTCTGTTTGATATTGCTTACCAGAAACACTTGCTTAGTAGATTTCTTTGGTTACCCAACCAAACTGTCATACAAACTGTATGCATTTTAGTCTGGTAGTCTGTTTGATATTGCTTACCAGAAACATTTGCTTAGTAGATTTCTTTGGTTACTCAACCAAACTGTCATACAAACTGTATGCATTTTAGTCTGGTAGTCTGTTTGATATTGCTTACCAGAAACATTTGCTTAGTAGATTTCTTTGGTTACCCAACCAAACTTTCATACAAACTGTATGCATTTTAGTCTGGTAGTCTGTTTGATATTGCTTACCAGAAACATTTGCTTAGTAGATTTCTTTGGTTACCCAACCAAACTGTCATACAAACTGTATGCATTTTAGTCTGGTAGTCTGTTTGATATTGCTTACCAGAAACATTTGCTTAGTAGATTTCTTTGGTTACCCAACCAAACTGTCATACAAACTGTATGCATTTTAGTCTGGTAGTATGTTTGATATTGCTTACCAGAAACATTTGCTTAGTAGATTTCTTTGGTTACCCAGCCAAACTTTCATACAAACTGTATGCAATTTAGCTGGTAGCCTGTTTTATATTGCTTAGCATAATTATCTGCTTGGCAGCTTTGTGAAATTGGCCCCTGGTGATTCACATATGATAATTTTGGTCCAGTTAACTTTTGCAGAATGTTCTCTGCACATGTATTTTCGCTGCCCTTTGAAATTAGATTTAGGATTTTCAGTTCAGAGAGGCCTGGCATTTATTTTTCAATTGAATTAGTATTATTTTTTATTCTGAAGATTCATTTCTTCAATCCTTTGATATTTATCATAACAATTGTTTATTTGTATCAATGATGATATGTTTCTGTATGGTTTTATTAGTTAGGCCTAACGGAAGGTAGAAATAAATAAAGTACACCCACAAAACTACAAAAAATATATCAAGACAGTAATTTAGCCCAGAAGAAAATACAACAAAAAATTGTAAAGGCAGTATACGCTTTTGGTAAAATGTCTGTTAACATACATACATACTACAAGAATGAAGAGATATGTACAGAAACCAAACTGTGAAAGTTTCAGCCTAATTTGATTGTATTGTTAACGAGAAAATAATGAAAATGCATTCAGATTTTGTTCGTATTTATTTCAACATGGAATTTCTGATTTTGGAAATTTTTTCACTAATTTTACAGTTAAAATTATAGCATCTGATCTTTGATGAGACATTAATATTTCAAGGGATGTTTGATATCGTCATCAACTTTACACCAAGTAATATTTTAAGTTTGTCGAGATTACAAATAGTAGTGGATTTAAATTATCATGACAGCTTTTTATCATTGAAAACAGGGAAAGAATGTAGAATACAACCACCACTTTTCTATCAGAATATTATTATTATTATTATACATTTCTGGTAATGAAACCAAGGATGCCTCAAAAGCACACTTAAGCTCGGATGCCTGAGGAAACCTGTAAACAGGGCGCTTGCTATGAACCAGAAACACCGGGGTAAACCCCTACTCTTCCACGATAAGTGTTCTGGGTTCTTTTATGTGCATTACTTAATAATAATCTAGTACACGGGACATACAGCTTAACGTTCCATCTGAAGGATGAAACAATTATGGTTAAGTACTTGGTATCTTGCTCAAGGACACAAGCACTGTGACCAGCCTGGCCGAGATTCGAACCCACATTCTGACAACACCAGCACTTGAGTCTGATGCACTAGACCACTCGGCCATGACACTCCACTAATTTATATCACAGATTTTCCTGTAGAAGACACACTTAAGGAGAGGAAGGTGTAGTCAAGTGAGGATTGGATATTATATTTTGGGAGATGAATGAATGTACATCCAGTGAGATGTCGGCCATTTTGTCGTCTGCTAATAACACATGCTTAAACATTGTGCACAAGTGGCGGTTGGGTTCGACATTCTTTCCGAAAACAGCAAATACAACACAAAAAGACTCGTCCAATTCAAAACTACTCCACTGGTCGATACATCATATACAGTCAAGTACTTGTATGCATGAACACCTGAATAATATCAACAAAAACCCACTTTCAGTTGAAATATTCATCACTTCAAATGACTGCATCCATTCCCTCTTAACATCACCACTGTTTGAATTGAACACATATGGGTACCCATCATTCCTTGTGTATGGTGATATATCACATGACCCTTGACCTGACTCTCTCCCTGCTCGTTGTCCCCCGTTGTACGACAGTGCTGAAAATCATGAAGACAATGAAGGGTTTACGAGAGCTTCTGGCCGTGCTCATGGGAGCCATCCCACAGGTAATATATGTCGGCGTCGTCTTTCACCGACAGCATGCTTTTGTCTACGTTTTACCACGGCTTGGATTTGTTGTGCATGTTATGGTACGCCATGGTGCATGAATAGATGTCATATTTTGCATGATTTGATTTTGTTAAAGAGTTTTGTATTCTGTTGTGCCTGATTTTGCATTTTGTTTTATATACCTTTCTTATTATTTATGCATTATGCAAGAACTTGACCAAAAACAAGGCTATGGGCATCATGTATATTAAGAATATATGTCTTTCTGAATATAACCTTATTCCCATCCTGATTATGAGGCGATGGGTGTTATTGGCATTTATGCATAAATACTATGAAAGGCATACCAGAGATGTCATGGTTATTTGGGGTGTGGCTAAGGCTCTCAATGTAGAAACAAAGTAATGTTTTAGTTTTGAAATTGAGATAGTCAAATGTACATACTTTTAAAATAAAATCATAAATTTGTAATAATTATTTTTCAAACATGTCATTGAAATAACGGTTTCATATATAAATCCAAATCCAAAACCTCAATCAAACCATTCATCTCTTATTGATGTTACATTTTATTTACTTTTGATTTGCAGGAATTTAATCATTTTGCTTTCATTTTAATTCCTTCAACATGTTCACTTTTAATTGCTTTGCAGATTTCATGATTATAATTTACATATGCATGTGCAGCTTGTTTTCCTTACCAGATTGGCTCTTGTCAGCTCCCAATGGATTTCATTGGCCCAGTGCTTGCATAAGTTTGTAAATGTGTCAAGATGTTTGTTGATTTTGCTGGCACAATTTGCATGATATTGGATGATGGTTTTCTCTATTGCACTCCTGTTCTCTTTCCATTGTCTCACCGTACTTCCTGTGTGCAGTGCTCAAGTTGTTAAGAGTAGCAAGCAGTATACGTTCTCTGTTGGATACAATATCCCAGGCCTTACCACAGGTAATGTTCAATGTTGCAATGAAAGTATCAACTTGGAGGTTGCCATACAGATAGTTGCCATGTGGATGGTTGCCATGCCGATGGTCATGCAGTAAAAGCAAGCTAATAGTTTCCCAAATTTGAAATCTATTATGGTAAATAGCGGCTCACAGATCCAAGTCCATTATACAGCCAAGTGATAATATTTGAAATGATGGAATATTACTTGGAAGTAATTCAGATGAAGATTACAGTGCTAGATGATGGAGATGAATAAATGCTGCATTGATGAATTATTCAAATTGTGTTCAAAACTTTCCACATTGTCAGCCAGTGCTGTGCTGAATAGTTTCCAATTAATAATAATAATAATAATAAATAATAATGTGGACTTATATAGCGCACGTATCCACCAAACTGGTGCTCAAGGCGCATTATATTATTACCTCTGCTCATCAGGCTCATAAATCATTCCTGAAACCATCTCAGCTCCCTGGGGAGTATACAGCTCAATTGCTGCCATTACAGCGCATATAGGGTTAATCAAACACAACAACCAACTCTGCCCTCACAGGTACCCATTTACCCCTGGGTGGAGAGAAGCAATTACGGTAAAGTGTCTTGCTCAAGGACACAAGCACCATGGTCGCGGTTGGGATTCGAACCCACATTCTGACGACTCAGCCATCAGAACACAAATCCGATGCACTAAACCGCTCGACCATGGCACTCCATTAAGTGAGTCATGGCATAAGAAGTAAGTGTTCACTCCCTTAATCTACTTTTACACTCTAATATGTTGGCCCAATTATTTCTGCCCACTTGAATGACAAAGAGCAAAAGAGAGGTTTTTGTGTGATGCCAATATGTAAGAAGTGCCATCAGTGATGACAACATACATAAATGTGATGTCAGCCCGGTCATGTACAGTTGAAGCTTTGCATCATGTATAAATAGTCACGCATTAGGTTTGCGCGTTGTAAAATTTCATGTATATCAGTGGTTGGTGAAGTACTAACTGTGTAAACATAAAATGAAAATGTTTGAGGTAGCGTTTTCATGACCTCTTGATTGGTGAAACTAGTTTGCTGTGGGTAGACGGCAGTCAACTGAAAAATAATAGAAACTACTTGGAAGAGAAGAAATTCTCACCATCTGAATGTTTACTGATAAAACAATAATTTTCTTGACCTCTGTTTGGCAGCGTCCAAGTTGAAATGTAGATTTTACATGTTTTTAATGGTCTTTATAAAGGGAAGGTACGTACAACATTAGTAATGTTGGCAAAACTGCTTCTATGAGTATGCTTACTCTCTTTGAATCAAGATGTACATTGAAGGTAAGGTACAATATTGGTAATGTTGGCAAAACTGCTTCTATGAGTATGCTTACTCTCTTTGAATAAAAATAGACAGTAAACAACCAACCTGTGACAGTTGCAGCTCAATGCAGAGTCTAGTTATTCATGAGAAAAGTGTGAAAAAGCATTCGTTATTTTTACAGGAGACACTGAGCAAACAGCTGCCGCTCTCTCGCAATTATGAAAAAGGGATTTTGTTTGTATTTTCTCTCAAATGAGAAAAAAATGTAATGCATCCGGATAATAATTTGATGAATGTGTAATCGGGTAATTACTCTATGTGCACCTTCCTTAATTGTGATCAAATTTGCATATGAAGTCATGTGATGGTGTAGGGTTTCACAAACTGATTCATAATATGCATGTGTCTTGTATCTGTGAGTAGAAACTGGACTGTGTAACAAATAGAATAGATTTAAAATTATACCTTGCTGGTTTACAAAATTATCTTAATTAGCGGGTAAGCATTGAATAAATGATGATGATTGTGTGGACTTTATTGAGAGACTTTGGATGTTGGAATAATTTGATGGTGTTCTATGGTAGGGCCATTCCTCATCGGCAAGTTGATCTTGTTACTGAAAATACACACAATTAAAGTATATATCATAATTAACTAGAAAATGAGGTAGCTTGGTGTGCTTTGTGCAGTGCTGCATTTAATCAAGGAATGAATGAACTACACATGTTCTTCCTTAATAAAGTGACAATATGATGATTCAGTTTTATATCATCAAATGATATAAAGATGGGTATGTTTGATTGTAAATTGAAGCAAAACCTTTGTTCTTAAAAAAAATCTTCACATACAAATCACTATAAAAACCACAAAAAGGATGCTTACTATATCTTGTAACATTAAGGCAGTATGCTTCTAATAGGCTTCTGGAGGTATTGCCTGAAAGGTACTTGAATTGCTGTAATGGTGAATTGCGTTTATTCTGAATGACAAAATCGAAAGTTCACACGAGTGAGTGCGTTCAACACATTGTCTGCCTTATGTTTATTGTAATGCAGATAAATGATGTTCATGGCACACGTGGTAGCAACCACACACATCATTTTTGTCTGATTTTTGTCTATTTTGAGTAAGTTTGGTTCATTTGGTGAAACTGAAAGCGGCTATATCCCATACATCCATCAAAATATATTTGTCCAAAAACAAATTGTCAAGAGTAAAACCTTCACTTGATATTTTGCTACCATTTTGTGTAGCTTTTGGGTGAGAAATTGTCAACTAATTCTACAATTTTCTCAAAAACACAAAAGAACTGAATCTTTTAAAGGTTGTTTCATGCATTACTTGATAATAATTATACTTTTATGCACGGTGTTTACGACTGTAGGTGAAGCAAGTTTGCTATTGAAATTAATGATGATGGCTGTTTGTTTTTTTTTATCTTAGGTTGGTAATCTAGGTCTCCTATTCTTCCTCTTGTTCTTCATATTTGCTGCCCTCGGTGTGGAGCTGTTTGGTCGGCTGGGTAAATTAAAATCATAAATCTTTTTTTTTAAACAATTTATAGAACAAAAAAGGAACAGTGTATAATATTTTTGTCTTCTTTTTTCCTCTTTGCCATCAGGTGTTTTCTGATTTGTTTTCTTGCTTTTACATACTCACATAATGATTTAGAATTTAAAGGCTATCTTGATTTGCAAACAATTATGCACATATTTACATGTATATGCAGCAAGCATGATGTGCATGATTTAGTGGGTATTTATATACAATACACATTTTTATATGAAAAATATTTAGAATTTTGGCTATTGTCAAATACAACATGGTTTATTTATTGGTATACATGTAATATTTCTTTCCTTGATGATCAACTTCAATCCAAAACCTCAATCAGGGAAGTGATATTTATCTCTTTTTGGTTTAGACTGTACCCCTAAAAACCCATGCCAGGGTCTTGGAAGACATGCCTCCTTCAGGAACTTCTTCATCGCCTTCCTGACCCTCTTCAGAATAGCAACGGCAGACAATTGGAATGGAATCTTGAAGGTAGTACCACAAAGACCCTTATCCATGGCTGCCATATTTGTCTGGTTCTTTGATTCCCAGTTAAAATCACCATGATTAAATCAATGTGTCAAAGGCACCAGTCTATTCTGGACACAAGCCTCATTTCGATTCATTGAGACAACCAAAATAGACACTTGATATTAATTAATGGATAATCTGTTGTTGATGTTGCTGTTGCTGTTGCTGTTGCTGGTTTTCATTTACAAAAAATACCATGTTTCTGCTTGAAAGAGATGGTACAACATTGGTTATCAACTGATGATTACAAAAAAAAAAAAAAATTATTATCCAAAAGCTAACTTGATGTGATGTTGATAAAGGTTCCAATCATCATGAGAAATGTGTCTGTCTGAAGAGCTCTCATTTTGGAGAAAACAGAAAAATATGCACATTTGTAAAAAGTTGCCAGGCGGCATCTTTTTGCTCCTGTCAAACTGGTGAATGCTTTTTGCACACATTTCTCTTAGGGTTAGGGTTGGGGTTAGGGTTAGGGTTATGGGGTTGGGGTTAGGGGTTGGGGTTGGGGTTATGGGGTTGGGGTTGGGGTTAGGGATATGGGGTTGTTGGGGTTGGGGCTGCGGTTGGGGTTAGATTTACATTTCTCATAACTTAGACTTTCCAATGAGCTACAGTTTGTGCAGGTTGGTTGTTTGTATATCTTGATGCAAAGGAAGTAAGCATACCCGTGTTACAGGGGCGGAACCAGGGTCTTGAAGAAGGGGGGTCACACTGCCAAAAAAAGATGGGTCATACTCAAAAACGTATGGTAAATGTACATGTAGGGCATTATCAAGGGGGGGGGGGCACATTCCCCCTTGGTTCTGCCAATGCAATAATGTGCCTTTCCTTTAACCAAGTTGAACTTTGAACTGTCTAGGATACTCTGAGAGAAAACTGCAACAAACACTCCAACTGCACCTACAACTGCTGTGCCAGTGGCATCCTGGCCCCCATCTACTTTGTCTGCTTCGTCCTGATGGCCCAGTTCGTCCTGGTCAATGTTGTTGTTGCCGTCTTGATGAAACATCTTGAGGAATCTCATAAGATGGAGCAAGACGATGAGGATGATAGGCTGGCTCTGGAGGAGGAGTTTCGTCTGGCTGAGAAGGGGGAGGCGGAACGGAGGGAAGAGGAGGAGCAACAACAGGCACAGGAGCCAGCTAACAGCTCGGATGATAACGTGAGTTGGTCATTCGTAGGTGATGGACCAATCGACAGTTGTATGTCACCATTTCTGCAATAGTGCATGGGGAAGTCCAAATCACTCATTCATGAAACATGTACCAAAATGTGAAAATAATTGCTATAATTTAAGCATAGCGCATGTTATGGTCTGCGTTGGACAAATCTGATTGGATAGTAAGAGATGATTATTTGACGGCTGTCAATTGGCCAATCGGTGATGGTGCATTCACAGGAGATTTTTTTTTTCATCTACTTTGATTTCTGGTTTTTATGTCGTTTCGTGACTAGTGCTAGATTATGTGACTAACATAAGCAGGACCCATCTTGTGCCAAACACAAAGATAATAAAACCAGTTATATTGAGTGTTTCTGATTTACAAAGTGAGTTATGTCACAGACAAGTTTTAGTAAGTGATCTACCGATGTTATTTCCTGAGGGTTCATCTTATAAAAATAACATCATAATTGGAGACGGTTTGAAATAATGGGCAAGTTCGAGTACTGATTATAGTGATTGACTCATGGTCAATCTCTATTTGATAGTGCACATGCTCATTCCATTAACACTGGTCAACCAACAAATCATCAATGATTCCCTGCTTAAGTTTATGACAAAACATGAGACCTGCATGAGAAAAATATTATATACTGTTTAAACTTGGACGATATCGATTTTTTCATGCACGATATATCGGCAAACATATATCGCGATTTTCGATGGTATTGCGACCTTCGATGGTATCGCGACCTTTTTTTTTCAGTCATGCATGATTGCTTTAGAGCCGATAACCACATGTATGTACCCCTCTATAAGCATCACAATAAATCGCAAATTCGTTTGCATTGCGTGTATGTACCTCTGAAGTAGTTAGCTTTTGTTTCTCACTTCCAAAAGCTGAAAAACTGTCATAATTTTGTTTTCATGGAATTTCTGAATTGACTCACAATGGTGATTTTTTTTAATCACGATATATTTTGTTAATCGTGATTTGCCGATATCTCGATAACTTAAAAAGGTTCTCGATATCGTAATCGAATAATAAAAGGTATCGTGATATTTGATATTATCATGTTATCACCCAAGCTTAACATTATGTTTCAGTCAGTTTGAGCTGAGGTCCTCGCCCATCATGAAAGTTTTGGTCGAGATGCAATCACATTCTCACAAATGCCTTGGCACCAGATCATCTAGTTTTGCATACAACCGAGGGACATGACTTTTGTGGTTTTAGCCAATTTGGATTGTTGGAGATCTCATTGGTTTCAGGGAGCAGGTTTCTTGATGGAATGTTCACACATTTAAAGGGACATTATGATCACTATCAACAGGGCATGGAATCAGAGTGCTAGTTTTAGATTAACTCCGTGACTGAAAATAATACCCCACATGATAAGGTCCATAGTATTAGCCAGAGTATTAGTTGTCTGGGTGTCTTTTGGACACCTTGTTTCAATTTTAGACACCCTATTCTATCTGTCATTTACATGTAAACGTTTGTAAGTTAACAATTTGGACACCCTGTTTTGAAATTTCCAGCAAATTTGGACATCCTGTTTCTAAATCCTGGCTAACACCTTGATAAGGTCATTTTACCGTTGCAGCTGCATAAATGAGCCAGTACTTTTCAGTCACACGTGTTCATCTTATACTAGGACACTGATTCCATGCCCTGTTGAACGTCTGCTGTGATCATGACGATATTGTCCCTTTAACTGGAGGAAACTTCACCCAAACCTCTAAGCACTAACTACAATGTTTCATTAGTAGAGTCAGCACTAATACTAATCAAGGAGAAGATGATTTAGAACCGATTGGCAAGAGATGCTTAGAGGGTTGCTAAATAGTACCATTGCCATGTCATTTACTAACACATTGACTAACAAACTTGCACTTAAATAATGAAGTCTGTTTCCATGGTGATAGGCTTTAACCTCAAAAACAATTAATACATTTCATAGAAAAAGACATAGTGGTCACTGGTCGTCCAAGACCAAGTATTCTTGATTGTTATCTAGGTTAAATTAGATTAAATAATATTAATTACCCCCTCCCCTTAAATGTTGACCACACCCGGCCATCTTACCCATATATGGAGACCAGTTCTCCAAAATGGGTATATATAATACCTGATTTGTTAATATTCGAATGACCATTTTATGAGAATCTGAAAATATGTTAACCCTCTCAGTACCGAATTGTTTTGACATAAACAACCACTGGTGACCGTATTGTTTGACCACTCAAGCGTGAAGCACACATTCTTACACAACAGAAAGCTTGTGTTCAAAGGCAAATTTTACAAACTCTATTATCACCTTGAAGATATCGTTTTACAGCAAAATAAATAATAAAAGATATCTTACTTATTGAATTAATTCCCTTTCATAAAATAAAACAAAACATTAAGATCGGTCAATAAATGTCCAAGTTCTCGGTGTTTGTTTCCTCAGTGTGATCTGTAAACTCAAACAAGCTATGGAGTGCCATGTGTGTTTGGCATTTCGGATCTTTCCACTCCAGTTTGAAGGGATTGCATAATAGCAACCTTATTTTATTTCACCATCAATGGAAAGATCCGATCTTTCTCTTTCCAACCATTGTAAGCTTGGGTATGGAGGGTGAACATGGACAAAACTACAGCTTTATAACAAATGGCCTTTGTGCTCAGGCTTGAGTGATTTTTTGTGTGAAGCTTGGTCGACTAAAGTCGCTTATGGTAAGGAAGAGGGGGTATGAGTGCAGTCGACTAAAGTCGCCTATGGTAAGGAAAGGGTTATAAGAACACCTTCAGTGATGGAAACAGGAAAAGTTTTTGTGATTCATGAGAAGCATTTTGATTTGATTTCTTCTGTTGGTATCATTTTGGTTCATTTCTTGTCACTGTTTGTCTTTCACTTCATTTATTTTTTATTCTTTCTTTCATAGCGTTTTCTGTTCTTGCAGCTAGCTTTGTAGATATTAATTAGCGGCATATTTCATGCATGAATCACAAGCTTCATTGTGCAATGCCTTCTATGAGCAGCTATCATTACCCTCATTATCCAGTGGAATACGTGTACATTATTTGGGTTTGGAAAAATAGTGTAAAGACGGTATACACTTTTGGTGTCTGTAAATGATTCCATACTTAATAAGATCAAGATATACATGTTTGTGTATAAAACAACCTTTCAGAGTTTCAGTTCATTTCATTATGTTGTCAGCAAGAAAATTGTGACAATGCATTCTTTCTGGAAATTTTTTTTTTTTAATGTTACTAAAACATTCACTTGAGACAGAAAGATTTCAAGGAATTTTTGATACCATCATCAACTTTACACCAAGTAAGTTTCTTGTAAAACTGATCATTTAAAGGGAAAATATCGTCACGATCAACAGGGCATGGAATCAGAGTGCTAGTTTTAGATTAACTCATTGACAGAAAATAATCCCCCACATGATAAGGTCATATTACCATTGCTGCTGCATAAATCAGCCAGTAATTTTCAGTCACTGTGTTCAGGACACTGATTCCATGCCCTGTTGAAAGTCGTCTCTGATTGTGATGATATTGTCCCGGTTTTTTTTTCCAGATTACCAATAGTGTATAGTGGCTTTAATAAATAGGAAAGCAGCCGGCTGAAATTGAGGGACTTCTTAAAAACTGCTTGCTGTCTGAAACCATGCTATATCCATTTAATTCAATAAAACTAATAAACTATAAACAAAATTAAAAACAAAATAGAGGAAATGACCAAGATATTTAGCATTTTTTTGCATATGATGCTGTAGGTTTTTACCATATGGCTTTATATTTTTTAATTGATATTGTATATGCAATTTCTCAATCATTCATCAGTAGTCATTACTTTTCACATCAACCTAACTTTCACATAATATTGTCCCGACCTTGATATAAAAACAATGTATTAACTTGGAATGGTTTGATAAGGCATTTTTTTTTTACTTTGCTTGAATTGAAATGTGAAGTCATAGTTCAGACATGTTGGCCAAGATTAGTCTCAAATTAACGCAGTTAATGTTCATGTCAAATTGTTCCATTTCCATAAATACCATTATAATAGATCTTGTCAATATATTTATAAAAATATTTAGTTCATGTTTTGGTTTCTTTCATGATGAGAAGACCAAGTGTGAAAGAGTGAAACAGTGATTTTATCCTGAACTGTTTCTGGGCATTTACGATCATGATGAATCCCTCACCCAAGGCCAGCCTGTCTGTGACTGTTGACCAAGCATAGATCCCTGAGGAACCTTGGTCCCAGCACTGACATTTTGCTATTTCTTGTTTGTTCTTCTTTCTTTCTCTTCTCTATTTTTGCTGTTTGTTGCGTTGCCGTCGTAGGATCCAGAGACACCGTTCACACCACTGCTTAAGGTACCTACATTTTCTTTAAAGACGACTTTGTATGTCACTATTGAGTCATTTATTTTGCTCACAATTTGCACTGTTGTATCACACCCATTTCGGTTCATGATTTGTTTAATTGACAGCAGGGTAAGGCTGTTGTCAGTCAGCATCTACTGAACACTGCTGTGTGCTTTTTAGTTTTTTATTAGTTCAGCGGATCTGAGGTTTGTATTCACCTGACTGTTTACCATATCAGCAGAAAGTTAAACCAGGCTTCTTCTTCAAGCTCATTATTAAGACTTTGCATGGTGAAAAGGATAAGTAAAGGCTGTTTGTGGTGACACCATGTAAAATTCAAGTTCTCTTTGAGTAGTAAGTGGTTCTGAAAAGAACCAGTTGGTTACAACTCGATGTTTCAAAAAAAATGGTTGTCACCTGTGAAAGAAAGGTTCTTGTAAAATTTGACCGGATCTTACAAAATGAGTCTTAAGGAAATGTTTCACTATTGGATTTTTATAAGGTCAGTAAAACAAGCACATTCAGCTTTGGTTAATTCAGACTCATTTTGTAAAATTGGGTCAGAAATTTCACATGTTCAGTGACCTGAACTGGTTACCATGAAGTTGTGGTAACCAGTAAGTATCTGTATTTAAATTTTGAACAAAATATGCTCTTAACTTGTATCACTTTGTCATTTTTAAATTAAATTATTCTTAATTTTTTTTGTCATATTAGAAGAGAATCAGTAGTCATATGTAATATACCACAGAAATACCTGTACACATCAGTATTTAGTAATGTAGTTGATACCTGAAGCAACTTAACAAATATACAACTCATAAATTAAAGACAAACAGTTCCCACTAAACAATCAAAATTATATACACATTTCAACCTCCTGCTTTGATTTTAAACCGTAACCTCTAGCTATTGAACTTTTTGATAGATGGTTACTGTACAAGTTTTGTTCCATAGCAACAGTGTCTGTATTTAGTTTGGGGAATTCATATGCAAAAGGCTCATGTGTTTGACATGTGTTCATAATGTCTCCTTAATGTCTCCTTTGCATTCTTTGTTTCTTTATCTCCATGTTGATCAGGTCCAAGTTTTATCAAAACTTTTTGTTTAGAGCTTGTTTTGAAGTATGAATTTATAGTCTAAGACGAATGAATTTATAGAATATTTATGGTTTATAAATAAACTTGCTGACAGATTTTTGTTTTAAAATATTTAGTATCAGTGAAGAAAGGTAGAAATAACCTGCTAAATTTATAAATAAGTTTCAAGACCTAGTTATATAAACATAACAGAAATTATTCATTAACCCTCCTATGGTTTGACCTTTCAAAACCTTTCAAAATCTGCTTACGGGCCAAAATGGCTATCAATAATTATGAACCCTTTAAAACCCTCCAGAATTTGTTGCTACTGAACAACCACACCTTTCAATACCCTTTGAAAGGTATTGAAACATTTCAACACCAGTTTGTTCAGAGAGTTGTTACACCTTTCGAAACCTTTCATAGGTTCCTTTTGTCAGACAGTTTTCTCACCTTTCAAAACCCTTCAGTACAGCAAACTTGAAAGGTTTTGAAAGGTCTGACAATTCTATGGCAACTGCACTGTACATAGGAGGGTTAATCAGAAACCTCAAATGTTGCTTCTCTCTTCTCTCAGCCATGTTACAATAGATGCAAGGCTCGATCTCTATCTTCTGGCCAAACGTCTTGACCTGCTGTACAGAAATATAACCTTGTCCAAAAAGTGTTGTGTGTAACCATTAAAAAGTACTTATCCACTTATTTTCTTGCTTACAACTCTCTGAAAGTTAGTCCTTGCATGGAGACCATGAAGGGTACTGCCAACTGTTGCCCTGGTCTCAGCCTTGCTGCCCCTTTGAAATATTCCCATAGACATTTGGATTTTCTAATAAAAGTGCCTTTCATCAAGGAAAAATTGCCTTGCCATTTCAAGACTGAAATTCCAGACTTCGAAGGTGGCCATTTTTCAGAGTCGTGCATGTGTAATCACAAGTTGTTTGTGTGTTTTCCTTTCACTTCTCCACGTAGCCTCTTCATTCCTCTGACGTCGTTGTAAGTGTGCCTTCAACACAGGACTCAGTCGGGGTAATCTGTCCGTAATGTTAGACGTCAGTCTAGTTACGCATGCCCTGATTATTGGAAGAATGGTTGTATGCTCGAGATACATGCATGATCTTCATACTGTTTGCATCTTTATAGATAATATGACACTCACGTGACCTCTTTGTGCTGCCCTCTTTGGAACTGTGGCAGGAAAAATACATTTCTGCAACAGAATGTTATTAGGTTTGAAATATAAATAAGGCATGCTCAAATCTTGAATTTACATTGAATTTAAAATATAACATTTATTTCAGCAATTATTTTAATCAAAAATCACTGTTTGTATTCCTTACTCGGTCATCACTCAAATGAAATGATTAATATGAGAATTGTTGTAACACCACGTTTTACTCAACTTAACATCTAAGTGCATTTTGACTACATTTTTAACTTAGCCAGTTTCTGTGTCTATACTTGGCTTGATTTCTCTTTAGCAAGTTATTCATCTGTCATACCTCAAATTGTTGCAATCTTCAATTAGTTTAATCTTTATTAGTTTATTTTTTAATCATAATGGTAAGTTAACTGCTGAAAGGCTCCATTGATTTTATTACCTAAACAACTTAACCTAACTTCTTTTCTCAAATGCTTCTTAATCTCACTTCAACATACTGAAATGTTTAATTTTTCTACAAGCTCTTGAAGTGATATTACATAAACAAATCTTTAAAGACCTCCAGAAGACCTCCTGAAGACGGGACAGAGCACACTGATGAGAACTAATCCTCACTACGGTTTCTTTTCAGAACCACATCACTTCTTCCAAGAAGAGATTATTATAAATGGTGTTACCCATAAACCATGGTTTTCTATGCACTTCATACAGACATCCTTTGATGTACTTTTGATGTTTATATTGTCAGTCATCACCTTTATTAAATAATTTGTTCAATAATTTCAAATCTTATGAATGTTTAATGTTGCATAGTGTATGAATTACATTTAAAAGATAACGTGCAGGATTGGTAATTCCAAAACAACAAAATGGTGAAATTTAGAACTTACTTGGTGTCAAGCTGATGGTATCAGTATTCCATACATATATAATTTTGTCGGAGGTGCTGTCATTTTGAAGCAAAGAGATTTCATTGCCAGTGAGTTTATGGGAAGGAGTATTTTGTCCTAAATTCCACATTACATTGATTATAACAAATCTAAATGCATACTTTCTATTTTCTTGGTGACACAATGCAATAAACTGAAACAAGAATGCTTGTTCAATGTATATGAAGAGTTTCATAGCAAAACACTAGGCCTATATATCCATTTGAGCTGTTTTGAGAAAAAGAATATTGCAGAAAAGCTGGCGTGGCATTTATCGCGGTTTGGAATAAAACGTGTATAATGATTGAGTTTATATAGTGGTTATATCACGTTTTGCTAAAAACTGAGTTGGAACTTGTGTTTGCCTACCTGTGAACGATGTCTGAGTGGTGTTTTAAATATGGTGTTTATCGCGTTTTGCTATGAAACTTCATATCTTGATTCAAAAAGAGAAAGCATATCAGTACAACCAATTTTGTCATTATTACCAATGCTGTTCCTTCCTTTTAGGCCCCCGCAAAAGTCTCCGGTTTCTGGTCTCCACATGCGTCGCCTCAGACCTGCATGTTGGCATTTAAAAAAAAAAATTTTGCTATGAAATAATGTCCAATTACAGCCAAAAATGTTCACATATGGGTGTGAACATTTGCCCCGATTTGTGAGGCCTCTCTTAGCTGCCATACTTTGTATATGGAGAAATTGGGTCCTTGCATATACATGTATCACGTATTTCCCTGTTGGCCAAAAAGAAGTGTGTAACCGCACCGATTTTTAAGCTGACCTGTGACCAGAAACTGGAAATGACAATGAAAATGACACAATTCTATCTCACTAATTATATTACCTAAGACCACTTAGGTGTCATCATTACATGATTAAGATGTCATCATTACATAACCTTTTTATACTAACTTTCGAGTCATTTTACTACACTTTTTAACCAGCTTGCTTCAAATAAAAACAGCCTTGAACGTTTTATTTTTAAGGATGGCATGTTGTCAAGTTTTTCATCTTGATTTTGCATGAATTAACCATTTAAACATTTAAAATAATAAATTTATTGTATGTTTACATTTTGAAATGGTGAAACTTTTTTGTTTGAATTTTTACTACTTTGAAATTTTTAATTTCCTTGGTTTTCCCAAAATTTCTGTTACATCCTTGATTTGCTGTGGATTTTATGCGATACCAACATTATTTTTTTTGTTTTAAATACATTGTGTGTTTCGTTGACACTCTGGTCATATGGATATATGGTTGTCCATTGTCATTGATTATGTTTATACTGGGAGTGGTTTACATGGTAACAGATGACTTATGTCCAGAAGGGAGGCTTATTGGCTCAAAATATGAAAATAGATGGTAAACTGTTGAAAATGTTTGTACCGAGATGAATATTTTCAAAAGTGGGGAGGAGGAACAACCTCCCTATATCTGCCAATGTGTGTTTGGTACATACCCTTAATTTACAATACTTTGACAAACAAACAGGTATCAATAATTGCTCATCTTAGAATAATTTTGCTTGTATATTACAAGTCACACAGTTTATCTACATTGATCAAATGTGGCATCCAAAAGACACTCCCAGATAATGCTGACTTCTATGGGGGTACTTTTAAGGATTGCGTAGTGCATTGGCGGATCCAGGGGGGGCTAAGGGGGCTGTAGCCCCCCCCCCTAAAATCGTTTTAAAAAAATTTAAAAAGAGAGAGAGAGGAGGGGAGGGGAGAACGCACTCCCATTCCCTCACTGTGCTTTGTTTTTCTCTCCCTTTGATTATTTCATTGTAATTTTTGTAGTACTGAAAAATAATTGTTTTTGATTCTCAGCCCCCCCCCCTAAAAAATGTTCTGGATCCGCCCATGTAGTGGGGTACATTTGCAACACTAAAGTAGGAGCCATTTTGTTTTCTTAAAAATATGAATTTCCAGTGGGGGAAGTTTACAACCTTTCTGTGAGAAGGAATTACCCCTAGCTCTCTCTTGCTATGCCACTGTTAAGCATCTCAATTAATCATTAATATTCCTAGGTGGAGAGAGAGACTGACAGGCCCGATGGGGGAAAATCTTTGAATCCGCCCAGTTCCCTTCAGCTGTCACCGTACAGAGCACCAGAAGGCAGGGCCCATTCTATGCCTGATAGACTCAATTTGCAAGACCCTGCAGAAGACGAACCAGAGACAGGAGGTTAGACCACAGTGTTTGTTAGTTTGTCTGTGTAGTTATAGCCATCTGTCCATTTACTGAATGGGCTACCCACATAAGATATGAATTCATTTGCCTGCCTGACTGTTTGTTGTTTATGATGGGCATAACTGATTCTAAGAGTATAGTTACTCTCTTTGTATCAAGATATACATAAAAGGGAAGGTACAACATTGGTAATGTTGGCACTTGGCAGAACTGCTTCTGTGAGTATGCTTACTCTCTTTGAATCAAGATATATATTATTAGGGAAGGTACAACAATGGTAATGTTGGCAGAACTGCTTCTGTGAGTATGCTTACTCTCTTTGAATCAAGATATATATTATTAGGGAAGGTACAACATTGGTAATGTTGGCAGAACTGCTTCTGTGAGTATGCTTACTCATTGAATCAAGATATATATTATTAGGGAAGGTACAACATTGGTAATGTTGGCAGAACTGCTTCTGTGAGTATGCTTACTCATTGAATCAAGATATATATTATTAGGGAAGGTACAACATTGGTAATGTTGGCAGAACTGCTTCTGTGAGTATGCTTACTCTCTTTGAATCAAGATATATATTATTAGGGAAGGTTGGCAGAACTGCTTCTGTGAGTATGCTTACTCATTGAATCAAGATATATATTATTAGGGAAGGTACAACATTGGTAATGTTGGCAGAACTGCTTACTGTCTTTGAATCAAGAAAACAACCAAGTTTCTGCTTCTTATGTTGTGTTATTCATCAGAAATTGTTCTAGCTGTTGTATCTTGTTGTATCTTGTTGTATCTTGTTGTATCTTGTTGTATCTTGTTGTATCTTGTTGTATCTTGTTGTATCTTGTTGTATCTTGTTGTATCTTGTTGCATTGAGCAGCCTGAACGCTTTTTGTTGTTGCATTTTGTTGCATTCAGCATGGTGTCTGTGAAATGCGGAACCGCAGACAAACATAATTATGATTAAAGCTATCATTGGCTTAACACTAAGTCATGAGAAGGAATGATCATGACAAAATAATGAACTAAATGTTCATGTATATGTGACCCAGCATGACAAAACCCACAAAAACGTCCCAGAAATAAAAATAAATGAGTTATTGGTATCAGATGAAAGGGCAACTCTTTAGCTTTTCAATGGTGAAAAAATTATATCCATCATGCATTCTGTTGGAAAGTTATGGACTTTGAAAGTCGAAAAACAATGAAATTACGATTTTGAGAAATACAGGATGTTTTGAAAAAAAAACGCATTAACAACTGCAAAATGGTGCTCGGAATTTCGCTTTTTCACACACTTATAAATCGATTTCAGTAATTTTGTTTGCAGGAAATTGTGAAATAAACATCCAGGAACTATAATCAGTAAAAACCCCAAAAGGCCGTATAACACCCCATTGGTCGAAAATTGGCTGTATCTTGGATTGGGGTTCAGCGACTTTTTGCAGGTTTCGCCGTGCGGGGTCACATATGCTAATGAAAATTTCCCAGCAATCAAAACAATTAAATTATACTTGAATTAAGGTAATTATTACTTCCAAATGAGACATTTCATGTTCTCTTTTCACAGTGTTGCTCTTTGGAGCTTGATAACCATTTACTTGAGTACTTATGGTTCTGTTTTTAATTTACCAGGATCACCACGTCCATCACAAATTTCACCAAGTACAGAAAGAAAGCTGCCAGGAGCATATCTTGTTCCCCATATACATTTGCCGTCATCTGACAATGACCGATCATCCTCATCGTCATCGTTATCACATCATATGATTGATGAGAAACCAAGACTGAGCCAAGACTCCGGCAACAGTCATCAGAGTCCAGCCTCGAGGAGTTCTCTTTCTACAAACTCTCCCAACTCCATACTGGTCAGATCGGACAGTGATCAAGACAGGTCTGGCCCAAGTAGTAAAGATGCTGCCAAGCATTTGAATACACCCTTTGGGATGAGTAACGCTGATCGGGACCCAAGCATGGACCCTTCATCTAAAGGTGGTGAGGCTGAGATGAGCTCCAGACCGGAAGAGCTACCCCTGCAACAGTGGCCACGGAAAAGTAGCGGATCATCTACCGGTGATACAGGAAAACAGTTACATGCTGATGATGCAGTCAGGAAAAAATCCACAGATTTGGACCCAATGAGTAAAGGCAGACATCACCCAAGGGTGCGAAGGGGGGCTCGGCCTGGTAATCCAAGCAACCCCAATGGTCTAACATCAGGAGGGACATCTCTGAACAAGCCTCAACGTAGAGCCTCAAAGGGCAGTGTTGCGAACAGTTCAAGTGACAGTGATAGTACTTCACCGCCCAATCGTAAAAGGACTCGTAGGAGACAACGGCATTCACCCAGTAAAACACCACCCCTTAAGGTAGAGGACAATACGTCGTTATCCAGCAGCAGGGAACCATCGGTTAGCGGGGAAATCCCTGACATACAGTTAGAATCAGCCAAGAGAGATTCATGGGATGGACGTAAACAAACCGATAGTCAAGAAAAAATCACAAGTGGGAAAAGCCACATACCAGAGGAACTGGTATGACAGTTGTGGGTCATTGGTATTTTTATAAACTAATCCGGATATGAACTAAACAAAACTGAAAACGGAATTCAAAGAAAGTGCAAAAAAATTAAGTATTCCGTTTAATAGTTGAGAACATTATGTATAATGTGTGGTAAATATTTTTCACAAAAAGACAAGGGGACTTGTTAACCAAAGACTAGAAGAAAAAGTTGTGTATAGTAAAACTGAACTAGTCCCCTAAGTGCATGACATTTTCTATGTGGGTGGGGCATGTATGCATTTATGTTGGTTTGTACGCTCACACAAGTGTTCCTTTCATTAGTGTACGTATGCATTCCCATAATTCCTCCTTACTGTTTATAATGAATTTTGTATATAGGATAACGGAGAAATCATTGGGACTGTACACATTTGTTGCTTGCAATAAGTTGTTAAATGTGTTTGGTAAATTGAGTGACATATTTAAGCAACAGCACCATGTAACATAACGGTTTACCCTGCAACACCCCCCCCCTCCCAAATACATCATGTACAAATCATGTATTCATGTATATTATTGAACTTTTTTATAACACCGATGTACATTATGTTGCTTAAGATATGATTTCTTTATATATTCATACTGATTTGCAGTTGTATTAATAATCAAGAATGATTATCACCATGTACAGTTCCAGTGGGAGTATATTTTGTATTTTTTGAAGTCTGATATTTTTGGATACGTATTTATTTGCCGTTGTAATGAATGAATTAATAACATTGGTTTTATCGTTTTGATTTCGTTGTCACAGTTGGTCCTGTCATTGGCAACACATTTTATTTATTCGTGCACAGTGCACCATTTTGGTTACACAAGTAAAACTCTAAAATGTGTATACATATATACATATAATCAGTATCGGATTTAAAATGAGGAAAATGTTGTACAACACTGTTTGATATCTGTGACTTTTTGTTTGTTAACCGTTTACTTTTTTTCAAGATTTTTTTTAAAAGGTTGATAATGGCAGCTCGCACGTTTTAAATGTTCGGTGTCGATCACACAAGTACAAAAGGTGTCAACCTATAGCAATTGCTGTTATGTTTATTTATAAAATACCTATATTATACGCAAAATGCAACTACAGCGGTAATTTGCACTTTTGGTTGAAATGGTTCCATTGATGAGGTTTCTGTGTGTAGTTAAACCCAAGGGTCACAAATGGAGTCTTTAATTTACTCTCATAGATCCTTGTCATAGTGCCGCCATCTTGGTTTGCTAACACACAAGTCTATGATGATCAAAATGAGGCTAATGTCCAATATAGACTGGTGCTTTTTAGCTGTGATTTTTTTAACGTGGTGAATTCAATTTGCATTCAGGAAACTAAACTTGGACTCAGTGTGACAAGGATCAATTGCAAAATAAATAACTAAATGATTATCTGTGTAAAAAAGTACAAAAGATTTGCAAAAAAGTACCTTGAAGGGAAGGGGTTAGCATAGACTGGTCCCCTGTATTGATCCTCAAGAATAAAGACAGGCTCCCTGGCGCACCATTCAAGGGATTTCATTGGATACGTTGTGTTGAATATGGCATGTTGATGCCATGATTCGAGGCTTGTGCTAGCTACCAACCAAGGTCAAAGTTGAATCTCCAGGAAACAAACATGGCAGCCGAAAGGGAAGGTATCTGGCATAATTCACAAGCCTTAAGCATGACGTCAGATCTTCATGCTAGGGTTAGGATAGGGTGAGGATCAGGAGCAGTCACTGATATTGATAAATTACAATGACTCATTATTTTGTTTAGTTTTGCAAGTGAAGGCGGGAAAACTGTTGAAGTTAAAGGATATATCATTTGTGATCCCCTGTTTGGTTGTGACATTGTGTTGTACACAGTATTTCCCTTTATGTGCTTCCGTTGACAATTTTTGACATCTATAAAAATATAACAATTATTATTTTGGTTTTTGGGGGTTTTTGTTTTGTCGTGTGGTATTTTGTGCAGGCACAATTAGGCAAATATATTTAAAAAAATTATTTTGCTTGAAATTATTTAGACTTCTGGCAAAAGCATGTTGGATTAATTTACAAAGTTTTATGGATAATTCAAATGTTTTATGTTTATTCAATCAAGATTTACTGTGTGTGTGTGTAACTCATAACATACAGAGATGCGTGTGTTTAATGTATTCACTAAAATGTCTGGAGCACATTGGGCCCATTACTGGCTATTTCATTGGCTGGACCATGAAAACCAAATATATTTCTTTAAGCTACAAAGCAATACAAGAACAACTTCAATGTGCATACAATCTTTATTTTCAAAATCCATACTGAAGTTCATAAAATATAATCATATTGCTAAACAATCAACAAATAAATCTGTGATGAGTTATTAAGTTAAACAATTACTAAAATCTATTATTAGTCATGCCCCTCTCAGTTATAAAAGCAATTACCAAAGGCTTTTAACAATTCCACACGCTGAAATTATTAAGAAATATTATTACAGTATACAGCTGCTTTAACCTTTACAACCCCAAACCCATCAAACTCCAACAGCAGGGTTTGTTGTATTTTGATGGACTCAATACTGTATAGCCCTACAGGGATACTTTGCATGGGGCTGGGTGTCTCAATTCCAGCTAAGTCCAACAGTTGAGTGGTAGTGTTACTGCACGGTGTTGTATTTTGATGGACTCAGTACTGTATAGCCCTGACAGGGATACTTTGCAAGGGGCTGGGTGTCCCAATTCCAGCTAAGTCCAACAGTTGGGTTTTGGAGGATTCAGGAAGGTTCTTAGCCAAAACCATTAGGAGGTTAGAGTTAATGAACACCATTAAACCTACTTGCAGTTAGTTTTACCAAACATGACCCTTGACTCCCAGTTTTTGTGTTAGTATTGCAGCCATGAATCAAAATACAACTCAAGATTATGAAAAATGGTGTAGACCCCATGTTGTTCATTAAAGTGGTGTTACATTGTAATTTTGTATCCTGTGTCAAAAATGTAAAAGAAAATTCCTTTATAATTTATGCACCTTAATTGCTGTGCTAATTGTGATATTATAGACCATTCCCTTGAGAAATTGTAAACATTTTGCGTTGCAAATTTATACAAACCCATTTACGGTTTCATAACTTGATTGCAACAGGGTAATATTTTTACTTTGAAGGGAAAAGATTATTTCAAATTGTCCAGTCCACACAAACATTAATATACTGTGAAATGTCTGTTTACATAATAATCTATTATATAGCCATGTTTTCTGCACGAATTTATGTGAATCATACTTTGTGTCTGAATTGGTTGTACCCTGGCATTCTATTTTTTTTTTTAAGTAACCAGTTCTAAGTTTGCTGACTAATTAATGCACAGAGAATCAAATTGTGCACCATCGAAAAACATTTTTCACCAAAAACCTTGAATTGAAAACATGAAATTATTTTTCATTAATTATTGTCTAGGAACCAGCTTGTTGTTTAATTTTTATCCAGTATGACCGGGTGCCTGTGAACGGGTGCATGCTGAAATGTAACAGTGCAGGTGAGTTAAACAATTTTCCCTGGTACTCGGTTTATGCCATTTCGAGTCCGCCATATTTTCCATACAGAAAACTTTTAACTTCCTTTTCTATAAAATGATTCATAAAAAGTGAAATTAAATTAAGTTAAAGGTACATTGGTAATTACCATTTACCAGATTATCAAATTAAAAAAAACTTACATGGTGTAACATTGGTATATATATCAATTATCCCGAGAAATGATGCCGTGTTAACATCTTTGAGAAACATGAATTAGTTTGCTATCCGGCAACCTTTTGTAAAACATTTAAAAAAAACAAGCAACCATTTTTTTATTTTTTTTTTATCAAAAATGTTAACACTTCAGATGAAACTTACACAGGTTAGTTTTGTGATATATTCTTGAAAACTAGAGGTTGAAATATACGAATGTCACCATGTACCCTTAATGGGAACTTCATGAACAATTTAAATTTTAAAAACTTGACACCTTGTTTGAATTTTGTACAATTTATTTATGAAATCTGAAATGTTTATGTATGCACCATACAATCTGTGTGTATGAAGATTGAATAATCAACTATAATGCTGTGTTGCACCCTTCTGCTCGGGAATTATATGAAAGTTAATCAATGCAATCACATTAATTAATTGGAATATTTGTGCTTGATGGTGTCCTGAGAAGTAGGTCAAAGTTCATTTGTAGAATTACAGCCCCACATTGAAGGGAAGGTACAACATTGGTAAAAATCAACAAATTATTATTCAAAATGATTTCATCTAATTCTTATAGAAAACGGGAACTGTTTCAGCACCTATTGTAAAACACGTGAGCACCTATTGTGATGACATTTCACAGATTAGTTTTATGATGTATTTTTTGAAAACTAGAGGGTTGAAATGAATGTATACTCACGGAATTTAAAAATGCATCATCCCAATATTTCACATTTTTTCAACAGCAGATATTTATGATATTTTAATCAATACTTTCTCAGTCAAGCATGAGCGCAAATTTTCACATCATACTAACACAATAAAAGTGCTATGTACAATTATGGCTTCAATTTATCACTGCATATATGTTATACATATTTATTGAGAAATATAAGTTGATGCGTTTTTATATTCCGTGAGTGTACTTTACCAAATACCAGTGTTGTATCCTCCCTTTGATGTCAGTTTATACATGTTGTTCACATGAATTGGAATCCAGTCATGACGTCACATGAGAATTACAGCAACTGACACTATGAATAACTTTACCCTGAAAATGCCCTGAAAATCTGTTTTACCGTGAAATAAATAGTTCACTGCAATTTCATGACGACACAACACCGTGAAAACGCCATGAAATATTCTTGGAATTCCTTTGCTGTGAAAACGCTGTGAAAATGCCATGAACTTCTTGTGGCAGTTTTGGGGCAGCTCATTTATTCTCGAGAGCATTGTGAACATTATTGCCAATATCTGAGAGGAAGAGACACCATGAAATTGCCGTGAAATTATGGTGAACTGTTATTTCACGGCAAAACGGATTTTCAGGGTAAAGTTATTCATAGTGTGACTAACAGAAACTTTAACACAATTCAACTTTCGCAGCAAATATTTCTGATAAATGTGAGGTAAGTCAAGACTGTTTGCAGTGACACCATGTTGAAATTCTATTTTGAGTAGTAATTAGTTCTGAAAAGAACTGGTCGGTTACAACTCTTTTCAGAACTAATTACTACGCATGAGAGAATTTCTACATGGTGTTACCGCAAACAGCTCCTTACTTATCCTTTTCACCATGCAAGGCTGCAAGTCTTATTTAAATGTGACATTACTTAAAGGTAACATTTGACTGGCGTTAGACTTGCCCCAAGTTGTTTGTTGTGCTTTCAACTAAAAGATCACCCAAATTATTGTCAGGAGCTTCTCAACTACACTTAGATATAGCAGCTAGTAGAATTTCAAAGGAGTGAATGATTATAAAAGGGTCGGACCCAAACTCTGCCTTAAAATTACTGCAGACCTCATTTCAACTATCCTTATAAATGTGTGGATAGTTTCTTTGTAACAATTTTCTAAGATACTAGGTAACTTATCATGATTCTTTGAAGAATATGTCACACTCAGCTTTTTGATGTATTATACATAATTATTATACATTACGTGAATTACATTTTCAAATATTGTGCCAAAATTTGAATGTGCGATTTGATAAAATATTTTCATAAACAGTTACTCGTGGAATCACAGGGGAATATATAAGGTGCTAGTATTTATGATGTAATACAACTAGGCATCCAGTGGATGCTCAGTGTTCTGACTTTGGTTCAAAACCAATAGCTCTTAATAAAGTATGCAAATTTGATTCAAGATCAACTTTCATGGAATGAACAAAGCACAACAAACAACCCAGGGCAAGTCGTCTTTGTAGTCATATGTAATTGAACAAAGCAACAACTCCGTAAAAATAAATTTATTTAAAAAAAAAGTAACATTAAAGTAAAGATTAAATACAATATGGGTACATATGTGATGAATGAGTTTATGTCTGCAACTGCCTTTTGTGACAACTAATAAAAATAATAGCTTTTGTACAAAAAACAAAATGTTTTATTTGTTGTGTTCTTTGTAACAATGCGTTATCAAACACAGGTTAGTATGTGAAAATAATTTTATTTGAGGAAGTGTCACATATTTTCATGCAAAACCACATTTACACAGTGTTTCAAACAGGATGTACCCCTCCCAAAAAGAAATTATTTCCTTAATTTTATGTTGTTAAACATGAAAACTACCTACTATCCCCCAGTTATTTGGCCAGAAATATGATGCCCAATTCTTCTGTTAGTTCTGTAAAATTTTCATCAGATTTGGTTTTTGAAAACAAATGTAATAATAAAGGAACACTTTTGAACTAAAATACGGGGTTACGCATGGCACATAATTGTGATTAACAAACTGAAAAGCCAATATGGAAATGTAGTGTCACAATGGGTCAAGACTGTAGATAATTATATACATCAGTGCATCAAATGTGCAAAACCCAGTCATTAACTTCAAAGTCGAGAACCCAGTACCAACCTTCAGGTTGCATACACATAAGTAATGGTAAGTCTGGAATTATGAAATGTTATGGTGCACCAGACTGTTGAAAGTCCTCCACATCTGTGATCACACAACCCAGCAAACATGACTGACACAGTCTGCCCTAAGTCTGACACCTTGAATCCGATCGTCTGACCCTTATGACAGAGGGTACAGACTATTTTCTTCCGAGGCCATAAGCCAGTGAGTTGGTTATTGTTCTGGTTTGTTGTTCAGCTTTTCGTCTTTCAAAGTCTGGTTCCCTTGTTCGTGATGTCACATCAGCAGAGAAGTGTCTTGTGGATGGGTCTGGGTGCTGATCCAATGATTCTTGCTGTGAAAATTAATTAATAATTAATTAATATGTGGACTTTATATAGCGCACGTATCCACCAACTAAGTGGTGCTCAAGGCGCATTATATCATTACCCCTGCTCATAAGGCTCATAAATCATTCCTGAAACCATCTCAGCTCCCTGGGGAGTATACAGCTCAATTGCTGCCATTACAGCGCATATAGGGCTAATCAATCAATCATTTCATTTCATTCATTTATTAACACATATTCCAATGTTGACAACAAGAATGTTGTTACAAATAATTACACAATATCAAGAGGTCCTACAATATGCAAAGACAAAATTAGTAACATGAAAAGACTAATTATGAGAGAAAAGCTTGTCAACATTGAGGAAAAGAAGAAGCCGGGGCTTTTATTCCTTTCCCTACCCCCCACCCCTCAGTTTAATTACAAAATGACTAATTGACTTATTATTTGGTCTGATCTCCTGCCAATGTTATTGTTGAATGTAGTCTTCTGTATTTGTCCAGTAACTTTAATAGCATCATTGAGGTACCCATTTAACCCCTGGGTGGAGAGAAGTAATTATGGTTAAGTGTCTTGCTCAAGGACACAAGTGTCACGACCGGGATTCGAACCCACATTCTGCTGCTAACACCAGAACTTGAGTCCGGTAAGCTAGACCGCTCGGCCACGACACTCCACTCCAAAATGGAACACAAACATTAAATGTTATATCTTCCATGAGTCTATGAAGAAGGAACTACCAAGAAAATGAATTTATAATTTTGGAGAGTATAATATCAAAATAGGTTTGTGGAAGAAAAAAAATTATTTACCAATTTATCGGCCATGTTGGAAATTTGACTTCGGACATCATACTTCCAGCACTGTTGGAACAAAAAAAATAATAATAAACAAATTACTAATTCACTTTAATTCTCTCTAAAAGCCAGAGTACACCTTTAGTTAGTTAACCCTCCTACTGTTTGACCATTTGAAACCATTCAAAATTTCCACTTACCAAAATGCCCATTGGTTTTGTACACACATGGTGATACCATTTGAACAGTGTTGGTAGCAAGCTTTACTACCATTCAAATGCATAGAGGGTCCATTGATTCACCACTTAGAAGTATCCAAACAAGGTTTTTTATTAGCTGTCCTACCATTTGGAAAGATCCTAACAAGGGTTTGTATTAGCTGACCTACATGTACCATTCAAAACCATTTGGGGGAATCAATACTGTACACAGTTATTTCACCATTCAAAACCACAAAAGCGAATGGTTTCAAATGGTGATCAACTTGTATGAAAAAGGTACCAAAAGTAGGAGGGATAAAGTTAATTGAATAAATTGAATAAATAAATGGCTTTATGACACAATGTTATAATAAAATTATTGCTGGTCAAATAATGTTTAACCATGCATCAGCTTATTGTTTTGTGCAAATGATCGTTTGAAAGCGATTTACTTCCTTTTTACATGGAATAGAAGATGTCGTTGTGTGCCTGGAAGAAGGTCGTAAGGCTCTACGACCTTCTTCTGGGCACACAAAGTACAACTTTTTGTCCCAGCAGAAGGTCGTAAGCAATAAAATGGCTCCTTTGAAAAAAGTAGGGCATAACTGTTATATATTTGTTGCTAGAATTACTCTCAAGACATGTTTTTCCATTCCCATGCAGAATTTAACTTTTCTACAATGACTTATAAATGGCAGAAAAACAACCAAACTTTCACACTCAGTTTTCTTGAAACACATTAATTGCTTACGACCTTTTGCCGGTCACACTTTCGTTACGTCCTTCTTCCAGGCACATGACGATGTATCAACTAAAACCAAAATTGCTGTTGGATTAACACAGGCTGTTGAATTAGCAAAACACATATGTTAATCATGAATTAACTGCTTTCCAACCATGAGTAAAAGGACATGTGATATAAATGCAAAGATTGTCATTAAAGGGACAAGTATCATCATGATCAGAGCAGACTTTCAACAGGGCATGGAATCAATGTCCTCCTTTAAGATGAACACAATGACTCAAAATGACTCGCTACTTTATGCAGCAGCAACGGTAATATGACATTATCATGTGGGGTATTATTTTCAGTCACTGAATTAATCTAAACCTAGAACTCTGATTGTTGACCGTGACGATACTGTCCCTTTAATGGTCTCACATTTCAACCATAGCAAGTCATCAATGCAAGTGTAACCATACAAATTGCCACTAGCATTGTGTACATCTTTGCGTGGATCTTGTTGTCTAAACATCATCAATTATGTAGAATACAGAAGCTTCCCTATTAAAAATTTAATTCAAAGCTATATAAGACATCTGTGCTCATTTTATCAAAGGAAAATCTGTGACATTTGTCATAATTTGGGTAGATATGTGGCGGTTGTATTCTACATTCTTTCCCCAATGACATCAGCTTTTTAATTATGTTTAATTTGATTTTTTGTTTGTTTACAATTCACATCGTACCTCAAAGGGATCCATTTCTTTTTGTTGTCTTAGCGCCATGTTATACTCGGGTACCACTGTCCATGACTGTGAATGGGAAATGTTGCCCGACAGGCTGATCGGCGGAAGACCCACGGAGCTAGACGAACAAGAGGCCGGCAGGTCATACTCGACATGTCGCTGCTGGCCACCTCCCGGAAGCCGAGACATCGTGGTCAGCGAAATGAAGTGGAGTTCTAACACCAGGAATACAATCAATCAACTTGTTAAGTAACTTGCTCAACTTCAGTTCAGAACTACCAGAAGTTAACTGTAAACTTTAATCGGCCTACTTCACGTTTCACACTTTTAATACAATTTTAAAAACATGGAAAGTAACGTAGCCTAAGTGATGGTCAACGCTGCGAGACCTTTTACACAGTACATGTACCATGGTTTCCGTAAACAAAAGTCTCAGCTGGCCAGAGATCAGATGGCGCCCTCTCGTGATCCACCTGTTTCCAATCAATTTTTTTTTAGAACCAGTAAAGAGCACGACGCCCTCTTTTGTTGAGTAACACATTGCACATACCAACATCTGCATTGTTTGAGAGCAAAAGATCACGTATGATTTTGTGGGTTTTTGGCATTCATTTTAACAAAGGAAGCACTTCAGAGAAAAAATAATTAAGATGGCTTTATTCTACCATTACAACTAAGTGAAAGTAAGTGCAGTTTCATAATATATCTTTCAAATTAGGCAAACTGCCCAGATCCGTTTGAATCCTTTGTTTACCCATTGAGGAAGGAACGTGGTTTACCCCATGTTTGCTTTGAGAATTCCTTCCTCCATGATCATAATAATTAGCAGATCAAAATTTGAAAAATCGCTCCCTTTTTGTACATGTGGGGCTAGGGCCAAGGATACGGAGGGAGTCCAGTGTATACTGTATTGGCCCTAGAATGGGGGCTATGTTTGAGGTAACTCATCATATATAAAAGTCCTAATTCACAGGATATTAAAATATTTGGTTGCAAATTGAAGATGATAATGGTCTTGTTTACTTTTCCATATGGAAAACATTTACTTAAGATTCATTTTGTAAGATTCGGTCACATACAGGTGCAAAGGCTGGGTTAAAAATGGGGCAGTTCCCTTGATAAGACAGTGAAACTCAGAGGGTTCTTTTCTAAGAGAGCAGTTCTCAATATACACATACATGTAAAAGTAATGCTCAAACAAAGAGCCATGTAATTTCGTTCATTTATAAATGGAAAATGTAACTTGTCCAGTGAGACAAGAGCCACATCTACTGAATGACTAACAGTAACATACAAGTTGTCTTGACTCTTATGTCCAATTAACAATAAGAAAGGTTATCTCAAGAGGGCAATAAGACAACATTCTGTCTCACTGTGCTAAGGTATAGGTGTTGGTTACAAGAATGCGTACACATCATAAATATGCAATCTTGAGGTTTAAGAAGCCAGAGTGTCTTATTACATCTGCACAGTGTAGTGATTATCTAAAAATTCTACCTCCATGGTTATACCATGAAGGAGTACATAATGGGAAAACTAGGAATGTATACATTAACCCTCCTACTACTACAAGGGTCAAAATCAGTCAAAATGTTGATAAACCTCCCAAGGTATATCTAGTGCACTTAAAAGTCAAACATTGTCAAACCTTACGTGTAATAAGTACATTTACAGGTCAAGAGTCGACTGTTTTTGACTGGTAAAGGCATTGTCTAGTATATTGTTCATGACGGTCAAAATGACGGTCAAAATGACAGTCAAAACCAGTCAAAAATGCCCCTGTGTACACATTTGGGTCAACAGTCAAAACAGGCAGTTGACTGGTTTTGACCTCTATAGCAACTTGCCAGTAAAGTGCAGCAATAGTAGGAGGGTTAATAAGGCAACAAAAATTGTCTGGTAATAGGGCGACTTCAAATTTGGTGCAGTGATGTGCTTTTTTTTGGGGGGGGGGAATCTTTTCCCCCCAACCAGTGAAATAAATACGTGAAACATGTATATGCAGTTATTGGAACCAGACCAAATTTCCCATACACAAAGTATGGTGGCTAAGAGAGGCCTCACAAATCGGGCAAACGTTAATACCTCCATGGGAAAAAGTCATTTATAAAAAAGCATGGCAGAATTCCAATCTGATGCAGCAATTTTGGACATCGTTTCATAGCAACAAAAAAAAGAAAACCAAATATGCTGACGTGCAAGTCTGAGGCGACACGCACCAAGACCAGAAACTGGGGCTTAATGAAAATAAATTAGGAAAAATTAATACAGGAACAAAACAGATCCTTAACCTTTGAAGAAATAAACTTGCTATAATTTATAAATAAACAAAATTACAAAGGTCATTGAAAGAAAAGAACTTCTCTAAATCTGAATTACAGAATAATTGGCTATAGAAAATCATATTCAGTAAATCAATGAAATAAATACTCTATATTTACAATTCAGAGAAGCATAATAAATCAAATAATTAAATAGTATCTGGAATAAATACAAACATCTGAATACATTTTCTGTAACTTTCTGTTTATATTGATAGAAACTCATAGAAACAGTTTCACCAACATTACCAATGTTGTACCTTTCCTTTAACCCTCCTATTACTACAAGGTTCAAAATCAGTCAAAATGTTGATATACTTGCTAAAGGTATATCTAGTGCACACAAAAGTCAAACACTGCCACACCTTACGTGTAGTAAGTACATTTACAGGTCAAAATGAGTCGACCATAAAAGCATTGTCTGGTATTGTTCAGGGTGGTCAAAATGAGAGTAAAAACCAGTCAAAAATGCCCCTGTGTGCACATTTGGGTCAACAGTCAAAACGGGCAGTTGACTGGTTTTGACCTCTATAGCTACTTCCCACTAAAGGTCAGCTATAGTAGGAGGGTTAAAGGGACAGTATCGTCACAGACAACAGGGCATGGAATCGGAGTGCTAGTATTAGATTAACTCAGTGACTGAAAATCATACCCCACATGATAAGATCACATTACTGTTGCTGCTGCATAAATTTTCAGTAATTTTCAGTCACTGTTCATCTTAAACTCTGGAATCATCTTCCAACTAAACTCAAATCTTGTCAAATAGATTTAAGTCGCTGCTTAAAACTCATCTTATGTCACAATTCTTCAAAGATGATGTATATTTGTAATTTGTAGGTACATGCATCTCGATACATAATTTTTTTCTATGCTATCATTGTATATTGTTTGTAATCATGTTTTTCTTTGTTTCCGCGCCTTGAGTGCCCAGCAGGGTGGATACATGCGCGCTACAAAAATAAAATAAAATAAAAATAAAATTTCCTTTTTTTTATCTTCATAAAGACACAATTAACATGTTTATACAAGTAGCTGAAACTTTCACTGGTTGGTTGTTGGATGTACATGTAATGATTGCCAACATTACCAATAGTCTATTTTATAGTGTATAATAATGATTTCAAATCCAGCTACTTGTTGGATGTACATGTCATGATTGCCAACATTACCAATAGTCTATAATAATGATTTCAAATCCAGCTACTTGTTGGATGTACATGTCATGATTGCCAACATTACCAATAGTCTATAATAATGATTTCAAATCCAGCTACTTGTTGGATGTACATGTCATGATTGCCAACATTACCAATAGTCTATTTTATAGTGTATAATAATGATTTCAAATCCAGCTACTTGTTGGATGTACATGTCATGATTGCCAACATTACCAATAGTCTATTTTATAGTGTATAATAATGATTTCAAATCCAGCTACTTGTTGGATGTACATGTCATGATTGCCAACATTACCAATAGTCTATAATAATGATTTCAAATCCAGCTACTTGTTGGATGTACATGTCATGATTGCCAACATTACCAATAGTCTATTTTATAGTGTATAATAATGATTTCAAATCCAGCTACTTGTTGGATGTACATGTCATGATTGCCAACATTACCAATAGTCTATAATAATGATTTCAAATCCAGCTACTTGTTGGATGTACATGTCATGATTGCCAACATTACCAATAGTCTATTTTATAGTGTATAATAATGATTTCAAATCCAGCTACTTGTTGGATGTACATGTCATGATTGCCAACATTACTATTAGTCTATTTTATAGTGTATAATAATGATTTCAAATCCAGCTACTTGTTGGATGTACATGTCATGATTGCCAACATTACCAATAGTCTATAATAATGATTTCAAATCCAGCTACTTGTTGGATGTACATGTCATGATTGCCAACATTACCAATAGTCTATTTTATAGTGTATAATAATGATTTCAAATCCAGCTACTTGTTGGATGTACATGTCATGATTGCCAACATTACCAATAGTCTATTTTATAGTGTATAATGATTTCAAATCCAGCTACTTGTTGGATGTACATGTCATGATTGCCAACATTACCAATAGTCTATTTTATAGTGTATAATAATGATTTCAAATCCAGCTACTTGTTGGATGTACATGTCATGATTGCCAACATTACCATAGTCTATTTTATAGTGTATAATAATGATTTCAAATCCAGCTACTTGTTGGATGTACATGTCATGATTGCCAACATTACCAATAGTCTATTTTATAGTGTATAATAATGATTTCAAATCCAGCTACTTGTTGGATGTACATGTCATGATTGCCAACATTACCAATAGTCTATAATAATGATTTCAAATCCAGCTACTTGTTGGATGTACATGTCATGATTGCCAACATTACCAATAGTCTATTTTATAGTCTATAATAATGATTTCAAATCCAGCTACTTGTTGGATGTACATGTCATGATTGCCAACATTACCAATAGTCTATTTTATAGTCTATAATAATGATTTCAAATCCAGCTACTTGTTGGATGTACATGTCATGATTGCCAACATTACTAATAGTCTATAATAATGATTTCAAATCCAGCTACTTGTTGGATGTACATGTCATGATTGCCAACATTACCAATAGTCTATTTTATAGTGTATAATAATGATTTCAAATCCAGCTACTTGTTGGATGTACATGTCATGATTGCCAACATTACCAATAGTCTATAATAATGATTTCAAATCCAGCTACTTGTTGGATGTACATGTCATGATTGCCAACATTACCATAGTCTATTTTATAGTGTATAATAATGATTTCAAATCCAGCTACTTGTTGGATGTACATGTCATGATTGCCAACATTACCAATAGTCTATTTTATAGTGTATAATAATGATTTCAAATCCAGCTACTTGTTGGATGTACATGTCATGATTGCCAACATTACCAATAGTCTATAATAATGATTTCAAATCCAGCTACTTGTTGGATGTACATGTCATGATTGCCAACATTACCAATAGTCTATTTTATAGTGTATAATAATGATTTCAAATCCAGCTACTTGTTGGATGTACATGTCATGATTGCCAACATTACCAATAGTCTATTTTATAGTGTATAATAATGATTTCAAATCCAGCTACTTGTTGGATGTACATGTCATGATTGCCAACATTACCAATAGTCTATAATAATGATTTCAAATCCAGCTACTTGTTGGATGTACATGTCATGATTGCCAACATTACCAATAGTCTATTTTATAGTGTATAATAATGATTTCAAATCCAGCTACTTGTTGGATGTACATGTCATGATTGCCAACATTACCAATAGTCTATAATAATGATTTCAAATCCAGCTACTTGTTGGATGTACATGTCATGATTGCCAACATTACCAATAGTCTATTTTATAGTGTATAATAATGATTTCAAATCCAGCTACTTGTTGGATGTACATGTAATGATTGCCAACATTACCAATAGTCTGTAATAATGATTTCAAATCCAGCTACTTGTTGGATGTACATGTCATGATTGCCAATATTACCAATAGTCTATTTTATAGTGTATAATAATGATTTCAAATCCAGCTACTTGTTGGATGTACATGTCATGATTGCCAATATTACCAATAGTCTATTTTATAGTGTATAATAATGATTTCAAATCCAGCTACTTGTTGGATGTACATGTCATGATTGCCAACATTACCAATAGTCTATTTTATAGTGTATAATAATGATTTCAAATCCAACTACTTTCAGGGATTAACCCTCCTATGCCCATGCTGAAATTTGGCCCAGTCAGCACAGCACCCACAGACACTCACTTGAGTATTTTTGGTTGCATTGCCAATAGGTCAAACCACAGAGTCACACAGAGCTGTGTATGTACTTGGTTTTGGTTTGACCTCCTTGAGTACACTGCACAAAGTCAATGGGTTAATTAGAGAGACATACAAATTTTGAGTGTCTTTGAGTGTTAAACCTATAGGAGGGTTAATTGTCCCAATTTACCCCTACCTGTTGCATTGTTCTGTAGTAATTATTCCACTTCATCCATGACATTGATTGCTCCATGTCCACAATCTTGCATATAACTCCTTCACCAGAAAATATCTGTGGATCAAAGTTATAAACTAGTTATAAAAATGAGTGCAACTTTAAGCTGTGGATGTTAGTAACCAATAATGGTCCATGGCTCTGGCCCATACTTAAATTGAATATACCAACCCCTTTCAGCTTACTGAATTAATACGAAATCAATCTTAAATTTTCCCTCTTCGTATCTTTCCATAACTGTTTCTTAGAACCTGGCATACTGAATACAGTGTTACAGACAGATATATTTATTATTTACCAAACTCCTAATAAGGTAACAGTTAGATGCCCTAACTCAAACTGTGTAGTATTTAAGTTTTTATATTTTTATTATAATATATTTTAATATCTCAAAGTGTGCCTAAAGCCATTTATCGTTCTTTGTGTGATTCAATGTTTGTTTACTTCCTAAGTGGTAGTATCAGGAGATCAACTCGACAGTAATTTAGTTTACTTTTTTGTAATCCTACAGGGGTGCTACCTTTGTTTCTGTTTCTGTTAATCTAATGTAAATTTGTGTTTTTTTTGTTTTTTCTACCTGTGAAATCAATAAATGAAATAAATGAAAAATGAAACCCTAACCACCCCAAACCATTCAAACTCCAACAGCAGGGTTTGTTGGATATTGATGGACTCAGTACTGTATAGCCCAGAAAGGGATACTTTGCATGGGGCCAGGTGTCCCAATTCCAGCCAAGTCCAACAGTTGGGTGGTAGTGTTACTGCATGGTGTTGGATATTGATGGACTCAGTACTGTATAGCCCAGAAAGGGATACTTTGCATGGGGCCAGGTGTCCCAATTCCAGCTAAGTCCAACAGTTGGGTGGTAGTGTTTGTGCATGGGTGTTGGATTTTGGCAGATTAGCCAAAATAGCTAGGGGCCCACCCACATTTGTACCTGCATTTCCAATATAAAGTAACAAAGACACATATACAAAAAGATAAACACTTTAACCCTCCTACTCTAGGTGCACTTTAGTGGGAAGTTGCTATCTAGTGGTCAAAATCAGTCAATTGACCGTTTTTGACTGTTGAATCAACTGTGCACACATGGGCACTGGTGACTTGTTTTGACCATTTGGGTAGCTGCCACACACTGTGCTATGACTGCCGGTGACTGATAAGATCATTATCAGCTTCAGGGGATCACTGACTTGTTTTGACTGAATAAACAATGATAGGGGTGCTGGAGGCTGCCAGTTTTTGACTGATAAATCAATGCAGGGCCACTTAGGCTAGGAGTCAATGACTTGTTTTGACTGATAATTTAATTTATTTTGACCATAGTGCTTATATCAGTCCAAAACAGCGACTCATTTTGACCACCATCCACATTACAAGATACTTTTACATGTACCAATTAAAAATGGTCAACTCATTTTGACCACCTTCAACATTGCATGATAGTGCTTTTACCACTACCAGTCAAAAACAGTTGAATCTTTTTGACTGATTGATGTACTTGCTACACATTAGGTTTGACAGTATTTGACCTGTAAGTGCTGTAGATATACACTGGCATGAACTTTGAAATTTTGACTGATTTTGACCCTTGTAGTAAGTAGGAGGGTTAATGGGAGAAGGAGCTAAAACTACTGAACTTCCTCTTCGTTTTCCCACCATTTCAATTAAAAATTGAAGTCAAACAGTAGCTGTACATTACAACTATATTCTATATGGTACCAACAACGAGTGAGTGAACACACCCCACAATTTTTAATAAAATACCAATTATTGCCACACTGGTCGCGTGGGTTAATTTTGACTCAAATGACTTTGTATATTGATCATAGTGCTGAGGCAATTACTTGCATTATTATTCCAATCTTTTGGGGATGGGAAGCATTTTTAATAAAATACCAATTATTATCGCCAACCACTGGTTAATTTTCATTTTACTCAATAGTTCTGAAGCAATTACTTGACTTACTTTAATTATTATCACTGACCCAAATATCAAATCTTCATTACTATTTTTCCCTTACCCCACAATTTTTTTAAATGCCAATTATTATCACCATCCACTGGTTGCATATTTCCATTTTACTCAATAGTTCTGAAGCAATTACTCAACTTACTTTATTATCACTGACCCAAATATCTCATTCAAATTTTTTCTGGAGCATGTTATGAAGGGAAATATTAATTGGCATTATTGGTTCTCGCTTTGAAGAACCAATCACAGCTTTACCCATTGTGTAAGAGCTAACAACATGACGAACCAATCACAGCCTTCCACAAAACAAGGCTTTCAAGAATTTGTGTATATCTCAGAGCACTTTTGTGTGATGGGTGACTCCTCCATTTATGACAGTTCAGCCAATACACTGAAATGGTTCGTCAGTTTATTGCCACAATTTATTAATGTACGGCAGTGACTAGAGAGCTCATGTTTATGCATGAGCATTAAATAGTTTTAACTCGACTAACCAATCGCTGTCGTACATGTTTCCCTCTTTGCCTCCAAAAAATAGCATATATAGAACCAGGTGATGCCTGGTTGTTATTCCTGCGTTGTAACCGACGTCGTGTTGAAATCTGACACCGACTGTAAATTGTGACTGAAATTTTAACAGTGCATCGTGATTGGATTTTGGGTCTTAACTGTAAAGAAAATCACTACAATCCCGATATCCATTCAAAATTGCGACTTTCTGACGTCTTTAATATACTAACTGTAAATTGTGACTGAAATTCTAACCGTGCATAGTTATTTTCACATTGACTGAGGAAAAAAAACTACCCTTTGAACACAATCGGCAAGTTATATCACAAAATCAAATATGATGCTCCAATCATTCTTAATGTGTTTCCTTTATTTCATCATGATTTTAGTGTTTGTCGTGTCAATGATAGCACAAGTGGAAAGCTTCGGCGGCTCATGTGGCGGGCTACAACAAGAGATGTTCAGTGCAGAAAACAGAGTCCTCAAGAACTTTGTATACAAGAGGAAAACTGTAGCCAATCATGTCATCTGTGGACGAGATTGCAGCATGGATAAGCATTGCAAGTCGTTCAATTTCTATATAAATACTAAACTGTGTGAGCTAAACAATGCTACATGGGCTGAGCATCAAGAAGACTTTATTGAACAACAAGGGAGTGTATACTTTCATGAATATGAGGATACAGCCAGTGTCAAACCTCTCTGCTCACTGGCTTACAATTCCTTGGCTCAGCCAACTACCTACAAAAGTTGCCAAATGCTCTTAAATGACGGTTACAGTTTAAGTGGAGTGTACACAATCTACCCAGATGGATTCCGTGATGGTCTGCATGTTTATTGTGACATGGATACTGATGACGGAGGATGGATTGTATTTCAGAGTCGACTAGATGGCAGTGTGGACTTCCACCGAAATTGGACCGAGTACAAATTTGGCTTTGGTGGTCTGTGCAGTGAGTTTTGGCTGGGCAATGACAACTTGGTGAAGCTGACCTCCAGCACTGCAAAATGGATGCTCCGTGTGGAACTCGAAAACTGGGATGGCAATAAAATGTATGCAAAGTACTCGGATTTCTTTATCTCTGGAGATAAGTACACTCTAAATATTGGCCTTCATGATTACAGCAGCACTGCTCAAAACTATCTTGAGCATCACAATGGAAAACAATTTACAACAAAAGATCAGGACAATGATGATTACCAAGATACTAATTGTGCAGATTTGAAGAAAGGAGGATGGTGGTTTACCGCCTGTGGACACGTTTTCTTGAATGGGGAATATGGGCAGTCTGTCGGTGACAAAGGTATTGTGTGGTTTAATGAACCGCTAAAAAAATGTAGCATGATGATCCGTGAAAGAAATGAATGAATGCATGAATATTTTATTTATAAAATAATGCAGAAATTAATTTATTTTAATTTTAATTAAACTGAAAAAAGGCCAAAAAGACACTCCCTGTGTCACACATGTATAAATGTACATGTAGTTGATGAAATTATAAAACACTCACCACTTGGTCACAAAACGACCTGATAATTATCCTAAAACAATCCCAGATAATCAAATGTTCATTCATTATTCATGCTGAATTATTGCACCAAGTTAGTTTAACCAAGAACAAAAATATTGATCATATATTTAAATAATTTATAGTTGTTTCGGCTTGGAAGGGGTAGAAATGTAGAAATAATACAATTCATTTTGCATTGTAGAATATCGGTATACTATTTACAACTGTATTGTGTGGCCATTCTCAATAAACCCTTTCACAGTAATATGCGCCATGTTTTTGACGGGGCAAAATTTCGAACACTTGTTGCCGTCTGCGACCTGACACTCGAACTTCACGCATGTGTCTGGAGTGTACATGAAGTTCGAGCAGTGGGTCGCAGACGGCAACGAGTGTTCGAAATAAAACTTTTTACCCCGTCAAAAGCATGCCACATATTACCGTGAAAGGGTTTATTCTCAATACTTAATTGTTTCAATTATTTTAACAAAAATTACTCATGTGCAGATAGTTACAGAATAATTGTTTCTTTGTTAAATAGACAAATGTATTTATCATTGTTATATCTAAAAGTGTGCTAATCTGTGATGACTTGAATTAAATACACAATGCACTCTCAAAAGAATATGTAAAATGCCAAATGTAATCACCGATTAAACAAACTTAACATAATGATTTATTTAATGCTTGAACTTTATGTATTTGTGGCAGCTGTAAATATTCCGCTGTAGTTTCAATTTCAACAATTTTAACCAGGGAAAGTACACCATAAATTATTTTTATCTAAAACTTAGTTGGTGTCAAGTTGGAGAAATTATTCCTTCATCTTAGAGAAAAAATTAATTATGTCGAATTTAAGAAAGTTGCAGTATAAAAGCAAACTTCACAAAAAATATAATCCTGTAATAGTTTTTTAGTCGTTTTTCCAGAAAACAAGCACTTATTGGGATGTACTAACCTTAACTAGGTAGTTTTATGATGATATTTCTTGAATAGGCTGAATTACATACATTTCCAAATAATAATGTGGATGAGTTGGTCCACCACTGAGGTTGACAGTGGGAGAATTAAATTGTTTACAAAACCCTTAGAATTTACATTTAAACTATGATCTACAGTATGTTATTCATCAATCAAGACTAGACAATATTCTTTATTTTGGTGAAACCAAACATGAAGTAACTTGGTGATGATTATCAACCAAGACCTGGTCAAAGGAAAGATTGGATATTTGAAGGAGACAAGTTGGGTTTTACCAAAACAAAGCATCTTTTATCAATTACAGTTTACGCATGTATGACTCTCACAATTGTGATCCGCTCCATCAAAATGAGGAATGTCCCCCAACACATGTTTCCTTGTAATGGACTTCCAAAGTTCACAAAACGTGCATGACTGCATTATTAAATTATCAATTTATCACATCCTAATGGCCGGTTCATACTTCACGCGAAAGCGAAGCGAAATTTGTGACGTCGACAATGGTTCATGGCAAATATATGCGGCGAAGGTTCGCAAAAGTTTAACACATTTGAACTTGCGCGAATCATTCACCGCGAATTTGATGAAGTAAACTTCGCTTCGCGTTCGCGTGAAATATGAATCGGCCTTAACACAGGAATGATATGGTTCATGGTAAATATTTGTGGCGAAGGTTCTCAAAAGATAAACACATTTGAACTTGTATGAATCGGCTTTAACACAGGAATGAAATGAACCAAAAATGAATGTCTGGCATCATCAGAAAGCCCATTCAATTCTCTTCAAGTTGATATCCATATCTCAAAATGTGAAATTTGGGGGGGCATTCCTCATTTCGATGAAGCGGGTCACAATTATTCACACGAACCAATTACTCATGTACTAATTTTCTACAAATATGTCAATATTAAACCTCTGCTTGTAGATTTGTTGTTCTGTTGACCAATAATGTTGAATAAAGTGAGTAAAGGAAACCAATCAACATTTGAACATTGTCTATCATTTCTGTTTGTCCTGTATATGACTATAGATGGTATTGAAATTGATATAAGACTTCCTAACACTTCAATGAATAAAGACAATATTGATGATGCTTTCCAGAAATCTATGACTATATTTATGGCATTCTACCTTGATAGGGCTAGTGTTATTTGGAAAACTACTGCAGAACAAAAACAAAAATTATAACAAAAATATTAAAAATGGGGGGGGGGGGGAGCTTTTAGAAGGAGGGTCATGATTTGAATGTAACTTTTTTTAATGACTTGCATGTGTTAAAATAATATAAATAAATCTATTTACTTATTAAACTGAGGACACACCACTGATTTGTTCACTGTGAATGACTGGGACAGCATTTATTTAATGAGGCAACAAAACGAAAAAATGACTTAAACATTAGGAAATTACTAAATCAAAGTGAAGAACATAATGTTACCTTAAACATTAGGCTGCAATGAAATTACCCACAACTGTAATCATGTTTCTAAAGCACCACTTTTATATGACGCTTACATCAGCACCACATTATATAAACCAGTCACAATTGTTAAGTTTGTTTCCTCCATGTTCAGATGTTGCAAAATACATGGATGTGTACATTTTTGTACTTTTATTGAATACGCCCCTAAGTAAGTTGTCCTCAGTGAGAAAACGGGTCAAATAATCTGACCCAACTTTACAGGTCAGAATGACCCGGAAAGGGTCGGGTCATATCCAACCCGGACTAACGGGTCAGATTAATGTTGACCCGGATTCCGGGTCTAATGAGATAAGCATGTCTTCCATGTGTTAACCCTCCTATGCCCATGCTGAAATTTGGCCCAGTCAGCACGGCACTCACAGACACTCACTTGAGTATTTTTGGTTGTATTTCCAATTGGTAGGTCAAACCACAGAGTCACACAGAGCTGTGTATGTACTGTCAAGTGGTTTTGGTTTGACCTTTGTGCACTGCACAAATTTTGAGTGTCTTTGGGTTTGACCTCTATCACAGCCACATGTGCTTGCATGTATTTGAGTGCACTGCACAAAGTCAATGGGTTAAGAGAGATACAAATTTTGAGTGTCTTTGAGTGTTAAACCTATAGGAGGGTTAAGAAGCCTTATCTATGGCAAACAATCAAATAAAACAAATTTCTTGTTTTTTATGTAACATTCAGCTGAAACTGTTAATTTCTATAGTAAATTGCCATAAATAAGTGCATCTTTTTATAAGGAACACATGCTTACCTTGTTAGGACGGCCTAGGAGACAACACAATGTAATTTGAAAGGATAACTGTAAAATGAAAAGAAACAAACAATAATGAAATGATCTTCCGATTGTTATATGTATTTATTTCTCTTTAACTGTTTAAAATACATGTTCATAAATAGTCATTTTAAAGTTATTGTTTAAAGGTGGCAATATCGTCTCGATCAACAGGACATGGAATCAGAGTTCAAGTTCTAGATTAACTCAGTGACTGAAAATAATACTCACATGATAAGGTCATATTCGCATTGCTGATGCATAAATGAGCCAGTAATTTTCAGACACTGTGTTCATCTTTAACTAGGATACTGATTCCATGTCGTGTAGAAAGTCTGCTCTGATCGTGACAATACTGTCCCTTTAATATCTTTACACCAATTTGTGTTTATGGAATTGATGGTCAGTACTTAGGTTGAACTATCCCAATGCTCGCATAAAAATAAATATGAACGCAATGAAGACTGGGGGATGTTTACTAATGTTTACATGGCCCAACTCCCAGGGATTCACAGTCAGCAATATCCATTTTACTAGATCACCCAACAGATATTAACTACACACTTGTGGGGATTTTTGGGTGCAGTCAAAAAACAATTCCTCAGTACTATCATTGTTCTAACATGTTAAAAAATACACTGAATAACCTAGATGTGTCTTAAGGTCCTGAAAAAAACAATTCCCATGAAGGTGCAGACTGCCACAGATAGGATAGGTCCATATAAATTAATATAGGTAAAACTTGTAGCTTTGCATGGTGAGGATGATAATTAAGACTAATTGCGGTGACACCATGTGGAATCTCAATTGAGTAGTAATTAGTTCAGAAAAGAACTGGAGGTACAACTCGACGTTTCGATCAGTATGCTCTGATCGTCCTCAATTAGTCTTACTTATAAATTAATTTGAAACATACGTTAACTCCTTTGAAGAAAAGATCAACCTCCACACCTGGCCATTGGATTACAAAGTTATACAGACTCTGACACACCTCGTAGCAGTAGCACAAGTGGCTGTTTGTGTGACACATTTGTATGACAAGGGTTCACTGGTTCCAATCTGGAGTAAAAAGGGTGGAAAATTTATTTTAAAAGTGTGAAGGTTTAATACTTGTGTCTAGTTACGATATGATGGGCTGTATACAACATGTACAATTTTACTAAATAAGATACATGTATATTCAATATATTCCGATACCGATGTATATAATGTTGAAGTTTTTCTAGAAATTGAAATTCCTAAATTGTTATTCATAATTATGATTCTGCTAATACAATCTCAGCTTAGATGGTGATGATACATGCCTAAGAATTCACAAGGCTTACAAAATGATGGCTAATTAATCACTTATTCAATGTAAAAAGAAACAATAAACATTTTAAGCTTTCTCAATGCATGCTAGGAATTTAATGACAATACATCTTTTACAAATTTGGTGCACCATTAGGCCTATGCCTGTGTACTTCAAATGATTTGCATGCTACGGGATTTGTCACCAGATTCCCAAAATGCACTTTGAAATGCAATAGGTTATTAACAGTCACATCCTTACCGGTCAATAAATGACTTGGTGGCATCCTGTAGTGGCATGACGATAGAGTTGCCTTTTGCCCTTCACCCGCCTTAACTCTGATGGTGAAAATGGAAGGAACAAGGTTGCGCCTCACTGCAAACTCACAGTCTGGACTATCTGTGGACAGTAAAATAATTGAATAAGAAATATTTTCAGTGACGAATGAATGACTTTTTAAAAAATTGACTATTTTAAATATTTTAGCCACACAAATGGAAGTCTCCAATTTTTGTAAACATTTTTTGTGTTCAAGTCATTTTTAATATTGAGGCGGGAAAAGTATTACAATAAGTCCACATTTATTATGACTAATTAAACAAGAGAAACTTGTGTTCATATTGGTTATTTTATACATTCGGGAGTATTTTGTGTTTTACAAATTATTTACGGGTAGCCGGTTCCTGAAATATAAACCAAAAACATACCTAGCCTTAAGTAATATTAGTTTTCCACACTTAATCTGCCCATGTTCATGTTTTTCCATTTCTCTTTTTTTCTGTGGGGGGGGGGGGGGGCATGGATTCATCAAAAATTAATAAATAATTGTTTGAGTGCAGAAAAACTTACATGATGTTCATCATCCTGACCCTTAAGTAGTGTAAATTGTAGATGGTTGACCATGATGTCATAGCAAGCATGATCAACCGTTGATCTGAAATATAAACATATCATGTACAGTGTATAAACAAAATTACATGTTTTCAAAGAGGGATGAAGAATAATGGGTCATGCTAACAAAACACACATAAGTTAGCAACCCCTCATGTTATTATCAGGATGATAGATTGATTTAACTTCAGAAAAATGCGTTATAGAATAGAATACATGTGACCTCTTCCTTCCTCCATGATGTGACATTTTCATTATCTCAGTAAAGGGGCCGGGTGATTGTTTCAGGCCTACTTTAGCTTAGTAAGAAAAGTGCCAGACTCCAGAGTCCAGTACAGCAACCACCACACACGTCACAAGACCGACACAAAATACTGACACCGAGTACTACTACTACTAGCCAAGTTTCCTACTACTCTAGTAACGTTAGTAGTACTGTAACGTGTGTGTGTGTGTGTGTTTTGATTTTAGGATCTATAAGAAAAGATATGTAAACTCGCCTTTCAGGCGTCCCTGTGTTTAGAACCGACCATTCCTCTCATTTTTAGACTGATCTTTAAACTTTGATCCTGATAATTTTGTGTTTGATCTGTATAAATGTACTTAGGTTTGCCTTTGTATATTTTCCATTTACAGTTCACCGTGGAATAAAAGGAATCCTGGGATCCATTGCTCTGACCTTTGGCCAAGTTTCCCTTTCTTTCTGTGGTTGACACTAGCTGGTAAAAACTCAATCACCGCTTCCAAAGCTACACTGACGTGGAAGCCAGCTACAGGGTATGTCTATATTATTGTTTATACTATCTTATATGCAAAAAAATTAGTCATGACAGTTTGATTTATGGTGAACTTCTGAAATCATCTTAGCACTTGGCATGTTTCTGTGAATAGCATCCAACTGGTGGTGATGATGGTGATGGTGATGGTGATGGTGGTGGTGGTGGTGGTGGTGGGGGGGGGGGGGGTGGCCAAGTCTTCGTCTTGCTGTTGCTTTGGGACCACTACAACTTTGTATATGTATCATCATTTTCGTATTTCACATCTTAGAATATTGCCCGTTTCTCATTTTATGTACACAGATGGCTAAACCACTCGGGATTTCTGATGCACTGAAGTTCATCTCCTTCCTGATGGGAACTTATCAGATACTGGAGGTGACAGTGAATCCGAGGATGAGATTGAGGACATGGACAGCAGCCAAGCATGTCAAAATGTACCCGTAAGGAGAAAGTCACATGGAAGATGGCTTTTGTGAAGAAGAGACCCAGAAATTCCTACAGAAATTGCAACACCTATGACATACTTCAAAGGCTTCATCATTACCGATGATTACATTCAAGACACAGCTCACCAAACCAACCTGTATGCCATGCAAAGGGACGGGAAAGAAATGTCACGAAGGATGAAATGGAACAGTTTGACGGGATGTTGCTCCTTATGGGACTGTTTCAGTGTCCTTCATACCGCATGTACTGGAGTGACTATTCACGCTTCCCACCCATTGCCGACACACTATCAAGAAATCGCTTTGAATCAGTACTACGTACGCTATCTTCACTTCAACGACAACACAAATGCACACCCTCGAGATCATCCGGAATACGACAAACTGTTCAAGGTGCGGCCACTGTTGAGCACTCTGAAAGACGGGATGAAAGTGTTGGAGCATGAGGAATGTCAGAGTGTCGACGATCAAATCATTCCTTTCAAAGGGCGGAGCAGTCTAAAACAATACAACAAGAACAAGCCACATAAATGGGGCTTCAAGGTTTTCACACGTGCTGGCATTTCTGGGATGATGTATGACTTCGAGATATACACAGGAAAGCAAATGAAGTTAGAAGGACCTTTGGGTATCTCAGGGAACATCGTTCTTCGATTGACAGGTGGTCTGGATCCCATGAACAACCACAAGCTGTACTTCAATAACTGGTTCACCTCCATTGATCTAGTCAGAATGCTCAAAGAACAAAATGTATGGGCTGTGGCTACAATCAGACAAAATCGCATGAAAGGGTGCAAACTGGCAACTGACAAGGAGCTGAAGAGTAACGGCAGAGGTAGCTATGACTACAGGTCGGACACCCAAGAGAACATCATAGTCGTGAAATGGAATGACAGCAAAGCTGTTCATGTTATATCTTCCTTCTGCGGGGCTGAGCCAGTGGGGAAGTGCAAGCAGTGGAGTGCAGCCGAAAAAAAGAAGATAGATGTCGACAGGCCAGACATTATAACCCAGTACAATATGCACATGGGTGGAGTGGATTTGGCAGATATGCTAATCGAATTATACAGGATCAACATTAGGTCTCGGAAGTGATACATGCGTATAGTGTGGTACTGTTTTGACGTCACTGTGGTAAATGCATGGCTTTTGTACCGTCGACAAATGGGCCAGCTGAAAGAGGCGGGAAAAAAATCAAACAACTGCAGGAGTTCTGAGCGAATATATTACATTTGCACTCCTCCAAGCAGGCAAGAACCTCGCAAAGAAATGCGGACGTCCATCAAATGGACTAACAAGCCCGCCAACTCAACGCCGCAGAGTTGCCATGTCTCTTCCAGTATAGGATGTGCACTATGACAGCACTGGTCATTGGCCAGTCCATGGCAACAAAATGCGCTGCAAGTGCTGCACCAATGGATATTCCCGCAGCAATTTCCTGCAGTAAGTGCCAAGTGGCACTGTGTCTGAACAGTAACAATAACTGCTTTGTGAAGTTTCACACGAAATAGGGACAACCTGCAACCACATGATTGGAGTGATGCAGGCGCAGATCCAGGGGCCTAAAACGGAGCCATTGCCCCCCCCCCCCCCTTTTTTTACACGAACAGTTCCGGCCAACTTTTTTGTGTAAAAAATCTGTAATTCCTGTCTCCCTGCAAAAACTCTCGGAACAATAACGAATGGTCTTGGTTGTGATGGGTGTAAGTCGTACAGGTACATAAAGTAATGATATGATATCATCATTGTGAATGCACATGTCAAATATGCAGTCCCAGGAACGTCTTCAAATGTAGCTTCTTTTTTTTTACAATTTTGTATAATTACACCAGCAATGTCAGTCTTCTTGCCACACAGAAGCACATCTACAAGTGCAGGTTACATGTACATGGAAGTATGGCTTGGTAATGGATGTATGGTGGGCTTCACAATTCGTTTTTGAATCACTGTATATTTTCACTGCATCAAGAGACTTGATTTTTTTTTAGGGGATCGAGACTCAAAATGCGGGTTGAAGTGGGGTGAGTCACTCTTTGTACACTCACGGAATTTAAAAACGCATCAACTTATATTTCTCAATAAATATGTATAACTTATATGCAGTGATAAATTGAAGCCATAATTGTACATAGCACTTTTATTGTGTCAGTATGATGTGAAAATTTGCGCTCATGCTTGACTGAGAAAGTATTGATTAAAATATCATAAATATCTGCTGTTGAAAAAAATGTGAAATATTGGGATGATGCGTATTTAAATTCCGTGAGTATAGTTTCAGTTCAAATTGCGCACAATCTGCTGCTATGGGGATTTCTGACCATTGCCAAATCACGTCTAGTTCTGTTCACAGTATTATGCTACCATTCATGTCCTGAAAATAGTAAAACGTTATAAAGAGTACATGTGCAACTGTAAACCACTAGTTCCCAATGATGCCAAATGGCAACATTTTCTAGTTACCATGGTAACACATATTTCTGAAAAATAAAAGTGAATTTGTGTTCTCCACATCATAATTGTTATTTCGGTCTACTTTCATTATTTTCTTATCTCTACAAATTAAATTGGGTACGAAAGGGTTTTAAAAGAAAAATGATAGAATCACACAAAGAACAACGCCCTCTTTCGTGTAAGCTTTTTTTTATTAAAAATTTAATGGAAAATGAACTATGCAAAGCCCCCATTAGAGGACTGGCAAAACTCCAAATTCAGATCTTACCTAACGCGTGATGCTGTTGCAGTTAAATCTATTTCATTTATGACCAGTGCAGATACATCTTCGTTCCTCATTCAAAGTATCTGTAGGCAAAATGTAAAAAGCAATAACTGTCCATTTTTTGAGAGAACAAAGAATAATTTACTGCAGCTGGACCTGATGCCCAAGCAGTTACCCTGGTACAAGAATCCCCAGGTTATGGTACAGAACACACCTCTGTAGAGGTCTTAGTTGTTCCAGGAGACTCCATTCCTATATCCACCTGTATGGACATCTCTGGAAATGGCCAGGTAGAAGTACATGTACCTCTAGAGCACACCAAGATAGACTCACCCGTAAATCGACTACAGCTCATCCCGAAACATCAATCACTCCTCCTCAAGGTAGCACAGTCATTTCCCCAGTTCTCGATGTACCAGACGGCATTCTAAAACCAATGATCATAGCAGAGTTTACTGACATTACAACGTATTACTGCTTACTGCTGTTCCCTTTTTTTCAGTTTTCACAGTGCATGTACACTATACATGTATATTGTGAAAGAATGTAAGCATAGATTTATGGAGCTTTGATAAATTTCACAGTTTCATCAGATCAATAGTGCTTAAAAATATTTTCTGTACATTTTAATACCATCGCATGTAAAAGCCAATGCTGTTTTGAGACAGCAAACCTTGGCCCTAACCTTCCCAAATCCTCCAAAATCCTCTTTGCCAAAGTGAAGGATTTTGAAGGATTGAGGGCGGTTGTGATTATTTGCTTGGTGGATTATGGAGGATTGAGATTATTGCTTATTTTAATACATGCACATACATGTACAGGTTTATTGTACATGTAGATATTGCAAGGTTCATGCTTTGGTCAGTAGACACTGTTCATTGCTCCATACAAGGACAGTCCCTGGCCATGGGCCATGTACATGATGACAGATTAGAAACATGTGTGCAGACATGTAGTCTGTATTCCAATGGTAGTGGACATTGTACATGTAGGTATTGCAAGGTCAGTGGACACTATTGCTCCAAGCATGCAGGGATGGTCCCTGGCTCTGGGCCATGTACATGATAACAGATTAGAAACACCCGTGCATACACAGTCTTACACCAGCACCGCACCCAAAAATTCCATTACCTAAACCTGTCAGTGAAGAATTTTTGGAGGATTCAGGCAAGTGGCCACAAGTAATAAAAACTGGTTAGCTATTTCGAGATCGCCAAGTGGCTGTTAGAAGATGCCCCATCTGTAAGCCAAGCAAGCAGAAGAAAAAGACCAAAGACTGTAAAGGATAGACTTTTATCCGACTACAAAGAAGGAAAAGCCTACAGCTATTATGATAGCAAGTGGTTAAAATATAAGAATTGTTTTTTCATCCGCTTTCATCGAACAGTGACTATTGCATTGTGAAAGCTGATTGTACACCATCACAAAGTGTACAGAGCACCCCACACAAGGCCTGGGTTGCTGTGGAGAAGAAGACCGGAAGAATTCGTAGTGCCTATTGCACATGTTTTGCTGGAAGTCATTTAAAAAAATTTGTGATGGAGAGTATTTGGTGAATTCAGTAAAACCAGGGGTGGTGATGATTGCAAGTTCACCATCCTATATTACTCAGTGAACTTGTAGTAGGTGACCTAGAAAGGGGGAAGCACATGTCATGTTCACCTGGGACAATGTCCGAGGGGAGTTTCTTGATTTAAAACCAGCTGTGTTTCTGTTTAAAGAACAAGACCACGTGTGGATAAAACCACATGGTATCCATGCATTGAGTACGGAAATCGATGAAATTTGTATGTGCCCGTATGAGGTAGAGTTAGAAGATTCGGAAGAAGGGAATATTGCACAGGGGGATATCAAAGAAACACGGCTGGTCTTTGACCAAACTAAAGAGCAACTGCTTAAAACACATCCAGAAAAGCGCGCTATGGAAATAAGATTTCTAAACTTGGATTCACTCTTTGAGAATGCCCTTGGTACAATTTCAGAACTAATAACTGTCCTGTTCCAAACTAATCAAAATAAAGAGCAACATTCATCCCGTATAAGAACCCTATTAGAACTAATTGAAACACAAAAAGACACACTAAATGAAAACCAATATCAAATAATGACCCAAAACCTAGATATTATAACATTTAGACATGCTGTACAAACAGCCAATTCAGAGAAAGAAGCACTGCTTAAATCTGTCAAATTAAATAGGGAGAAGTGGGAGAGGGCCGAGAAGGAGAGGGATGAGCTGGCTCAACAAGTTGAGCAGCTCCAAGAACAAAACCGCCAGCTGGAAACCCAGAACATTGCTCTGCGGAATCAGCAGCTGATCCAGTTGGAGCAGAGGCCCACTACATCTGCTGGCCACCCTGTCCTTACGGCAAGAACAGCTGGATCGAAAACTAAACCCCACACCTTGGTCCAACTGAAAAACCCCAGACCCCTAGTGCGTCAAAGGAAGACCCTAGCAGCAAGGGCCAAATAACTCATGAAGGTAAAAATTTGTCGTATGATTTAATTAGTGATTATTTTATGTTCATGTACCTTGTAACATTAAAATAAGTATTGAAGATGATTGTAAAAAGCAACAACATAGTTAAGGATGTTGCGTAAAGGCAGAGAACACTTGGTACAAATATACAGAAACCAAAAACAATAACTTTTAAAACAGTTTTTAGAAGTTTCATAGGCTGATCCATTCAAGATTTTAGTACGAAATGTGTAACTGTTTGAATTTTGCATTGACCATATACATTGTATGTATGTCAATCACTTATTTTATTTCAATTTATATTGCAGATGACGGAGATGATATCCTCAAAGGAAGATCCAAAACAGGAGGATCTAGTAGCTACTCTTGCTTCCTTCTTCAGGAAATACCCGTCACTGGCAACGGAGGCATGTCACAAGGCCGACATTTCCCTGTACAAAGGTATAGTTGAGATAATTGTTGTTAAATCCAATCAAATAATACTTCTACATTTATACAGCTTTTTATAACACACAAGTTAAAACAAAGTATAATCTTATTTGTTCATTTTCCCAAAGAAAAACAAATTAGACAATAATGCTCCATGTTCTCTGGTGATTATTGTCATCTGTTGTTAGAGCTATTTATGAAAAAAATACTTGACACTTTCCAGTACCTATTGGCATAATATTTGTATGGCTGTACTAAAATGACAACACATTTTATCCCTTAACCCTAACTCCCTAAGTATTGTTAGTGAACAATAAAAATCCTTCAAAATCCTCCAACTGCCTTTGTTGTCTAGGGAGTTAGGGTTAAGGATCAAATGCTTTATATTCAGATAAGTTACTTTTTTGTATTGCACATAATACATGTGTATCATCATATGTACATCATATGTACAGCTCTGTATGTAATAAGATACATCTTAATTGTTTGTGTGTCACTCACTGCATGTGTATGCTTTATATGCAGATAACAGTTACCTTTTTTGTATTGCACATAATACATGTACAGTACATCATATATACAGCTCTGTATGTAATAAGATACATCTTACTGGTTTGTGTGTCACTCACTGCATGTGTATGCAGGTCACACTAGCACTGTGTGGGTTTTGTTTTATACTGAGTGTGATGCAAATGAGGGATCCTGTGCGTGGGACTTTTAGCCAATCAGTGACAAGCTAGCACTGTGAACATCAGACATGCACAGAGCTGTTTTGTGTGTGTTTGCATGGTGCAAGCTTAACTGCATGAAAGACCATTGCAAATTGTGTAACAAAGTGGGTTTAGGGTTTGATGCTGAGCAGCCAATCATAAAGCTTCATTTTGTCCAATCAGGAGAGCACTCAATAGCCAATAGGAACAAGTTTTACTGTTAACCAATGGTTGTTCTTCTATGTTCAGGGAACAACAATTTTTGGCGGGTGCTAGAAATTTTTTTGCATTCTGTCACAGCCTTTCAAAGAAGGTGGTAATTTTTATTTGGATGGACAAATTTTAGACTGTTTTCTTTTACAGTCACCCACCACCGCCCCATTTCTCCACCGTTTATTATGGCAGATTACTGTAAGGGTTTAGTAAATTTGTTATTTGTTATTTTAATTTGCAGTTATAGGTGGTAGCGTTTTTTGGTTTGGGGTACATTCCGTCAACATAATAATGCAATCATTTTTATTTGTGGGGGTAATGTACATTAACATTTCCAACAGTAATTTTGAAAGTCGGGCACGGTAACAGCACCCGGCTTTTACACTGGGTGCTATTCCACATGCTTTACACGGTGGAATGTTCCTGTGCCCTAGGCTTGACAACATTGTTAATTGTATTATTGCATGAGTGGTTGTATTGTTGATAATTCAGGTATTATCATCATTTAAGCAATTGTAAGGGCTCATACATGCCCAATAATGTTGAAGTGGTTTGGGCCAAGGTGCCCGAAAGGTTTTATGTGCACATATTTTATGTGGTTCTGGGACTGCAGCCCAGGGGCTTTGAAATGCCCATTGGTTTTGGGCAAGTGTGCCCATTTGGTGCAGGCCAAGGTGCCCATCTGGGTCTAGTGTGCCAAGAATATGTTTTTACCGGTTTGCCCAAGACAAGTTTGGTATCCGGTGTTTCTTTTGCTTTCAATAAAAAGTTTTTGGCTGTGGCGTTTAGTCACGAAAAATTTACGAACATGTTTTTGTGTGTATGTTATTTGAAGGAAGTCTGAGTATAATAAATTGTTATCATTTTTTCAATACAGAACTTACATCTGGAGAAACACTGGATTTAAAACTTCTCCTTCGGTTGCCAATGCGCAAGTTTCGGCAACTCCGGACGTTTTTCAGTAATCATGGTGTCAAGATTGTTTTGAGTGACCGTGGTGTGTACAGGGAACTCAAAGGTCAGTTTATAAATATTATCTATATAGAGGAGACTTGTTGAATGGTAAAAAGTATTGAAATGAATGATACAGTGTAATTAACCAGTAATAAACGGTTATTTTTCATTGTTAAATCTTTCAGGGCGCCGTGACACCTCTGATCAAGTAATTGAATATGGAGAGGTGGCAATGAAGAAGACAGTTAGTGCCTCAACCACATCATTAATACGGGTCAGGGATCTATCATCGCATGTAGAGTCACTAATCAATGGGCAACTGGAAAAGGGAGACATCTGGGATGACGACAAATTCAACAGGAAAATCTGGATAAAAATACTGGTAAGTTAGTGCATTGCATAAGACCAAATCATTGTTGTTTTCATAAGTATTAACAAAGCATACGTAAAACCAACGTTCCCTGTATTTAAATCTTCAGCCAAACTTAACTGAAAGGAATTTTGTCAAATACCAACATGTAAACTAAAATGTGCATGTAAAAAGGGCATCATTCTGGTGTGTATAATGTTAAGCTGTTCTACATGTGACATTTACTAGCTGTTGAATATATACATTGTACGGCAGCTAAATTTCTGAGATTTTTACTGACAGCTCTTCATATGAGATGTTATTTGAATTATTAAATTTCCCGATTACTAAATATTTGTTTTTCTTTGTTTTGTTTTCCTCTAGGGGGACAAAGGAGGTCCTAGCACAAAGTTGGCTGTCCAAGTCTGCAATTTTACAAACTCCAATTCAGCAGACAAGACGGACCTCCTTGCAATGTACCAGACCACCGATTCCTACCCGAACATGGAAGTGATCTTTAATCACTTTACAGATCAACTTCTTAAACTACAACATAATTCACAAGTAAGGGTGGGGGGAACAAATAAAATTTGCCGTGTTTTTTTTAGTGGGGATTACGAATTTTTAACAAAGGTAACAGGCCATATGGGACCAAATTCCATGTACCCCTGCCTTTGGTGTTACATACTCCTCCAAGTCCTCTCACCAACAGGAAAGGTCCATTCCCCCAAAGTAATGGATAGTACCGGTGATGTGGACAACCCTGACTGGTACAAGAAACGGGAACCAGACGAGCTTGTCCAGGATCTGTCTGATAACCAGGCAGATCCAAGGAGGGGTGGGAACACCAAGGCAAATGGCCCGTTTCACCATTCCATAGCCTACCAACCAATCTTGCCAATAATACACGACTTACTGCACATAGCTCCACCTGTCTTCTAGAACTGGCCAAAACGTGCAAAACCATTAAAGATTTTCAAAACAAACTCAACAGTACAGGCGCACACACGAATACGAAGACTGTCCCTCAAACCGAAGAATACTTCAATCACGCAGACACTTCCTGTCCCCGAATTCAGGGAATGTCCCTCATTTGGGAGACAACAATTTTTTTTCAACATACTGAGCGGCCTTCAGATGGCTCCTGCGGCATTTTTTAGTGCCAGAAATGGAATCTACGTCAAAAGACACCCTAGGTTACCCGAGAATGTTGACTGGTTGGCCGAATGCTTCTTGAGTTACGGCAGAGAGGTGGGAATTCGTCACGTGGTCAGCCGTGAGACATCGTGCACTTTGTAATCGATACTTTATTAAAACCGAATAGTGAGTATCGGTACTTTGAAAGTTCATTGCTCTAGGCTGTTGGGAAAAGAATCGATATTCGGTCTGAATGTTTATTCGATACTTGCTGTTTTCTCAGATTTAAACGATAGAGAGAAAAGGTGAAAAGGTGATAGGCCTAGGTTGATCGAAAGGTGAATGATTGTTATTAATAACTTATATTAATAATTAACATGGCTGACCTCAGTGAGGCAATAAGAGAGGGAATGCTGGCAACGTTGGCGACAGACATGACAGAAGGTATGTATTTTTATTCATAATAATCATTTAATCATTCATCAGATAAATTGTGGAATTGTAAAAAAAAAAAATTAAATTTAAATAAATTAAGTAAAATTTAAAAAAATATTTAAAAAAAAATGCTTTAAAGGGCCATTATATCATTGGTATTATTGGTAAGATTAATTGTCAACATGGTCAAGACCAGTATGAAAAAACAAACCTGTGAAAATTCTGGCTCAATTGGTCATCAGAGCTGCAAGAAAATAATGAAACAAAATTTTGAGGTGAAAAATTACCTCTTTCTCTAAAACATCAACAGCTCTTCAGTGCTTCCCATCAGGTTAGTTTTTATGGTCCTTAATTTATGGAGTAATTACCAATTATGTAACCGCCCTTTAATCAATATTACATTAATAATCAATATGGCTGACAAACTCATTATTTATAACCATATTCATAACATATTTTCCCAGGTATTTCAACTGGAAAAATAAAATATGCTTGACAAAATTTTAAAATCATATCATGCATATTTACTAATTTGTACGTTACATACATAAACTTTGAAAAATGTTCCATTGAATGTATTTTTACAGATAAAGAAATTGAAGAAATTGTAGGAGGACATGAATATGATGAATATGATGAATATGATGAAGGACCCATGATAGATGATGATCCTCTTGACACATCTGCAGAGGCACCAGAGGTAGAGGAAGCCAGGGTTGATGATCATCCTCTTGACTCATCTGCAGAGGCACCAGAGGTAGAGGAAGCCAGGGTTGATGATCATCCTCTTGACTCATCTGCAGCGGCACCTGAGGTTGATGATCATGATGATCATGATGATCATGACATTGACATGCCTGACGAGGTGGAAATAATTGAAGGTAGTCTTCATAATTCATAAGGAATTTACTTCAGTGAAGTTTTCTAAAAAGTGTCATCTTCAAGCAAACTTAAATCCTCAATTCTGATACCAGTAAATATACGAATACTTGATTTAAATACAAAACCGTAAATGTCAATTTATGTTTGGCCATGAACTACAATTTCAACTAGTTAACACAATAATTCTTAACTGTCTCAGTAAATGTAATTCACTTATCTACATTTGCATATAATTTTGATTGCAGAACCCAGCGGCACCTGTGTCAGGAAAATGCGGTACATGGAGAACAAAAGACAGCGTCAGAAGTGCTTTTCGAGAAGGAAAAACACACTCATAAGACATGTATAAAGAAAGCTAACTTCACTTTGTTCAAATCTTAAAATACCTCATCCCAATTGACAGCTCATTTTATGTGAAATGATGTAGATGTTAAAACTGAAAGGGAATGTCTGCTATTCACTTTACAGTGATATGGGACTTCTTGATAGATTAGTCATATTCTGGTTTACTTTTTATGTGATTGACCCTTTTTCACTGATCTTCCTCGTCACTAACTTGAACCTCTTCATTTAACGAGTCCACCTCTTCAACTACTTCACAGTACAAATCAATGAGTTTTTTCTTTGGACCAGATTTAACAGCCTTATGGTAGGATTGTTGAAAATGAGAGGCAATTTTTTGTCAGCTTGGCCAGCTCTTTCATGATAAGACCCTGAATATCTTGAGCAGACATGTTTTCCACTCGACTGCTTTGTTCTACTTCAGCAGCCGTCACACATATTTTCTTAATTTGGGGAATTTGTCCATCTAATTTAGCTTTGACATATTCCTTTGACATCTCTCTCACCATAACTGTGAAGTTGACAAGCTCAGGATTTAGCTCAGTTGTCCCATCAATGTTCATGTGCTTCTTCATCTCTCTGGGTGTTAAGTAACCGCTTCGTCTCAAAGCAGCCCTGGCAAGCTCTATCTCTCTCGAATTTATCTCTCGGGTTGCCTTTGTAGCTGTGCTTGATGATGAAGTTGAAGCTTTGCAGTCAGTCATTGTAGCTTCTCGTATCTGTAATGTAATTTCAATTAAAAATGATAATGAGTACCATTGTTTCAATTTTTTGCAGGCCAAAGCCCTCAACTTGCTGACTGGTGCCAAGGTACGCCTAGAGACTGGAGATTCTGGAACCACAACAAAATATCTGTCTGATCCTATAAAACAAAGGTCAGTGAAATTGCAGATGGGTTCGCCCATGCAAAAGCCCAAAGCAACCCGAGCATCAGCTGGGAATTGCCACACCCCAACAAAAAAGAAGGTTACTCCAGCTCCACCAACTCGAGGATGCACTACAAGCCCAAATACAACAGTGGCCGGCCGGCCTGCCAGGTGCCAGACAAAGGCAGCAGATGACCGAACAAGCCCAAAAAAGTCCCCAGCAAAATAAGTGTAAAATTTGCCGGGTCATATATGGTAGTCGCAAGGATAAAGAGTTGGCTAAGACGCATGGTCGTCAAGCTACATGGCTTGGCTGTGAAAATGATTTGTGTAACTACTGGGCACATGCCATGTGCGCCAGTATCACAGTAAGACCCAGGCAAAAAGTTGAAAATATTCCTTTCTGCTGTTCTAAACATACACGTATTTAAATGTGTGTCATAATGATCTGATCAAAAAGCTTACCAAAGAAAGTGCTATAGATATGAGGGAAATTGTTCATCTTGCCTATTTCAACTCAGGTTTTTGATTTTAATGATTAGTGCTTCTAGCACTTCAACACTCGGGTGATTTCTTTACTATAAATAATAAGTCAGGTATCTTTGTGCTATTTAAATATTTGTCTTCGAAAATAAATTTTGGGGACCCTGGCCCGGACAAATTATTTCAATTGAGCACCAAAAAAAGTTACATACATACGTACAAATGTTCTTACAGTTACAGAATCATCTGCCATGAACAGATACGGTTTCAAAGTATGTGCATTAGTATTTGTTTCTTTATTTTGTTCACTGATCCACAGGTAAAGAGCCAGCAGCAACGTCACGCCAAAAAACCCAAGGTGAGTAATTGTTCAAACACATGAGTGCTTCAAAAATGTTAATTGTATCCAAAGAACATCAGGACTGAATACAAATATCTATATGTTTTTTAAATAAAAAGAACAGGTGAAAGATACAGGCTGGTCGTTTTGAAACAGTTAGCGGCATCGAGCATTCAAAACAGCTGGAGATGTTTTTTTTATAACTCCTAGCTTACAACTGTCACAATAAACAGGAAGTTGATCAATCTACAGCTGTGCGGCACACAGAAGTGAAACGAAGAGCCTGCAACTTTAAACATAACTTTGTAACTGTTTTTATGTTGTATGTGCTTGGAGAAATGGCTGAATGAATAATAATTATCTTATCTTGTGCAGTGCCCAAGAAGGTTACCAGTACTCAAGAAAAGACGAATGGAACAGGTGAGCTTATTAATAAGATAAATTTGCTGAGAACTTATTACTCTGATGCTGACATGTACGTGTGTTAGTTAATATGTAAGCATGGCATAATTTGCTACACTTTTCCTAATTTTTTTGGTGTTTTCCTTGGGGTGGAGGGCGATAAATATTCTCAATGGTTTCCATGTATTTAGCCAAACTTATTGCCGGTCTTGTATAATGCACATCACGATTTGACTGAATAAAAGCATACTTGAAGTCTTTTTTACTATAAATTATTTAAAGGCAATAATTAAGTGAATACTTAAAACCTAAAAGTGGCAGTGCGTTTCACACCAGTGAAAATGACTAACAAAATATTTGTTTCACAGCAGGACCTGAAAAAATATCACAATATCTTGCAAAGGAGCAGGCCCTCATTGATGAGCTCAGCCAGAATGAGGACAGAAATAGTGGTAATAATTGATTTCAGTGTATCATACTTTTCATTTTTCTTTTATTTGTAAACTCTTACCTTTAGTGGCTTTAGCCGAGTTGTTTGAGGTGAATTTGCATAGATAAGGAGAAAAACAAATCTCTGATGGTGCCCATGTTGCCTCGCACATTACATATTGGTTGCAGTAATATTGTTGGACCATTGAACATGTGAACTTCTGTGTCCCAATTTGGATTTTCATTATATCATGAAATTGCTGAGACCAATTACATGCTTGCATGACACTGCTTGTAACAAATAACAGTCTAGGAAATTTCAGGCTGAGAATATAGAAGGAAAACCTCTAAATCTAATTGTTTTTAATTTTGTTTAACAGATCATTCTGAAGAACCAGAAAAGAATGCCGAAGAGCATGTCAGCGATGAAGGTTAGTAAGAATTTCATTGAATTTCATTTATTTTAACAAATATCCCAAATTATTGACCATTCCAATAACAGGTACATCGGGAACAAGCAATAAAAAAAACACTTGTTCTCGTAAATACAATATACGGGCAAACTTATTAACTGTTCAATATCCCTGATGAAAGAAACACATATTGTTAATGTAATGTACTTAGAGTGGATGTTAACTTACCCACCTAGTGATACTGACACACTTTGAACAATTAATTCACTCAAATTTGTATTTGTTTACAGGTGAAGGGAGCCACCTTTCCCAATACCTCAGACAGGAAGAGTCCTACCTCACCGATCTTGCCAGTAAACGTTGCAAACTTACTCAGAATGATCGGCCTACTGTGGGTGGGAAATGCCCTCGCAATTTTAGGACAGTTAGTTCTGATGAAGAGGGTATGTATACAAAGATGCTCTGTATTAGTTTCCCTAACTATTAAGGAAACTTGTCACATCACGGGTGCAAAAAATACGTGGTGAAATTGGAAAGGTATGCCAGTATTTTAAATCATCATTGTCATCATCATTAATTGTGTTTTGTGAATTAGACAGTGACTCCCATGAAATCACAAAACTCAAAGGAGAAAATATGATGCTCACCAACCAAGTGATATGTCTAAAGGAGAAGATCCATACGCTTCAAGAGACATGCACCAGACTTGGTGACCAACTTGCCCATTATCAGAGTAAGTTGACAGGTATTACTTAATAGCATGATTGAACTTGCATGTGAATGGTAAATTGAGGCAAGGACACTGGAAATGTACTATTAACCAGTTCGCGTTGGAGGATGTGTATACACACAAAGATTTTCCGGAATTCAAAACGGATGACGGATAAATACGCCACGAGCAACTCGGAACTAGTCCGGAAATATCTATCAGCAACCGGCTCTCAGCAAGCAAGGCAGGGTGTGCTTACCCACAGATGCCAGCCTGAACAGCCTGGGATAATTTTCTTTTTTATGCTACATACATCTGTTTGATTACCTATTTGGGTGAGAAAATCAAATATGTAGCCGTCATAAGAATGTTTGATTGCTAGCATTAGCAAAACAAGTTTACGGAAATCACTGTTTTAGCTCTTAATTTAATATTCCTTTTTTTATTTATCATCCAGGTTGCTCATTGGATATCAACAGTCCATCTCGACCTGGGAAAGTCAACCCAGATACTACAGCAATGCACCAAGTAAGTGCACAAATTCACATTTATACATTTAAAGGGTTTTGAAGCTTTTTCAGTTGCTTCTCATGGTGTCCTCTATGATGACCAGTATAAATAAAATTTAATACAAGGCCAAATTTTTATTCAGCTCTAATAAGGGGCTGTTTAAAAATATGTTTAAGCAACTGTCCATAAATTGAAAACCAAGAGTTAAAAAAGCAAACGAAGTACTATTGAATGTGAAGGACACATATCCAATTGAATGAAAAAAACTAAGTTTTTGCTGCTTTATAATGCACATGGTTTTCTTTTGTTTTTCCTCAGATGACTGAACTAAGTCCAGGAACGCGCATTTATGTTTATTCGTTAAACATCACAGCAGCGATGAGACATTCAACAAAGTCGGCAACCAAGATGGCATGTTCTTTGATGAATGCATTTTTTACAAATGAAGAACTGTCCAAGATCGGCACCATGAAAGACATTCAAAAGGATATTCTGGATGCAATAATTGGTAAGTAGTGGTTTTAGGTATTCTCATATCCTCAGCAAAATTTTTTACTTTTCACTTCATAATGAAAGAAATTGGTCTTTCGTCCTTTTTATGTCTATAGATCTGTTAAAGGTTGTGGAAGATGAAAAACAATTTCTTGGGGCCGAGGCTTATTTGAAATGTTCTATAAAAATAATTAAGACTAGTATTTTTACAAATGTTTTCAACAGATTTCACCCTCAAGAATACTACAGATAACACGGCGACTGCAGTGAGTGTGAAGCAGGCACTTAGAACTAAGGTCAGTGGCCTGAAGTTCCGAGGAAAATAAAAAATAAATTCAATCTAAGGACATATCTGAGCTATTAAGATTTTTTTTTTTATTCTAACAGTAACAATAATCCAAATTACATTTGTTTGTTTTTCCCCCAAAGAAAAAACGCCAGTCCGATTGTTTAAAATAGGGAAAAGCAAGGTGCAATATGTTGCCGAACAGAGTAGGTTAAAGCTGAAAAATGAGGGGGTCTTCATGCAAGTCACTATAGAGTCAGTTGATATACATGTTCCTAAACCAACCAGCTTGCCAAAGTTTATTTTAGCTTATTTAAATTTTACTTGTGTGTATTTATTTTTAGTATATGAGATACTCAACAGTTTTTTAAAAATATATGGCATATTCCATTTATGTTGGGGCAATGGTAAAAATGCACATTCTTATACTTTAATGGGGAATTGTCATACGTTTGTTTAGTCCACATGTTAATTGTTGTTGTTACCACCATTAATTTGTACTACATAAAACCTACAAAATGTTGATCATGCGAATGCATTGTGAGGTGTCGTGGCCGAGCGGTCTAGCTTACCGGATTCAAGTTCTGGTGTTAGCAACAGAATGTGGGTTCGAATCACGGCCGTGACACTCGTGTCCTTGAGCAAGACACTTAATCATAATTGCTTCTCTCCACCCAGGGGTTAAATGGGTACCTGTGAAGGCAGAGTTGGTTTGCTCTATATGCGCTAGAAATGGCAGCAATTGAGCTGTATACTCCCCAGGGAGCTGAGATGGTTTCAGGAATGATTTATGAGCCTTATGAGCCTTATGAGCAGGGATAATAATATAATGCGCCTTGAGCACCACTTAGTTGGTGGATACCTGCGCTATATAAATCCACACATTATTATTATTATTATTAAAATTATCACTTTTTAGGCCAAACATTGTGACATTTAAACACGGCATCAAAAGTTAGATTTTCTTCCTTTTTTAGGGTTAGCTTAGTTAATTGTAAACTAAAATGATTGATAATACATAAATTTTGACAACTCACATTTCATAGACTGATATTTTCTTAATATCAGATGTTTGGCAAAAATGGGTTACACGTGAAACCTTGGCCTATGAGTGAGTATATCGTCTATATTAATTGCTGCATCTTTTCAATTTTGATGTTTAATTTCAGCCTGTAGGAGCACAGATAAATTTAAGCAAACAATATACATGTAAATCGGGTCATTCTAAATTTTGGCATACATGTACCACTTTGGTGTCCCCGCAAATGTTTACGTTGTGAAACTTTGCGGTCATTGAAAATATTTGCTGAGTTTAACATGTGGACATTCTAGCTAAAATTTATTTTTAATGGAGCTTTTTAACATGCAGAATATAAAATTTTGCCGACTATAATTGGTATAGAATTTGTACTATCAGGCAATACAACTTTGGTGTCCCCTTTAACATATTTACATGTGAAATTTTGTTTTTGCACCACAAAATAATATAAAACACTAATCAATTGAGTTTTTAGCTTAAAATTTACCAAGTTATCTAAAGTAGACACATAATGGTGTGAAACCCATATTTTTCGATGAATGAAGGAATTTTGAGGGTGTACATGATTCCTGCACCTCTGAAAGAACTTACATACCATGATTTTTTAAAATTTAGGGCCTAAAATGTGCATGTCATAAAATATGTTTCTATACATGAGCTTGTATTCTCAGGTAAGTGTTTTTAAAAAAATTGTGTGCTTTTAAACCGTCATAAATATTTGAAATATACATTTGTATGAAGGTTCCAATTTATGCCAAATATGCAATACAATTTTTTTTTAGAAAGGTTACATGATTTCATTTTTAATTTTAATTAGTCTTAATTTATGTGTTACCTTATGTCTTCTTTATTTTGTCATACATTGTAGTGTTATATTCATGAACATCACTAGCAGAGATGCAAAAAATTGGTGTACTGTTTTATGAACAAGTTTAAAGGTAAGGTTTGACATTGAAAAATGTATATTCTCGGGGAAGAAAGAAGACCAATTCATATTCAGCCATGGTCTTTTAGTAACTATGTTCAAATGTGACTTTTACTACTTTTTGCAAAACAAATGCTATATTCGGATGAGGACAAGATAACATTATGTTCTCCTCATCCGAGTATAGCATTGGTATTGCAAAAACTATTAAAAGTCACATTTGAACATAACTTGTTACTAATTAAAAGACCATGGCTAAATAGGTTCATTTAAAATGATTACAAAAATAGTTACAAATAGTATGATAAAGATAACAATAAATGTAACCATGCAGTTACTACTTTTGATAGAAAAAGCAATGCATACATGTACATTGTTTATTTGTTTGAACTGATGATTCTTCAATATTTTAAATTTTCTGGATTTTGTTTGTCTGGATCCACATTTTTTTCAAAACGGGTAAATTAAGCTGTCCTAATTAGAAGAGTTTACTGTTTTTGTAAAACAGGGTCTTAAACTGTTTTTAAAAAACTTTTACACATACTGTTTTTTTTAAACAGCTAGATCTTCAACTGTTTTCAAAAAACAGCACACTACTACATGTAAAAAAATACTGCATTTTTGAAAACAGAATCCTGTTTTTTGAAAACAGAATCCTGTTTTAAATCTGTTTTCTGGAAGACTGTGTTTATCCTAGTCCAAACCTGTTTTGTTCCTGTTTTAAGTCGTTTCAAATACAACCGAAAAAAACATGTTTTATTCCTGGTTTTTTTCGACGAGGGGATTGTGTCGGGATGAAGGGTGTAGATATGTCTAATGAAAGATATGAATGTCCAGTATGTAAAGGAGAAGTTGAAAATGTAGAGGATATTGTAAGAAAACAGGAATTAATTGTAAACCGGCATAAAGACATGGTGAAAGATCTAAAGAAAGAAGCAGATAATATGAAAACTGAATTAGATAAAGTATATGGGGAGGTATCAGCACAAATGGGTCTACATGAAAAGAAACTGGGTGACATTTTAGAAAATAAGTTAGGGGTAAAGAAACAAGCGTATCATTCGCAGTGCTTTGTAGGAAACCACTGCAAAACTATACTTGAACAATCTGATAAGCTGATCAATGTACTAGAAGGGTTTGAAGAGCAGGCAGCCTACAGAGAGCTTTTTTCTAGATTAAGGGATATATTTCGTTATACAGGGAAGGGGGTTTTGTCTTTCACAGAGGTTGAAGAACTGTGTGTGAAGTGCTGGGAGTTGGGTTGGTGGTTTCCACAGACTTTTCCGAAGGAGCGGAGTCCACCTAAGTTGCATTTTCTTCTGTGCCATGTTCCTGAGTGTGCCAAGTTATGGAACACTGTGGGTCTGCTCAGTGAACAGGGCATAGAGAGTCTGCAGGGCATAGAGAGTCTGCAGGGCATAGAGAGTCTGCACGCCCCTTCGCCTCTGTGAGAGATGAAACAACAATGGGAGATATAAGGTAATCAAGGGGGTTAGAAAATGTCAAAAATGTCTAAAGGATGATAATTAAGCTTATATATATATATATATATATATATATATAACAATATGTATTAATATACCATTGTCATAACATTTTTTTTTGTGATGCTTTCCTGCTTTCATTAAAAACTGGACAAATTCCCAATTTGTTTGCCATTCTTTGTATTTGTTTGCTCAAACCGTGAGATTTCCTGATCTCGGGGAAGTGCGGTTCCGAATAATATCTGTGCGACTCGATCCGATCCATGACAGTCCAGTGCCTCGTTCGTTGAACCATGGAGCTATAAAAAAGGAGATCGAACGGCCAGTAGATCAGAGGTACTAACTCCCACGCCGCGCTCGTAAAACACAGGGTGGTAGCTGATAAGAAAAACCGCAGACACCCCTGGAGGGAATAAGTAAATTGGCTCCCGCAAAGCACTGTGGGTATTTACATGACCAATGCGCGTGCGTAGTAGATGTAAACACGCAACAAAATGGCGGCTTACGGAAAGGACGAATTTTACACCGAGTCCGACTTCAGTGATTTATCGGAGGATGATGTGGGCCTTGTAGATGATTTCGGTGTTGGGAGTGACGACGATGAATCCAATAACATACTGTAGTTGTCAACGGCAAGGTACAATGGAAATGATTGCCTGCGACAATGATCAGTGCGATGTGGGGTTGACGCCGGAAACAATCCCACAAGATTTCTGGATTTGTGATCGTTGTCGCCCTGATAATGAATTCCGTAAGTACCGTACCACTTTTCAATGTTCTGTAATTATAAATATGGTGAATTCTGCTCTTGAACTTTTGAAGAAAATGCAGAGCATCGCTGTAAATGTAGGCCTATAAATGAGAAAACTTACGACATAAGTTTTTCAACATGCTCTCCTCCAAAGTCCAAATCACCATGATCACTTCATTTTACTTTTAGAATGAGAATTTGGAATCACCATTATTATAAATATAATTATTGGATTTATACAGCTCAATGAACCCACTGACGATTTGTTTCCACTTTTATTAAATTTTCGTAGGCTAGTTATTCCATATTCATCTAAATTCAATTTTCCCCTCATTCGTCAGTGTTCATTTTGCATGTTTTGTAAAACTCAATTTTACTTCATGTTTCAAATCAATGTGCCATTTTATAATTATATTTAGAACCAGAGGAACTTCCTGACCTAAGCAAGATCAATGAGGCGACAGTCCAACCTACATGTGACCCCAACAGCCATGACAGCACCCCGGCTAGAACTCCAAAAAGAGCCAGTAAAAGACAGGCAAAGCCAAAGGAGAAAGGCAACGATGTAGCACAAAAGGAACCCAAGAAGTCAAAGAATGGTGATTTAAATTATGATTGAAAATGTCAATAATGTACTTTGCAAATGTAAACTACTCATACTTTTGGGGGGGGGGGGGGGGGTGGGATGGTTCTTTCAAATTGTCTCTTGAAATTCTTGCCCAAAACTATTGTGGTGTGGGAGAAGAGGCAACTTACATTAGTTTTAGAGGTTGATGGGATTTTTAAAAATATTATTGATCGCTTATAACGTGGGGATGTATTATAAAGGTGACAAACTGGATTTTTCTTTCCCCTTTTATTTATTTCTTGAAATAGTGGACATACCTTCTTCAAGCTTCAATGAAAAGGATGCCAGGATCAAAGCCCCATCTTACTTCCAGGAGGCACTGAACCGTATCAGAACACATCCGGTTTATTCAGCCAGTTACCCGATCGCTCTGTGCATCATTGCAATAGTTAACAACGTGCTGGCACATGTTGACAAATTGCAATTCAATGTCTTTGCTGTTTTCCTTACAAGTAGCATTTGGTCGATTGCTACAGCCGGTATTAAAGAGAAGCTTGCACCAGATGCCTCAGAAATTATGTGGCGTGCATTTAATGATTTCAGGTGCAATGATGATCATATAGATAGGTGGCATGGATTTCTTCACTCAGTAAACATACAAGATAATGGTAAACCTTCTCGCATTCTGTTTAATCAAATATTGCATTTCATACTCGATTCTATTGTAAAAGACATACAATCAGGTTCAATAGACAAGCCTTCTGAAGCAAATGAACATCAGCAGATTTCTTGTGAGGAGGAGCAAGTTCTACGGTATGTTGCTGGATATATCCCCTTTGCTTTGCACAAAAAATTCAAGACACAAAAATAAAGTTGCTGAAGTGTATTGCAAACTTATCCTCGTGGAAGGTTTCTAGCTATAATAATGTCAAAACCTTCTTAGATTATACAAATGAGTGGATAAGATTGCAGAATAGAGGTGGTTTGTATAGAGTAAGTGATGATTTAAACGCAAAAAACACCGTTCAATTCAGAAGTTTCCAGAAAAATCGGCTATAAAGAGGGCGCAGTGCAGACGCGGCCTAAAAACTACTGCGCATGTGTAGTTGCTTTGTTTGTGCGATCTTCACTTTGCTTTACAGGAATTGCCGAGATTTCATTCCTCCAGTAAGGCGATGCGCGGCGTGGGAGTCTGTGCACAAAGACGCTTATCAGTGCTTATCGCGATCGTAAATCTGTTCGCACAGCGGGTGTCCTCCACCGGGTTTGTGCAGAGCCAGACTTCTTAGTAATTGGCTGATAATGTGTTGAGGGGATTTGGCGGTTCGTTCGAACTCCTTTTTTATAGCTCCATGGTTGAACCAATGGTGCAGTGCGTTGATTGACCATTGGTTCGCCTAGCTAGTGCGGTCTGATACACACTCTGGCCCCGTCCAGACACCCCGTGTAGTCAAGCCCTGGTGGTCCCCGTCGTCGAGACTGACCAGCCGTCTGTCTCTTGGTGTAGCAGTGCCCGTACCATATACCGAGTGACAAGCCGCATGAACGAATGATGGTCCTACTGGCTATATCCGATCCCTTTATAGTTGCTACTCGTACACACCATTCGAAACTCATATGTAAAGTATAAGACAAGTATTAAGTCTAACTATTGACATGTCTGAATTACTCAGTACCTCAAGGATCTATCCTCGGCCCTCAGTGGTTTCCAATTTATACTTTCCAATTTATCACGTCTACGCAGATGACACTCAGATTTATCTAGCTTTCAAACCATCACAACAGAGTGCCTCTATAATTAACCGCCTTGAAAACTGTATTCATGATATTCACATTTGGATGAAGGAAAATTTCTTAAAACTCGATGATGAAAAAACTGAATTTGTGCTATTTGGTTCTCGTCAACAACTATCTAAGATTTCTATTCCAAACATTGTTATTAGTGACTCATGTGCAATCTTCTTCTCAAGCAAGGAACCTTGGAGTTATTTTTGATATAAACATGACACTTAAACCTCATATTTCAAATGTTACTCGCACCACAGCATTTCACCTTAGGAACAATGGAAAGTTACGCAAATATGTTAATTATGATCCAACAGAACAAATTGTTCATTCCTTCATAACATCTCGTCTTGATATGGCAAATTCACTGCTTTATGGACTTCCTCAGGATCAACGACGACGACTTCAAAAGATTCAAAACACTACTGCACGTATTGTGACTGTGTGATTATTTAAATTGGTAGTTGGTGTAGCTACAGTGAGATCAAGTGAATGAAAATTGGATTTGCTGTGAGGAGATCCACGCATTAATTGTGATTGCTGTACTTCAGAAGTATTCTAGCCAAGCGTGATACAAAAACTAGAGATTAGAGAATCGACGACTTGTCCATAGTCAATAGAACAGTCTTACAGTACCCAAAGTTCGGATGACACAGTTAGCAGTGATCGGCGTGACAGTTGAACGAGAACAGATCGAGAAAGGGGAGAGCTGATCAACATTAGATTAGGAAAGCTGAGTCACAGAGACTGTACTAGTAGGGACCGAAACGGACGACTGCGCACCCACTTTGCGCATGTCGCAACACTGTGCACAAAATTTGGTTTACCGCGTTTCGTTTGAGCCAATACGAAAAAAACCTGCATCGCAAAGGATTGTGGGTAAAAGTGCATCCCCACGCTATCAACACTGAAGCAGAAAACAAAGCAAGCCATCGCTAAAAAGTCCGATCGAAATCGACCAAATTTCTGAGATTTCACACAGTCTACAAGTCGGTGAGTACATATTTCTTAAAATTTATATATTTATACATTACCTAACTGAAAATAAGCTTTGAAATAGATGATTTAAAGGTTCAAACTGTCTAGGAAACTTAACGATTTCAACCTACATGCGATCGCAAGCAGTCTGAACTTAGCGGAGCGATCCGTGTAACCCCGTGCCGTCGTGTGTGACTAATCCTCGGCGGGCCCTCCGCTCACACACGCTGCGGGGGCATCTTTTTGGCGGACATTGTCGGCAGTCCCAAAAACATTTCAGAATCAAAGTGAATGATAACTTCACACTTCTTTGTTATTAATAATACATGTATGAGGTAATAATCCTCTGTATGAATTTTATTTATAAGTATTACAACTGATTTAGATCAATTTTTTTTAATTTTTATTTTATTTATTTTTTTTTTTTTACGCGATGGAGTTTCAAAATGTTGAGCATGGAATACCACATCAGGTAGTTGCCCACACCAATTTTACTTGTTTAAAGGATTTAAATAGCTTTTTTGGTTGACATTTTATTTTTTATTTTTTGTTTAACGTTAGGGGAAAAAGCATTAGACATCCAGACAATGTGCCTCCATGGTTTCATCGTACTGGTTTCCTTCTGTTTGCCCTATTAAATAAAATTGTTGAATTGTTTATTTATGTTTCTTTATTTTTTAAAATTCAAAATAAGTTAACCTAAGGTTAAAGTCGTCGCATTACAATCCCCCTTTTTTGTTTGTAGTGTTTGATTGAACCCTGCTAATTTTTTTTTTTTGTTTCTTATATTTTTCTCTTTCTAGAATGCCTGTTTCTGTTGATGTATGGCGCATGAGAATAGGTCGATTCAAAATGCCTCCATCCAAGTCATCAAGGAAAGCTGGCCAGGTACATGAGTGGCAAAGTGATGGTTCAGCACCATCAGCAGGTGTTGTGATTTACGTCCTAATCACAATGATAATGGGAGTTCATCTAGTGCATCATCCATGTACACCAGACATGATACATTCAAATCATGGGCTTGAACAGAATGATGCTCATTCATTCGTCCCTTATTTGCGACTTGATCTTCTCCTGGCTGGTGAAGTGGAGAAAAATCCAGGGCCTGCACCTCTTCTTAGTGAAGCTGACCTCAGTGATCTCGAGGCGGGGAAGGAGCTGAATGAGAAGCCACCGATTCTACTAAACAAGCACATCATTCAATTGTATCAACTGAGGAAACAGAACAAATCCATCACATGGGAAGATGTTATCCTCTGGTTGGCACAATTGATGGACAAGACCGTGACTGAACTTCCCACTGAATCAGCCATCCAAAATCAGTGGAATCGACTAAGGTCAGACCGACAAAGCTTGGCAAAGAGCACGCGAAGAAATCCTGAAAGGCTACAGATATGGGAAGACGAACCGTATACATTGCCTATCATAAAAGGGCCTCTTGGTCCAAGGCCAAGTGTTTCTTCACCAAGCACTTCTGATTTTGAAGCATTGAAAGGCGCCTCTGAAACCTTAGCAAAAGAGGTACATCAACTGACTGTGGACAATGAATTACTACTACAGCAAAGACCATCGCCGCATAAACTCAAAGTTATGACCCGCAAAGAAAAGCGACATCAAACCCTTATAAAGGAGCAGCGGGACAGTGTTTCAAGTATATCTGGCAAACTTGAAACAACAGAAAAAAAGGTATCATCTTTGAAGAAGGCAAAGCGTTCCTTGGTCCAAGAAAAAGAGCGTCTCCAAAGAAAGATCCAGAAGTTGGACGAGTCAATGGATCCCGATGAATCTATTTTGCAGGTGGAGGAATAACTGAGAGTCGCCAAAAATGACATTCTTCAGCTGCAAGAACAAAATGCAGAACTTCAGCATCAGCTGAATCAAAAGACATCAAACACTGTCAACTTAATGAAAGCCAACAAGAAAGGCCGTATGTGCTACAGCCCAGAAGCGCGTATCTGTGTTTATAAACTGCTGTCTTTACATGTACAGTAGGGTTCGATAATGTAGGCAAAGCAATTGATGCTGTGCTGGGACTGGTTGGCAAAACTGCTGATCAGTTACCATCAGGCCGCACCATCTCACACACGAACGATGAAAGACTTTTAATCTCTCAACGACAAATGGAAGAACTTGCCACAAAGACCAATCTCACTCTTGGCACCGATGAAACACCAAAAGAGGGTGACATTTATATGACTTACACCATTTCTGACGAGGAAAACTCTTTCGTTTTAGGACTCAGGGAAATTGTGTCAAAGAGTGCAGAAGACACTCTAAGCACGTTAAAGGTTATATTAGATGACATAAAAGATATTTGTGATGAGGTGACACCAGACAATGAAAGGTATTGTAAAGGCTGTTTGTATTGTCTGATATTAATAATGTTCTTTTTTAAAGAAAGTGGAAATAAATGTATACATGTTACTTGTAAATATTCAGGGTTTTTTTTAATGTTAAATTATTGTCCTTTTTCAGGAGGAGAACATTCACAAAATAACAACCACGATCACTGATGAAACCTCTCGTCTCTGTCCAGCCAAATTGAATGAGGCAAAAAGCATTGCAGACAAGTTTTCATCGCTCTTCCAGCTTTTTTCTCAATGCCACAATGTCTACAATGCAAGCAGATACCTCAGTGATACAGAAATCACAAAGCTTGGTAAGTTATGTGAATGAACATATGGCTTTGCGATTGAAATTCCCTCCCAATTTTTTCAAAACATTTTTTGCTAACACTAGATTCACATTGTAGCTTGTTGTGTTTTTAAGGCTGGGGTTGCTGCTTCATATTAAACATGTCTTTATTAATGTTCTTTATATTTATTTCCAGATGATGACATCCATAGTTTTCTTCATTTCTTTCGATGCAACTTTCCTTCAAAAACAATACCCCCCAAAATGCACATGATGGAAGACCATGTCGTGGCCGAGCGGTCTAGCGCACCGAACTCAAGTTCTGGTGTTGCCAGCAGCAGGGTGTGGGTTCGAGCCCCGGTCGTGACACTTGTATCCTTGAGCAAGGTACTTAACCATAATTGCTTCGCCCGGATGGGACGTAAAGCCGTGAGGTCCCGTGTGTTGTATAATGCACGTAAAGTGGATTGTCGTGGCCGAGCGGTCTAGCGCACTGAACTCAAGTTCTGGTGTTGCCAGCAGCAGAGTGTGGGTTCGAGCCCCAGCCGTGACACCTGTGTCCTTGAGCAAGACACTTAACCATAATTGCTTCTCCACCCAGGGGTTAAATGGGTACCTGTGAAGGCAGAGATGGTTTGCTCTCTATGCGCTAGAAATGGCAGCAATTGAGCTGTATACTCCCCAGGGAGCTGAGATGGTTTCAGGAATGATTTATGAGCCTTATGAGCCTTATGAGCAGGGATAATAATATAATGCGCCTTGAGCGCCACTTAGTTGGTGGATACGTGCGCTATATAAATCTATACATTATTATTATTATTATTATGTCATACCCTTTATACGACGCACCCAGCATGGCATGGGTCTGCTCGGTGAACAGGGAGGGGAGTCCATGCACGCCGTGTTTAACATTCTGGAGAGGCGATTTGGTGCAACTCGAAACACCAAAAAGAAGGACCCAGATCTTCACAAGCTGGAGTGCCTGATGTGAGAACACCTCATCAATGTGAACCCCTCAGTAGTAGATCTGTGTCCGAAGAGAAAGCCACGGAAGGAATCGTCTTCTAGGAAAAATTAACTGCAAAATAGAAAATGTTTCTATCAACAAGACTTCAAATCCTTGCCATCCACATCCAGAGTTATTTTATTTATATTGACAAATGGATCATCTGCCGGAGTCTGGCGAGTGGAATTAAAATTGTTTACTTTTATAGTTTTAGTTTTACCTTAGCTTTTTTATTAGTTTTCTTTCTTATTTTTTCTCTCTCAAATATGTTTTCCTTTTTCTATAAAACTGATGTTTTTCCCCCAACTTTATATAAGACCATGGCAGACTGACAGAAAGTAAAAATACATTGCATTGTAATTACTAATTGTCCTGTTGATTGAGATTCGACATGCGCTACACACGATGTACCATTGCCAGCCATGCTTCAGAAAAACGCACATGATCGCTGTGACGTGTTAAAAAAATAAACAGGAAAGTTTATTCAAATGGTTTGCTGTCTTAATTTTGTTTTGAATACATCATTTATAACACAATACTTACATGTGAAGTCCATTTTTCATCAGCAAAATACTCATTACGTAGATTTTGACGGCTCAAATTGCCTCAAAATACCTCCGATCACAACTCGAGCTGTACCAAAACAACGGTCACGGACGTCCATTTTGTAGTGTAATTACTCCTTCGTGTGTATCGTAAAACACATTGCAACCTAGTTAGGTCAATCTTGTGACCTCAAAGAACTGACTGGTCATAAATATTCATGTCAAAACAATTTTGGTTGGCTTTAATTGGTCGAGGAACGATGGGTACCCCCGAATCTTTTTGACGGTTGAAGGCTTTGTTTTGTTTATGATTTTACCACGAGAGGGCGCCCTTCAACTAGCCGAACTCCGCGCGTGCGCATAACAATTTGGCAGCGAGGATTCAGCGGTGGCCCAAGGTGAAGGTACATGAACTTACAGCAGCCGACATCAAAGAAAGAAATAAAGATCTCAATCTAGATGCAACCTTTGAAACAGCTGAACAAATCAAAGACATTGCAAAGAAGCATTTCATGCAGGTTGAAGATGGCAAAGTTATAGCCTCCCTCATAACTGCTGATGGATATGTGCACACACAAGAGGCAGAGCACACAGGCAGTAATGAAAAAGCAAATGAGCAGGATGTGGACAATACTGCTGATGAACATGTAGGCCTAAACATTGGTCAGTGGTGTGTCGTGAAATATGATGGTGAAGTTTATCCAGGCGAAGTCAAGGAGATGGGTGATCAAGGAGATTTCTGTGTGTCTGTCATGCATCGAGCTGGTCAAAACTGGAAATGGCCAAATCCAAAGGATGATAGCACTTTTTACTTGAAGCAGCAAATAGTTTGCAGCATTGAAGAACCTATGATCGCCAACAACCGTGGTCACTTCAAATTCACACACCACTTTTAAACTCATTCCCAATAACTTGGAATTTCAGGGTTATATTTAAAACCTGTTCAAATTTTGAAAACCTGTTTTAAGTCAGTCTGTATTAATCAGCAATTTATTCAGAATTTCATGTTCGAGTTATATACTAAAATGTGATGCCCCTCAGATATCAAATTACAACCATATATCTGGAAACTTAAGTTGGAAAAACTGTTCTGAAAGCTATGTGTAAAATACTAATTTTGGCCTTGTCAATAGGATTTTTGAAAGATAACCTGTGATTAAGTCAGTCTAAATATTAATTTCTCAACTCTGTGCATTTGTTTAAGATGTTTACAAAAAATAATTCCATTTTCGTCAAACAAGAACACACATGTGGCTTCATTTAGGCATGGCTTAATTGACGGACAAACTGTAATGCGACTGACCAGGCTTTTTCTATACACAAATGATACTTTAAGTTGCTTACCAAATGTAAATACCCTATTTCAAACTTCTGTGTGGGAGTTATGTGTTGCATGTAATAAAACTGTTAAAAGTGTTTTGGTTTGAGGAAACTTTTGAATTGTGATAAGTGGATTTTTTGCCATGTCCTTTTTGCGTAATGCGACTGACCGATCTTTACAATGTCACAGTGTTCACAGTACAAAGCCTACAACATTTCCAATAACATTACTTCATAGCCTTGGGTGTCAAGTTTAAATCAGTGTATAAACTTAACAGAAAGACTGATCCATATAAAACTAATACCATCAAGTTAAAGAAATGACACATAAAAGTGTAATGCGACTGACCGTGGAATCGCCCATATCAAGAACTGTATCAGTGATGTTGTTCAGACCTATGCTCTGTTTAATGGTGAGGATGAGCTTGTCACTAAAGGAAAGGTGATAAGTCATCTTAAAAACACTTTGACTGATAGAGTTGCAGTGAACCTTTGTGTTGTACAGAAAATACAGGATGACTTCAACATCGAATTGATGGAACTGAAATGCAACGTTCATCCTCTTGATGGCATTGCACACAAGTGTAGGAGCAATCTCAAGAAATATGATACAGAACATAACATTAAAGGCGATACATTTGGAAGTGACAGTTGTGCTGCCAATCTAATTTATGGCATTTCAAAGATGAGGTACAAGCAGGGAAGGGGAGATCCAGTTGGTTTCAAGCAATTCTTGAGGCAGGAGAACATAAAGCCTGGCACGATTGTGCACTATGTAGGTAACAGACTTCATGTTTTGTTTTACCTTGCTGGTGTATTTTTTTTCTTTGAGGAACGGTCTCCAACAGTATATCAACAACATCTGCCACAACAAGTCTTCCTTCCGGACGGCCCTAAAGAAAGATCTTGAGAACGATACCATTTGTCTTCAGTTACGAGTGGTTGGCCTAATTGGAAAGTTGGTAACAGGTCCATGGATGAAAAAATTCTATGCAAACACTTCCAACTTGTCAAACCTAGAGCTGTCTCCGTCAATGAAGAAGTGCATAGAAAATCTGAAGTATCTTGAACACAATCCACTCGAGTCTCTCCATCAGAAGACCGATGTGTTTGGTGATCTCCTGATGATAGATGATGCTGTGTTGGAAAGTCTTCAAGCTCCAATTAATTCCAAATCCGAGGAAGACAGCTTCATCATGATATTTTCACTGCTAGCTACAGTGTAGATCCTGTATCGAAGTTCTTGAGAGACAGCTGCAGCCATACTTAACTGGTCACCTCTCCAACCCAACACCGGAACAATATCAACAATCAAAATCAGCGCCAACACACAACATACATGTATATGCAGAACAAACACTTGGACTAACTGACCATCATTTCAGAAGAGCCCCAAATGCTACAGCTGGCTTCATTGACGGAAAGGTCAAGTGTAAGAAAAATAAAACCATCATGTGGTTAAATGAAAAGTCTGCAGCAAAACAACAGATTATCACATTTGCAATCAAGAGAGCAAGAGAAATAAGAACAATCAGAAATCAGCGAGAAGCAAACATAATCAAAATACAAGACCAGAGACTGAGACAAAAACAACAGAAGACGGACCAATCAACACGCAAGAAGGTGGAAAAGAAAGTCAAGTCAGTACTAAATGGTTCATCTGTAATGTCCGAGTTCCCTGATATAGAGCAGGACAAGCAGGATTTGGTGGAACTCATAATTAAGGACATTGCCTGTCTCAAGAACAGATACCTTCATCATATCTGGTTCGAAGAAGGTATAAATACAACATATAGTGGGAAAATAATTGAAGTAAAATCCAGGACAAAAATTCCCACCCTAATGGTTGCATACTGGTCAGAGAAGGAGACGGAAGATGACGCGGTAGACTACAAGCTGTCAGTGCCCCAGATCTTGGCAGACATCATTATCGGGGACATTGTTTTCTGTTAAATAGTATCCAGCCAAACAAAGGTAGGTGACTTAAATTAAATTTATGTACAAATCATTTACAGTCCAACTGTTTGCCATTCTTGAATGTCGGAAACTTGGCCCTGAAAACAAAACAATAATAATAACAATTAGCAATTGATGATCATCTAAACCACTTTTATAAACAAGTAAATATAGATACATACCCATCATAAAAGCCATTTCAGAACTTAGAATTATTCTGATAAATTATTTACTTTTCCGTTTTGTATTCTAACAAAAAAATAGACATTTTGTTGGCGCATCTTGATTCTCGCAGCTCACTCTAACGTTAGAGTCATGGTTGATTTAATCATGGAAAAATAATTGGAAAATAAGCAAGACAGACTAAAGTGTGCAAAAAGTGTTTTTCAACAATCTGCTATAAAGGACACATGTTTGTGGAAAATTTGGTTGATTTATCTTTAAAAATAGCAAAGTTTTATCACAATTTTTTTCGCAACTGCCTATCCATTAACAATAGTGAAATCGTCCAAATTTTGCGACAGTAAAATTTAAATATCTTGAGTTCTGGTTGAGCTACAGTGACATAAGACCCACCATTTCAAACTTGAAAAAAAATGGTAAGTGCCTAACTGTACAGACTAGAGACTATGAACGTGTAGCTAATGAACGTGATGAACAAAATCTTACCAAAGACAATTGGTTATTATATCATTATTGCTATTGCTGAGAGTAGTACGGTAACGCATGAAGACCATTTGTGTAAACAGCAAAAGGGACCAAGGTTTAAAGAAGTATCCCTACCCGGTACATATTAAATATAAAACACAAAAATCTGTCAGCTCTACATTATAGATGAACGATCAATTTATGCTTATTGTGTGTTTTGACATGCAATCTCTGACAAGTTCTCATTGTTTTTGTAGTCACCCAGGTATTATTATTTGTTATAGAAGTAGAACTATATGTAGATATAGTTCCTTTTTTGCCAAAGTAATTGTTCGTAAGTTGTTATAATGGCAAGTGAGGAAGTGTACCCAGGCCTGGAATTACACGGCGGCCACGGCCATCGATGCCCTTGTAACTGGCCGTGGTGCCCCTCAAGAAAATACCATCTTCACGGCCATAATTGCCGTGCCCTTTTCCCCCCTTGGCCGTGGTGCCCTTTTAATATAATTTCAATTTTTACATACATTTCTATTTTCGGGCGATGATGTATCTTATAATATCCAGCGCAATCCATTCACGAGTCAGAGTCTCGCAACACACGCTGTTCTTCTATCGTGATTTCCCTTCCGCAAACACTGCACACACGAACAGAGGGCGCTGTTAACTGTACAAGCGCCCTCTATCGGTGGAGTTTTCACGCCGTGTATAAATCACGTGGTATACGACGTGTGCAGCTGGTTTGTGAATGGAAAACTTTTAACGTATGAAAAAGCTATCGTTGCTCGAAAAACTTTGAGAAAATTAATAAGGCCTAAACAAACAATGCCGCGAAAAGATATGCAGTCAGGGCTCAGAGCCTGAGGTTTTCAACCCAACACCAGCAGTAGCAAGATGGTGGTCAAGTGGCTTCAAGCGACCTCAAACCAAGCCATATGGCCCCAGGTCTACAAAGGAAGTTGCTCCAAGCACTGATGATCCATATTCATCAGATTCCCAGAGTGAGACTGATGATGCTAGCATCTACACCTCAGCATCGCCATCCGAGTCAGAAGAGGATTCACCCCCTTAATCATTCCTGCATGTTGTATAGGCTAAGCCGCTCATTGTAATGCTTTATTCACAGGTTACATTTTCCCTCATTTATATTTCATTGACAGTGATATTCTTTTGTTAGGATTTCTCAAAGGTATTTAAAACAAGGAACAGATTTAGATTATCATCTTGGACAGTACACATATTCAATAAAGAGGGCTTTAAAAAATAAATTAAAAACCAACAGAAAACCAAACAACTTCGTGCATATCGTTAGTTGTAATTTGTTTTACAACTCTCGTATTAAACTAATAACTTAATGGCCTTCGTGCCTTTTCTATTTTTCATAATTTGGCCTTGGTGCCCTATCAACTGGCCTTGGTGCCCTCCAAAATTTGGCTTGCTCCAAGGCCAAAGTGGCCTTGCCCTAAAAAAATTGTAATTCCAGGCCTGTGTACCAGCAGGTAATTAAGTTGGAAGAAGAGATAGAAGAGTGCACTAACCACTTTAGAGTCTGTGGATGATCCTGCTGAAAGAGAGGATTCTTGAAAACAAAGGTGAAGCAGGAAAAAATCTTGGAACTTAGCAAGTTACGTTCCAGTGCAAAATTTCTGCTGGCTGAACAAAAGTCTAAACATTCTTGGGGTGACAGATCTTTTGAAGTTGTGGCTCCACGCCTTTGGAATGATTTGCCTCTGTACATTCATGAATCTCAAACTGTTTACTCCTTAAAGAAAAACTTAAAAACTCATCTTATGTGTATTGCCTATCAGGACTACTAACATTCATTTATGCATTTTTTTAAATCTTTTGTTTAGTATTATATTGCATTTGCTATTGTTATGCTATTGTATGATTTCTTGTTTACTGTAAAGCACCTTGAGCACGTCTTGGTGGATATGTGTGCATTATATTGTATATTATTATTATTATTATGTACCTGAACGACGCTACCACTACATTTGTATTTCCATACATGTTATTAGTGCCTTCTATTGTTGCCAAATACAGAAAATTTAATAAACCAACCCCGTTTCATATTGTAACAACAAAGTTTGTGTTCGTCCTTATTATTTTGTTGACCCACAATAGTGTGAATGCAACAACAAGAAAAGGAGATTTCAAATGTCACCTTTCAATAAATTACAATATTTGCAAAATTGTTATAAGAGTGTATTGGTAAGTTCTGAAATTCATTCCACTAGTGTGTTTGGACAAATTTATATATTTTTTAAATATTTTTTTCCGTTTCTTCATGTAGCTTCAACACGGGCAACCAACACTGTTGCTAAGCAGTTATTTGAGCCTCTCAGAGCAACAACATCCAAGCCAACAGCAGGTCTCCTTGATGCACTTTACCCAACCTCTAAAGAGTCATCAGTTTTTAGGTACCTCAAGACCAGACAAGGACATCAATATTCACCCGCCAAAGACTTCAATACTGGCTTGGAGTAGACTGTGGATACAACTGTCAAAACTCCTCTAAGTCTTCTAGAACTGCCCAAAACATGCGAAACCATTAAAGATTTTCAAAACAAACTTCAACCATACACGTCACAGGAAGTAAAGCAAATCGAGAACACCACACAAAGGACAAAGTGATTGTAAAGAATGGATGATGCTGCGAGCTGGTCGGATCACTGCATCAAATGTCAGGTCAGTTGTAACTCGAAACAAAACTCGTAAAACACCGAGCAGTGCCCTAAGCCAGGACCCAAACCCTCTCATCAAACGATTGATGGGATATGAATCGCCTAGTCCACATCTACCCAATTTGAAGTATGGACGCTTGCTTGAACCCCAAGCGAGGCAATTTTATGCAGCTTTACTCCATGAAAGATGCCACCAAAACGTGCTTATAACAGAATGTGGGTTTTTCATACACCCTGATAAGTTATTCATTGGAGCTTCACCAGATGCAATTGTGGAGTGCTGTGGGAAGGGGACTTCTAGAAATAAAGTGTCCACAAAGTATTGCGAGTGAGATACCCTCATATGAGAACTGTCCGTTTTTGACTTGCTCAAACGGCATTACAACTCTGAAGACGAATCATGCGTACTTTACATTAGATACAGACTCAATTTGTTTGCACAGGCAGAGATGGGTGCGATTTTTATACTTCTGAAGGATTCCATTTAGAAAGACTGTCCTTCCAGTCTGATGAGTGAATAGTTGTTCAACATGAAGTGGAGGAATTTTTCATTAAATTTCTTGTTCCTGAACTGTTCCACAAAATCTTGGAAACAATGAATGAGTCTGCAACAAGCACAATACCTCAAGATACAGCAGGCCCATCAACATCAGCAAAAACGTGTGCAGTACAAAAAAAAATCATCGCGATAATATTGTGTATCGCGATATATTTTTGACGATATTGCCCAAGCTTAAATGTCCATTAAGAAAGCCCTCTAAAGAGTCAGCGGATGGAAAGCCAACTTACAGCCAGGTATCCAGACAAAGTGACCTTCTGAAACCACCTCCTGTTAGTGTGTCATCACACTTAAATGTCAAGGTCGTTTGTTTGTTTTACCATTATGCACTATTTCATTACAAGTTTAGTATCTAGCTGTATTTAATTTGTGTTAAAGGCATACCATTAAAAGCTGTGGCATTATTTTTCTTTACCTATTGTTTAATGAATACAGTGTTTCTGAATTAAATTTGATCGAATTGAATGGGATTTCAACATGCTGTATACCATAGATTTACCATGGTTACCATGGTAAAACCATGGTACTTTTTTAAATTTTTTATAAGGGATATGCCGCTCCTCCATTGCTGGTATTCTTCCAAGTGGATCGGGAGCAGGAAAAGAGTGGCATCTACAGAAAAAAATAAATAACTCACCAAAATACTTGTGTATTGTTTTTTTCTGTATCATACAGAATGCTCCAAAAAGTGAACCAGGTATATACAGAAAACCAAACGACCTTGCAAATATTGTGACCAAATGCAAAGTCAACTCAAGAGACACCTTAAGTGCAAACATGCAAAGGAGAAAGAAGTCGAAGCAGCCCTGTCACTTCCAAAAGAGGACATGTACATTGCAGTGGCACAGATAAGGAAAGACGGAATATATAAAAAAAATATAAAATAAAAAAATGGAATGCATCACTGCAGGGAAAGATGATTTGCTGCTTAGAGAAAGAAATCAAGGTGACACTGTGACTGTCATGTGTGGTAACCTGCAATGATTTCTACAGCAAATGTCACATCTGGCAGCACAAAACACTGCATGATGATACCGCCTTGAAAGTAACATCAATTCCAGTTTCTGGGTTGAAGGTTCAACCAAAGAATCATGAAAAAAAGTTCCATTCAGAAATATTGGACAGATTTCAAAATGATGCTGTTGGGAATCTGTGCAGAACCGACACATTAATCATCAATGATGGAAAAAAATGTGGTCCAAGTCAGTTAAGCGCAAACGATCGGTCATCATGAATGACATGAGGCTATTTATGGGTTTGATAAAAGAGTGTCCAATTGAACGGCCGGTTCTAAGATTCAGTGTACCCGGCGAGCCAGTTAAACGTATTTTATATCAACTCGGAAAACAGACTGGTATTTGATTTGGTGAATTGTCATGGTTGCCCTAAAAAATTGACCGTTGAAATGGCAAGTAAACATACACTGTAGACGCTCAAACCTCCGGGGACTTTTGTATTAAGAACTGCAGTTTTTAGAAGAAACCCCAAAACTGAATCTGTTGGTGATGACAAAGACGACGGAAACGACCCTTTGCGAAGTACGGCGCAAAAACCGGTGCTTAAACTGAGGTCCGCGTATTGGTCCAAAAAAATTAGAAATCTCATGCGCACAGTCGTGGCTAAACTGATCTTTCAAAACGTCTATATGTTTGTTCCTACCGGATCGCATTTCAGCGGAGAATTTTGCAACGTGTATTTTCGCATGGCGGCGGATGCTTTGATTTTAAGTGATGTAATCGGAGTCTACAATGCCGCGGCCCAATATCTCAGTAACGGATACTTGACTTTGGCCTTCGGTGAAGAATTGGAAAGCCTCGCAGAGAATATCATTGGATACTTGGATGCTACATCTGCATTGCTTTATTTGAACAAGTCAGACCAGCGTCACGACTCGGTGATCGATAATGTATTGCAAATTATGCATACTATGAAAACTGCTCAAACTCCGTAGGTTCTGTCACGAACATGTGTATATCCAGTGCCATACTACACCCGTACTTTAATCGTTGTGGTACTCTCAACCCTTTTGAAGGTTATGTTTTACAAAACCTATATCATTGATTAATTCTTTGACAGATTTGCTACGATGACATCCGCCGAAGAAACCATGTCTGGAAAAGACAACGCCATTATTTTGATTGAGGAAGAAGACGCCGATACCTCCCGGGGTACAAATCCGAAGTCTCACAAGAAGAAAGTCATCGGTCCCACCAAGCAGAGATCTGATTTGCCGACTCCTCTAAAGCACAGCAGACAAGCAGAGTGTACGTCGGCTAGCGATCTGGACGATGACTCCGTGTCAAGTTTGCCCGAGGATGAGATCACCAGCGTCAGGTTATTGACGTAGTCATTTATTTTCTCGAGACATCAAAACAGAATAAGCAATCATTCGAAAAGTGTTTTAAAAACTCTAAAAAGGCATTTTCAGTGGTAGAAATTTTTATGGAGGAATCGGGGGAAAATGCATAGGGGTGTAAGAGGTGAAATGCAACGCAAGGAATTATTTCACTTGAAACAGTTAACATGATTTATGACAATAACGCATTTGTCATCGGTCTCACCAGGAGGAGATCTGATTTGCCGACTCCTCTAAAGAACAGCAGACAAGCAGAGCGTATGTCAGCTAGCGATCTGGACAAGACTCCGTGTCAAGTTTGTCCGAGGACGAGATCACCAGCGTCACCAAAGCAAACGCCGAGACTCCCCGGGGGTAAGACGTCGAAGTCTCCCGGTGAGAAATCCACCGATCTTGTTAAGGAGGCTAAATTCACTGGCCCTTCCAGGGCACCAAAAACGAGCAAAGAGTACGTCGATTGGCGACTCTGCTGATGACGACGTGTCAAACACGACATCTGGGTCTATGTTTGATACCCGAAAGAAGGCTATTGACGTAGTCATTTATTTTCTCGAGACATCAAAACAGAATAAGCAATCATTCGAAAAGTGTTTTAAAAACTCTAAAAAGGCATTTTCAGTGGTAGAAATTTTTATGGAGGAATCGGGGGAAAATGCATAGGGGTGTAAGAGGTGAAATGCAACGCAAGGAATTATTTCACTTGAAACAGTTAACATGATTTACGACAATAACGCATTTGTTTCTTTGCTGAATATTATATTAAACTTGGCGACTTCTATTTCTTTTGATATTATCACTAAAGAAAATAACAGACGGTAGGTTTTACACATTTGGTAAATAGACAGTACATGTAAGTTGGCTACCTGTGCCTTTGTATGGAGTTACACATTTATTAAAGTATCAAACGTGTAAGACGCACTTGATCCAAAACCCATTTAAATGTGCCGTTCTGTGTTAAGTCACTGGTTGAAGGCAAATATTGAAAAGATATGTCTTCGGTTAAGTTTGGGGAATGATAGATCACGTGCATTCCTCAAATCGTCTTAAAGGTATGCCGCAGCTTTGGCGAATCGTTTTCAATGTATCCACACATTTTAAAAGTTGAGAAATTTAGTCATGAGAAATATTGGCCCTTGTTTCTATTCCCTTGTTTCTATGAATGACATGAGGCGACTGGGACAGCTCACCATGAAGTTGCAACAAGTGTCTAACAACAATTGTCTGCAGAGTGTAGATTTACTACAAAGACAATATTTCAACTGTATGTACTGTGCATTAGATGAATTAACCAACAGAGGTGGCGGCTCAAAGGATGGCTAAAGGCTAGGAATGGGGTATCTAGTGAAGAAAGCTGTGAAAGAAATAAAGGCTGTGTACATAATAGAAGAAAGAATGCAAGAGTCTGAAGAGGTAGACAAGTTTCTTTGTGTATTGGACTTACAGTGGGATGCCCTTTTTGGCATTAGTCAATATCTTGTGGAGGGCAAACGACAAGCAATCTTGCGAAAGCCACATTCAATGCCCTTGGAAGAGGACATCAAGAAGGTGAGAGAGTTTACTTTGTGATCTCTGGAAAAGAATGAGTGACAAACACCATGTGTGTAATTCACCATCACATTTCATGTAAGAATCCAGAATTGCCATCAATTCTGGATTGTGGAGGGGGGTTGTTGCATGTTAGCAGAAGAAGTATGGCAAAGGGAAACAAATCCTGGAAAATAATGACAAAACCCATATTTTGAGATCTTACATTATTTTCAAGACAGTGCATAGAGCCACATATTTGTCCCCGGATCCCAGTAACTTGCTTTAAATTGAAAGGCAAGCCCAACAAAATATCATGTGCTCAGAGGACATGTAAAGTCTACCGCAACAAAACAGCAAGTTCATACATGTACATGTACGTGACGTGTGCAGTACTCTGTCTGCAAGAAGATGTCTGCAAGAAGATGCCTGCAAGAAGATGCCTGCAAGAAGCAGCTGCCAGGAGTAGGAGTTTCAGTGCCTGTTCATGTGCTGAAGAGGTGTATACACACTGACTATAAAAAATTTACCAGAGATTTAATGTGAGCAGATGGCGACATGCTCGGTGATGGGGGGAAAAAGGCTATTGGTGCCCATTCCTCTAAACAGTTACGGCATTCCCCAAGAAGAGGTCAAAGGAATCATATGAAAGCACATTGTATGAATGAAGGATTAGATACATGTTCTTGCAAAATCAGATGAAACTTACCAAAGGCAGTGATCGCAAATAATACAATTGTTACATAACTAAAAATCCCAACTTTGAAAATTTTGAACTTCACAAGGGAATGTGTAATTACGTTAAAACAAAAAGCATTGAAATACAATTTATTCTTTCACAATCAACATTTAACCCCTGATTTTGCAAGAACACATCACAATTGCATCTTTATTTTATAATCCTTGGCAATATTGACTTACATGTATTATAAATTGAAGATGCAAAAAAGACAAAATAAAAAATATAAAAAAAATAAAAAAATCACATTTCATGTAAGAATTCAGAATTGCCGTCAGCGGGGGGTTTTGTTGCATGTTAGCAGAAGAAGTATGGCAAAGGGAAACAAATCCTGGAAAATAATGACAAAACCCATATTTTGAGATCTTACATTATTTTCAAGACAGTGCATAGAGCCACATATTTGTCCCCGGATCCCAGTAACTTGCTTTAAATTGAAAGGCAAGCCCAACAAAAGATCATGTGCTCAGAGGACATGTAAAGTCTACCGCAACAAAACAGCAAGTTCATACATGTACATGTACGTGACATGTGCAGTACTCTGTCTGCAAGAAGATGTCTGCAAGAAGATGCCTGCAAGAAGCAGCTGCCAGGAGTAGGAGTTTCAGTGCCTGTTCATGTGCTGAAGAGGTGTATACACACTGACTATAAAAAATTTACCAGAGATTTAATGTGAGCAGATGGCGACATGCTCGGTGATGGGGGGAAAAAGGCTATTGGTGCCCATTCCTCTGAACAGTTACGGCATTCCCCAAGAAGAGGTCAAAGGAATCATATGAAAGTACATTGTATGAATGAAGGATTAGATACATGTTCTTGCAAAATCAGATGAAACTTACCAAAGGCAGTGATCGCAAATAATACAATTGTTACATAACTAAAAATCCCAACTTTGAAAATTTTGAACTTCACAAGGGAATGTGTAATTACGTTAAAACAAAAAGCATTGAAATACAATTTATTCTTTCACAATCAACATTTAACCCCTGATTTTGCAAGAACACATCACAATTGCATCTTTATTTTATAATCCTTGGCAATATTGACTTACATGTATTATAAATTGAAGATGCAAAAAAGACAAAATAAAAAATATAAAAAAAATATTTAAAAAAAATCACATTTCATGTAAGAATTCAGAATTGCCGTCAGCGGGGGGTTTTATTGCATATTAGCAGAATAAGTATGGCAAAGGGAAACAAATCCTGGAAAATAATGACGAAACCCATACTTTGAAACCTTACATTATTTTGAAGTCAGTGCATAGAGCCATGTATCTGTCCCCGGACCTTAGTAACTTGCTTTAAATTGAGAAGGCAAGCCCAACACAAGAAAGATCATGTGCTCAGAGGACATGTCTACTGCAACAAAACGGCAAGTTCGTATGTATGTGACATGTGCAGTGTTCTGTCTGCAAGAAGATGCCTGCAAAAGTTTCAATGATGAACTGCCAGTGTTGAATAAGAAGGAACAGCAACGGGCTGCTACATCACAAGATACCCACCATCCTTCTCCATACTACCATGACCCATACATGAAATATGATAGGCGTACACACTCCATCTAGATATCAGCCAGGTATATAGTTGCACATGATCAGTAAATAATAACGGTTCTTGTTTTTAGAGTGAAGACTGTAGACGAGATCAAGCCAAAAACGAACAAACATTAAAATTAATTAGCTCTGAATAGTCCACTGTAATTTATTTTACATTATACAAGTACTTAATGTTCATGCTTCATTATTTATGACCATACTTTTGTCATTGCCTCGACAGAGACAATGCAACAAGGTTGCAGCAGAGAAGCTGTCTATGAAGTCACTATTTGATTCAGTTAGTTTGGTGTCTTCTGAGGAGATGGACAGCCTAAAAGGAAGCTAATAAAAAAGATAAAGGCCTTGCAGAGTGTAGAGATTTCTTGGACAATTTTGCAACCACATGGGTTGTCTCCTGCAAAGAGATGTTTCCTCGTGAGAGCGCACAGGGGTGCATCCTTACAGCTCATGCACTAAACTTAACAAATGATGCGATTCAGGAGAAGTGGCCAGCCTTCAATGAGGCTGAGCTGACACTGCTCAACCTACCACTTGTAAGTTGTAAATTCTCCCCATTTTTTTCTAAGTCTTTCTTGGGAGCCTTGACAGCTGTAAATCTTAAGACTGCATAGATTTCAGTTGCAGTATTATGCCCTGTGGATAAACAAGTAACTGTATAGCAGTGCATAGTAGACACACAGCAGTTCAAGGAAATACACCGCCATTTCTGCCACATTGCAAACAAGATAATACAATATTTAATGACTGTGTGCTGTGTGGAAAGCAAATTAATACAACACTATGAAATTTCAGTTACACTGTTTTAATTGTCAGTATCCCCTATCAAGAAAACATTCTACAATTTCTATTTCTATATTCTTATGACTATTTGTTTTGTGTTTTCATTTTTTATTTTAGAAGGTGCCCTGATGGCTCAATCCCTATTTGGAATTCTCCTGAGGCATTTATAAGAAACCATCTGCCAAACGTTGGACCTTATCAGGAAGCAAGACGGACTGTATCACTGTGGAGTGGGAGTAACTCGACAGAGGAGATGAGAGGGAGATGGTGGATGACACTCCCGATTGTTTGGTTCAAGATGGTCTATTTGAGACAAATAAAAATAACCAAATCCTAACAGTCTTATGAAACTCTGAAAGAATAATTATGTAAATTGAAAAGCAAGTATTCTTTTTGAAATTGTGCCATACTGTTTGTTGAATCTTCATTTTAATTGTTTGTTCTATGATTAACAATGTGCAGAAAAAATTCAAATATATACTTTTGTTTTGTTAGTTTATAGGCCAAACACGCGTCTCCCATGCATTATAGTCATAAGACTACACACCAACAAAAGAAACAAAAGACAAAAGAAAAGTGTTGTTGGGGTTCAATGCTTCTTGTGCAATCGAATATGCCCAAGATAATAATGGATTCATTGACCACTTATACTCCAAACGTCGTCCAAATAAGTTAAGTGTGCAGACCGTGGTAACTTTAGTTAGCGGTAGATTGATCAGTTGTAATTCATTGCAAAAATTACGCCATGAAACAAACATCATACTATCCGAAGTACATCACCTAAATACTTGAAAAGGGCCATTATAATTAATAATTAACAACTTTTTATCCATAAAAATTAATTGGTTTTAAAGTTGAATAATGTTATTAAATACCCCGATTGTTTGGTTCAAGATAGTCTGAGACAAATAAAAATAACTAAATCCTAACCGAGTCTTATGAAACTCTGAAAGAATAATTATGTAAATTGAAAAGCAAAATAAAAACGACAAATAAGACAAAAGCATATTGATAATTCCATTGTAAATAGCTGAACACAAACCATACGTCTTAAAAAGTATTTATTATTTTTATGTTACAGGGACATGGGCATTGGCGAGCATGAAGGAGGGAAGAAACTGTGTTGGAAATGATCACAGTAACGACAAACTGTGCCATCTACAAGCCAGATACAACTCATTGCCCTTAAAGTCTGGGGGGGAAGGGTAAGAAGAAATAGCAGTCAGCACCAGATAGCAACAGAGACTTTGCCACTCCCGATGACGCCACTCCTGGTGATGCCACTTCCAATGTCACCACTCCTGATTTCTTGGACAATTTTGCAACCACATGGGTTGTACTTGGTTGTACATGGGAGGAAGCAGAGGAAAAATATCAAATGCAAGCAACAAGCTACATGTAAGTAATTTCTCGGTTTTTTAAATAATAACTTGATGTTATGCTCAAAGACTTGTTGGAAGCTGACAAAACGTAATGACGCAGAGATCGCCTGCAAAGAGATGTTTCCTCGTGAGAGCGCACAGGGGTGCATCCTTACAGCTCATGCACTAAACTTAACAAATAATGCCATTCAGGAGAAGTGGCCAGCCTTCAATGAGGCTGAGTTGATACTGCTCAACCTACCACTTGTAAGTTGTAAATTCTCCCCATTTTTTTAAAGTCTTTCTTGGGAGCCTTGACAGCTGTAAATCTTAAGACTGCATAGATTTCAGTTACAGTATTGGGCAGGTCCAAGATAAGGTCCCGTCAGTTGTTAAAATTTCATCTACATTTATACATGAAAACTTTTGTGTCATTGTAAAGCTAACATATCAAATTTATTTTTTCTCAAAAAAAATATGAATATTTTGCGCATATTAATTAGGTTCTGCAGCGCCTAATATGCATAATGTAGAATTAGGTGTTACGTATGGGACATTTTATAATTACAATAAGAAAATAAAGAAATACATAAACGCTATTTTTGTTGGTGGGATATGTACAGCTTATCAAACAGTTTCTATTGACATAGAAAAAATGTATTAAAATTATTTTAATTATGCAAATTAGGCAGTGGCAAACTTGAAATGTCCCATACGTAACAATTTGACATACATTTTTTCTCCGTTTTTCAAAAGTTGTGAATATTATCCAATCTTGATTTCAAAAGTTCTAATTTAGGTACTAGCCATCCTAAAAATAACCAATAAGTTTTTAAAAAATTGTTCTAATTAGCAGTATAATTAATTAAACACATGTTACGTATGGGACAATTGTGTTACGTATGGGACAATAATAGGGAGAGATTGAACACATCAGGAACTCAGACAGGTGTAATGACAATCAAATACATGAAAAGGTATTCTGCATCTCAGACAAAGTTTACTTTCAGGAGTGAGGAAGAATACACAATTGATGTCAAGGCAGTAGTGAAAATACTGGAAATGCCAATTGTTAATAGTCGTGAGATTCATACATTCCCTGGAAATATTGAAGTAACCGAGTAAAGTAACAGAACTGTGTGGTGTTTTAAGTCACCAAAAATTGACTTTTATGAGTGGTTTTGATAAACTTTTGAGACTACTCATGCATAGTTTTTAAATTAGTAGAGACAGCATGTTGTTTAACATTCAAGATTAAGTGAAAATTTGACTGAATTCAAGTAAATTCATCAATTGCGGTTCTGAACTGATGCTTGTCGATTTAAAACTAACTTTTCTTTTTAGTTTTCTAGTGTATGTACATGCAGCTTAGCAATCTGGATTCTGAAGTAAATCAGAAAGTGAACATTATTAAAAGCAAAGTGACTATAGTATAAAGTGATATCAGTTCTGACAAGTGACATTTTAAAATTTGGAAACGTCAAATTGTAATAATAAGATTTGTCAAAATTTCAGTATTGAACAGCGTAAGTTTGAAAATGGTTACAAAACTGTTCTTTGCTTCTAGTGAATCACAAATAGTTCCAAATGTAGTCAAATTCTATAAATTTGTACACTTTGTAAGCCCATTCATTGATTTTTATGCAAAAATTTTGTGTTAAATTTCACATTTTAACATTGCATGCAATGGGTGGAAATTTGTCCCATACGTAACATGTCCCATACGTAACGCTACCCTTCGTTGGACATTTTAATGCCACCCCCAGATGCTAATGTTTTATTTCCAAATATTTTATACACTTAAACTCAAGTAATGTACCTATCATACAGACCCAAAATGAACATTGTGAATAAAGAACTTTCAGAGAAATATAAGTTCAAACTTTTTGTTGTAAAATTTGTAATTCTTCTGGTCCCATACGTAACGCACTACATTAATTAGCGCCAACTCGTTAAAAAAAGTGCAATGAAGTTGATTTTAACACACATTGTTCCTCTTCCAAATACTCAACATTAAGTAGTTAAACTTTGAAAATATGTGGTTTAATACTAGAGTTACATGGTTTCAAAGTTCTGATTTGTCCCATACGTAACGCGCGCGTTATCTTGGACCTGCCCTATTATGCCCTGTGGATAAACAGCTAACTGTATAGCAGAGCATAGTAGACACACAGCAGTTCAAGGAAATTTCTGCCACATTGCAAACAAGATAATACAATATTTATTGACTGTGTGCTGTGTGGAAAGCAAATTAATACAACACTGAAATTTCAGTTACACTGTTTTAATTGTCAGTATCCCCTATCAACAAAACATTCTACAATTTCTATATTCTCATGACTATTTGTTTTGTGTTTTCATTTTTTATTTTAGAAGGTGGCCCTGATGGCTCAATCCCTATTTGGAATTCTCCTGAGGCATTTATAAGAAACCATCTGCCAAACGTTGGACCTTATCAGGAAGCAAGATGGACTGCATCATTGTGGAGTGGGAGTAACTCGACAGAGGAGATGAGAGGGAGATGGTGGATGACAACCTGATGTTGGGTTAGTCCAAGGATCAGGCACCTCCTTCCTGACATTATCTACATAGAAATCATGTATGTACCATGATTGACACCCATACCTCAGTATGGGGTTATGCCTTCTCCGTCACTTCAAGACACATAATGTACCTCAGTGACACCCTGATGTTGGGTTAGTCCAAGGATCAGGCACCTCCTACCTGACATTATCTACATAGAAATCATGTATGTACCATGACTAACACCCATACCACAGTATGGGGTTATGCCTTCTCCGTCACTTCAAGATACATAATGTACCTCAGTGACACCCTGATGTTGGGTTAGTCCAAGGATCAGGCACCTCCTACCTGACATTATCTACATAGAAATCATGTATGTACCATGAATGACACCCATACCACAGTATGGGGTTATGCCTTCTCCGTCACTTCAAGATACATAATGTACCTCAGTGACACCCTGATGTTGGGTTAGTCCAAGGATCAGGCACCTCCTACATGTACCAAAACAAGAAAGGCACATCATTGCTCATTACAAGATAATTATTATCTCAAACCTTACTTGGTCTCATGTTGATATAATCAATCACTGATCAATTACTCTGTCTAAGGTACTTTCTTCTTAAAGAAATAAAGAAAATGTAATGTACAATTTCAACTATCAGGCAACTTTTTGAAAAAACCAAATAAACTTTGTTATATATAATACATGTAGATATAATACACTGCAGATGTTGTATATTTATTTGGTTTATTTCTTATTGACCACATTGTGTATTTGCTATTGATCATCAATCCTGCATTACAAGATAAGTGTGAGACAGATGGTGCCCTACAACCTGGAAAAGACCAAACCACCTCTACTCTAAGTGTTGGAAAAAACAAAGATATCGCTGATGTCTTCTTGGAATATTAAGGAGAATGCAGCGTGTGAATGCAAAAAACAATCGACTTAAATCCATATTATGTGTACATGTATCAAGTATTGTACATTACATGTACATTAATCACACCATGAGAAAGAGAGATCATGTTAAAGTTTTACTTTAATATATAATTAGTAGAGTCATGATTTAAAATTGTTGCCCATTCAATAGCTAGTGGCAGATAATGCTTTTTAAGTAATTTGTTCTGTTTTGTTTGTTTTGAAAATAGAAATTACTGAGCTACTAGCTATGGGTACACATTACTCCTGCTAAACGTTGACTTAGACCAGTCAATGATATGGTCTCCCATCCAAATACTGGTCATTGTCAACATTTTCTGTGCTGCTAGCTATGGGTACACATCACTGTAGCTTTTTATATAGTTGACTAGGACCAGTCATGGGTATGGGCTCCCATCCAAGTACTGGTCACTGCCAACACTTGCTGTGCTACTAGCTATGGGTACATATTACTGTAGCTTATTATAGTTGACTATTAAGACCAGTCATTGATATGGTCTCCCATCCAACTACTGGTCACTTTCAACACTTGCTGTGCTACAAGCTATGGGTACATATCACTGTGGCTTACAGTTGACTAGGACCGGTCACTGGTATGGTCTTCCATCCAAGTACTGGTCACTGTCAACACTTGAATGATGTGCTACTAGCTACTGTATGGGTACATATTACTGTAGCTTATTATAGTTGACTATTAAGACCAGTCATTGATATGGTCTCCCATCCAACTACTGGTCACTTTCAACACTTGCTGTGCTACAAGCTACATGTATGGGTACATGTACATATCACTGTAGCTTACAGTTGACTAGGACCGGTCATTGGTATGGACTCCCATCCAAATACTGGTCACTATCAACACATGCTGTGCTACAAGCTATGGGTACACGTATACATGTATCACTGTAGCTTAAATTATAGTTGACGAAGGCCAGTCATTGGTATGGTCTCCCATCCAAATACTGGTCACCGTCAACACATGCTGTGCTACAAGCTATGGGTACACATCACCATTTGATACTGGATATGCCATTGAAAATTTACCCCCTCGCACCCCCTTTCACCCCCTTGTAGTAGGGACCGAAACGGACAACTGCGCATCCAACGCGCGCACACTATGAAGCCATGTACAAAATTTGGTTTACCGCAATTCATTTTCTGTGGTCACGAAAAAAATCTGTTATTGCAAAGGATTGTGGGTAATCCTGCATGCCCACGCACATTTTGTGTAGTTGAAAAGATACACAAGCCACCGCCGAAAAACCTGTTCAAAATCTATCAGTTTTCCGAGATTTCGTAGAATCTACAAATTGGTGAGTATTTATTTTGTAAAATTTATTTTCACTCTTTTTTCACTCTTAGTTATTCTTTGGTTGGCACAACTGATGGACTAGTGAATCAGCAATTCAGAACCAGAACCAATTCAGAGCCAAAACTGTACAGAGAAATCCAGAGAGGCTAGAGATGTGGCAAGAGACTCTGTATGCCAATTCCAAAAGGGCCTTTGGGACCAAGACCAAGTATGGCCTCGCCAAGCACATCCGACTTTGAAGCATTAAAAGATGCCAATGAAACCTTAGCGAAAGAGGTACACCAAATAACAGAGGACAAAGAACTATTATTAACAACGACCATCACCCCACAAATTGAAAATGCTAATTTCCAAAGTTAATTGACATGACAGTTTCTTTAGAGAGACACTGCGTCTCTTGCCGATAATGCATAAATCAGTCAAGACTTTACTAGAATTCTCTCTTCCAAATATACCAAACTAGTCGGGGCTTATGATTCATGATTTAGGAAGACATGGAACATCGGAACAATAAGTAATTTACTCTAAGAAGTAGGGAGCTCCAAGTTCTTTGAATATTCAAAATGTAGCATCAGATAATCGCACACAGGGAATCGTTGAGAAAAGTATGGAAGAGGTTAAAAGAATCACGTTGAAATCAGATGTAGAAAACTAAATGACTTATTTATGAGCAGGATATGCTATCACAACACAGGCAATTTTGTGAAGCTTTCTGCAAAGCAAAACAAAATGTCAAGAGTGACATCGATGAAATCATAGCATCTTTGGCAATTCTCACACTTTCGAAAGCAACAACTAAACTCATGAAATCTCATTACAACAAGCTCAAAGGTAAAGTTGAAGACACAGACATTGCACAGAAAATGATTTCTTTGATGATTAGGCAGATGAGGAAGATTATCAGGAGGAATGCGAGGGAAAACTACAAGTGATGACAAGAAAACAAAAGACACCAAACTTTTATCAAAGAACAGAAAACCCACATCGCTAAAGTGTCGTCCAAATTGGTTACTAAAGTAAGAAAACTTTCATCCTTACACCAAAAAAACGTTTTTTAAGCTTAGAGAAAGAGCGTCTGGAGAGCAAGGTACTCAAGTTGGACAAGTCGGCAGATCAAAATCTGGAGGAAGCACAAAAACTATTGAAAATTTGGAGCATGAACTAAACATGGCAAAGGAAAACATCCTACAGTTACAAGATGCAAATGCAGCCCTCAAAGGTAAGATAAACGAGAAGGAATCGAACATTGTAAAACTTATAAAACTTGATAAAATGGGACACAAGTGCTATAGTGCAGAGGCACGTCTACATTTTGTATGTGTTTATAAACTTTTGTCTCTACACATAGGCTTCGACAATATTGGAAAGGCTATTGAAGCCGTCCTTGCATTCAGTTGCCATCGAAAAGAACCGTTTCCCATATGAACGATGAACGGTTAATTATTTCAAAGGCAAATACAAGAACTTACAACTAAGACAAATTTGACACTGGCTACTGACGAAACTCCAAAACAGGGAGATATTTACATGACGTATACCATAACAGATGAGGGAAAACTCTTTTGTTTTAGGTTTACGCCAGATTGTGTCCAAGAGTGCAGATGAAACGGTCAATACAGGACAGCAAATTCTATGTCAAATTAAAAACACCATGAGTGATGGGGCTACAACAGAGGCAAAATTTAATGATGTTTTGAAAACATAGTCATGCCTCCCTCGTCTTGGTTCAAGACTGTTTGTATGTTTTTGATACAAACTTTGTCTCTGCACACCGCGTGGGGGCACTACACGAAGCGCTAGCACGACAAACTACTATCACACACGAACCGCTCTCAAACACAGTCTTGATTTTGTCACGTGAGCTTTGATAATTAGCATAATTTATGACGCAATGTCTGCACTCGCTATTGAATATGCATATATACAATGAAATGCATATATGCATAACCAGTCTAATAGTACCCTGACTGTGTGTGTACTGTACGGGGACTGTGTATATATTGTATGGTGAACGTGCGGCTTGGCCGGCCGGCTACTACGCCGCCAACCTAGCCTGTGCCTAGGCCGGCTATATTTAGCTATCGATCGCGTGGGAAAAATGGCTGACCGCATGGATGAAGCTTTTGATTTTGCAGCTTTTGATTTTGCAGGGTCATTCATCTGGACAAAGTGCTGCATTTAGAAAATGCTACGGTCAACTGGGCGAGCTACATGTACGTTCTCTGCTGAAATTGTCCAATTGTAGCATTAACAGCCACAGCTACCAGAAATGTCAGGAAGACGATTGTGGAAAGCCTCGCCATGCGCAATTATGATCTTATTGAAGAAAGTCCTGAATGGAGAAATATCAAGTATGTTGTTGAAAATGCAGCAACAAAGACCTACATGTATGAGGGGTTATTTGATTGGTTGTGTAAAGAAGTAAAAGAGAAAGAAAAGTCATGTGAAAGAGTCATTGTTTACTGCCAATCAAGGAAACAAGTTAGTGAACTGTATGCTGTATTTTGTTCACTTGCAGCACGAGTGCCACATATACACTGGTATCATGGTTTGGGGCTGTATGGGATCCTCTGGTGTCGGGAGCCTGGCATGGGTCAAGGATAATATCTGTGCAGTTGTTTACACGGTGCAGATATGCCTTTCATGAAGACTGCCTGGGAAGATAGAAAACTGTTGCAGGAATTCGTAAGTGCCACGTTTCCCCACAAAGAGGCTAAGTAAGATTGATGTCAAATCCTTTATTTCATGGTGCTACCACAAAGATCATTTACGGTTTCTTTGGTGATTGGGCAGACAAGGAAGATTATCAGGAGGAATGGGAGGAAACCTTCATGTACGAGTTGGACATGAGAGTGACATAGGCCTTTGTGACTTTAATATAACACAAGAAGAATTCATTTCAAAGTCACCAAATTCCCCTTTCAAAGGGTCATTGAAAATGCTATTTCCAAAGTAAATTGACATGACAGTTTCTTTAGAGAGACACTGCGTCTCTTGCCGATAATGCATAAATCAGTCAAGACTTTACTAGAATTCTCTCTTCCAAATATACCAAACTACTCAGGGCTTATGATTCATGATTTAGGAAGACATGGAACATCGGAACATTAAGTAAATTACTCTAAGAAGTAGGGAGCTCCAAGTTCTTTGAATTTTCAAAATGTAGCATCAGATAATCGCACACAGGGAATCATTGAGAAAAGTATGAAGAGGTTAAAAGAATCATGTTGAAAACAGATGTAGAAAACTAAATGACTGTTCTTTTATGAGCAGGATATGCTATCACAACACAGGGAATTTTGTGAAGCTTTTTGCAAAGCAAAACAAAATGTCAAGAGTGACATCGATGAAATCATAGAATCTTTGGCAATTCTCACACTTTCGAAAGCAACAACTAAACTCATGAAATCTCATTACAACAAGCTCAAAGGTAAAGTTGAAGACACAGACATTGCACAGAAAATGATTTCTTTGATGATTGGGCAGATGAGGAAGATTATCAGGAGGAATGTGAGGAAAACCTACAAGTTGGACATGAGAGTGACATAGGCTACGTGACTTAAATATAACACAAGATGTATTCATTTCAAAATTACCAAATTCCCCTTTCAAATGTCAGTTTCAAAGGGTGATTGAAAATGCTATTTCAAAAGTAAATAGACATGACAGTCTCCCTTAAAGACATTGCTTCTCTAGCCAGTAATGCATATATCGGTCAAGACTTTATATTTAATAGAATTCTCTCTTCCAAATATACCAAACTGGTCAGGGCTTATGATTTATGATTGAGGAAGACATGGAACATCAGAAGCATGTAAATTACTCAAATAAGTATCAAGCTCTAAGTTATTTGAATTTTCAAAATGTAACATCAGATAATCGCACACAGGGAAATCGTTGAGAAAAGTATGCAAGAGGTTAAGAGTCAAGTTGACAACAGATGTAGAAAACAACTAGAAGTTCAGAGTTTGTGCACAAACTCAAGGTGTTCGGAAGTGACGGTAATTGATGTCCTCATCAATTGTGATCATTGTTAAAATGTGACTTAAGATTCGTCAAATGAGTACTTGCACGCAATAAGTAACAGTTAAAAGATATCGCTAGAAGGCGCTGTAACGTGTGATGACGTCATTAACAAATATTTTGAAAAGGTCATAATGTCAATAAAGATTTCATGCACAGAATTATAACGGTTATTCAGGTACCTTGCTGAATGTAACAAGATCCCACAAAATCCAAACTACAAACCTGGTGGACATAAGAGAATGCACCTGACCTTGAAATGTACAGGTACACTTTGAAGTTTGCTCAAACCAGCAATATGCAACATCTAGTTGGTACCGATGCCATGTGTAGCAATATTTAACTGCTAATATGTATCTGAATCCAAAACAGCTTATCCCCAAGCGTGAAAACCGCACATTAATTTTTTTGAGTTATTAATAAAACTGTACTTATGAATAATGTAATAGGCTGCATATGCAATGCACTAAGCACTGTACCATGTTGATATGCTTCAAAAGTTCAAGCATAATGAAATGTGGTGTTTGCCCATGCAGCCTTGGGGTAGGGTGGTGGTGGACAGTTTTATCTTGTGTAGTGGTCTTGCCGGGGGAGGGTGGGGTTGGGGGTGTCCCCCCACCCTGCTTTGTTTGTGTAAACTTATAGCTATGTAAAGACATATCCATCTACCAACTGTTCTTTCTCATGTATAAATGTTCCCCTCCCCTGTACTGAAATACTGAAATGCAGGGTCTGGGACAGAGATAAGGAGTGCAAAGAAAGGGACTGGGAGGAGAAAGGATTCGCTGAAAGGACGTGTAACCCCCACCCTTTTGTTTTAAAGGAATGCAACAACTTTTAGCTTTGATTCGGTAGAGGTTTGATTTGGGCACATTCCACTCCCTCTCCGGGAACCCTTCTCCACGCAACCTGCACCCCAACCCATCATCTCTACCATCATCATCTATCCAGGGGCAGATCTAGAGGGGCAAAAGGTAGGCACGGCATCAGAAATTACATATGTCATGTCTGATTTTATACATGGTTGATTTTAAAAAAGAGGGAACCTCCCCCGAGATCTGCCCCCTGCACCCACACATCCTCATCTACATCCCTCTGTACATAATGGTAATTGTTTTCAACCTACTTGACCTATTTTGTCTGAGCGGGGAATGGTTTCAACTGGTAAAAGAAAACTGCTTATCAGAAAAAAATTGTATTTGGTAATAGAAATATGTCATGATGACATTAAAACTTTTTGCATTAATTATTCATCAAAATCATTCCCTGCAGACACACTGTTTTTTTGTAAAAAAAAAAAAGTACAACAGTACATAGTATTAAAATATTACCTGTATGTCTTGTGTTTGCAAAATAAAATTTATTAATTGAAATGCTGCAATACTACTGTATTTTTTTCTGTTTAATTTTTATTTTCATGACCACAGTAATCAGTAGCAAGCCTATATCCAATATATGCCGGGCTTGTAAACTTTCAAATTGGCTCAACAATTGGGGAGGGGAGGGGTATGCATGATTGTTATTTCAAGCCAAGCCCCAAACACAAGACCACATGGGGTGCACCAAAAATATGTATCCCTACCCTTTTTTCTAAACAAAATTTTACTGTGAAACCCCTGCAACCCCTCCCCAATAATGTTTTTATAAAAATTCATTTTGCCTAGCCTTCAAACAGAAAAAGAAAATGATCAAAATGAGCAAAATTACATGGGTGAAGCTTTTGCAGTTGATACAATTGTGATCTGATGTCAGCACAGACAAAAAAACTGTATGCATCTCATGGCACATATTTTTCATTTCATTAGAAAGGACTTACATGTACAGTGTAACCAAATTTCCTTTCAGTTGTGTCAGAAACATGTCGTGGATGGCAAATTGTTTTGGTAAGAGTTAGGCTAAACAAAAACAGCCAATCTGAAGATGTTACTTATTTCTTTGTTAGTTTCAATTAAATTTTCACTGTGGCCTGCCAAGAAGTTACAGTTTTATGATTTTAGATATTATCACTTCGCGAATCAATTATCCTTGTGATACACAAATGCAGTGGATTTACAATTCCCTTATGGAAGTTGCATTGGGACTTTGAGTTGGCGGTGCATCTTCATCCTTGCTGATGTTGGCGCTGTTGTCATCTTCTATTGAGCTATCACCTGATGTTGATTCTTCCAACAAATCTTGACAAGGTCCTCAGCAGACAATGTTTCTGTAAAAACTATGTCACTCATTCTTCGGTTTGAAGGTCTTATGAAAATCAACTGAGGAAAGGTCTGCTGAAGTCGCTTCTTTAAATTCCATGTGCGATATGGAGCATCGATGCCATGGATTTCTCTGATTTTACTCACAAACAGTTTATTCAGCCTTGCCAATGTCAAGATTTCCTTATTTTGAATGAGGCGCCGTCGGATCACATCATCAGCGAATTCAAAATGCATCCTCATATCCAGCTTGAATTGGAGTGAGGGGTCTGCTCTTCTTGCCAATGAATCTTGTGCTTTGTAGCACTCGGGATGATACTGAAGTTCTTGGGCGACCAAGTCTTGGCCATCAATTTTCTGAAGGAGAATTGTGTCTTCCTTTTTGCGGGCAGCTGTCAGAAGTTGACCCCCTTTAACCTGCTCACATTTTATTAACCTTACCAATGATCTTTTCCCTGACACACGATCTCTGCGATATTTTGCCCCATTACATAACAAACACTCATCTGGGAACATGTCTTCTTATCCATGGTCTTGCCCTCTTTCCTTCAGAAGATCTAAGCTCACGCTGATAGCTGTCATCAACACTGCTCAAACCAGAACATTCTCCAGGGTCTTTGTCTATGCTGGTGCCTGGTTTGTGAGAAAAGTGAAAAAAAAAAAAAAATTCATTATACAGTGAATGTGACATTTCATTTTATACACTTCTAAATTGTACTGTATCAATCAAAGAATTATTTCACTTCAACTTTAACATTAAACAGTTTATCAAAGTAAATATTTATTATAATGTTCTGATTTCAACTCTCAGCCCATGACAAAGTCAGATGTAATTAAACCCAGCACAGTCACATCATGTGACATAATAATAATAATAATAATAATAATAATAATGTGTGGATTTATATAGCGCACGTATCCACCAACTAAGTGGTGCTCAAGGCGCATTATATTATTATCCCTGCTCATAAGGCTCATAAATCATTCCTGAAACCATCTCAGCTCCCTGGGGAGTATACAACTCAATTGCTGCCATTTCTAGCGCATATAGAGCAAACCAACTCTGCCTTCACAGGTACCCATTTAACCCCTGGGTGGAGAGAAGCAATTATGATTAAGTGTCTTGCTCAAGGACACAAGTGTCATGGCCGTGATTCGAACCCACATTATGTTGCTAACACCAGAACTTGAATCCGGTAAGCTAGACCGCTCGGCCACGACACCCCATATGGACAAAACAAAGAAAGAAAAAATACCCGATAACACAAGAAGTGAGATGTACGATGTAGGACAATTAATGAAAAATTGCTGTCTAGCCAGCAGCAGGTGTACCAGTGGAAAGTCATCACTCTACAACATGGACAGATCATCATGAGCACAGGCCCTGGGCACAAATTCACCATGGGCCCATACACGCGCATAATACTACTAGTACGATGCATGGTTTACAATCTATTACCTATTACTGGTTTATCAATTTAGCCCTGATAATTATACATGTAGTAATTTGATCCAAAGTGTCTTGCCAAGCCCTAAACATGAGTGCAAAATTGTTATGGTAGCAGATTAAACAAAATGTTCTTAATTGATAGACTCCCACCCTGCTCATCTTCTGCCCCCCCCCCCCCCAACTGTCAGAGCATAGGCAGCACTGTATTTATTTGTTTGCTATTATCAAAAATGGATGATTGCTCTTTCAGTGCATTTTTTTTTAATTCTCAAAAGCCATGAATTATTAAGCCAACAGAGCTAGCTTCTAGATTGGTCTTGTAAAAAAAAAGTACCAAAAATTCTCACTGGGATTTGAACTCACAAATCTTGGATTCAAAGAATGGCATTCTAACTAACGTTCGAAGAGTAGTTGTGATTTAATTACATTTAATCAACATGTGCAACATGTGCACAACATAATTTCCTGTCGACGTCGTTTGGGTGCACAAATTACTCAGCAACCCAAATAGACAAATTGTAAAATGAGTCGTACTGGAAAAACAGAAAGGGTCAACTTGTTCCCGATCCCCCAAGTCAAAAAGTCTGTATACTCAGTCAAGTAATAAGTATGCACAGCAAGTTAACTATGTGCATACCAAAACCTTTTTTAAAAAAATTAGAAAAAAAAGGTTTTCTTTGTGATTCAGGAGGAAACAACTCCACGCTTGCCGCAGTGCTTCAGGGGATTTTTTGCATGAAGTAGATCCCCCCCAAATATTTGGAAAATAATTCTACCATATGCTTTTCCCTTTCCTAATATAAGTAAAACTTGGTAAATTTCACTGAAAACAATTTATGGTCGTCCCGTGGCTGGGCAGCAAACTAACTTTAAAATGAATAGATATGTTCAACATAAAATTTAAAAAGGATTGCTGAAATATATGAGTAGGTGCAGGGCCAAGGTGATTTCATTAACCTGTTTCCCTTCGCTCCATTTTCATTTTTTTGCAAAGGCCTAAATACTCCCACCCCACCTCCCAAAAATTATCACAAACCAAAATCTAACCTGTGTTGTTCACTTCTTTCAACTTCTGGGCTGTTTCCTCCTTTCTCCGGACCTTACTGATGTCACAGAAACGTTTGTAGCACTCAGTCAGCGATACCCAACATGGTCCGAGTAGGGTTGTGCATTCAAACACTCTTGCTCATCTTGAAAATCAATACCGAGATTGATAGCAGAACTCCGTGCAATTTCTCCTTCTCTGCAGTCAAATTTTGTCCATTTGGTTCCAAAGCATTACAAATTTACTCCACGAATCCTTGCTAAATTCAATGAACCTACTTTTTGTTGATGGTACTATGTGCATTACACACAAAAGTCTGAAAACGTTGACTTTTACTCACCACATCGTCTGCGTTGGGAGTGCCGCCATCTTGTTTGTTGACAACATGTGGAATGTGGCCCAACTCAGAATAACGGCCCAACTTGAAATTAGTATTTACAGATTGTGCGTACTGGATTTGAAGTTGGGACAGATTTTGGATTGGGTATTATCATGATTTTTCAATGAATTACGGTAATTTGTTCGTCATTTTCTCGACCATGTGCACAAAATACATCTGGGGATAAGTGAATTTGACATTACTATAGCATTTTCTTTATATAGTGAAAAAAGTAAATAATCCCCTTCTGTGTTGCACGAACGAACACAAAAACGACCCACGTATTATGGCCTAAATGGGCCCGGCGCCCCAGAACCACGAGTGTCTGGTGTGTGTTAAGTCAATGGGATTTTGGCTCAGAAAAGTAATTTTGAAGAAAAAAAACAAAGCAAAACTTTGACCTTCCGGTACGACCGGAAGCAAATGTCAGACGATTTTGACGTTAACTTTTCAAATGTTGCCTAAGCCTTGATCTATCAGATCCCAGATTATGAACATCATAGCTTTAGTATATTTTGATATACAGTCGATAGCAAATGGTCATTTTTGATACCTGATGACGTCATCATGACGTAACAACTTCTGACGTAACAACATCTAGATTCATCTACATGATAAGGTCTTTATATGTGTGAAGTTTCAAGGTTGTGTGAAATTGTTAACTTGCACTTTCGATGTAGAGAAGAGTTAAGGAGAAGAAGAAGAAGGAGAAGTAAAAAAAAAAAAAAAAACGGAACAATTACAATAGTTGTTCGCGCTATAGCTCGAACACCTAATAACAGTTTGTGCTACTTTATGAGGGGGATATGCTACCACTGCAAAGAGAATTCTGCGAAGCTTTCTGCAAAAAAAAGAATCTGTCAATAAGAAATCGGATAAATTGACCACCGAAAAATGGCACAAACGTGTTAGGACCAGTACCCCAAATAATAAAGGGGTTTACCTCACAACTCTATCAACGAGTCTAAACTTCAAAGGAAACCTTAACAAAAAAGTCCATAAAAATCACCTGGAAACAACCTTCATTATCTCTAACTTTTAACTAATGAAAAATTCTGACTGGTAAGCCACTTTGGATTTAACTCTGTATATTTTGTTTTGAACTGTATGAGATTATTCGCATGACCAGATATCATCATCTTTGTTAAGTTAAGTACCTGACATGTTATTACAGCTTTGCGAACTTCTTCAGAAACTTCAAGCAATTTCTAGTCGAGCTCATTAACTTCACTCTAAATCTTACATCATCATCTTCTCGGTCTTCTGCACCTTCATCACTTTCTTCAGTTTTTTTTCTGTGATTCCGAATTGTTCATTCCACTCTTCTCCAACTACAACATTTGTTTCCAGACCTTGCACAGAGATCACATACCAGTGACTGTGGAATATTTTTCATTGCAAGGACTAAAAAGTGCCTAAAAGGTTAATCTGTGATGTCAAAACTGTGCACTAGTGTACAAATACAGTGTGTTCGGAAACTTCAAAATTTCTGGACATTTTATGATGAGCCCAGAAAAGTCATCGAGGCTACAGATTGTGTTTTTGTAGAAGTAAAACTATTTTCAACCGCATATCGGGAACTAAGGGAACTAGCAAAGGTTCTTGAGACAACAGTAGTAAAACCCAACACCATCCTGGGTACAGTAACAAAGTTTTTTTTTGCCCATCATTTTTTTGTTAGTTTGTTCCTTTAAGATTTCAAATTATTATTAGAGCCCTCTGTTGGTCACCCATAGTCAAGTTAACATAGTTTTCTTTTTAACATGCTGTGTACGACCACAGTGATTTAGTTCTATTGTTATATGAATGTGGCCTTTGTGATAGGCCCCATTGGTTTGTCCAGTAGAGAGTATTATATAACTTCTTTGTAAATGTAGCATGGGCTGAATTTATTTACAATAGTACCCCAGTGGAAATTTCCATTTAGACTCCAGCCATTTATTATAAAAACTACTGGCAGCACGGTCCACTGTCGATTCTATGATTGGGAATGGCGGTGTACGGTGCTATCATTTTGTCTCTAAAACGGCTGAAGTCTGAAGTTAGCCAAGGGCCAGGGTGCCCCATTTTGGATATATTTATTTTAGTAGGGGAGTATTTTTCCTTTTTTTTAGATTGCACCATCCATCACCTCATCTGTACTGTGCTGTGTAAGTACACTTATTTTATTACTTACCTTGTGTTGATATTTACCATGCCTATCCCCTAACATGAATTTATAAAGTAGTCTATAGTTGACTGACAAATTGCTTTCCCCTGGGTGCCTACAATGTAACTTGTAGCGAGAGACACAATATATTTTGTTAAACTTATTTTATTTCTTGAGATGCCATAAAATCTGTTTCCTGATAAAATTATTTTCTTATGGGCATTTCATGACTGGCTGTCAGCCCCTAAGTTCAGAGTATGGGGCGCCGTTACAGTTCTGGCGACCCTGCCAGGATGAACCAATATTAAATTTGTCGGTTCATAATTTTTTAGTAAAGCATTCTCCATTGTTATAGCTCAGGGTATAGCATAGTCAGTTGACTAAATTAAACACCATGGTTACTGGAATTGACACAGCTGTGTTAGAGCAGATTAATCGTACCATAGAATTGTTGGAAGCGGTAGCTAGATCATGTGAATAACGGGATGGGCATGGTGGATACAAGTAGTTCTGCTCCATCCGTGGAATTTGAAGCTAGGTTTCCTTATAAAATTATTTTCTTATGGGCATTTCATTACTGGCGGTCGGCCCCTAAGTTCAGAGTAAGGGGCGCCGTTACAGTACTATGGGTAGGTCACATAGAAAAGGCTTTGGCAAACTTGCTGAGAAACTACAAAGCTTTGGCCCTCTACTTTGAAGGGAGGAAGGGGACACTCACCATATCAGGGCATGGTTATTTTTGTTTAAAGTTTATTTCCTCATTGCTTGGATATCTTTATGCATTTATAAAATAATTTTTTTAAATTTTTACACATTTAAGTTTTATATTCAAGATTTTTTGGAAAGTTAAAATTTTTTGGAAGAATTCAAATCAAATTTGTCATGATTGCATGATATTATAAAAATATAAATAAAATGGGGGGGACAACAATTGATCTTGGCAAACTTTTTTTAAGTAGTCCGAAAAAGACGTAAATTTACACAACAAAAAGAAATGTCTTGTTTAATAATTTATTCCCCTCCAACACTGACAGATCACAAAGTTGAGGCTGAAAGCTTAGGCATTCTTTCATGGACACTTCATCAAGTCTTCAAATTATAAAGATGAGCAACACTGGCCAGCCAGTCATTTTTTTGTCAATATTCCTGAATTTTTCTTGAAAGCTGGCAGTAATGGGTGTCTCCGTAGATAGACAGTCCATGTTGTAAGGATTTTCCCTCAACGCTCAACATCGCAGATACCCGTCTTCCAGCGATATTTGCGAGGGCAACAGTGATTTTTGGCGACCTCATGGAAATGAAGGATGCTGATGGTCATATCACACTAAACGACATTCGTACGGAATGGCGTGCAACATGTCGAGATGGTGTAACCATTCTAGAGAGGACACAAACAGAAAGAACAGCAGAGAAACGGAGGAGGAGAAAGGAGAGCAGCAGAGCGGCAAGCTGAGGGTCCGGTTCATGTTCCAGCTGACCTCACATGTAACATCTGTGGCAAGACATGCAGAGCCAGAATTGGTTTTCTCAGCCATCTGCGAATGCACCAGCGCCAGGCAGCACACAACACTGTGTAGGATTTGGCTTCTCTCCTGGACAACTTCTCGAGTTTCGAGAATCGCCAAGAGAGAGACTAAACGACACCTTCACAGACACCTGCATCATCAAATGCAACTTCATAATTCCAAAAGATGCACAACCTCAAAGATGCCACGAATTCATACATGTGACCTGCCTGCAATGCGGAGTAATGAGTCCAATCAATCTCCACTTATATCATCAAAAGCACCCAATAGCACCCACTTTGTCAGACTCCCAAATTCAACTCAAAATGGCCAATCTCCAAGCCAAACGACAGAAGCTGAAGCGGCATAGTGGAAATTTGTCGGAATAGGTATCTATACTGTATAATCGTCTTAAAAGCGTTACACACGAATTGTAATGTTACTTTGAATAAAGATACAGTAACAACCACCTGTGAATATTTCAGTTTGTGTTGTTTTCAAGAAAATAATGAATAAATTCAGATTGTATTATAACACTGAAATCATGGGGAAATTGTTTTCACAAATTTTAATATGATTGCACCTGAGACAACTATTTTGAGGGATCATTAATACCACAATACCTTAAGACATAAACGGCTGTTTCATGTACTACATTACTGCACGGTATCAGTTACATTGAACTAAGTATAAATTTAGTACATCAGCATTAGGGAATAAATTATTCCTTGCTAACATGATGAGCATGTTAGTTTTAACTCTCATTAGGTTTTTTTTGCCAGTTCACCTCTGAACAAGTATTCCAAATTACTGACAACTGTTTGATTATGGTTTATACTTATTTTTATTACTATGTAGTTTAGGGTTAGTCTTTTATAGTATTTTATGAAACAAAAGTTGATTTTTAAGAGAAGCGAAGAAACCTTGAAGACGATAGCACTAAAATCGAAGCCCTCTCGATTTTTAGTCAAAGTTACTAGATAACTTCTCACACTTAGTTATCGGTTCGAAGACTTCATCACTCTATCACCTCATTTGTGTTGTGCTCTGTTGGTACAGTGTACAGTTATACATGTAGGTATCGCTTTGGGGAGCCGACCCGGTTCGTCTCTTCGCCTATCCCTGTCCCTGTTCTAAATCTCGATCATTCGCTGGACCCTGACTGACCCCATATCTCTGGAGTTTGGACAAGTCAACCCAAGATCAAGTCAATCAGAAGTCAAGCTGAGTCACAATTTATTGTTTTACATTATATTAATACTCATAATTGTCATTGTATTGTATCATTGATTGGTTTTGCTCTCTAGCACTTCAGTGGTCTAACTTTACAATAGCGCAACAATTGTCCAGTATTTGATATGTGTGATTTCACCATGTTTTTGGTCACATGTCTTGCCCGAGATGAAGAGGTCAATCGAAGGCACCTGGCAAGGACCCTTGGACACACTGTGGCCACTGCGGATGAGTACTATAATATGGTGTCACCCACCCAGCAAGTACTTGAAACCTCTGCTCGCATTAAGACAGCCATGAAGGCATCTGACAACAACTAAACTCAACTTGTGTGATTCGTCATGTCAACCCAGCATTCATCTCAACCCAGCAACCCAGGCAAGAGGAAACATCCATCATCACTGTTGACTATCAGAGAAAAGATTTACTTGGCAAGTGATGGAAAACAATCAATTTTCACGAACTGGTGGAGGAGGAAGGAGAAGAGGAATGGGAGTTGGAGGAAGGACAAAAAGAATGGGAAGAGGAGGGAGAAGAACTAAGAAAGGAAGGATGAGAGGAACGGGAGGAGGAGGAATGGCCAGAGGATGAAGGAATAGAACTAAGAAAGGAAGGAGTTCCTGGGGAAGCTGTCCATCGATCATGCTTGGGCAACAGTCTACAAGAGTACCCCCAGTAATAGTAGACTTCGTGGCATCCTAGGCATGATCAAATCTTGTAAATCCATCACAATTAACCCGGGAGAAGAAGTGGAAGTAACCGGTATAGTCCACAACCGCCCTAGAGCCAAGCAAGAAATCCTTATCGAACAGGGGAGTTCCTCTGAACTCCCAGAGAGTATTAAGCTGAGGAACAGCCTGGTTGAGGTACCCGCCAGCAGGATGGCAAGGACGGAAATCGTCCTTGCTAACATGTCCTGCCACACTGTCGTTGTACCAGCCCGCTGTCGTCTTGCATCGGCCTTCAGCGTTGAACAGAAGTTCCCTTTCCCAGCTGACTCTCCATCTATAACCAAACCCAGTTTCAACTTTGGAAACTCCCCCTCCCAGAAGATGTCAAGCGCATTACAAAATTGCTCGGCGACCGTTCCAGTGTATTTTCAAGTAATGACTTAGACATCGGGTGCACATCGGCAGTAAAACGTACCATCAACCTCTCCGACGAAACTCCTTTTCGGGAGAACTGTAGGAGAATTCCCCCCGCCGACTTTGCCGATGCGAGGCAACACCTGAAGGATCTTCAAGATAAGGGCATCATTCAAGAGTCGTCGAGCCAATTCGCCTCGCCGATAGTGCTGGTCCGGAAGAAGAATGGCGATTTACGCCTCTGCATCGACTATCGCAAGTTGAACGGCCGCACTGTCAGAGACCAATATTCCATACCGAGGATAGAAGATACACTCCATGCCATGAATGGGGCAAAATGGTTCTCCTGCCTCGACCTGAAGTCCGGTTACTACCAAATTGAGATGGCGGAGGAGGATAAGCACAAGACGGCCTTTTGGTGTCCATTGGGGTTCTACGAATTCAACCGTATGCCTCAAGGCATCACAAATACCCCTGCCACTTTCCAGCGCCTGATGGAGAAATGCATGGGCGATCTCCATCATGACGGTGTGTTTGTGTACCTAGACGACATCATCGTGTTTGCCAAGACGGCAGAAGAGCATGAGGCCCGGCTACTCCTGGTTTTAGACCGCCTTCACCAATTTGGGTTGAAGCCGAGTCCAACGAAATGCAAGTTCTTCCAGTCCTCCGTTAAGTGCCTTGGCCGACGGCGTTAGCACCGACACCTGCAAGATCGATGCGGTGAAGTCCTGGCCTATCCCAATAATGCCAGAGAGCTCAAGTCCTTCCTTGGGTTCACAGGCTACTACCGCCGATTGCCAAGCCCCTGAACGAGTTAACTGCTGGATGTGACCTTACGAAGAAGCGAAATGGCAAGAAGAAGAGGACACACCAGGCAAAACTTCGAAATGCCAATGAGCCATTCGGTGAACTGTGGACCCCGCCATGTCAGATTTCATTCGACACTATAGTTTGCAAATTGACAACTGTCCCCGTACTAGGTTTTGTAGATTACAGTCGACCATTCATCCTCCATACTGATGCGAGTGGCACCGGACTCGGGGCAGCATTGTACCAGGAAGATGACGACGGCCACCCCCATGTTATTGCATATGCCAGCCGTGGGCTTTCTAAAAGTGAGATAAACTACCCGGCGTACAAGTTTTTAAGCGTAAACCCTTTCAGCCCCAATGGCGACTTTAGTCGCCCGTGCACTGTACCACGCTTGAGCCCCAATGGCGAGTTTAGTCGACCGTGCAGTACACCCCACTTGAGCCCCAACGGCGACTATTGTCGCTGAGCGGAGTTCGCATTTTCGAGAGGCTGTATTATTTTCGTTGGCAGCCCTCTGCTGTTGAATTTTATTTAGTCAGAAAGTTCGTTGACACCGCTTTCTTTTAGTGTATAACACAATAGGGGTCGCCATTACGAATTTTCGAGAAAACAGCACATGAACAAAAAAAAATTCTAAAGACGATCAAGTATTATCAGCAACATGGCTGATCGTAATGCAGAGATTCTTGCAGAACTATTTGCCGACAGTGGTTCAGAAATGGATACTGATAGTTCAGAAGAATCAAGTGACAACAACAATGAATCTGGGGAGGATTCTTTGTCTTCTGACAACAATATTGCTGGGCGTGGGGGCAGACGCACCGGGACGCGGTCTACTGGTGCCGCTGGTCGAGGCGGAGCTCGGGGGCGACAAGGATGCAGCAAAGCACCTGACTTCCGCGCTGGTTGGACTGAAACAGCGAACTTTATCCCCAGACCACATCAGTTCACTGGAGTTCCTGGTCCAACTGGTAACTATGATGGCTTTTCTGCTGTCCAGATTTTTATGCTGTACTTCACGACAGCTGTTTGGGAGCTCCTAGTTACTGAGACGAACAGATATGCAAATCAAACCATGCAAAGTAAACCAGAGTCATACAAATGGGCTAGCTCCCCAATTGATGTGCCCGAGATGAAGGCATTTGTGGCAATTCTTCTTGCTATGGGAATCACCAAATTGCCCCAGTATCGCATGTTTTGGTCAACTTCAGAGATCCTCATCAACCGGTTCTATCCATCGATTATGTCACGTAATCGTTTTACTGACATACTGCGATTTTTCCACCTTGCCAGCAACAACGCCCCACGTCGACCCCAAGTAGCACGGAGCAAACTTGCAAAGCTTCAACCGTTCCTTGATCTCATCTTGCCAAAGTTTAGATCCATCTACAATCCCCGCCAACAACTCTCTCCCGATGAAGGTATGCTCCGCTTCAAGGGGCGGTTGAGCTTTGTCCAATACATGCCGAAAAAGCCTGTCAAATGGGGAATGAAGGCGTTTTCCCTAAACGAATCTGCAACTGGGTACACTTGTGCCTGGCACTTATACACCGGACGTCAGGACTACCCTGTTCCTCCAATACGGCACCCAATTGACTCAGCCCACCATCATCCAGCAGAATTATATGTAAGCGGTCACGTGATCATGGATTTGATACAGGGATACGAAAACAAAGGTCATACTATATATTGTGACAATTACTATACAAGCCCTGCGCTGTTCAACCATCTGACGGACCTTGGGTTTGGTTGTTGCGGAACTGTGAAGTTTTTGGCCGAGGGTATGCCGCACTCTGCAAACCCAAAAAGCAACAAAATGAAGAAAGGTGATCGTCCTGCATTTTACCACAAAGATGGCCAACTATGCATAGTCTGGTTTGACAAGAAATTAGTGAACGTACTTACCACCGTAGGTAATTGTGATGTACAAGACAAACGAATTCGGTGTCGTCATAGCGATGGTGGCTTTCGGGCAATTACAAAACCGCAGTCAATTGATGACTACAACAAGTACATGGGAGGTACTGACTTGGCCGACCAGTTTTTCCAATATTATAACCACACACATCGCAGTCTCAAGTGGTGGAAAAGAGTGTTTTTTCACATGATGGAAGTATGCATGCTCAACGCATGTGTTGTTTACAACAGTATTCCTTCAAACACTAAATTGACCACTCAAGTTCCGACAATCTGTCATTCAAGGACTGCTGGAAGGATGGGACCGCGACCAGAAACGAATTGGTCGAAGATCAATAAGAGATGAGCTGCCCTCACGACTCACTGAGTCTGGACACTTCCCGGGTAGAGTGCCTGGGACAAGTAATCCTGACTGCATCGTGTGCAGTGATAGATCCAAGAAGGGAGGACGAAAACAAACGAAAACATGCTGCACAAAATGCGACCGTCCAGTGTGCACTTTCCCATATTTCGCACGATACCATTCACATTTGAATTATAAGTAAGCCAACCACTGACCAAATGGTTATTTATTTCAAGTTATTTTGTATTTCCTTTCATAAAATGTGTATTACAGCATTTATTTTTGTAATATTCATTTTGATAGATGAACACGTGAAAGACATTATAAATTTATGATGATGTTTCAAGTTTACATCTACCGTATCAAAATTCTAAATATGTAAATAATATATTTGCCGACATTCAAAGTCAGTTTTTTTCTCAGTGCTTTTCACATGTAATCGTACATGTACATGTAGTCTTACATGTATCTACAATCTTGTGATATATTTTCAGTAGGTGAAACTTATCCAGTGTGTGTACATGTATGTGAATACTAATAATACTAAGAAAAACTTAAAACAATCATGTCACGTTGGTATATTGTGACATGTGTTGACATACAGTACATACAATTTTTGTAAATCAAAAAACTATCTCATTGTACGGGAATGATACAAAATCAGCTCATTAGAGGTTACGTACAATGTACATATTACACTGTTTATTGTAAATGCCATGGAATTGTTGTACGGATAACTATTTCAGTAAATTTGAAGTGTGCAATTGTACTGCAAAATTCTTGCATTTTGGTTCTAATTTTGTGAGTCAGCTATGTTTTTCACAATGTTTTACTTTTCTATAGAGATCGGATTTTATATTTATATGCCATTTTTGTTTTGCCAAACCTCAACATTTTGCCAACTTTTTCAGTGATTTGCCATGTATTGAGTATTACGTATTGCTGTATTCTCCCATAAGTTTTGAGGCTTTGCATGGTGGAATATCGATATCGTTTCGGTTTGCGGTAACACCATGTGTTTATCTCAACTAACGTGAAGCTGAGGTACAGGTTCTGAAAAGAACCGTATAACTCGTATCTCAACCTTCGTTAAGTGAGAAAGGTTCAAGGAGAACCAATTTAGCAACTTCGTTTTTCTCTACTGTCGCTAAGTGAAATATGGTTCAGGAGAACCATGGAGACTTCACGGGTTTATATGGTTGAGCGAGATCCATGGGGACTTCACGGGTTATTGTCAACGTTTCGTTTAGCGTGATCTTATCTTCTTCAGGAGAATGAAGAGGTTTGCCGATGCAACTCCTTAAGTAGTATTTGCTGGGATTATGTGTAGAATGGGAAGTGTTCCGATTGGTGCTACTGTTGTGTGATGTGTTGTGATTGGTTGCCACCGTGGCATTGTTCTTGTTGTGTGTGTTTCCTGCTGTGTGTGAGTTGCCTGCTCGCTGAGGCGTATCAGTTGACAGTGGGGTGTGGGTGTTGGTGGATGGTAGGATTGAATGCCAAATGTTGCTTTGATGAAATAGCCGATGTCCTGGGGACAGTGTCATGTTTATGAATCTCAATAGCCTCTCTGATACAGGCGGGTGTACCAGTGCTTTTCGGGGCTATGATCTTTGCATTCTGCCAGTCAATGATATGGTCCAAATCGGTGGAGTGTTTGATGATCGCAGATTTGTCACATTCCCCTCTGCGACGTGGGCCTTGTGTTCCTTGAGCCTGGTCGTGGTCTCTGCCGGTCTCGCCAATGTACACTTTCCCACAAGTGCAAGGAATTCGGTAAACCCAAGCTTGGCTGGGATCATGTCTGTCCTTGTGGGTGTGTAACCGTTTCCAACTTGTTTGAGTCGATGGTAGACCTTAATGTCAGCTTCCCTCAGGATACACTGAATCTTGTGTGAAGTGTGGCCGATGTCTGATAACTGCGGCAATGGGTTTCGGTTGCGTCAGAGGATCGTGGGCGTTCCTATTCGGGAGGAACTTAAGCTTATCAGGTATGTACCCATTGTCTCTTAACACGGCGTTAAGATGTTTCAACTCGGATGGCAAGTGCTCTTTATCACTGATAGTGTGTGCCCTTGGTAGGGTGCGATTCACGGAGGATTTCACGGATGGTGGGTGGAGCGACCGGGCATTTAGGTAGCGGTCTGTGTGTGTGGTTTTCTGTAAACCCGAATGCCCAAGTGAGCCATCAACCCGTTTGGAAATGATTACATCAAGGAAAACCTTGAGTCGGATGTCTCAGTTTCCATGGTGAATTGAATACTTTCGAATGTTGCTGGTTGATGTGACCGAGAAGTCACTCAGTTTGTCGGAAACCGTGCTGCCAAATGATGAAAGTATCATCTACGTATCGAAGCCATAGTTTGGGTTTTGTATCGTGCCGTCTCGAGGCTTTCTGTTCGAAATCTTCCATGAAGATGTTTGCTAGGACCGGGGGATATCGGGGATCCCATTGGAGTGCCCAAAGACTGTTGATAGTAAGTCTCTCTCCATTGGAAGTATGTGGATTTCACACATAATGAAAGTAGATCTGATTTGATCTGGCGTTAGGCTGGTTCGTTCGGGGGCGTGCTATCATGTTCGATATCGACTTGGTTACGAGGATAGCCTCGTCTGTCGGTACATTGGTGAATAATGACGGCGTCAAAACTCACTAGCGTGTCGGAAGGCTGCAATATGGTTCCCTTTATGATGTTGATAAACCCTGCTGAATTGGGTACATGGTGGGCGTCTTACCCACAGTGGGTGTAAACCTTGTCAAGTGTTGGGCGAGGTTATCGTGGGGAACCTCGGGATGAGACAATCGGTCGGGAGTGGTCTGTCTGGTTTATGAATCTTTGGTAGAGCCAAAGAATCTTGGGCATTCGAGCTGGACGGACGGAGGTGCCTGTATAGTGCTTTGGGTGAGGCTGTGCTCCAGTTTAAGGAAAGAAGTTTTCGGCGACTTTCCTTTCTGCTATGAATCGGGTTCTTTTGAGCGGGTGTGAGGTATCCGTGTCGGGGATATCCTGACAGACAGCACGGTCGATTCCGTTGGCGAAATGGCCATAACACTCTTTCAGGCTGGCCTGCTACCAGCAACACTGCTCCATCGTCAGCTGGCTGGGTGCTATAGTCTGGACTATCCAGGCGGGCTCCGGCCGATCGCAGTTCTGTAACGCTGGGCTACCTGCCCTGGTGCTCATGGAGGGTTCATCGCAACTTGATGCGCCTTCACGGACGTCAATCGTGCAATGTCACCAATGTGGGTGGATGGAGCTCGGTATCTGGGTGCTGCTCACATGCCGCGCGCCAGATCTCGTGTGGTCAATCGTCAGATCTGGAGAACAGCGGTCTTTGGACGCTCCCGTCTGTGGCTGTCTTCGTGAGCGTTCGAACCGAGCGACCGGTTGGGCAGGCTGAACCGGGCGCCAGGTGGCATGCTGCGTCATTACGCGGGTTCGGCTGTTCCTGTCTGATCCTGCGTCGGCGTTCGGTCACCATGGGCTGGATTGCTTCGCGGCCTCATTTCAGGCGGTTGATATTCGCTGGTCGTTTACGAAACGCACTGTGCCGGTGGTTCTGCCATCGTTGATCGCGCTTATGTCAGACACCATGCGCCGTCGGTTAAATTAACGCCTGTTCACTCGATGATGGCGGTTCAGAGGCTTCCGCGGCACCGGCTGGCAGTGCCCGTCGACTGCACTGTCACACACTGGCAGTGATCCTGAGGCCAGATCTACGTGGGTCTGCGGGACTCGGCTGAGTTGAGCCACCGGGACGACAGTCAGGCCGTCAGCTGAGTCGCCAGCTGAAGACCAGCCCGTTGGCATGGCCGGACCAGGCTCAAGCACAGGCCGGGCGCGCAGAAAGATGGCGGTCATCCTCCACCGGGTGGGCGAAACTCTGGACATCCGCTGGCCTCCAGAAATCAGGGAAGGCAAACGGTGTACCATGGGCATCAACGCGCCGACAATCGACTGTTTGTCGCGTGCTGATTCACCGTCCACGCACTGTCACACTGCGCCTCGGCTGAACCCAGCTCTGCCGCGGGCTGCTGTCTGCAATCAGCAATCTGTTCCAATCGACCTCCCGATCACATGATCCCAGCAAGCCTGCGGGGTTGCGTGCATTCGTTCCCTGAAGGCAAGCAGGCGAGAATCAGGCGTGGATCATGGACTCTTTCGGCCGGTGCTCGTGGTTCTCCTACTGCTGCGTTGATGGCAAGGACCGCGAGGGGTGGACCAGTGCTATTCACTGTGAGTTATCACGGTCTTTCTTTTCAGGCCTGTACCTCCTTTCAAAAGCCGTAGAACCAGACTTATCATGTATATCTTCAGTGATGTGCTTTGATGTTTACATGTAGAAGTGTTTTTTTCCTGCCATGTCAAGTGTTGTTGACATCCTAAAGTTGTTTACACCAATAAAAAAAGAAACACATGCTTCATTAAAGCTTGAAGAAAGGAATCTTTTTGTCTGACTCCTCTCATTTTATTGTCATGCATCCAGTATAGGTTTAGCAATGTACATACATGTACTTGTGGTCAAATGGGAACAATGTACACTGTACAGTATGCATGGTTTACATATAAAGTGTGCATGCTTTGTCCAAACACTGTGGCGTTTCCTGCTCAGTAAGCTGTGCTGAGAAGCTCTCACTCTGAGACTACAACTCCAAGAACAAATGCACCTAGTATGGCAATACTACAAGATATAACTTTTATTAGTGTACATAATAAATGTGTACAACATAAGTATCAGACTTTATACAGTGTTTTATTTTCTAACAACGTTTTCCTAGTAAAAATCAAACTTGATCATGGGGACCTAGGCAAGGAGTATTCCAGTTGAAAGAGTTTCTAGGCGAACGGTTCAACATCACGCACTGTGAGCTCCTTTGTAAATAACCTACAAATCCCATGTGGTATATTTTAGTACCATATGGCCATGCGTCTTGAACTGGGGCCTGCTCTAGGGTGGAGCCGTTTCATATTTTAGTGAAATCTGACATGTTTGTTGTAATTAGAGTACTTAAATGTGATTGAATACTTCCAAGTAAGCACTCATTTTAAAGCCTATTTAGTTAGCTTTAAGTTGATGCCAAAATTATCTTTATCAGGCTTCAATTAAGAAAATTATGATTAATTAAGTTAACGAAGGCGGAGGGTGGAGCAATTGGGAGACGGAGATTGGGAGACGGTACCATGTAAAGTCTATGGGAGAATATGGAGCCTCAGCTCATATTGTTTTTCTTAATCTTGACAATCAATAATATCATTGAATTATATATCAAATTAAAGCTAATTAATTAGCCTTTAATTTGAGACCCTAAATATTAATTTAGGACTTTAATTAAAGAAATTATAATTAATAATTTAATTAATCCACAACTTGCTGGGACGGATTATGCGATTGGACACGGAAAGCCTACCATATGAGAAAAAAAAATGTAAATCAGCTAACGATTTTTCTTCATGCAATTAAATAAGATAATAACTTAAAAAGTAATTAATTACACTTTAATTTAATGCCTAATATAACAATAATTGATTTAATGCACTAGTGCTCATTATTTAATTAATTAATTAATTAATTAGACAACAAGCAGGGATGCAGAGTAAATGGGACAGATGATTATTATTAATTAGGCCTTTACAGGTATGTTTTTTTTATCTTGCAAAATATATTGACCTATATTACTGACCATATATTAACCTAAATCAGATCATACCTATAAATAAACATTACTTTGCTACTAGACACCTAGAGATCATGATCATGCAGGCAATAAATGAACTGCTTCAATGTACTTGCTGCTGATTGGTCTTTCAAGGTTTATGCAAATGAGATGTTCTTCATGCATCCTTGTACTTTTCCGTGTGCATTGTGCTATGATCCAGTGCATTGGAAAGGGGGCTGCACAGAGCAGTATCAGTTTAAGTGCAGCAGGGTCAAGATTCAGCTTATGAACTGTGCATTACTAGTAGGTGTTCAATTGGACAACTGTCTTTTTTAATTTACTCAAAACCAACAATCTGAACTTGGAACATCCTCAATTGTTGCATCATGGCAGATAGTGATAGAGCTTTGGCTTGTTCTATTTGTGGAAAGACATTTCAACGGAAAGATACACTGAAGGAGCATGAGAGAAAACATTATGGTGAACAGTTTCAGTGTAATCTGTGTAACTCAAGCTTTACTGCCAAGAGGAATCTGAAGAGACACAAAGCATACAAGCATGACCGATCTTGTAACTTCTTGTGTTCAACATGTGGAAAAACATTTGTCAGAAAAGATCATCTGTTTCAGCATCAATTTGTACATAACAAGCTAGCATGTGACATATGCTCATTACAAGTTTCCAGTTTGACTGCTTTATCTGCACATAAGAAAACCCACAACCAGGACAAAATGGCTTGTAAATTATGTGGGTTATTATTCAGTCGCAAATCAAATCTGATTCGTCATCAAAAAACAACATGCCAACATTCAAGCCGGGGGCGTCCAAGCCTCAAATCAGCCAACAAAGCTAGCTCTTCTGTTTCTAAACCAAGTACTACTAAACACAGTCAAAATGCAAGTAGGACCAGACATCACAGCAAAAGTTACCACAAGTGTCAAATCTGCGCACAAATGTTCGTCAAAAAGTACAATTTTTGAGCATATATGAAGAGTCATGATAAAACCAAATTTGCCTGTGAACATTGTGGAAAATCATGGACTAGAAAATATAAAAGAGATAACCATGTGCAATTGTGTACTAAGCGGCCTGCAAGTACTTCCACTTCAGATGCAATCCCTGTAACCCCTCCTTCCACGCATCGAGTCAGAAAACACAGAAACCTACAAAGTTTAAAAAAACAACTACCAGAAAGCCCAACTTGCAAAGCAAGCTTGGTTAAAGACTTGATCAATTCCCCACGAACAAAACAGAAACTTTTAGATGAGAAACTTATTCAACCAAAGCATGTTCAGGAAGAGCAACAAATAAGCTCTGCTTTCTTTAAAGACCATGCTGAGTTCATGAGTGCCTTAAAATCATCTCGTAGTAGTGGGGTCTTGGGTTTTAAGCAAAAACTTTCTGCAGTCGGTATAGGCCAACACATGAAGAAAGCAAAGAAGGTGCAGAAAACGCGAAAAAGGTTGAATATGCGGAAGACTAGCTTGCGTGTACAAAAAGAAGGACTAAGAAACAAATTGTTGGATGACCTCACAGGAAACAAAGCAGCATACTATGATGTAATCAGGAAGGCTAGAGGCCAAAAGATACCAGACACTTGGAAAACCTCCATATCAGACTATTGGACAAGTAAAGCATCTCATGTCACCACAGATACGCATCGACCATCAGTTAGAAAGCGGATCGCCCGTAATCAATATATGAAGCATACCCGACACATCATGACAAAATCATATCGCGAAGCCTTCACCACATTTTGTAAAGAAAACCCCTCTGTGAAGGTTTCAGAGGTAACGTTCAGACGTTTAAAACCCTTCTATGTACGCCCAGCAACAGCACGTGATTTGGAACAGTGCTGCTGCCAAAAATGTGTATCAGTTCGGAAAGCATGGAGAGGCCTTATGAATTTCAGGCAGAGACATAAATTGGCAGTACCAGTGTACAACACTGTGTATGATTTAGTCAATGCCACACTGTGTCCAAAAGCTATTGGAGCTGAACACCACAAGCTAGAATGTTTGAAACAAGAGTGCAATGACTGTGGCATTGATAAGCTTCAATTCGATGATAGGGAATTATCCAGTGATGACAACTCAAGAGTGACTTGGCAAACTTTTGAATATGTAAACTATACCAGGCAAGATGGAAAAACTGTAAAACACTTAGATCTAGTTAAAAAGGTGACATCACCAAAGGTTCTAGTAGACCACTTAACTTCCCTCTTAAAAGGATTTAGCTACCATCTCTTCACTGCACATTGGCAGAAAGTGCAGTGGGACACACTAATAGAAGGCCTTCCTGACGATCATGCTACTCTTGAAATGGATTTCAGTGAGAACTACACAACATTAATGCAAGAGGAAGCACAATCGTTACACTGGGGTAAGACCCAGTGTGCCATACATTCCTGTGTTATCTGGAGACCGTCTATACCGACTGATCAGACATCTGATAACCATGTTAAGGAGCACTGGATGCTCATTTCTGATGACTTGAACCATGATTTTCACTTTGTGCAGCACTCAATTGCCAAGATTATTATGCCAGAACTTAACAAGATGGGCTGTAACATTTCAGTTCTGCATCAAAAAACAGATGGCTGCGGCCAACAGTACAAAAGCAAAAACTGTTTTGGCGACATAAGCAGAAGTGATTCTGACCTACGTTTGAAATTGTTTGCAAATTACAGTGCAAGTGGTCACGGCAAAGGCGAGGTTGATCAAGCTGCTGGATTCTTGAAAACAGAAGCTAGGAGAGCAGTCATAGCAGATGTGGAGCAAGTAATTGGGAATGCGCACGATCTTTTCCAATTTTCAAAGACACAGCTTGAACAAAGACCCATTGGCGTCGGAGCTAAACTACACAAGCGTCGTTTTTTCTTCATTAACAAGCATGACATTGACAGAAATAGGCAGATTGATACCTACAGAACAATACAAAACACTCGGAAGCTTCATTCAGTTGCATCCTGTAAAAGTGATGGCGTTGTGGATGTCCGTGAACTCTCTTGTTATTGCGATTCATGTAGATATGAGGAGTACACCCAATGCCTGAACAAAGACTATGTGCAGCCGTTTAAACGTGTCGGTTTGGTGAGACTGCAATAACTAGTAAATCATCTTCTGACACGGAAGAAGATGAGGTGGTGGCAAACATTGACACTGATGTACATGAAGAAACTGAATACATGTATGACTTCTCTAGTGTTGTTTGTAAAGGATCATATATTGCAATTTGTTCATCAGATCAGTTTAATGACTATTATTTATTCGAAGTTGAGTCGGACGGAATTGTAAAATGTGATGACAGTATGCGTTCTGATTATCAGCATGTTTATGCTACGGGGGAGGAAGTGGTTGTGGGGAAATATTTTGATCTCCAGACTACAACAAGAGAAGGCTTATTGTTTAAGAAAGAACAAAAAAAGGTGGCAGTTATACTGTACCAAAACAAAGTATTCTCTATGTTGGAATCAACCTTACAACCAGTATAAAAAAGCCAAATTTGTATGTTTTGCAAGCGGACGATCATACGGATATTCTTTGCTCGATTGATTAACTGTCAGACCCACATCTGCCATGAGTAAACTGTGTAAGTTACATTATCTATATATCCATGTTTAGGATGTCAAACCGATAATGTTTAAATCAGTTTGGTCATTTATAATCTTTGATCCATATGACTTGTTGATGCTTCACATGTGACCTGGCAATTAGCGCGTAACATTGTAAATACCTAATATTTGTCGTTCAGTAAAACAATTTTCCTAAGGGTAACCCTATTAATGTTTACATATTATGAATGGTTATTGGCTGTACTTTGCAAATATTTGATTGTGTTTTAGCAGATACTATGATATTACTTGCAAGGAGGATTTAAGTAGTCTTAAGGATTTTATGCAATATTCGCATATTTTTAATGCAAATTTAATTACCCGTTGCTCCCAAAATCATAAAAATAGTTCTACTAGGGGTATCCCTATCAAACTAGTCTTGTTAGATGGGAAAATACCTCTAGTTTACATAAATGTGCTTGTTTTTGGTGTAGGTGCTTTGGATTTGATGTGAGGCTACTAGGATGAGATACCACTTTTTGTCTACTTTTTCATGAATATTTTGATCTATAACTGCTTAAGACCTGCCCCTACTGTAATTCTGTTACCATTTTTGGAAAGATTGGACTATTTCCTTTCAGAAAAAGTTTACTTTTCCTATGCAAGCATGTACAGTTTGAAAGTTATAGCAGTTTAAGTTCAAACGATGCGCGATACTTAAAATTTACGGACGAAACGCAAACAGGCCCCAGTTCAAGACGCATGGCCATATGAAAGTATATTTTATGGGCATCAAATGGAATGCACAAAGATTTTGGATCAAGCAAACATTTTGTACTGAAAATTGAGTTTGAAAATAGGTAGTTGCTCAATCACCGTTTTTTCTGAGTCTGTGTGAAAAAACTTGGGACTGGGGAGTACTGTGTGCGTAAACAACGTGGTCACCACAGGCTGCATGCCAATAAACAATGCGGGGCTGAAAGGGTTAAAGTGGGCGATCACAGAAAAGTTTCGCGACTACTTGTATGGCGGGCAGTTCACAGTATTAACCGACAACAACCCGTTGACCTACGTTTTGAGATGTATTTCTGCAAGAAGAATTAGGATTTTCTACAGTAGTTCGATAGTTACATTTGCAAATTCTCATTTTTTTAACATTTCGTAGACAAGTTATTGATGGTGACTATTATTCACAAATGATCAAACTATATTTCCTGTTTTCTATTATTCATTATGGCTAGTATTGTATTAATTCTCAAGAGTTCAACTAATATGTGCCAGTAACCTACTGAATACGTTGTACACGATATACAGAGTTAGCATTTTTATTGAACACAGTGTCCCTATCAGGTCAAGTGTGTGTTGTAGACTTCAAGGTTAAAGTATCCATATTTTTTGGAGTCCCTTAAGACATAAACGGCTGTTTCATGTACTGCATTATTGCACGGTATCAGTTTTATTAAGAAGCTTGTGTGTCATTATTATTGTATTACTTTGCAGTCAGCGATCTTTGTATTCAATGATCTTAACATTTGATACTTGCTCCAAATTATTGAAGTTATTCTATTCTATATCGCTGAATTGTTGAGTTGATACAATATTGATGTCAATTTCTAAGTTGCAATTTATATTTGTTTGATGACATCGGACCATATATTGTTGACATTTATTTACATTCTAGAGATAAGCTAATAACAAATTTCTTCCTTAGAAAAAAGGATCAACTTAATTCGCTGTCTGTGGATTTATTTATGAACAATTTTCCTTTAAACAAACAAATCGAACCTAGCAGGACTCGTGAAACATCGAGAAAACCTGTGACACTTCCTCCATGGATGAACACAGTGACTGAAAATTACTGGCTCAATTATGGAGCAGGACAAGTAACATGACCTTATCACGTGGGATATTATTTTCAGTCACTGGGTTAATCCATGGAGGAAGAAAGAGAAGGAGTTCGAACGCACTGGTTATCAAAGGGATAGACCATCTTGCCGCGGTCGTAAAAACAAGTGTGTAAACAACCGAAGTCCTTATCTTAATCCAATTACCGCGATCGAGGGACCGCAACCCAGACACTCGCCGCGTTGCTTTATGGGTAGAGATGCGCATGCGCAGTTAAACCATAACAAATGCGTCCCCGTGTCAAAATGGCGGCATACGGAAAAGACGATTTCATTTATGGTTCAGATTTGAGCGATTTGTCTGAAGATGATTTGAATGTTAGTGAGTTGTCAGACATAAGCAACGATTCTGAAGACGAAGGTCGTCAGTACTGCGTTTGTAATCAAGCATCAACATCAGAAATGATCGCTTGTGACGACGACCAGTGCACCGTTGTTTGGTGGCATTACGATTGCGTCGGCCTGAACAAAGAAACAATCCCGGATTCGTGGATTTGTGTTCGTTGTCGACCTGGATGTTCTGCTGAAACAACCATTACAACAGGTAAAGTTTCCATTTCTAAGAAATCCACCACTTTCATGAATTTACAAACCACATCAATAGGCCAACCAAATTTGTCTGCGCTTCCGATTACATGCCTTCCAAGTAGGTTTGTTTTGTTTTTTTAATTACTTTTTTATAGCTTGACAGAGGCGAAAGTGCCTAGTGGTGTTTCTTTTTTTTTCTTTTTTTCCAGATTTTTTTTCGATAAACATTATTAAAAAATTACATTTTGTTTTAGTTCTTTGTTTTCCCTGAAAAAAACTAAACCTTTAGGGTCGCGCCGTAAAAAAGTTTGGGTCAGTCGGGTAACCGGAAGAAGAACTATTATTTTTTGGGGCCTTACCCTAAATTTGTAACTTGACCTCAACTTGAAAAATAAATGAACATGCAACCAACATTAAAATTTAAATAAATAGCAATAGTAAAAATGTATTTATGCATGCATTAACTGTTCTTATATACAGGTATATCTATGGAGGTATAATTCTACCTTTATGATTTACCTGAAAATGTTGAACTTTGTTAGGCCCCCATCCTTGGTAAGTTATAACATGGGTTATAACTTTTAAAATTGACCCACCCATCATGGAGGAAGGAAGTACCTACCAAAGTAATATTTCGTGTATAATTTTAAATTTTTCACTCTAATTTTGCAGATGTTACGACCGAGGTAGCATCAGGCTCAGGCGGAAAGAAGACAACCACGACAAGCAAAGAGAAAGCATAGAAAGTTAGAAAAACAGGTAAAGCGCCAAAGTGATTTCATAATTCTAATTAAAGCCAAAATGAAAACGTTGACTCTGTTGTTCATAATTTCAGACTTTAAGATATTGGATGACAGTTAAAGGGACTCAATAAAAACTGCACAATGTTTCAAGTACTAGTAGACACTGCGATAATCGTAACTCTTGGTCACGTCCCTTAGACCAGACCTAAGAGCTACGATGGACCATGTGTTTAAATTTGTTTGAACATTTTTTCCACGTTTTAAATTAACCCATTTGCACCATCATCAAAGAAAAAAGTTGTACAAATTCGTCATAGCTTTTAGGTCAAAGGAACAGGACCAAGAGCAGCTATGTTTCAAACAGAAATTATATTTTCTAAGAACATATCTAGTGTTAACATGTTCAAGTACACAAACAAATGTACTTTTCATTTTATTATATTCTCAGCTATTACCACAATGTTTCAAACAGAATAGTTGTTTTTTTATAATGACATATCTAGTGTTAACATAAAGTTCTTTTCATTTTTTATTAATTCTCAGCTATCAAACGACCACAGTCAAAGTTTTCTGCTGAAGACGCCCAGAAGAAAGCCACCACCTATGTCGATCTACATGAGATGAAACATCATGAACTGTTTAGGTCTACCACCTATCCAATTGCACTGTGCATCATGAGTTTGCTAGTAAGCCTTACTGAAGTGATGGACTCACAAGAGTTTACAGACTTTAGTTCAGCCACAGTAATTTCACTGTGGTTGGTTGTCACTGCTGGAGATTCGAAACTGCTGAAACCAGAGGTATACGACGCCATGTGGAAAGCATTCCATCAATACCGTTTAAAAAGCGTCAGCAAATGGACTGATTTGTTAAAGTCACTAAACATAAGTCACAGTGGGCAATTTGTTGAAATTTGCTATCAGTATTTATTGCAAACCATTCTATTCCGTATAATCAAAGACAGGAACCAAGCTGACCTTCCAGAAAACCAACCAACCACAGAAATCAAACCAATGACCCCAGAATAACAACAAGTTTTAAGATATGTTGCTGGATATATACCATATAGTCTAAATCAAAAATTAAAAAAACAGCAGAATGAAACTGCAAAGATATATTGTAAATTTTTAAAAACTTGGCAAGTTTGTTGCACAAACATTTTTGTAGTATACCAATGAGTGGATTGTCACTCAAAGTCGAGGTGGTTTGTTCCATGTCTCTGATGGAATTTATCTTTTAATTCGAAGTATGGAACTTGAAAGTAGGAATTTTTTTTAACACTGATGAAATTCGTAATTTCAGTGGAGTCGATATCCAGAGTATTTTAAGCACAAATATATTGTCAAATAAAAAAGTGCAGAATTATTGGTGTAGTTTAACTCAAGGTAAAATAAATGGAGAAATTTCAGTAAAACTGTTGGAGACCATTGTTTTTAAGTGGATTAAAATAAAAACTAAGGCCTTTATAAATGTATACCTCAATCTCAAAAAAGCAACAAGTGGAAATGTTTCCAAGATAGCAGAGAAGGCACTTCGCAAAGATTTGACAAAAGAATGATGATGTAGATGCTATCGCTGAATTAAAAAAAATATCACTATACCAATCTACCCGACAATAACTCACATACAGCAACCATGTAGAAATACTTTTGCATGTTACATGTATTTTGTGCATTGTGCGTGGCACACAAAAAACTTTTATCATGTTTTAAAACACTATCATCTGTCAAAATTCTTTCGGAGAAAATGTTTTGGTCTTTCAGCGAAAATCAGGCGATGCAACTTTAAGGATAATTTTTCTAGGCTCCTTTCTTAACCACACTTGGTTGATGAAGTTAAGACACTGTTTGAATGATTCAACCTTTTAACTACTATTAAATATATTTCTAGAACTTTAAAGATATTAGTTTCAAAGGAGCGTGGAACATCTTATAATTATAGAAAAACCTAATCTCCATCCAGATGTAAAAAGAATCCTACAAAAAAAACACTTTCATAATTTCAGAATAAGATCGGTCATGAAAAAATGCATACTATGCTAAAATGTGTAGAACTATAATATTTATGGCCTTGTGCTTAAGCTTTTTATTTTGGTAGCCCACCGGGCTAGTATACTGTGCTTCTTACTAGCCCGCAGACACTTAGTAGCCCAGATCCTAAACTGTCCAGTTATGGTGATATTATCATTTGCATTTTTGATAGTATTTCTTCGTCTTCATTGTAATTTTTCAACATTTTTATCACAATCAATTTTGTCGAATTTCTGGTTATGGTTTAATAAAGTTTTAAGGTTACAAAAAATTATTTTTGGATTTGGACGATCAAAACATCGATCGATTCAGAATTTTTCGTCGGATAGCATGAAATACACTGCGCATGCTATCCCCCTGTAGTATGCTTCTGCGCATGCGAAATAGTGATCAGCCGGTCCATTTGTTTTTGTGAACTCCAGTGATTTTGAGGCTCGGACAGTTCAATGTGCGATCGCAAGCGGCAAGAGACACTGGTAAAAAGGGTCCTTATCGCGGTCGTAAATCTGTCGCGCGGCAGGAGGTCCCCATGCCTTTTCCACTGGTCAGTCAGCTCGCTAATTGGCTGGTAATTACCCTGTGGGGATTTAGCGGGCCATTCGAACTCCTCCTCTTTCTTCCTCCATGGTTAATCTAAACCCAGCACTCAGATCATAACCCTTGTTGATCATGACCATTTAAGTGATGAGTCACATGTACTCCTGTAAAGTCGGAAAGAAATGATATGGAAATTTTACTTACTTGTTTGTAGTTCAAATACTTACGTTCAGCAGTCTGCCCTAAGACTGACTGGAGGACATGATGACTGGCTAAAATGGTGGAGCCCGCTGAATCAGGGGTGCGTTTTCGCGACCCTAACCAGAAACTTGTTTCCGACGTCATATTCTTGACCAGAAACAAGATGGCATAGCTACCGAAAACGCGAACGTAACCAGAAAATTATTTTCAGTTTTCAACGTGTTCAATCATCAACGTTTTCCCAAAAATACGGTGTGATTCAAATTTTTGCAAAATAGAACTTACTCGTGAGTACTAGTAATAAACTTGAAAGATATACATGTACTGGTATACGAAAAATCATTTCATCATGTTTTAACAAATAATTAACAAAACTTTTGTTAATTTATACAATCCGCCATCTTGAAACCAAGCGTAACCGATCACAAACTTTGGTTCACATTTGGTCAGAACAATGACATCATCGCAGCACAACCGAACCCGCGAAAATGCCTAACCAATGACCAAAGCCCAAACATGTTTCTGGTTGTAGTCGCGAAAACACGCCCCAGGTTTGCACTTCTACAACATGACACCCCCTGCATATGCCTTGCTTCCTGTCCTGCGTATGTGTTCAAATGTATATCCTCCTGAAAACTTCATTAACTCTGGATGGCTAAAACTACGGAGGTGCGACCATGCTTTCTTTGCTGATTTTGCTGTCTGCCTTCTATTGCTGCATCAATGCGAAGACCATGAATCTGTAGAAAACTCCATTAGTCAAGTTTATAGGCCTGCATCCTGTCCCTGTGTCCATCTTTACTCCTTCATCACTTTGGTCATGACTGGACTAGAAAGTCAGTAATTTAGCATGAATAAGAGAAGTCTATACATGCACAGAGCATGGCCCTTGCCCTGTGCATATAGCCAGGCTACAGTTTCAGTCCATGCTCAATATGGGCCAAGTCAATTTTGTCATTGCTGTCCATGGTTGTCTGGTGGTCACACTTTGCAAGGGTCATCAGCAAGGCATGCACAACTAGATGTTGGTGATTAATGGGGGGCACAGGTGGGTGGTTGAGCCATGGGTTATAAACAGGGTGTCCACTGTTGGTGGTTCTGCTGTGGTAAAGAAAGAAATAATAAATCTAACTACTTCCCAATAAAATTTTGACTTCCAGATAAGAAAATTCTATAATGGAATAATGATGGAATAAATTTACAAATAATTTGAACGCATTTTCACTACTTTCTTGTTAACGAAGATAAAAATAAGCATACATGTAGGTTAGTTGTATAAATCTGTTGATTCTTAAAAATGAAAGGTACACATTATCAGATTACCAAATTATTACCTACATGTACATGTAAAAACTTACTTTGTATTAACCCTAACCACCCTGAATCCATCAAAATCCATCCCCCTGTATTGGAAGATTTTGGTGGATTCAGGATACCTCCACATTGAGCATGTGGCGGATTTTGATGGATTCAGGATTTCAATAGTTTTTAACTGCTTGGTCATGTTGGTTGATGGATTATAGTTACATGTACTGTATATGTTAGATTTTGATGGATTCTATGCAGCAACATACTATACAAATTTTCATGTGAGCATGGTATCCTGAATCCGCCAAAAATTTAGTGGTGGATTTTGGCGGATTCAGGATATGTCCAATATCTACACTGGCGGATTCTGATGGATTTAGGACACCAGCATTTTGTGTGTGACAAAATTGGTGGATTTTGGTGGATTCAGGATACTTTCTAGTAAAAATACCCAAGGGGTTAGGGTTAAAGACCATACAAAATGGTAAAAAAAATTCAACCCTATTTTAAAAAGAAAGTAATTCTAAGTAGGAATAACCAAAAATAAGACTTCCATTATTTTTCTTTAACCCTTCAAAGAAACGTATGAAAATGTACTTCGCCACTACCGCGAATGACAGGCCCGAAACAAAAGCCGTCGGGGACACTTTCACTCGACCAATTTTGATGACGTACATTTACGGGAGGGTGAACGCTTACAACTGTTTACTGCGGTATCTTTTGTACACAAAGCATATTACATTGCGTACAGCCACAAAAATAAGTTTACCAACTACAACTTCTGAAAGTGTTTTGGAAGAAGTTTCCAAAGGTAGTACTGACCAATTGTGTTGTTCATCATTGGATGGAGATTAAATAATGGAGCCAAAGTTGGTGAAGTGCCACAGAATCGGATCAATTAAGCCTGGAATGGAAAAATCCAGGAAAAAATGTCGAAGCCGAAGGAAGATCTCGAGTACGGCATAAGCGCACATATATGGTACCCTATATTTATTGCTTTTTATTAACAAAAATTTTCTAAGAGCAACCGAAGTTTATGTCCAGAGTTTGATTCGTTAAATTTTGTTATCAGGAAAGTTAATTTCACTGCAAAATGTGTCCAAATTGTTCTTGTTTTAAATTGTGCCGATAAAAAAATCCTTTGGTGATGTTGCTGGTGCCGTCAACCAGACTAATAGTTTGACAATAACCCTGCCCCACGTACATGTACATGTACGTCGTATACGCAGACACAATACATGAGTTGTATGTCAAGGGGAATCCCATACACACATGTACAGCCTCGGACAACGCCCTGGCAGCCAGTTAAGACGGCTCCTTTCGAGCTCCCGTAAAAGTACATACATTGTATACATCATAAAAACAGGAAAAATGTTCAACCGCTGGAAATTTGGCTGCAAATCATGATTTTTTCAGCAATTTCTGATTTGTTTTAATGTTTTTTGGAATAGCATATAAATAACTAAATACATACTGAACAATTTTGTGTCAAAAAAAATCAAGGCACTTTGTATGGACTTTAAGTTGGTACATGAACCAGTACAGAAAGATGTACATGTAATTGTTATGTCCAATTTACAAAAAGTTGCAGTGAGTCAACTTTTTGTAAAACACAATAACATGAAAAGGATGTAACAGTTTAATTTTATTTTTGCCCGACACCGATGTGTGTAGGGCAAAAATTAAATTAAATCAATTGTTTATCTCCCGACGCAAGAATTTCACCAACGATCAGAGCATACTGATCGAAACGTCGAGTTGTACCCCCCAGTTCTTTTCAGAACTAATTACGGCTCAATTGAGATTCCACATGGTGTCACCGCAATTAGTCTTACTTATCATCCTCACCATGCAAAGCTACAAGTTTTACCTAACCTATCAGTTTGTTTCCGTTTTCTCACAATTTTGCACACTAATTGTGATGAAACTTTCACAAGTTAATTTTATGATAAATATGTACATTGTCGGAGGTCCTGACCTTTGACAAAATCAAAAGCTAGCGGAAGTTTTCTCATAAGCCTTATCACTAATAGCAGCTGCAAGGAATTGGGGATGTCTGTGGGCGCAACAGCGCCACTGCGTGCCGCGCGGACAAACAAAATATTATTGACGTCACAAAAGCTGTGCCAAACAGATGCCCCTTTTTGTATCCCTGTATGCTTTGCGGCAGTTGCTTCAGTGCTATTAGCGATAAGGCTTATGGAACCGAGTACACACCTCGTGTGAAACAATCCATTGTTTATGAAAGGACATCCTGTGTGAAAGTGGTCATATTGCACATGCATGAAGACCCATTGTGCGCGATTGATTTGCATGCACTACACTGTTTTATTTTGAAATTTGTCTTAATTAAAACCATACTTAATTCTACAGTAGAGGCTTTAAGTACATGGAAGTTTTCATTCATGGGAAAAAATGTCATATCTGACCGCCACTTTTTAAGGGTTTTTTGAAAAAAATTTGCAACCACTAACCCTCCTATAGGTTTAACAATCAAAGACACTCAAAATTTGTATGTCTCTTAACCCATTGACTTTGTGCAGTGCACTCAAATACATGCAAGCACATGTGGCTGTGATACATTGTAGGTCAAACCAAAACCAATCAAAGACACTCAAAATTTGTATGTAACTCCCAACCCACTGACTTTGTGCAGTGCACTCAAACAAATGCAAGGACATGTGGCTAGGATAAGTCAAACCAAAACCACTCGACAGTACATACACAGCTCTGTGTGACTCTGTGGTTTGACCTACCAATTGGCAATGCAGCCAAAAATACTCAAGTGACTGTCTGTGGGTGCCGTGCTGACTGGGCCAAATTTTAGCCTGGGCATAGGAGAGCTAATAAGTTAAAAAATGATTCCATAAATTTTTGGGGGTACAGAAAGCGAAAACTATCTTTAAAATCCAGTTTTAACATGGTTTTCGGATTTGATTTCCCTTCTAAAAAAATCCTTCCCTTCAGAAAATATAAGGATCCTATTATAGTCGCCACTGCACATGTATAATGACATGAAAGCAGATGGAACAGTAGGTGTATAATATGTGATCACATCATGCAGACAGAATCTAACTACAGAGAAGACCAAAACACGGCAAGAATTTTTATTATCAAAGGCATACACGTAAAAACAATACAGTAGATATTAGTATTTAACCCTTTCACACCGTGGAGCCCGCAGCGCACACCACAAAATTGACTGTGCGTACATCCGGCCCAGTAATGAAATGGTTAAGGTGTTACAGTGCAATGCGTTTATTTTTTCGTTAAACATGCAATATACGGTTTTTATTTGTACATTCTGTATCCTAGCGCTTATGTGAATAAGATAACGAAAGGATCATCTTAGCTAGGTCTGTCCTTCAACACCAAAACACCTAGAGCTCAACCTTGTACCCACGGCTGTCAGGCCATCCAATTTATTTCATCATTATTTTGTTAAAATCACTCATCCAAACATTTGAGAAGTGTTAACAAATAATACACAATTTGTTTCCACGATATACTTGTAACTAGGGAGGACGAAAGCAACAGCGCCCTCACATCAAAAGTGCTGAAAAAAACTCGGTTACGAGCGATAATTTCTCACGTCAAAAATTTATTTCTCACTAGAAAACAAAGCTACCACTCAAAACACAGTTGATTCATGCACCATTTTCACCGTTTCACACTTTAAAAAGGTTTTGAACGAATTTTACCGTCGAGTTAAAGATGAAAACGAGGCCCGAAAATGGCCCAAAGCGGAAAATGAACTGTCAAATTCGCCGCTCAAAAATGGTCCAAAAAAATTTTAGCGGTAAGACCCATTTTTATATGGCGGGGACTTTGCGTTCCCTTCATCAATCCTGACGATCTTGGTATCAAAATAAAGCTTAAAATTAGATCTGTAGCCAGAAAACTGTTTCAAATGTACTTCAAAAAATTAATTAGGTCTTAAAACAAAAGAAAGACTTTGAGACCGAATCATTTTTTATCTAACACTGCACGACTCTTCACCCGTACCTCAATGGAATGCCCATTTTGGTGCTCTTTCCGACAGTATGTGGGTTGTACCTAGACATCGAGGTCCCATTAAGTTATAAAGCGATATTCATTTGACCTGTTCTGCGAAAAAGTTGGCGAGCCAGCCAGGCGCCATCCGGTGATGAGTCATCAGTCTGGGATTCGCCTCACTTATGCAGCACAGTAAGCGGAGGATCAGACTGACGAGGTTTTGTTTACGCGTTGTCAGCCAGCAATGCATGAGTCATCGGTCTGGTATTCGCCTCACTTGTACGCACAGTAAACGGAGCCGGGATCAGACTGACGAGGTTTTGTTTACGCGTTGTCAGCCAGCAATGTATGAGTCATCGGTCTGGGATTCATCTCACTTTTACGCGCATTAAACTGAGCCGGGATCAGACTAACCAGGGTTTTTTACGAGCGTGGCCACGCACTTGTCACAACAACAACAAGTTCGTTAAGTTTGAAGGCATATTTAAAAAAATCTTAATTAATTTGGCATCAATGGCAACTAGTTTTCAGATTGATTGGGTGAAAGAGTAGGCTGGTTTCTACAGATGTTCTAAAAATGAAAAATATTGGCCAAATACTTTTCAAGATTCACTTCCTTGAAAATGGACAGTTTTTGTATGATGTTATTGAACTCCCAAAGGGACCACAGGACACCTTGGAGGTTATGTAAGCTTGGACCATGTCCATGGCGATAACCTTTAATGACCTCTAACTCTGGAATGCCTGGGCCGATTTTCTTCAAACCAAAAGCAAATGGCTTCTGGGAATAAGATATCTGATTTAACACAGTGCAGGCCTGTTAAGTTGCGGTTGATTTTTTTGGATTGACATCCCTATTAAATGTAACATTAAAACTGTTTGGGGGCATTGGATTGCCATGGAATGCCATGGTCGAACAGTTTAGTGCATCGGATTTGTGTTCTGATGGTTAGTGGTTGCAAAAATTTAATTTAAAAAAAAACTTAAAAAGTGGCGGTCGGATACAACATTCTTTCAAAAGCCGGCTTTATATCTTTTTGGAAAGAAGGTAGAATACAACCGCCACTTTTCAATCCAAATTCAAATATGACAGACAAATATCACAAATTTTCCTTGATAGAGGTGACAGATGATGGAGGACACATTTAAGGAGGAAAGTGCAGTAAAGTGAGGATTGGAAACTGTATTTTGGGAGAGTTTAAACAATAAATGTATGCACATCCATTGAGATGTCGGCCATTTTATTGTCAGCTATTCAAAAATAGGCCTACACGCTTTTAAATATACTGCACAGGTGAGGTGGCGGTTGGGTTCGACATTCTTTCCCTCAACACAAGATTTTTTTAAAATGGAATGAGTTCTTAAAGCTCGGTGAAATAATGTGTATTGATATTACAAATATTAGTCAAGTCTACAAAAAAAAGTGGTTAAATTGAGCGTGTTACTTACAGCTTGTTGGAATGTTGATTCTCATTTGCAAGCGGCTGTGCGAGAAAGACCATGGAAAGACGGACCCGAGTGTACGTAAGAGCGTGGTCGAGGGAGGCTGAGTCGGTGGTCCGGTCCCAAGACGTATTTGACTAGTCTACGCATGCAAAAACGAGTCAAACCGCACCGCGCCGACCGAAACAACTCTCTTCTAGCTAGCGCTAGCGAGTGCGGCTAGGCTATAATAAGCCAGGCACTTCGTGTCTGACGTCACAGTGTTTGATCTGGTATTGCGCGGCGCCCAGTTGAGAACCCATTTGGAAACATATTATGCACACGTGTGCGTGCTTATATCGAGTCGCAGTGTTTGTAGTATTTCACTCATAATTGTAAACAGGTAGGTATAAAACATCAGTTTGCAACAAAAAATGCCTGTTTATTGTTTACAAAATGATGTCATTTTTTGACGAATTGAGAATTCGTAAATGGGCCTCATGTGATGAGCCTGCACTTGGTGACGTCACACACGAAGTGCCTGGCCGCACTCTCTAGACTCTAGCTAGCTAGCTACATTGTTGTCTTGACCCTTTTCACACGAGCACCGATAACAAAGGTCCTTGGTAATGGGCGCCAGTTGTCTGTCACCTCGGTCGTTTGCGATTTTTTAACAAACTTTCACACGACTTCCACTCACGCCAAAACGAACGTCCCTCGTTTTCCATGGAGGGTCAAAGCTTATGATTGTGCAATCCAATATTTCACTGCTACCACGCGCGCATAGACTTGATTTCAAGTCTGAGATCGTGGTTATTTTTTGTCTGCATCAGCAGCCACGCAAAACGCCGTTTACCCCTGGCTATCACACAGCCCTAACTCGCGATCGAAGGTTAATGTCGGAGGTTAATACACAAGAGGGCGCTATTTAATGCGTACTGTATTGTCTTCAGGCAGACAAAAAACCACGATCACATGTAGGCCTACTTGGAACCAAGTCTATGGAAGCCTAGGCTAATTTGCCAACTGAGCAGCATATATAATTGAAATGGGGGAGGGTAGCCGTGAGAAATCCCCATCCTCCACCCAGCAAAGAACAAGAAATGAAATAAAAAATCTAAATGCCGACTTGGGGAAATATTTATGTCGTCACCACCACCCACCCCCACCCCTATATTAGCTACCAGTTTGCCACCCAGGTTGGGGAGGGTATAGGCGCGTTCTTTAAAATATTTTAAGTCTCATTGTGAATTTCCTAACGTCTTATTTGTGGACATAAAAATTGCCCAATAGAGATTAAATTTGTTTGGGCCCATGTGTGTATCATGTATAGACTTTCAGATGCCTTAGCATATGTAAATAAATAGCTCCATGGGTCCTTGCTCTGTGATTTATCATTGGACCCTCTTCTATTCAAAGGGAGGGTCTACGGAGCCATGATTTTATTGCGTGGTGGTCGCAGTGCCATGGCTACCGGTATTAAGTGCCGGGGTGCAGTCTGCAGCGTTTCTTGTGGCAGGCTTTGCCGTGTCCATCAAGGAGCGACCCAGGGGATCTATATCTCACTAGATTCAAGTTTTTATAGTCGGAAAACCCAGCAATTTAATTATGATTAATGCTTCTAATTAGTATGAGTGGTGATCAGATGGGACTGGGAGCGGACAGAGAACAATTATTATGTCCCCAAATATTTAGCATAAGGACAGCATATCTCTCCACCCCAATCATCACCACCCCCCAAAAAACAAAACAAGATAATTAGCGTGGGGAAATTTTTCTCCTATAATAATCGGAACGGATTAGATCTAATCGTCCTCACCGAGTATACGACAAGAGAATTGATAGTTTAAAAAAATCTTATGAGGTTTATAATGAGATACTCGTAATTGTTGTAGGCCTATATTATTCACGTATATAGCTAACCCTTTTGGAGCTTTGCAGAATATGGAAGAGGTGTGTTCCCGTGTGAAATTTTCCATTTCTATCCATCTAAGAGCATAAATAATTAATTTGTATTGTCCCAAAAAGGGATCATTAAATTTAAAAAACAACATTTATATTTACCCCCTGAATAGTATGTACTTCACTAACTATACTGGATATAAAGGGGAATTAATGTTTAAACAAAAATAAATTAATATATCTTTTCTCGAATATTTGTTTTGTACAAATGAGCTCTTCAAGTGGAAGTTGAACTTGAAGACACCGAGTGTGCATGCCCATACGGTTGTGGATTGTTGGTTTTTGGTATAGAAATGTGACCATTAGAGTACCGAGTGGGGAAGCTGCTTATTGATGGTTGTTTATTGACAGTTTATGTAAACACTCAAACAGCTGCGTTGGGTTAAGCTCCCCAAAACAAATGGATACTCAGTGGGAATGTAATTAGAGTAAGGAGTGCTTATTCATACCATGGAGGAATTCCTCCATGTTCATACAGGCTCACGGCTACGCTGATGAGGCAGACTTTATAATGGTGATAATTGCTTAAACCAGATATATTGCATTTCAATGGGCGACACTTTACCCCTAATTAATAGTTTCACCATATACAGCATATACGTTCCAAGTTGGGATTGGATTATCGTAAATACATATGTCTTTCTGGGGGTTGGGATAGGCGTGAACATGTGAACACATTTGAAGGGTATATAAGGTGTGACCAATTTTGTTTTTGTTTTTGTGTTTGTTTGTTTGTTTGTTTGTTCTTTTTGGGGGTGTCTAAATATTGTGCACACGCTTTCACTTTTAACCCTAACCCTGCCAGACGCAGCAGAGTGCATCAGCTGGAAAAGTCTGATGCACTTTGATGGATTCAGCTGTCAACACCAGTGCATAAGCAGCCAAGCCTGTTTCTATTGAGAGCTGGTCCCATTAAACAATGCCAGAGTTGTATTCTGCTGCGTTTGGTGACCACAGACTCTGAGGCAGTTCGGCCTTGAGATTTGTTAACAGATGGATCTTGTTGCACTTGGCAGCCAAGTCACTTTGATAAACGATGCACTCTGTTGCGCCTGGAGGGTTAGGGTTAAGCCATTATTATTCATAATGAATTGGCTTAACTTGCCAGTGAATTAAAGAATCAAAGTGAATATCAAAAGATTATAAAGAAAACAATAAAGTAAAATCAAAGAAATGTCAATCATAGCACTAACTATATATCAGCTTGAATAAATGCAGAAATCAATTAAATCAAAGAAACGTAGAATACAAGAACCAGTCCTTGCCTTTTATAATACTCAAAAGCAATCATCAAAAAGTCAGATTTGGAATAAAGCTATTTCTAATCCTTGAAACATTGAAACAAATAAATCACTCAGCCTAGCAAGGCCAGTTGAGGGTGGAAGATGGATCAAATTGCCCAAGGGGATATTTAACCGTACTTAAATAACATATGGTTCTGGACAAAGCAAGGACAAGTGGCTGTGTATGCAATAACCCAAAAACTGATGTACAAGCTTATTGTTTAATGCTTTGACTCCAAAGTGATTATATGTGACCAGAGAAACACAGTAATGGCATGGTGATGAAATAATAAAATATACATGTGCACTAAAACATGTGAAAGGAAAATGAAAACCTTAGGAAGAGTTTCAGAACATAATGTAAAAGATGAATGTACCCATTCTCATGGTACTATTGGGTAACGTAGACATTAATAAATTAAATCTATTGAAGGAAAATCTAGTTCCAGTGCAGAAGATAAGACAAAATGCAATCTGCATTTTGCAAGCAATCAAAAGTAAAAAGAGCATGGAAAATGCAAGTCACAATTATTACATCAAACAGAGCTTTAAATAAAAACTATTGTTGTTGAACTTAATTAATATTAAATCCTAAAAACTATAGCATCACACCACAGAAAACGTACAGTGATTGTTCAAAGTCAATGAAAAACAACATCCGGTCTAAACTTTAGATAAAGAATGGAATCTTAAGCCTAGGAATACAAGTATGATATAAAGCAAAATCAAACTCACCTAGAGCAGGACAGGGATAAATATATATGTAAGTAGTGATGATGTAGGTCGGGCGCAATCCAAATGAAGTTGTCCGACAGAGGTAAAATTTGTTAACGGTGAAGAAAATACGCTCTCCTCTGTCGGTGTCCAGTGGCCAAGTGCCAGAAAACTTGCTTTGGTCACTGACCTCTGGCCAGCTCTTCCTCAATGCCCTATGATTGGTTGCAAGGCCTGCTACCAATCACCCACTTACCACTCACCAGTCCAGCACCCATCCCTAGACTCGCCCTAGTCCTAGTTGGACATAGGTAAACTAGGAAAAAAATGGGGGCCTGCAATTTCATCCCATTACATATATATGTCTCTAATCCGCTCCGTGTGTATCGTAGCCCTCTAGCAGTTAAAATACATCCAGTCTCCAAGTGTAGGGCACTTTTGTGTATACAGAACCCCATTGACACATAGGCGATTCCAGGGGCGCGTTTTCGCGACTATAACCAGAAACATGTTTGGGCTTCGTTCATTGGTTAAGCGTTTTCGTGAGTTTGGCAATTGGTTGTGCTGCGATGACGTCATTGTTCTGGCCAAACGTGAACCGAAGTTTGTGACGATCGGTTATACTTTGTTTCAAGATGGCGGATTGTAAAAAGTAACGAAAGTCTTTGTTAATTATTTGGTAAACGTGATGAAATGATTGTTCGCATAGGCCTACCAGTATATCTTTCAAGTTTATTACTAGCACTCACGAGTAAGTTCTATTTTGCAAAAATTTGATTTACACCATATATTTTAATAAACGTTGATGATTGAACACGTCACAAAATGAAAACAACTTTCTGGTTACTTTCGCGTTTTTGCATAGTTATGCCGTTTTGTTTCTGGTCAAGAATATGACGTCAGATGTTTCTGGTTCAGGTCGCGAAAATGCACCCCAGATCGTGCTCGAAGCGGATTGAGGAAATAATTCCTGTAATCCACCGGTGTCGGTTGGTGGCGCTGCGACTGCTCGGCGGAAACCTCCAGCTACCTGCGTACGTGGATGGCCTTTAGCCCAGGTTGGACTTTCACCTTCGTGCACTACGGTGACGTCCAGGATTTAATAAAAAATTGCTAATACAGAAAACAATTTTTTTTTGTAAAATCATAAATTACTGATTTTTTTTTTACCTGTGTGAAGCGTGACGAGCGCGGCGAGCACACATAAAACTTGCTGCGTGAATATTTTACGCGTACCACACATAATGCAGCCATTTTGTCGCTACATGCACGTACGCTAAATCATAATGCACTATGAAATGACGAACAACCATCGAAAATCAAGGATTTCTTCAACGTTAACTAATGATATTTGCTTTCAGTAAAATGACTTAGTATAAATGATATTTTGAAATTCGAACCTTAGCGCTTGTCGTTATAGTTGTTCATGGAAGTTTATTACCGAGTTTCAATGTCACAAAATACATTTTCTTTGCGGCGACTGACCTGCTGAGTGATTAGAGGTGCCACTCCCATAGACATAGTAATTAACAGTGCTAAATACAAAATATTCAAAAATCATTAAACAAACTTAGAGTTAGAAGTCGTACAGTTTTTAAAACCAAAAGAAACTTTTATTTTCTTCTCAATTTACTGCGGATAGTCCATGTTTCCATCGAGTTATTCTCATCCCAATGGAAACCACCCTCTGCAGTAGTGAAAACGCCCACACTGAAAAACGGCCATTTTGGAAAAAGGCCTTACGCTTGAAATCGAATTAGGGCCACTTTTTCAGGGCGTAGTGTATCCAAAAAACTCAAAGTTGGAAGTCAAGGACCCCATGTTACGATATTGGGCCATTTTTACAAACAAAATTACGACATACACTTTATGATAAACAGCTCGGCGCATGAATTCCTTCACTATTTAGTGGGGTGCACTCATAGACATAGGACTCCGTTTTGGTGTACACATATACATAAAGTCCTTATTTGGGCTGGTTGTCGGCCATGGATATTATGATACAAATGCAATATTTACACGTACGTACGTGTTTTACACATAGAGTTCTTACTCTATGGTTTTGCATCATATCCGGATGTGGAGTGAGGGCCAGGCCGCGCCTAGACTTGATTTCAAGTCTGAGATCGCGGTTATTTTTTGTCTGCATCAGCCACGCAAAACGCCGTTTACCCCTACTGGCTATCACAGCCCTAACTGTGATCGTCGGTTAATGCTGGAGGTTAATACACAAGAGGGCGCTATTTAATGCAATACTTAGTACTATAATTGGCTTCAGGCAGACAAAAAACCACGATCACAGACTTGGAACCAAGTCTAGGCCGTGCCGCGCCGATAGCCATCACGCGACACGTCACAGGCACGTGACACCATCAGCGCATCCGTACGTGGCCGTATAAATATCAAGGGTATGCTGATATATTCTATAGTTAAGTTCTAGTGCTCGACATGACATGTGACACGCTCATTATTATATTGGGAAATGAGCGCACTAACTCGAGTCGAGGCGGCCAGGGAATTCTAGGATCCTGCGGTGTTGTTAATTTTCAACCGTCTCAACACTTCATTCTGGTCTTCGGTCTTCGGTCTTGATGCTACATAACTTATTTTGGTGGTACAAACTGGCTTGGCAAATGGAGCAAAATGAACTTTGGGAGAAGCTTGAAAAGGTAATGAAAAACACTTTCCCCACTCGGGCCATGTCGGATATTACGAAATTCGGGTCCTACTAAAACTTGAGCCGACAACAACTGACAACAACACAATCTAGGCCTAAATGCACTCAAAACTAAAAAATAAAGCCATAAATATGTTTACATATACAGAGGCATACATACAGCATTACAGGGTTTCAGTTTTTGAAAATGTGGTTTTAATTAGCAACAAAAATTATTTTCTTCCGCCATGTTGCTTGCACCATGGAGGAAGGAAAATAGATTGCAAAACGTAAAGACTAAAGGACTACAGGTACCATTCGGGCATTCCCATAGGCCAAATTTTTTTGTTGTTGAGTTGCCCTCCAGTGAAAATATTTGAAGGGGTCGGTCGGTCGGGATTTTTTTTTTCTTTTTTTTTTTTTCTTTTTTCCCCCCCTCTCCTCGACTGTCATTTTCAGATTGAAATGCATTGGAACTGAAACCACATACCATGTTTTTCATTTGTATAGGCCTACCTATCAGCAAGGAATTTTGCTTCAGAATAAAAGTATCCCAAGCATTTTTGTTGTAATTTTCGCTGTGATTGACACACGGCAAATTCATCCATATTGCATGCAATGTTCAACATGCAACATGTGAGTGGCCATTCGATTTGAAAACGTGTAGATCGAGTCGCAATCGTTGACACACGTACAGTGCGGGGAGCCAGTGCACAACGTGTGAGGGCCATTTGATTTGAAAACGTGTAGATTGAGTCGCAATTATTGACATACAAAACAGTGCGCGAAGCCAGTGGAAAACATGTAAGGGACCATTCGATTGGAAAACGTGTAGATTTGAGTCTCAATCGTTGGCACACAGTGTGTGCGAAGGCAGTGCACCATGTGAGGGCCGGGGCCATTCGATTTGAAAACATGTAGATTGAGTCTTGGGTACCGGTAAATTTACCGGTAAAAAAAGTGGAAAATTTCACAAATCAAACGTATTATGTTTTATACAAAGAAAATTGTTAAGTTTCATTAATAAATAGGCCTATGAATGACGGGGGGGGGGAAAAAAAAAACCCGACCCGAGATTTCAGCACTTTTGGGTCGGTCGGTGGAGGGCAACTCAACATCTTTTTTTTTGTTGGCCTTATGGCATTCCCATTATGGCATTAAACATGTCAAAGGAAGGGTAACTAACTACCAGCTTATACATTTTTCTCCCAAACGCCCTCTGATGTCACAACCATTATTTTTTATTTCCTGTCCGTGATAATGCCAGACTATAATATTAAAAAAAAAAAAAAAATTGTTTCCTACATCTGTAAATATATTAATATATATTGCAATTCATCGTTATATATACCCCGTAAAAATACATTAAAAGACTTCCCCTCCTGCTGGTGTGGCCGTACACATAAATGTTACCTTTTGACATAATGGCACAGTCCTCTTACATTGTGCAAGCAACATAGCGGCCAGTACTGTGTCAATGTAGGAAAGAGTGTTGAGCCTAACTGCCACTTCCTCAGTCTGATCTTGTCAACTTCCTCATTAGTTTTGACCAACAATTGTACATGTGCAGTGACAACTGTACAATAGGATTCCTCTATTTTCTGAAGGGGGATTTATTTAGAAGGGAAATCCAAAAACCATAAAGTGGATTTCGCTTTCTGTACCTTCAAAAATCGATAAAAATCACTTTTTAACTGGTTAGTTGTTGCAAAAAAATAAATAATAAAAAAACACAAAGTGGCGGTTGGATACAACGTTATTTCCGAAAAAGGTTATTTATGTAACAGATAATAATAATAATAATAATAATGTGTGGACTTATATAGCGCACGTATCCACCAACTGAGTAGTGCTCAAGGCGCATATTATTACCCCTGCTCATAAGGCTCATAAATCATTCCTGAAACCATCTCAGCTCCCTGGGAGTATACAGCTCAATTGCTGCCATTACAGCGCATATGGGGCTAATCAACCAACTCTGCCCTCACAGGTACCAATTTAACCCCTGAGTGGAGAGAAGCAATCATGGTTAAGCAGGGTTCGACCTTAACTTTTTTTTTCACTCGCCGGCCGGGCTAGTAAACCAAACTTTTCACTCGCCCGCAAGCCTTTCCACTCGCCTGTATGTTTTTTTAAAATAATTTTAATCAAATCACTGTTTTTAGTAATTTAGGCATTTTGCATCAGAACGTGCATTATAAACAACAGTTGTCAGTTACCTTATTATTATGTGCATATTTGTTTCTGAGGCAATACTAATGTTTCTTTAATTAATAACGGATTCTATTCTAATAACAGAGGAAAAGATCAGGCACATTAGTGTACAGTAATGCTTTTGCTTTAATTCTGAAATGAAGAAGACTCTTTTCATATTTTATTTCTAACCAACTGAACACAACAATAATGAAAACATTAAAAAAATCAGGGCACCAAGGCAATTTTTAAGATTTTCAAAGGGCATCACGGCAATGATAAAAAAAAACGTAAAGGGCACCAAGGCAATCTTTAAAAAATTTATTAAAAAAAACATTCCAATTCAGCACATGCCAATAAGACTAAAGTTTCCTTTCTAGGCCTACATGAAAACAGTATTGCAACACTTACAGTTTATGTCACCAATTAAAAATAAATAAAAAACACAATGTTAACCCGAAAAAAACATCAAGTTTTGCATTTGGATGTGGCAGTATTCAGTTCACTCTTTTTTTATTTGCTAGTCGACACTTTGACAGCATGTTGACGACCACCAAAAGCCCTGGTCTGCGTAATGTACATACGCACGGTACATTGCAGCGCGCGACACGATGATCGATGCGTCGATGCTATATCCGATGCACCACACGCTGCATGCATGTTCAGGTACAGACTCGGCATGTATTATTTACGTTGCATGCGCTCAACGCCGCGCGATGCTATTTTAGCTGGTACCGCGAATGCCTGGCGTAGTGTTTATGTTGTGGGTACTGTTGACACCAACCAAAGTATTAGCAAGGGCCAAGTTCGTACAACGACCAAGCGGCCGATATTGCCTGGTAACCGCTATATCATTTTGGTCATGAGTACCAGGTAATTTTGACTTTTGTTCCCAAATGGTCGTTGCGTGAACTTGGTCTTAGCAGCGCAGCCACCAGTCGCGCAATCGAGCGTGGCGGCGATATATTTTTTCCCGTGAGAATGTACTGTACATGTACATGTACGTAGTAAATACTAGTGTAAACAATTAAGTGGGCACAATGGCAATGCAGGGAAAAGCACAGCAACTCGTTGCCGTGAAAAGTGGCATTTTTAAAGGGCATCACGGCAGAGGGTGAGGGCATTGACGGCAATTGCCGTTGATGCCGTAGTGTAATTTCAGGGCTGATATAGACCTATCGGTGACAATATTTTGACTCGCCCAGCGGGCTACTGAAGGAAGGGTTTTCACTCGCATTTGGCGAGCGGGCGACCGCTAAGGTCGAACCCTGTTAAGTGTCTTGCTCAAGGACACAAGTGTCACGGCCGGGATTCGAACCCACATTCTGCTGCCAGAACTTGAGTCTGGTAAGCTAGACCGCTCGGCCACGACACTCCATTATATAAGTTGGATATAAAAGCCACAATGTGGTACTGTAAAAGCTTACCAAAGTACTGATTAAAAAGTTTACACTCACTGGAGATGCAACAATAAATGGCCAAAATCTGTTTTATAGAGTTAAGTCCTTAATCTGTGTGGCATTCACTCTGCCAATTCAAGTTGGCTGAAAGCCTCAGAGGCCTTTCAAAATTTGACTTCAAAGAGTGCCTGCTAAACAAAAGAGTACAGCAATCAAAGGCTTTTTATGTCTCTCTGAACTGCCAGGTTTAAAAGCTCCCAGTCATCACCTAATCTTGTGTCCTCTTTTGTTTAGGATAGTGTAGGAATCTTCTTGAACCATGCCTGAATATAAACATAAAAGCTCTTTTTTTTAGTTAAGTCTTATGTATTTTTGGAACCGGATACCCGAAATCAGGAAACTTCGGATACCCGTTTTCATTTTTGTTGAAAACATGCCTCCAGTGGTGTACAAATACATGTACTGTAAATGGTAACAAATTGACTTTTACAATACAGAGGATCCATACTTAAATCAATCTTTTCTTTACTGGAGTGCAATCTCTTGAATTTAAAGATAATTGTCTGTAAAAGTGTAAAAATTACACTGTTCAAGAGTCACAGATTTCTGTTCACACCGTTCAAATGTTAAGTCCGAATTTTAAAGTCGTTTATGGGTAAATGGAACCGGGTAATAACCGTTTCGGTCAGGCAGGCCTCGACAAATCGCCTGTCCGATTGCCCGGGACACGGTGAAATTTTGTCGGGCAACCTGGACGTCTGAATGGTCTGCCCGATTGGGCAAGTGCTCTTATTGAAACACTAATGAGTTATATTACTTATTAAATAAACATTTTATCGTTTAATTCCACTGGTGATTTCCTACAAAGTGTTCAAAGCATTTAATAAAATCTAAGCTTATAAAAATCCACTCAAATTGTCGTGCATGTCGTAGTTGCGCCATCTTTAAAACCAGTTCGCGTCGGAGGCCGTGTATACACGCAATTTTTTTTTGCACCGCGGATCGGAGAGCATCTAAACACGCCATAGGAAACTCCGGAATATTTGTATGCATGCTCGGTTGACGTGATAATGAGCCACGTGCGTAAAGTGCCATGCTCGGAAGACGTGGCCGGCCGGCCACACACTGTGGAAGCTTCCATTGTCCTTTCGGGTGACGTGAAACGCGCCATTTTGGCAGTGCTGGTGCTTCGGTGGACGTGTTATTGCGCAACAATTGTTAGATAGCGGGGGACCTTGTAAACACGCTCGCATTGTTGGTTGGGGGGGGGGTTTGGGCACTCGTAAACCTGTTCCACACCCTTTTCTTTGTTCTCCATTGAAATCTGTAAAGCAGGCGAATCAAGATTTCTATAGACCAATTTCCGTGCACCATTGTTACTCGGTACCGTGCCACTCGGATATAAATGGAGGAAGGAATCCTTCCTCCATGCTCGGATGACGTGTAAATACGACGAAGAATTCTTTAGAGGGCTAGGTGGACTTCTAAAGACGCAACACGAAATACGCCCTCCTGGCTATAATTCCCAAGGGAAACTCGCCAATTTATATGCTAGTAAGCTAAATGTGGGTGTCCCGTCTTAGTTTCATTGACGTAACCCCCCCAAAAAATTGTTTTTGTTTGCGTGGGAAAAAGAAACCCGCACAGTGGCCCAGAATTTTTTTTTTTATTCCCGACGCGAACTGGTTAGCTGACACTGGCTTCCTCATTACATGCATTTGTCTGCACAATCGAGGGGAGCCAAGGAAACAATCTTGTACTCATGGTTCGCTTGGCCCCACCGTATTGGTAAGGCGGTGGACCGAGTGAAGTACTTCGTAACGTTGCAGTCGGCTGCTGCACTCGGCATAGCAACACAGTTTTATGTGAACCCATTGTGGAAAAATACATCGCCGGTACACGAGTACGGCTATAAGCCAGGTACTTCGTGTCTGACGTCACTGTGTTTGATCTGGTATTGCGTGGCGCCCAGTTGAGAACCCATTTGCCAAGCCAAACATATAGTTTCCTTTGTGTTTCCTCTCTTGGAAACAGCTGTGGATCCATTCCATTTTGATTGTGTTTAATTTTGGCACGACAATTAGCGCGTCAGCTAATTGAATTGTAGCTGTGACAACTAGTGTAAATATTACAAAATGTCATTTTTTGACGAATTGAGAATTCGTAAATGGGCCTCATGTGATGAGCCTGCACTTGGTGACGTCATACACGAAGTGCCTGGCTAGTTACAGCTGCTACTCAGCATCACGTGTTCAACGCACAGTGCAAGCATAAAGATGTCCATGTCATCAGCGCGCCAGTTCCGTGTGAGTGCGTGCATGACGGAGTTTACATGTATGAAAGTTCAAATTTGACATACTTATTTATTCTACGATAGTAAGCCTATGTTGTCAATTAAAAAATAAAAATACATAAGTCCAGGTTTGGCAATGTTGACACTTAATTTGCTGATATAAATTCCTCAAAATGCATGTCTCAATTGGGTCTCTTTTTGCCGGGCAAGTTCGGGCAAGCAATCTGCGACCAAAGCTTGCCCGATCGGGCAATTAAGAAGAGAAAAATTGTCGAGGCCTGGGTCAGGTATCCGGATACCCGGCACAGCCCTAGTCTTATGGCCTTTTCACATCCTTGTCTTCATCTGGGTGCTTTCAGGGGTTTCCAGTCATTATGTCCCATCACCATAATGCCCCTGTCAAAAATGCCCCCATCACCATTGCGCCTCGCTATAATTTGTTAAAAATATTCGTTAATAATAGTATTATTCAATATCTTAAATCAAATAAGTTAATGTTTTCAAAATTTGCATATTTTTCCCAACAGAAAACCATGGTGCCATACGATGGTCGGATGTCACGCATGTACCTGCACTTGTACTTCGTCATCAAGTCAGCTGACTGACATTTCCAACGGCGATGTATAACGTTAGTTGGTAAGTGATAGTTTCCTTTTTCCTTAATTAATGGATGTAAATGAAGTTAACACCAAATATGCAGGATAGTTAAATCTGTAATTTTGTATTTGAATTTTGAAAATATGTTGAAGCGTTGTCAAGATTTTGATACATTCATTAGGGGGAGCTTCAAAGTTGTGATGTGTGTGTATGGTTCTATATGTGTTCTATATGTAACAAAAATAATGGAGACTATTATGGCTCAGTTTTCTTGTGTTGTGTTATCTTACATATCAGTCTGATAAATAAAATAATATATTTAGGCTGTGATTTTTCAAAGTATTTTTATTCATGTTTTATCTGTATCATCCTCACGAAAAAAAAGACACAAAAATGTGACATTTTTAAATGATCTAAATCAATCCCATTAACTGAGAGCACTACTACCTGAAATTTACTTGTCCTTGTTTTAATATTATGACCTGCTATGACCCTCTTCAACTGACCCCCAAAGTGAAAATTATTTGTAACTATGTTCCCAAACCATATCAATAAAATCTTACTAACGATCGTAACCCTTGGTGTCTTTCTATGTTATGTACGTTTGCGTGATCGACTAATACTGGAAACGAAATAATAATCAACAGTAATATTTTTCATTAAAAAGATTATGTTGCAAGAGAACACTTTGTAACACTTAAAAGTTGGTTTTCAAGTTAGCAATCATCTGACATCAGTTGTGTTTTGTGACATTTTTTATTTAACGCAAAAACTTGGTACACATATTTGCTTTGAAATAAATCACCGTTATGAAATTACCTGTGAAATATGTATTCTTGAATGCATCCTTCAAAGATAGCTCCAAGCGATGGGCAACGCAATGCATCTTGACCATCCAGGGAGCAGCTGACTCCTGGAGCTTTACCAGAACACCATTGATCTTGCCAAAGTTAACTGAAGCCCCATCAGCTGCTGCTGAAACTAAACTACCTGCAAGATCAAGATGACGTTCTTCACATGTCTTACTGATGGCCTCATGTACTCCAAGAGCATCACTCTTCTTGGGCTCTGCAATTCTAAATTAAGTAAAATAAAAAAAAAACATTTATTACTCAAAGTGCTACATCCACAAAGATTAATAACACTAAACAAGTATTCAAAGTAAAACCCAGGTATCATGGATTGTTGTATTGATTATATAAATTATAAAACATTTCCAGTTCCCAACCATCTTTCAAAATCTCAGTATCTGTATTATACTGAAAAAAACAAAAACATTTATGCTACACAGGCCATGAAAATATTTTTTTAATTTCACAATTTATTCATTAGCTTTTGGATTTGTTAAATATTAATTATTTTGTTAAAAGTGAGACAATTTCAAAGTAGGAATCAAACAATGAAGAAATGCTTACCCAAGCAGCTTTATTTTTGGAGTGCCATTCTCTATGAGCTTGATGCTGACTACCTCTTTCTCTGATGTGGACTTATCAGTGCTTACATCAAATAATAGGGAGCAGTAGAATGGCTCTGTGTGGAAAGACTGCTCCAGTTCATCCCTCATACTCCCAGCAATATGGCTGATGAAATTCCGACAAGCTTTTCTGTTTGCATATGTTGTTCCCAACTCTACTCCATGTTTACGTTCTACAGCCACCAGCGTTTCGTAGATTGTGAAAGGTTGCTCACAGTGTAGGCAAGGTCAAAGAGCATCTGCATTTTGTCCTTAGTTCTTTCAGTTAAGGTTTGAAGTTTTTGAACCATACATGTAGGTGATTCTCTCTGTGGAATGTTTGACCTCAATGCAGCAATGTGGGTCTTTGATGTACTATGGCATTTAGCCGTGTCTTTCTTGACATTGCCCGTTCCGACAATGTATGCATCTAGATCACATAGCTGCGTTTGCCCTGGATGGATGATGAATCCTAAGTTACGGCCCTTTTCATGGTGATTTCTACAAAGACGACACCAAACTTTGGTTACGAACCCATTATTTTGTTCATAACTGAGCCACTGATGAAATCCCCAACTGTCAACTGTGGCCACCTTTGTCATGCGGCTACATGTCTGACTAGCAGAACCATGTTGAGGTTGTTCTTCGAGTGGTACTTCAGCATGTTCAGGTGGGTCTTGCGGCTGTTTTGATACAGAGGGTGGTCTATGTATAAAAGTAACAAAACAAATAAAACAATTTTTAGAAAATTTATCAAATAAAAAAAAATAATTGAATGAATAAAGAAAATTAGATTCAACTTTCTTTATAAACAAATACGGTGCATTATTAGTAATTACATTATAACATTCATTGGTAACAAGCTTTAAACTCCCATTGACTCTAGAATGCAATATAAGATCAATAGTTTTCTTTCTACTTTAAAAAAAATCTTCTCCTCTTCCCCCTTCCCCTGTTTCAGCCCTCGCCCAGTGGCCTTTTTTTAAAATGGTCTTGCCCTTGTGATGGATGGGCGACTTCCATAAAAAAAAAAATAAATAAAAAATAAAAAAATGCCCTGCAGTAAATGACAATCAACGGCACATGAACAAACTTCACTATGTCCTTCCTCCATGACACGATGTACATCGATCCTGGCTTGCATACTTGGAAGTTGAACGTTGGGCCTACATCTTTACACATGATGTCCTGACTGGCAATAAACAGTCCGACACTCCCGACAGTGAAAAATATGCCTTTCAATATTTCAAAAATCAACACTTACCTGACAAAAAAAGGAGTTTAGTTTCTTGCATTTAACAGCCGATTTATTTAGCTCAAGTTGTTTGGTTCGTTTTATGCGATCCTTTCGAGGCATTTCGATGAAGTTAATGTTTGTTTCGTTTCGGAAAGCTTTATTTGCACCACAATCACACTCGTTGCATCGATGCTTGTTGTTACACACGCATGCTACAAACGCAAACAAGTTTGCGTGCACGATGCAGCCCGGAGACCAGACGTTACTATCTTGTGCTAGCGTGAGATACTGAACAGGGACCAGTCTATTTTGGCCACAAACCAGCTGCTGACGTCACGTAAATAGACTTGTCAAAGTCACCAATACAGGTCATCCCGAAGTTCAGCATGAATGAAACGGACTTACTACGACAATCGCAGCTCGCTGTTTTAGGACACATTGGGTCCGAAACCCAAACCAAAACTATGAGCAATGATTGCCGTAGCTAGAACTGGCCCAATGATCCTCCATTATATTGTCAGTATAATCACCCCATGGGACGATCTCTACTGGCAACATTCACAAGTTTCTTTTCGTGATGCGCAAGCTTACAGTACAGCTGATGAGCGATAGGAGCTGCCTTGTTTAACGATGCTACTCCCACCGGAAAGAATTGAGCGCAATGCTATTTATTGAATTTTCAGAGGGGGCAACGTTAAAAATTCCATTGCAGATGCTTGATAAAGTTACGTATTGTAGTCGAAAGTTGGGCCTTCCGTGGCTGGGATCGGAAGTAAGGCCGTTTCCGAATTTGGCGGCTACGGCTGTGGCTGTGGCTGCGGCTGCGTCAGCATAGGCTGCCCTGAGCAACGCTCCATATAGCAGCAGCCGCAACCGTAGCTGCCAATTCGGACACGGCTTTAATAACGGGCGGTGGGCCGTATATCTGGCGTGAGTTGTGGCTGGCCGGCTGCGCTGTATTACCGTGGAAGTCTCACGCATACATGTACATTCGAACATTGGGGTCCGTTACAGTGATTTTGTTTTCCTTTGATCTGATCCTTCACACGTACGTGTAATGTTGACTTAATTTTTATTTTGTGTGTGAACGGAACGTGCCGAGCCGCACGCGCTGGCATGATCTTCCAAAAAGGGCACAACGGCCATGGGGAAAAAGGGCACGGCAAAATTGGCCGTGATATTGGTTCATTTGCAAGGGGCATCACGGCCACTAAAAGGGCAACGATGGCAATGGCCGTCGTGGCCGCCATGAAATTCCAGGCCTGCTGTTGCTTCTTGGATTGTCACCTTCTGTGCGTGGTAGAAATTGTTCTCTACTTCTTGGGAAGTTGCAAATGGAGCTGTGCAGAAGATCTGAAAAGTAGATGAGAAGTAGCAATGCGAAAGTCAGCAGTATGATATTGAATATTGTATAGCTTTCTTGTTGGAGCAGGAGATATTAAATAATAGATTATGTATGAGAGAAGTAGCTACATAAATGTTGAAGTAAGGTGAATATTGCATACATTATAGTAACTGATAAAATAGGTTTTGTTGGTAAATTTTGACGCCATTCTATTGCGCGTTAACTTGAATGCTGGTGAAAATGGACATTTGAGTTTGTTTTATGACTAGTCAAAAGTTGTGTTGTGTCATTTAATAATTCAACAAAACAGTATTGAAATTTGCAGGAGCTATTTCAGGTGTGTGTTTTTGATGCAAAGTCGTTTTTGGGCAGGCATTTGTCATTTGTGCAATCTAAAAAAAACGTTCTGCAGTTAAATGTACCCTAGGGTTACTGGAGTGGCAATAGTATGTTGGAGACAGTCTGGTCAGTAAGAAGAAAGGTGCGATTGCGTTCAACAAGCAGCTATTCAGAGTCTTGATGTTATCACCAAAGTGAAGTGCATGCAGTGGTATACATGTACATGTAACTAGGGCTAGTGAACTTTTTTTTAAAGTTTTTTTTGTTTATAAGGTTGCTTTCATTGGAAAGGCCATCCAAAAGGAAACAAATGGTGGTAAAATGGTCACAATTGACCAATGCACTCCAAAGTTATGGCCAAATATATGACGATCAAAATGACGCTAATTTGTATAGGAAACGTGTTTGAAAATGGTCAATTTTTAAAAAATTGAATGAGAAGGCATATTTAAACACCTGTTAAAGTGTAAATAAACATTTTATTCAACTTAAAACTTATTTTTTTCCATTGTCACCCAGAAATACTATCGATTCCAGTTGGTTTTGAGTTCAAAATAATATTTTGCAAAAAAATGGACGTCAAAAATGTAATTTTCACCAAAATTGACCGACGGCAAGGTCGAAAGTCCAACCTAAAAAACACATAAAGTTACATAACTTCCATTAGCTACATCATATTTTCACAAAATTTGGATCACACGTGGAATGAGTGCAGTTACACTATCTTGACCATTAAAAAGAAAGAAAACATTTGAATTTTTACAAAAAACTTACTTTTTAAGAAATTATTTTACCAAAAACGGACATTTTAGCTCATTAATATGCGTAAATGTCATAAGTCCAATTCTGAATGCCCAATTTTGACAAAATTTGAAACAAAGATCATTTTGGTTAAAAAGAAAGCAATGTAGGTTTTAAAAATAAAAAAAACCAAAATCCTGAATTTTTTGGGTGCGAAATCTTATTAGCATGCATATCTAATGTAACTCCCTGTAACATCAACCGATTACAACCAAACTTGGCACAACTTCCAAATGGAATTTTCTGAAAGCTGCAGAATTGTATTTTTAGAAAGATTCTACCTTTGTGTTTACATCTGAGTTGTAACGGTCAGCTGGTGAACTATATTTAGCTCATGACTCAACAATCCAAGTGCGCTGTAACCATCAAACAAAAGGCGCCATGATGAAATCACAAATGTCTAACTCGAAAGTAAAATTATATTTTCAGGATAAAAAAAAACTTATTTTAAGATTAAGTATTTCTTATTAAAATATAAAAGGTTCCATTACAATTTAAACAATTTTTAGTAAAGAAAAAGTATTGATTTTTTTTTTAAATATCACAACTTTGCAACGCGATGACAGATAATCATGGAACGAGGACGTTTGAATGCAGTTTTTCATCAGCTTCTGACTAATGTATGGTTCCTAGACGTCTACAGTGTGTTACTACTGTCGAAACTGAGTTAAAAACAGTCACCAGTCGAGTCTTGCTGTCCGTGGAGACCTGCCGGACGGCTGTGAATTTACCATGGCAAGCACTACGCTTGTTGTACTCGATGATAAAATGAGACTTTTCAAACAGCAAAAAAAGTGTAATTTCAACGTCAATCTCAATCAAAATGGGAATATAATGTGAGTTTATTACATGATTCAACTATTTTTCAAAATTCTGAGGAATCTTTTTTAGATTTCACTCTTAACTTATATGTACCTAGCCATATTTACAATAAAACACTATTCGTGCCTAAGCCATTTTCACGCACGGAAAACAATGGGCAGTGTGCCAATAAGTTTTCATAAATTACTGCACTGTAACAAATAAAAACTATAATAACCTTTATATCATTTGAAAGAGTACAACATTATCTTTATTCTGATATATATTTGTTCAACCTATGTTGGCACTGGAAATGGAAATATGGTGCTAAAATATGAACATGATTTTGAAGTAACATGTCAAATACCAAATCCTTTACTTATTTTCAGGAATATAAAGTACTATTTGCAGACATAGGAACAAATATAGGTTTTTATTAGTAAGACCTGTTCATTACCATCAAAATGGCATATAATTCATACATATTGAACCATGGATATGAAAGTTACAGTACAATAAGGAAAATGATGTGTTCACTTTTTCAACCAAAATGTGTTACCGCACAACATAATGCATAATGCACAATGTACCCTGCACATTGTATGTACATGGTGTATCCATGGTGTATCATGCACAATATGTAATGTCCACATTGAACCATTATCACATAGACCTCTTACAAATAATTTGTATGTTGCTTTTAGTTTCAGTTGTTTACGTGTTTTAGTCTTGTGATGTCTGTTAGGATCATCGTACAAAAATGCCTCCATATAGTGGTATCTAGCAAAGCATGGATCGGGGCACATATGGACCTTACATATTTCACATGCATATATAGTGTCAACATGCTGTGTGTGAACCTTGCATGTGGTTGAAACTTGCATTTTTTTTGGGTGCATGATTTAGGGCACGGTTCAAACGTATTGTGTCGTCGACGGCAACTGTATTTCCAGTTTTTCGGTATGTGTTCCCATCAATCAGCAGTGAACACAAACTCTCCCGAAATTCACGCAATTTTAAATTTTTATCATGTGATTTGTTATAAATTATACAAGTATTCAATATTGCAATGTCTAACATGTACCAAAATACCTTATGATACCAGCGCAAACTTTTGGTTTGTCTCGTAACATACAATCTTCTTATCGGCAAGATCAACGCCACCCATGTGGTGGTTATATAACCCAACAATTGTCGGTCGTGGTATTTCAACTTTAGCCCATTTCCCATCTTGTTTTGACATTCTGTTTACGGGTGTTACTTCTTTGGTGACAGGAACAGTAGATAATATATACACAGCTTTAGTGTCCTTCCATGTCACACAAAACATCTTTTCACTTTGTCTCCAATGTATATCCCCACGTTTCATTTTCTTTACGAGATTTCGTTTTTTGCCAACTACATCACGAGGCAGATCCTTCCTGTTTTCTCGCAATGTCCCTACTGCCATGAAACCATCTAAATACAGACTAGAGAGGAGAGGCACTGACGTATAAAAGTTATCCATAATAACAATAAACCCTTGGCCACGGTATGGTTCAACAATTTTAGAAACTACATTGAATGGGTTTTGTGCTTCTCCAGTGGTCTTGCCCTCATAGCTCTGCATTCAAAACATAACCGCTTTCTGATTCTGCAAGTGCAAAAACCTTCAAACCCCAACGGCAAGGCTTGTTTTTCATAAACTGCCTGGCTGGCATCCTATCCTGACCCTTGATCATACTCTCGTCAACAGCTAAATGCTGTGCAGGTCTATACACTTGATGGAATCATGGCACTAAATAACTAAATAAATATCGAATCTTATAAAATTTATCATATCCAGCAAATTCACGGTTTGTAATAGCTATACTTTCGTCAACAAAATGAATATAACGTAAAATTTGCAAAAAACGGTCTCTTGGAAAGACTTCAGGAAATCCTACTGTTCTCGTTAACTTGTGGGTATTGCTCCAGTAATTTCGGAGTTTACCTTTGACCTGCAACAATCCCATCCCTATCACGACACCTATCCAAGCCTTCATCTCATCCAACGTTACTGCTTCCCACTTCATCCGGTGCTTCCTTGGCGATTTGGCAGCCTTACTATTGTGATTCTTGTTTGTCAGATCAACAATAGCACCAATAAACTCATCAGTGAATAACAATTGGAATGTTTCCAATTCATCCTTGCTGGAGAAATCTTGGCTTGTTCCAGGGTTGGGGCCAGTAAAGCGTTTAGGTACTTCATCGGTAAGTTGGTCGGTCCATTGGCGAGGTGGTGTTATATTTCGTGGACGTCTTCCTGGTGGACGGCCCCTCATTCTCCGTCGTCCTCTCGTTGGTGTTGGTAGAACTAGAAGTGGGACTGCGGCAGCTTGGTCGCTATCTCCGTCGTCACTCATTGATGGCATTGGCTCATCCGAAGTTGCTGTAGTAGTAGTCAAAACTGCTGACACGGTAGGGAGAGATGTCGGCCCTGCATCACCACTCCTATCATGCCCATCTGAAGAATCACTACCATTATGATCTGGAGACGGGTCATAATCAAAATCGCTCATGTCGGTTTCATCATCACATTCAGTTCCAGTGTCACCAAAAATATCAGCATTGGTAACGGACGATCCAGTATTCAGCTTGTCAGCGAATTGGGCGTTTCTGTGCAGTATACGCCGTACAATTTTCAGTGGAACATTGTCGGAATCCTAATCTGAAGAATAGAAATCAGATGACACCATGGTGTGATGTCAAAGCATCAAATAATACCAAGTCAATCCTGTTTGGAAGATAAGAAATAAAAAAGAACATCAAAATCTTTCACCGTGCAGTATTCTTCACAATATTCACAATATTCACAACTTGGTATTGTTTCGCCCCAAAACACTAAAAATGACTGTACTCAGTAGACTAGTCCTACATGAAAATATTATCGAAACATGTTAGGCCCCTAGCCTAGGCCTACATCATACATGTACTAGTTCGCCCAATTCACTGACTTTTGAAAGTAAAAAACCACGTAAACACTTCCAAAACTACGGCCTAAATCTGCTTCCACTGTGGGTAAGCAGGCGCTTTGTTGACATCATGGATACGATGTTTATATCCGAAACTTTGTAAGTCATAACGTATGCGCTGCAACTAAGTAACAAACTAACATTATTACTGTTGTGTAACTTAGCCTAATCATATTGTGAATCAAAAAAATAAAAGAAAATTACCTTACGTTTATCCATTTTAGAAGATAAAACCAGTAAAACCGCACAGAATGATACCATACAATCTCCTCAATCGTGTAGTAACAAGCGCTCTGTTTACACGTATAATTTGCTTTGCGAAAATCGCAAAACTCACGAAGAATTTGACGAAAGTGTCGCAGAAAATCCTCTCAAAAACTGAACGTGGTTGAAATAAAATGGCGACAGAGGCATGCAAACCTTCCCAGAGACTTATGGGATATATCCATGCCCTTATATGGTAATGGGGATTCCCCATCATGTCATACAGTTCGTTCTAGAAACTTCTACGGGAAAATCCGTAGTTCGGTACGTTCAACCTTTGCGCGTTCTACGGGAAAATCCGTAGTTCGGTACATATGGGTTAAACAAGGAATGATAAATCCGACTTTTTAAAACTAAAAATCTTTGTTCTGTTGGCGTTGATGCGTAGCGTGTGTGCAGTGATTGCGGGCATTCATTTTGTACACAAAGTAGAACCAGTTTCAACCACCATGTGCGCGAGCCCTAGTATAAACCATACCCAAACATATATGGTTTGATGTTTGATGTTTGATGTTTGATGTTTGATGTTTGATGTTTGATGTTTGATGGTTGAGGAAAAAAAGAACATAAACAATAAGAAACCACAGAAATACATAACAAATGTTAATGTGTCACAAACACAACAAAATAGCTCTTGGTCAGTTATCCAATAACTGTGGGAAAAATAAATGAATAAAATGAAACAGGAGGTTTGACTGATGTAAAGTGAAGTTACGAAAGACTTGTCTGGTACGATTAATGTGTGATTTGGTTTGTTACCATTTATTTATTGTACTTTGTTGAATTCTCATTTGGTGAAATTGATTGCATCTTTATGAAATAGAAAAATGGTAAGTAACGTTAAGTATTGAAGTCAAGTAACGAAATTGGAATGTGTTATAATTAATATTGTAAGGAAGAAAGAGTGTTATGAAGGGTTGTTTGAGTAAAAAATTTCAAGTGAGGTACTTACTCTTGTCTTGGGTGTGACTTTCACAGCATTCTTGTACGTTGTTTTCACAACAAAGGAATTGCAACCAATGAGCTTGTAGAATTTGCCCTGATCAAATTTAGAAGTTTTGTCTTCAGGGAGGTACATTTCCATGATGTTGTTTTGATCAGTGATAATTTGCAGAGCATGTGCAAACTTTTTGGGATAAGCTTCCCTGGAAAAATGAAGTGCATAATAATATGCAAGTAGCTAGTGCCGTGGGTATGTGGATGTAAATTAGAAATGATGTACATTCAGAACAGACAGGTGAGTTAAGTTGTTTATTGCTTATTAGAGTGTGGAACAACTGTGTTGAATAGTAACGTTTATCATTAACTTAATGATCACAAGAGTAGAGTTTACAAGACACAACTACCTACTGTACTGGTCGACAATCACATCTCATGAATTTGTGTGGGCTTATGAAATGATAAAGCCTTATGAATTTAGTGTGTAGAGATAATTATAAACAAGCTGCATATGGGATATATATATATAGATAATGTGGATGTTGGTATTTACCTTTGCTTTGTCGTGGTGGAATCTTGAGTCCGATGTGCTAACGTTTTCGCGGCCGACTTAATACGTGCTGAGAGTTCGAGTGCGAAATGTGACTGGGTAAAAGTTTTAATGCAAGGGCGCCCTCTTTAAAGCTTAGAGGGCGGTGGTGCAAAAATTTGTGGGTTGGGAATTGTATGGAAAACATTAGCACAAAGCAAAAACAAATCTTAAATCTTTGAAAAATTGTTTAAAAAACATCTTCAAAACAGTGCACTACATCAGTCAACAATAAACAAATCAATAACGGAAGACATTTGTCTTTCAAACATTGTTTTACCAAATTTTATTTGGATTATGACGTTTGTTCACAAATTGAATGTGTTGGTAATTTTTGGCCGCTCATGCCAACCAGCGCAGCATTAATGTCGTCTAGACTGTGCATTATGTGTACGTGCTGAGGGCGCTATACAAAGTATCCGTAAAAGATAGCCCTTGCGGCATAAGTTAAACATACGTAGGGTTTAAAAATGTGGTCCACAACGTGCATTATGAATACGTGCTTGGTTCTGACGCCGGTTAGGAATGCAATTACTACACAATGTGTGTGTGTGGACTATAAGGACATGTACGGACAAGTTGTGCATGAGAAATCCCTCTCCTCTCCAATTGCATTCAGACATCGTAATTTAATTAGACTCTATTTAAGTCCCAGCGTCATATCTGTGTGTGTATTATGTACAAAGATATATGGAGAATCACTACCGAATAAGGACGTGACGTGAGATATGGTTATTACAAGATTGCCTAAGTAAATAGTCTGGTTTCGGGTGTGCGATAAATGGAAAGCCATTGTTTTGTCAGTAGATAAATACGGGTATCTGTCTAAGTAGCACGCGATGACGATCCGATATAATTTAGTCCGAGTACACAGTCGAGTGTAGGGTTTCAACAATATCACAATGTCAATGTGGACACAGGAACCAGATCACAGATGCAAACGACGTGGTAAGGTTGTGTGAAGATTATGTGTCAAAAAGGTGGAAAGTAGAAGTTTGTGGTGGATTGAGCAAGTGTTAATTTGCAATATTTAGATCTTTACATAATTATAAGTGTGATAACAAACATTCATTATAAAAGTTAGAATGTAACATTAGAGCCCCATGATAAGGCCATCGAAACGACGAAGGGGCCTTGTTGGGTGCATGCATTAACGTTGTACATACAATGATACATAATGATATTTGGTAGTTTGACAGTGAGTGATAGTGCACTGTATATAATAATAATAATAATATAGATTCACACTTTCGTGTTGATCAGTGTATGAAGACCTCGAAATTCATTTATGAGGTTATTGATGACATGACACATGCAAATTATTCATTGTGCCCAACTAATGACTAATGTTAACGTTAGTTTTAAGAAGGAATGATTCCTATTAATATCATGAATGATAATTTCTTTTTGTGACAAGATTGATGAATCAGGGTTGCCTGTTTGTTGGTGTATAAATACATGAAAATGGTTCCACTCTTTCTGGGCCATTGACGGACCCAGAAATTTATTTATAATTCAAGGACGGTATGCTACATGGTCATTGAACATTGTCATTTCCGCGCCTTGAGCGCCCAGCAATGGTTATGCCACTTTTAAAACCGGTCACTTGAGGGCGCTATACGTGATTGAATCTGTATTTTTTAAGACTTTGGACTGCATTTTTGATATCTGACGAACAAACTTCAGAAAAATCTTAATTACAATATACATCATTTTTGTACCCTAAACTATTGATTTTTATTCAGACTTCCTGTTGAACCGGAAGTAGAGGTCAATATGGGGTCATTCTTTTGAACTATAACATGGATAATACCTGAGAATATGCCACAAAGATTATCAATTTCTGCCATGTGGTTCACAAGATATGAATTTGTGAAGCAATACACTCTAAAAACTGTCTGGGTCAGAATTTTTTTAATTTTTTTTTATTTTATTACATTTTACACTGGCAATCAGATTACATAAATTAAATATAAAACCAAACCCTAATAAACTACAAATACACAAATTCATTTTAAACAAAGCCAGTGAATGGTAAGATAGAACAGGTGACCAGCACCTCTACAAGGCCATCCTACCACAAGAAACTCACTAAACATTATATACCTCTTTACACCCCCCACCCCCTCCCCGTTACACCACTAGAGGGCCGCTGAAGCAAGTTAGGATGGAAAAGAACGAAAAAGACAACATTAAGCAACAAATTAAATACGCCGACAGAGAGCAATGGCAAAAGGACATCCATGTGCAAATATTATCTACCGAAAAACTGGAAGAAAATTTTGTTCTGTAAAACTGAAAGTGAAGTGGCAGATCTTGCTGCCAAAGGAAGTTGATTCCAGATTGGAACAATCCGCTGAAAATAAAAATATTTATGTGATTCAGTTTTATACCTAGGAACAGTTAACATATAAGGATCAGAAGAAAGTCTAGTGGTAGGACGGCCTTGAGTTACATTAAAAGTAACATAACGATCAATATTAAAAGTGTAATTTTACAATTAAAAAAATATATAAGATCACGAATTTCTCTTCTAAAAGACAACGGTAAAATGTCAAGACTATCCAATCGTGACTTATAGTCTTCCTCAGGATAATGCAGGATAAATTTTGTAGCCCGTCTTTGAACACCTTCAATTAATCTAATGTTACGTTTTGATGTTCCACTCCACACAGAACTACAATATTCAAGGTTACTTCTAATCAAAGTAGAATAAAGTGTTTTGAAACTCGAACAGGAGCTTCATAGCCAATAGTACGTTTAATCAACCCCATCATCTTATTACATTTGCCAACAATTTTATTAACATGATCATTCCAAACAAAACCCGAGGAAATCTCCACCGAGATCGAACAGAATCAACCGTTCGAGAGAAATGTTGTTTAATTTGTAATCAAAATTTACCAATTTTTTACGCCTAGATATGGAAATAATTTGGCACTTGAAAATTAAAATGCAAATCCCACTTAACACTCCAAGAATACAGGGAATCAATATCCTTCTGTAATAATTTACAATCAGATATATTCTTAATGGAATTAAAGCACTTGGAATCGTCGGCAAACAGTGCCACTGTAGAATTTTGGACAGTGTTGGGCATGTCGTTAATATACAGAAGAAACAATAACGGACCCAATACGGAACCCTGTGGCACACCTGACACAACCGGCAGCCAATCAGAGTTGCATCCCTCGACAACCACCCTTTGTTGACGATTATTCAAGTAAGACTTAAACCAACCGAGTAAATCCGAATGAATACCAAAAGACTAATTTGTGAAGGATTAATTCATGAGAAACACTATCAAAAGCTTTGGAAAAATCAAGATAAATCACATCAACTTGTCCAGCACTGTCCAAAACACAACTGACTTCTTGCAATACTGTTAACCCTTTCAGTACCACACCATTTCTGTCTTGTGCACCCCTCAGTACCATAGTACAAACAGACACACTACCAGCTCAATACCACACCTAAATTGGTCAATGTCCTTGCATACTGCCCTCTACAGTTTGCATTGGTCTAGTGCTCCAGCCTTGGAGTGTATGCAATGTATAAAGCAACATTTCCACTGTGAAAGGAAGTATACTTGAAACACTACAGCTAACAATTACGGAAAGAATTCCATATCTCACTGCCACTTTGTTGTCCTTAATATTACTTGACAACTACCAAGAAGTGTAAATCTGAAGAAACGCCAAATCAGGAGTGAGACAATTTCAAGTTTTTATAAGAAAATACTTGGACATTTTCTGTCATGGCCCATAGACTTTACACGAGGTCTAAGGTGGCGGTGAGATATGGAATTCTTTCCCACAAGTACAACAAACTTTCAAAAACTACATGCAATTGGAAAAATGTGTAAATTATCTTTTTTTTCCCACTCGGTTGACAATAAATTATGGAACATTCTCCCTTTGCCCAAATAGAAATGCTTTTGTGACACCACCCCCCCCGCTTCAATGTTGGCACCACGACCATGTCGCTACCGACCTTCCACACAACATTGAACCGGAAAACTCGAGTAGATTGTTTCGGTTGCATTAAATAAGTTGTAATAGTATTTAGTGTGACCAATAACTCTAGATTAGCAGTATTTTACCTTGTCAAGTCAAATCTGGATACTACAACAGGTCCCAAGTAATGTACTTGGTTCTCATTCCTGATAATACAAGGTTTCTGTTTTCATTAACTTCGAGATATGGAATTCTTTCCTAATTTCTCAGCTTTAGACACGTGTGACCAGGCAAATTCAATGAATTCAAGGGGTGAAATTTCTCAAAACACCCAATGACACACATGGGCTTATCACACTGTTTGCAAATCGTATTGGTTTGCCTTCTCTGAGCTTTTGTGCTACAAACAATGCAGTCACTTCTTCCCAGTTACATTTTGCCAGGGAAATGTTGTGCACCTTCTGAAACACATGGATTGCTCATTTGGACATGTGTGACAGGGCCGTTTTTCCAGGTCAACAGCAGACCTTGGATCAAATACATCCTAAAGTCCAGATTTGACAGTGTGCGGTTTGTGTGAATGCTATTATACAGTATTCTGGCATTTAGTACACATATGTCTAGAATGGCCAAAAATACCCTTTTCCACCACTTGACCGATCTGTGTGCATGTGCATAGTACACGCATTGCTGTCCTTCCCATGTGCTTGTTGTACTCAATGACACCATTGGGTTTGCTAATGTCACGGTAACCTGTGGGACTCTTCTTACAACGAATTTGCTTACTTGTAATACTACAGTCCCCATAGTTTGACAAGAGTGTCACACGCTTCTTGTCCTGCCAGGTAACACACAATTGTTCGGACTTTTCATAAAAGCGAGGATTCTGTCCTTTAGCCATGGGAAACTTCTTTGGGTTAGCAAAATTGGAAACTCCTTGAGTGGTGTATCGCAGAGTTCCGCAAAAGCCAAATCCACGCTGTGTCAACTTGTTGACAAGAGCAGGGCTGGTGTACCAATTGTCTGCAAAGATGCAATGACCCCGATTGTCCAATCCGTTCAAAAGTTCCAAGACAACTTGGCCGGGTAGAGGTACTCTAGCGGGATGGTCTGCTTCACTTTGTCTCTCCGAGTCTGCAGTTGTTGCTGTCTGTGATTGTGACCCTGTGTAAATCTGCCATGCACATGTGTACCCCGTGTCAGACTCGTTCAGAGAGAAACATTTGATGCCCCATTTGGTGGGCTTTTTTGGCATATACTGTTTGAACAATAGTCTTCCCTTGAATTTTATCATAGTTTCGTCTGGAGAAAGGTTTTGGCCAGGTTTGTAATGACAAAGAAGAGGGTACTATCATCTGAATGAATTTGCGAACCTTGACCAGCAGAGCTGTCCTTACTTTTTCGAGCTTCTTCGTTGTTGGCCAGATGGAAGAAATTCAGGATTGCCTGAAATCGGTTGCGAGACATGGTTGCTGGATAGATGGCACTGTGTAGTATGTCCCATTTGCTCCAGTACATATTGTACTGAGGCCGCCTGTTTATACCCATGCACATCAGCAGCTTCTGAAGGCCATCATTTCCGGAATAGTTGTTGGAGTCCACTGACTTTGGTGGCTGGTTGATTTCTCCGATAGACTCTGTTCAGCATAACGATTGGTTTCACTCACTATCAACTCCCACACTGCTTGCGAGAAAAACAGCTGGAAGATCTGCATTGGTGTGAAATCTCTCCATTCTTGAACACGAGTTGCTCCTGTGATAGACAACAAAAACATGCGAGGGCGCTATTCAGTGACAGTATTTCAGTTTCCATCGCCACTTTGACCCATGACCACTTTTGCCCCATTTCTTGGCAGTAATTACTGCAGTGGCAGAGATTTGTGTCCAAATGTGGGGGCGATGATCAAGCATTTCCCCCCCAGAATTACGACCAAAAAGTGAACCTCCAAAACAATTCACCCTTGAGAATATTTTGATAGGGGGGGGGGGGAGAATTACTGAACACTTGAGGGCGCTCTTCAAAAATGCATATCATTGCTACATGTGCAGCTCTAAACATGCAAATTTGGGGGGGGGGAATGATTCTATGGGTCATCCTCCCTGGACAAAAAGTGGGGGGGATAATATATCCTCATCACCCCCGGGATCTCCGTCCATGAATTAGTGTGACCGTATTTTAATGTCAAGTGACACCTTTGTATTTTCTTCCGCATTGTTTTGCTTATTTTACCAATTTAACATCAGATGTTTCATTTCCGAAAAAATATGGCATGACATTGATTCTGTGTGAAACTTTTCATTTCGCTTTAGCCTTAGAAAAAGATGCAAGCAATATAAAGGGTGGGGGAGCAATGGTCAACTTCTCAATTCTTGCCAACTAATGAATCAATGTGTTCATGATCATTTAGTACATGTAGTGTGTATACGGGTGCATTTTGACGCCACGTTGGTCCAGCTTCACTCCATCCACGTCGAAAATCGGGCTTTGCCTTTTTCGGCTTCTTTGACTTTGCCGAGAACTCGGGTACACAGTCGTCTTCACTGTCGTCTGTCTCGGTGACTGCGTCGCTAGTTTCGACGACATTTCGAGTCACTATCCGCTAACAATTCGTGCAATAATTCCTCATCTTCCATGATGCTCATGTGTTTGTCGACTTGCATCCACAGTACCCACCACCGAGATGCGCAGGAAAATGAACAGCGTACCACGCTCTCAAATATAATGCATCAAAGGATGCGCTCGTGCCATCGAGCTACCAATCAGAAAGGTGTGCTCAACTGAGGGGGCTATTATGCTTTTAGAAACCTTTGCGGTTGGATTGTTCCAAATGGCACATCGGTAGCGAAGGGGTTGAAAATGTTCGTGCCAAATTGGCACCGTGGTACGGGAGGGTATTAACATATTTGTGCCAATTTGGCTCAATGGGAGTGAAAGGGTTAAGAGTTGTGAAACCGTTGAGCGACCTTTAACAAACCCATGTTGGAGGTTGTATCATCCCGAACAACTGGAAAAATAACATTAAAAACAACCCTTTCCATAACCTTGGCACATACACTGAGTAAAGACACTGGCCTATAATTTTCAACTTTATCTTTGTCTGATTTTTTAAAAACTGGAACAACATTTGCTCTTAGCCAATCACTGGGTAATACTTGAGTTCTAAGAGACAAGTTAAAAATATGACACAAAGGAGAAATAATCTGTTGAGCACATTCTTTTAAAACTCGAGGGGATAACCCGTCAGGACCCACTGCTTTAGTTATGTCTAAATGATTAAGGATGTCTAAAACTTCACTCTCATTAACAGATATTGACCCCAATTCAGCATGTTTATAAACAGGAATATCGGGTAAGAAATCATAATCCTTTGGTTGGGTCAAAACGGAGTAAAAATAATTATTAAACAAAGTAGCTTTATCTTTAGCATTAGTAGCAGTTTGACCAATACCACTTTTTACCGTGTTGGGTAATGATTTAGTTTTAGTTTTTTGCCTAAAAAATGACCAAAATCTCTTAGGGTTATCCACAAGAGTTGACCCAAGATTATTCAAATACTGCTTATACTTATAAGACAAAAGATTCTTAAAACTGTTACGCAACTTTCGAATAGCTGTCCAATGTTGAGTTAAATTAGATTTTTTAGCCTTCCTCCAGAATGACTCACAAAGGGTCGGGTCATACCCAACCCGGACTCACAGGTCAGATGAATGTTGACCTGGATTCTGGGTCTAATGAAATAAGCATGTCTTCCATGTATTAAGAAGCCTTATCCATGGTAAGCAATCAAATAAAACAATTTTCTTGTTTTTTATGTAGCATTCAGCTGAATCATTACCCTTTAAACTGTTAAATTTCCATAGAAAATTGCCATAAATAAGCACATCTTTCTATAAAAAACACATGCTTACCTTGTTAGGATGGCCTAGGAGACAACACATTGTAATTTGAAGGATAACTGTAAAATGAAAAGAAACAAACAATAATGAAATGATCTTCTGATTGTTTTATGTATTTATTTCTCTTTAACTGTTGAAAATACATGTTCATAAATAGTCATTTAAACGTTGTTTAAATGTGGCTTTATTGTCATGAAGAAGAGTTCATGTTGTAGATTAACTCAGTGACTGAAAATAATACTCACATGATAAGGTCATATTCGTGTTGCTGCTGCATAAATGAACCAGTAATTTTCAGTCACGGTTTTTACCTTTAACAAGAACACTGATTCCATGCCCTGTAGAAAGTCTGCTCTGATTGTGGCAATACTGTCCCTTTAATATCTTTACACCAACTTGTGTTTATGGGATTGATGGTCAGTACTTGGGTTTAGTTATTCTAAATGCTTGCATAAAAATAAATATGAAATATACTTGGGTAATCTGACAATGTATACCAAGGCTGACAAGACTGGGGGATGTTTACTATGTTTACATAGCCCAACTATACATTTTACTAGATTACCCAACAGATATTGGTTTATAATAACTACTACACTTGTGGGGATTTTTGGGCCCAGTCCAAAACAAATTTCCTCAGTACTATGATTGTTCTAACATGTTAAAAAAAAATACCTTAAATAACTTAGATGTCTTAAGGTCCTGAAAACAATTCCCATGAAGGTACAGACTGCCACAGCTACGATAGGTCCATATAAATTAATTTGAAACATACATTAACTGAAGAATAGATCGACTTCAACTCCTGGCCATTGGATCGAAAAGTTATACGGACTCTGACACACCTCTTAGCAGTAGCACAAGTTGCTGTTTGTGTGACACATTTGTATGACAAGTGTTCTTTAGTTCCAATCTGGAGTAAAAAAGGTGGGAAAACTTTATTTTGTGAAGAATTAATACTTGTGGCTAGTTATGATACGATGGGCTGTATACAATTACATGTACTATTTATACTAATTCTAATTCATAATTAAGGTTCTGCTAATACAAACTCGGCTTAGATGGCGATCATACATGCCTAAGAATTGATGGCCAATTAATCACTTATTCAATGTAAAAAGAAACAAACATTTTAAGCTTTCTCAATACATGCTAGGAATTGAGCGACAACACATCTTTTACAAATTTGGTGCGAAATAACCAAAAATGCACAGCCCTAAGTAATATTAGCTTTCCACACTAAATCTGCCCATAAAATGCTTCTGTTTTCCCCATTTTCTTTTTCTGTGGGGGGGGGGCATAGATTCATCAAAAGTTAATAAATAATTGTTTGAGTAAAGACAAACTTACATGTTGTTCATCATCCTCACCATTAAGTAATGTAAACTGTAGATGGTTGACCATGATGTCATAGCAAGTATGATCAACCATTGATCTGAAATATAAACAAAATTACATGTAAATGTTTTCAGAGGGATGAAGAATAATGGGTCATGCTAACAAAACACATTTTTAGCAACTCTTCATGTTATTATCGGGATGATGGATTGATGTAACTTAAGAAAAATGATGCAACTTCAGAAAAATACCTTTAAGTTCTAGGCATTTGAATAGAATAGAAGTACATGTGACCTCTTCATTATCTCAATAAAGGTGGTGATTGTTTCAGGCCTACTTTAGTTTAGTAAGAAAAGTGCCAGTAATAACTGCAGTGCAGCAACCACCACACAAGACCGACATGAAATACTGACACTACTACTACCTACTAGTAACGTTAGTAGTACTGTAACATCCCCCATGTGTGTGTATTTTGTTAACCTTAACCCCTTGGGTATTTTTACTAGAAAGTATCCTGAATCCACCAAAATCCACCATTTTTGTCACACACAAAATGCTGGTGTCCTGAATCCATCAGAATCCGCCAAAATCCACCACTAAATTTCTGGCGGATTCAGGATATCATGCTCACATGAAAATTTGTATAGTATGTTGCTGCATAGAATCCATCAAAATCTAATTGTTGGCTGGTTTGGGGTTTTATTCGTTTGTTTGGGGTTTTTGCTGAAGCATGACAAATTCAGTAAGCATCATGCATTCAAAAATAATTCATACATTATCTAAGGAATACACCTACATGTACCAATGAATGGAGGTGGAGACCCCACCAGCGCATTGTCTGTTAGGGTCATTTCATTGAGCCATTGTTTACAATGTACTTGCAGACATCTGATAAGGCCCAGTCAAAAGGCCATGTTTTTGCTTTACTTCTCCCTGAACCCTGTCAGCACTTGCAAAAGATAAGACTTGGCAATGTCTCAACAATGGGACAGGCAGGCCCAGCAGTGCATACATACATGCACATGCATGGAGGTTCCTACATGTACAGTACATGTACCTCTATGGTACAGTACATGTAACTATAATCCATCAACCAACATGACCAAGCAGTTAAAAACTATTGAAATCCTGAATCCATCAAAGTCCGCCATATGCTCAATGTGGAGATATCCTGAATCCGCCGAAATCCTCAAACAGGGGGATGGATTTTGATGGATTCAGGGTAGTTTAATAAAACAGCGAACAGATCATGTCCACATATCATGATGACCCCTCCATCCATTGTACAGAACAATGACAATGGGTTGTACACTAATATAGCTAGCATACACAGTAAACCCCACGCACATACACATTCACATGGCCAGCACATGACCTGATGCACACACTAAAACAAACATAAAAATATCCCCTTCGGTCATGCGTTTTTTGACAGATGAAAAAAACTCTGTTTCTAGTTCCTAAACATCATTTTGGTGTAACAAACATAAAAAAATCACTGAAGTTTCGAGACATTTCCTTCACATTGAACTTGAGTGTGTACAATTGTACACTCTGTGACTCATTACTAGTCCAGTGTGTGTACAAATGTACACTCAGTGACTCAGTGAAGCTTACGAGGGTACACAAACAATAAGTCACACAATGTGTTTCTATTTGAAAACCTTTTATTTCTCCTTCACACTTTAATCCCATCCATGGCAATTTCAAATAACAAGTACCTGAGGATCATTTCTTGGATGTATGCACATACATAAATGATGGGTCACGCTTCACATTAGCTTTTTAAACAATGTCCTGTTTGTCTTCAGACACAAATTCACAAATTTCTTGAAACAAGTACTGTTTACGTTTGTGATCAAAACCCTTTGGTTGAATGATCTCTGGCATGGCATTTTGAATACTGTCCACAGCAAGCAGGTGCTGAAATGCTGGATCACTATCACAGTATTTCTTTACCGTGACTCCATGAGACTCATTGTCAAAGTGAAAATGATGATACTGCTTAATGTCTTTCATCTTGTGAAAAAAATGGCCTAAGAATGTTGCCCAGTCATAGGTCGGTACAATAACAGTGCCATCCTCCAATCCACAAAGCTGTGGCACATTCACACCTGCCGTGCTCGAGTCAGTCACGCTCTGTGCAATGTCATTTAAGCAGTCCACTTTTGTTTTTCTGAAGTTGCGCTTAAACATTCCAAAGCACCAGTCACACGCAAACTTAGTGTGACTGGCCAGTAAGAAACTCATGTCTATTACGACATGGCGGCCTGTAAGCACCCGCCACAACAGGTACCACATGACATACGAGTTTTTATTTTGGCCGCTACAATTATCAGCGTGAAGGTGCATGTGCTGTTCGCCTAGGCCATGGTTTTCTAAGTAGTAGTGGAGAAAGCTTATGACACAATTGCCTCCTTTACCAGTTTGCACTGCTTCATTGAGGAGGAATGTTACCTGTTTCGGCAGGTCTTCACATGCAACTCCAAAAATTGCACATTTCCTGGGTGTCTTAAAAAAAACACGGGGCCAGGTTGACGGGGATCATATGGGTAATCGACCTGCTGCGCAAAGTCCATACTATAATGCACTGTCCTATGATAACTGCAGTTGTCGTGCTGTCCCAAATCCAAATCTTGTGGTAGTTCATGTTTGACTTCCTCACACACGTTGCGGTAGTAATCTCTTTCCTTGGCTGCTTGCTCAAGGTGGTCAGTGGCTACACGATGCAAAGTAGCTTTTTCTGCATCCGGAATGTTTGCTGCATTTGCGATCTTAGCTTGATGCCTCTGACAAAACCAGCAAAGGTCAGTTGCGGGGCGCATTGTTACAAACTCCCTCCAAATACGTCTAAATGTAACTAAAGATACCTTTCTGTGTGTTGTAGCAGCAACTGCTATACAGCAAGTGTCATATACTTTACGTTTGCTGGAATTTGTTGGCAGCAACTTCAGATCTGCTCTCCAGTAGCCCGGTACTCTTCCAGGAAGATGGATACCATGAGCTTCAGCATAATTCATGATGTCCAACCGTTTTTTGTTGCCATGGAGTTACACCGTTACTTTTGTAGTGTTTTATCAATTCATTTACTTTATCTTGCCCAATGGCATGCATGTACTTGAATGTATCTCTGCAGACACGATTACCGTGGTGGTAAAAATCAGTTCGCTGTGCCTTCCGTTCACTTCTGTCTTGAGCGTACCGTAGTTTCCGACAGATGCATACCACACGCAAGTTTTGCAAGAACAGCAATGTCCAACTCTTCACGAGTCATTTCTAAGTAGTTGCATCGGCTAATTTCCAGTTCTTCAGGGTTGAACATAGTGGTACAGGGCTGACTGGAATTGTATTTGCATTTACAGTGATGTCCTTCTTGGTTGGTGGCAGCACCATCTGGTACGTTCGGTAACGGGGGAAGAATGTCCTCAACATTTTCGATGATATCATCAGCTTCGACATCTGGATAGAAATAAAAATATTAAAACACAATTTACTTATTTGTTTACTTGCAAAAAATTACCGTAAGCCGTACCTTGAAAGAATTTTTTGGTTATGGTATGGAAAGCATTAATTAATTTTCATTTTTCTTGAATCGCCATCAACTTTTCAGATTTTTTGATTTCTTGTCAGTTACTGTCGAACAGAAAACATGAACCATACATTAAAATTAATAACATGCTTTTCAATCAATTATTCAAGTGTACACGTGCATGTTCTGAAAGCACTATCATATTGATGTCACATCCATAAAATACTTGAACTCTCCATCACTTAAAAGACTACACAGACAGGGTGAAAGTTAAGTGGTATGTGTAAACTGGTAAATAAAAATTTAAGTGTAATTTTGGAAATGTACATAGCCTGGCGTACGTAAGCCTACATGTACATGTAGGCCTACATGTTCAGTTTTAATAAGCTTAAATTTAATGTAACAATTTAATTAATTTGATGGTAATATTTTTATTTAATGGATTTCAATGTTATATTACATTATTTAGAAAGTAAACGAATACTTACTTGCGTCATTAATCATGTCCATGGGTTGGACATCATGATTGAGCTCAGCTTCATCATGTTGCTCTTGTGAACTTTTGGGTTGTTCAATATCGGATATGTTTTCACCAAGATACATGTAGTCCGCTTTATCTACCATAGAAACATCGTCATCCGAGTCATAATCTTCTCTCGTAGTAAAATAATCTGTTATTACTTCTGATATGGCATTCTGATCTTCTACATGTAGTAAATTCAGCTGTCTTAGCTCATTCAACGCAAGCTGAACTTCATGCCCTCGCGAAGTCACGGGCGCCGCCATCTTGAATATTAGGCCTACTTTTTTACTCGCACGGAAAACTCACATTGCAAATGGGATGCACAGTGATACTTACCCCGGTATTTTCACACTGTACACAATTCAAGCTTCAATTTGAGGGGTGAAGCGGTCTGATACAGTGTTCAGAACGGATAATCTATCATTTATAAATTTAGGCGAATAATTCATTAATAAAATTCAGAAAACAAGATTTTTGCAAATAAACATATCATAAATATTGATTTTATTATATAAAATGGAACAATTTGAAATAAAAAAAATTTCAGGAAATATTTTTCGGCACTTAAGGAATAAAAATCAAGTGAAAAACAAGTTTTCATTAAAAAAAAATGGTTTGGCGACTATTTTGCTCTGTACTGGAGAATGTTTATTGGTGACATCCGACGGGTTTCCCAGATCGCATCACATATACTCTGCATGTACATCCTCAGCGAACACGTATGCTGTGGTCACTTCCCAGCTGTCATTGTTGTTAGGATGACCGCTGACGAGTGGACACAGCGTATGCGTTCGCTGAGGATCTTTCCTGTGCGTCAAGTCTGCTTGAAGATAAATATGTCACATATGCCACTTGGTCTTCGGCCTTGTGGCATACGAGACTCGGAAACAATACATCATTGCGTGTTCCACTAGCACTCTTGCTAATAGTGTACCCTGCATATTTGAGACTAGTCCTCAAATATGTGGATGTTGTACTCTACTCACATAAAACCGTCCACTCGTTTTTGAACAAGGCACTGCCATTTCACCCGCTCATTCATTACTTTATTGCGGACTGCCTCCCAAGTGTACGTCAAATGGTGAGTTTTCAGAAATATTTCAACTTCCTGTCTCCCTGCATAAAAGAGTAAGTTATGTTAGTTTCGAAATGAAAGACTACATTGACAGTGAGAACATTTTTTTAGGCGATTCCGGCTTATCCCTTGATGAAGAACATCAAGGGTTTCAGCGACAACGGACATCTTACCAGGCAGCAACAGGTTTTCAATACCAAGCCCAGTGGTGCACGTTGCACTGTGGAAAGGGCATTTGGAAGGCTAAAAGGCCGTTGGAGAATTATTGATAAAAGGAATGATCATGCTTTACACTATGTACCTAGGATTGTGTTAACGTGCTGCCTGCTGCATAATGTCTGTGAAGAACGTCATTAATTTTTTTCATGAACACTGGCTGCATGATCTACAAAATGTTAATATTGATAGAAATTGTAGACGTGTTCAAGTCAATGAAGAGGCAGTTGAATTAGTGAGAAATGCCCTCATGCAACACATGGTACTAGGACAGCTATAGAATCAGGCCTGAGTGATAGAATGCAGGGGCGTTCTTGTTCATGTTTCTTTTGGGGGAAGAATATTGTGCATTCCATTTATATATTGATACTCAAGCAAAATAAATACCAAAACCTATACGGAGCTTACAAAACTGATAACAATGTAAAACATTGAGGTAGTTTATTGTCATGAACCGTGTATTTTTACTATTAAACAATATCAGCATTTACGTTTGGCAATGTTCCTTGAATATTCCTACTGTGCATTTACGAGTTTTAAATTAAGATTTTCTGTTGATTAAATATGAACGGCTGCACTATGAAAAAAAGTTATATTTCTTGCATAAACGTAAACATAAGTTATACTGATAAAATGATTGTAAAATGGCAAAACAAGGCAAAATCCGTCGGCTTTTTGAAAAATATATGCTGCTATACAATTGTGTATTACTTCGATTGGATATTCCATACATACAGAATGATTTGTGCACTTAGTGTGTTTTTTATACAAACTTCCTGAGGTTTGGGTCACTTTGTGTGAACTTCTGTGTATTTTTTCGAAAAGTCACTTGAAAAAACAAACATTACAATAAGTAGAGAATACTTATGTACACATCTAAAAACAAAGCTAAGTATCTTTAACATACGTATTACTATCCTACTTGCTTTTTTTTAAACACATGCTATAAATACAAAATGAAGCAGAAAAATTAATAAATACCATTGGCAACTTTGGCAAATAATGATTTAGTGATGTTACTGTGTGAAGTTTTAACGCCTGCATAAAAAAAACACTTAAAAGTTGAGAACACCTACAATGTAAACATGTTTCTTTAACATAAACTGTACTAATTATACTTGTACTGTATAAGGATATACAAAATGAAGCAGAAAAATTAATAAATACCATTGGCAACTTTGGCAATAACCGATATAAATGTCATGATATATTTTACATATTTAAAAGATCTACCCCTTCCCAGAAATAGTAGTTTTAACCCTAACTCCCTAAGCATTGTTACTGAACAATAAAAATCCTTCAAAATCCTCCAACTGCTTTTGTTGTCTAGGGAGTTAGGGTTAATGGGCATCTTGTTCATTTCTAACACCAGTTTTGCTCTATTCCCTCTATGTTAAGCATTGTTGTCTGTGTAATATGTCGGATCTTCCATCAACAGTACTTGCAATTGTTGTAAATAAAATTTGACATTTTGTATGGTTAGGATTAATCTTCTCTTGGGCACCAGAGCTGGAAGAATTTTGCTCACGGCGAGAGTAACTGGTCAATTGGGATTGCTGGGCTACAGATCGGGTGGGGTTTGAAGATGGGGTACGGGCGGAAAATGTTGGCTCTAGGTATTGGGGCACGGGTCTGAAGTTCCGATTCCTGGTACTGGTCATTGCTCATTGATGGGGGAGTCAGATCGAGTTAGGTTTGAAGATGGGTATGGGCGGAAAATGTTGGCTCTAGGGATGTATTGGGGCACGGGTCTGAAGTTCCGATTCCTGGTACTGGTCATGGCTCATTGATGGGGAGTAATTAGTCGTTTGGGGTGTCATCCTGTTCCCTGTTATTAGTGTTAAAGAAAGAATTCCCTGTAACATCCATCATTTCTTCTGTCTCTTGTCTCTCTTGCTTCCCGTGCTCTTCTTTGCTCCACTAGTTGTTCTCGTGCAAACGAAAGCTCATCCTGTCGTAATTTCAACTCTTGTGCATCTCTTGTCTTTTCATTTTCAGCCCGCTGCTTCTCCAGGCTCACAAATCTTTTGTCTTGGACCTCCTGAGTTTCGATGAAATGCTTAATTAAGCATCACATTTATGCTCTTCTCAACTTTCATCTCCTTTCCAGCTTTTCCTTAAAATAAAATACACAAAGCAAATGTTGCACATCTCAATACAAATCAAGAAAGAAAAAAGTTGAATTTCCAGTTAAAAGTCTGTTTGCCAAACAGTCCTGTCTAGCATCTTATTGTTGTATTGGTGTGCCAGCAGTATGTGTAAAAAAATGTGCAACATTGATTGATAAAAAAAAAAGATCCTGGGGAAATTTAAAATGTTACTCTGCAGGCTAAAAAGGAAAATGCAGCATGTGATGCACCATGTCATTTTAAAATTTGCTTAGGTCATTTTAATTATGGATTTAGAGGATATGGTTACATTATGTGACGAAACCTTCCATTATCATTACATGAATTATTTTTCGTGCAATAAACCACAAGGGAAACTGACCGGGTACATTTTAAAATAAATTTTGGGTGAACAAAGAAAAATTGAGCGGGATTTGAACCTGCGACCCCCGGGATGACGTGCCGGTGCTCCACCAACTGAGCTATTTTTGTTTATATAACTAGACCAATATACTAGAAAATTCAATATGTAGGTGGGATACAAAAGTGATTGCATTAAAAGGGTTTTACTTCTCCGTTGTGGTGCTGGTGGAGCAGGCTCGGGCTGTACAGCAGGCAATGGTAGATCTGCTGGCTCATCAATGTCAGCATCTTGCAGTGCTGCAGCATTTTGAGGCAAGGCTTGCACTAGGTGCAGGTCGGCTTCAGGCTCGATGTCATTGGCACTTGCTGCTATTGAACAAAATTTTTTTTAAATTAAATCTTGCCCTTACACCGACGTTATTATAATGCTTTCGAGTTCTGTGAACAAAAATTCACAGGTGGCTCGGGTAGGACTCGAACCCACAACCTTCAACTTTCTAGCACAGACGTCTTACCCATAGACCACCGAGCCCTTTGACTAGAGGCATATGTTGGAATCCAATGTAGCAGTGGGTACCGCAATTGGCATGCAATGATGTAAATTTTGCATCGGGAATGGAACAATTAAATCTTGCCGTTATTGACATTGTTATTAGCACTGTAAACTCGGTGCTTTCAAGTTATGTGAAGAAAACAAATCACAGGTGACTCGGGTGGGACTCGGTGGTCTAGGGTGAGACATGTGTGGTAGAAAGAGGAAGGTCATGGGTTCAAGTCCCACCCGAGTCGCCTGTGATTTTTTTTTTTTCACAGAACTCGAAAGCACTGAGTATACAGTGCTAATAACAATGTCGGTGTAAGGGCAAGATTTAATTAATTGTTCCATTCCAGATGCAAAATTTACATCATTGCATGAAAAAAAGATGTAATTTAACACAGTTTTAAAGGTGCATTTCACTACAGTTATAGGATAGATATAACGTGAAAATGTTAAAGGAAAGCAGTGCTAATATTTAAATACCTGTATTATCCTCGCTCATGACTGAGTTAACGTCGTCGCTGTCTTGTGAATCTTGTAAACTGGTATCAACTGATTCGAGTACAAAATGGCAAAAGAAGAGTCAGCTTGAATCAATAAACATAACATGTACAGTACATACAGTTATATCTCAAACCAACCTAGATTGTTAATTATTTTATTATGCAGTTGCTTTTTTTATTTTTTTTATACTGTAGTCGTGTAATGCTTCTTTGTTTTTTTGGAGAATTGTTTCTCCATCACAAATGCCTGATTCCCAAAATAGGAAAGCTTTACGTACAGGACAACCGTATAAATAGTCACTGCGAATTTAGTGTCCTTTAAGACCAAGACCAAATTTTGTGGTTTAAGGGAAGGATTTTTTTATTGTGCCTGCCCCCATACCATCATACCATCAACTTCATCCATAACATATGTGCGTAATTTCTGCATGTCTTCTTCTAGAGGCAATGCATCTGGTTTTCTAAGCTTTACTTGCCGATTCTTATTGATGGCATAGGTTGCGTCCCCAAAGAGGAAGCTGTGGTTTAACTCCAAGACGGCAAGGAACTTATCAATCTCATTAGCCCCTTTATCTTCTCCCTCAGCCAGATATGTTGCCTTCGTCACTCTACATGCCAACTTTATGAGATAATAGAGACCACACTTCAAACCGGATTTTAGGCCTCCATTTTCTTCAGCCGTTGTATACATCACGATGGCTTCACTAAGAACCTGAAAGTGTAGCCTATCAAACATGACCCCTGCATTTCCTTTCTGAAGGACTTTCTTTCCATGTACTTCGTGCTGCTGCTTAAATACTGCGTACAGAGAAGCTAGCCTGCGCATGTTAGCCATAACGGATTTCCGAACTTGAGACTTTTTATCCTGTTTGCTCCTTTCTTTGGTCCACAATCTTCTTCCTATGTTAGTAATGACTTCATCACTTCTGCATATTTCACCAATGTCGTCACCACGGAATTTTGACAATTTCCTTGGTAAATTTGGAGACATCTTCATTGATTTGCACATCAGACATAAGTAGAGATACAGGTACAGCACAGGCCACTGAAGCAGTATCACCCTGGCAACGCTTCTTATGACCTTGAAGAATGGTTTGGAGTAAAAACCTTTGCATATTTCATCTTCAGGATTTGGTTTGCCGTTCTCTGTGGTACTGTGGTTTGTTTTCTTTCATTTGCTGTTTATTGGCGTAAAGAATTCTCTCTTTCTTGAAGTAAGCCATGGCAGCATATCTTTCTTTCTTTGGCAGCTTTAAAGCCTCTTTCACTGTGTTTTCATGCTTGTGCACTTTTGTGATGTGTCTCGATAGTTTTTCCCCACAGCTCATGTGACAGAATGGGCAAATTCTCGAGGGCTTTGGGTATGTTGATGTTTTCTGGATGCCCTTCTGGGAGATAACTCGAGGATAAGACTGTCAGCTATGGTTGACTTAGTGTCGGAGGTCGGTTCAGTAATGTCTTTACCAGTACAAGTACCTTCTGCGCTCGTGAGTATGTCACTTTGGCCAAGGCATTTTGACTCGGGCTGCCTTTTGGAGTTCCAATCTGCCTTTCTCAACATGGCTTTTTCAAAGAAAGTAGGCTCAGAATCTGCATCAGATGATTCACTTTCAGTCTCAGGTACATATTCATATGTGGGGTCTAAGACAGACTCGTCACTCGATTGATCACTTGAATCAGAAAGGCTTCTTTTGAATCTATCCTTTAAAAAAGCAAAGCTGTGAATACCGACCTGGTATTTTATGTGGATGGTGTCCACTTGTTGTTTTACATTTGGAAATGATTGGTCTAGGAGGGCTGCTGCATGCATACACATCTGGCATGTCTGGTTGCAAAATTTGCCGTTTCTGACTTTGGGACGATGTCTCCTGAAAACCATGGCTGACAGATTCATCGTGCTGAATGGGTGTCTGCAGTGGGTCTGTGTTGGGCAAGGCGTGAGGCAGGCTGCTGGATGGAGAAATATCGGTCTGCTGAGCATCACGGTCTGCAGATTCATCACGCTGAATGGGTGTCTGCAGTGGGTCTGTGTTGGGCAAAGGAGGCAAGGCTTGCGGCAAGGCGTATGGTAGGCTGCTGGATGGAGAAATATCAGTCTGTTGAGGATCACGGTCTGCAGATTCATCATGCCGAATGAGTGTCTGCAGTGGGTCTGTGTTGGGCAAGGGAGTCAAGGCGTGAGGTATGCTGCTGGATGGAGAAATATCAGTCTGCTGTATCATTGCATGTGGTGAGTTGGCGTTCAATGGCTGCTGTAGAAAAGCAAAATAAACATTTACCAAACCAATTTGTTAGCCATAATATAATTTAAAAAACAATTAGATAATCCTTGCAACACATAATCTGTGTGCACTGGTTCATTTAATTGTTAAATAACAGTTTCAATTAAATTCTGAGCAACGTGTCGGACTTAAATGTCGGTGATGCTGAAATTACCAAGTTTCAGTTGACACTGAATGTTATGAACTGCCATTTAAACAATATTAAACTTAAAGGCAGTAGACACTATTTGCAAAGGCTGCAACTTCTGTTATGGGCATGTTTGGAGAGTAATTCCTGAAAAAATATTACTGAAAGTAAAAACGTTATCACTAAAAAATACTAACCGTTTGTTTCCATGGAAGCTTTGACTCTGGCAATCCATAATCATAGAGTAGCTCACTGCCAACTGGTATGGTGTCCGAGGCAAAAAGGCATAAGTAAGGTACATCTTCCACACACAACACCTTCATCTTACAGTTGCGCTCATGTCGCTCCCCATGATTAACTAGTCTCCCATAGGAAGGCCCAGTTACTGGTTCCTCTGTAGCATCATAACTATGCATAAAAAAATGGTAAGAATTGGGTTTCAGTTTCTATAGAATCCCACATTGACAAAAATAACACGTAGCTTCCAATGCAAAAAAAAAAAAAATCACGTCAGGTTTGTATACGATTAAACACGGGAAAATCATTTGATTTTCGGAAAGTTGATGATCAAGTTTTCCAAAAAAACAATCAAATGCCTGTAAGCTTATTTGACAATCGTTAATCTGTGAAATAGTTGGACATGTCAATTAAGAATGAATTTTGACGATTTTGTTGTTGTGATGGACCGGTACCGCTTGGCCATGTTGACCATGTGCAGCAGCGCTGTCATTTAGCATGAATCACGGCATGACACCAGTGCACTTGTTATCACGGCAGTGTGCTACGTACATGACATACATGGAGTGTCGTGGCTGAGCGGTCTAGCTTGCTGGACTCAAGTTCTGGTGTTAGTAGCAGAATGTGGGTTCGAGTCCCGGCCGTGACACTTGTCCTTGAGCAAGACACTTAACCATAATTGCTTCTCTCCACCCAGGGGTTAAATGGGTACCTGTGAGGGCAGAGTTGGTTGATTAGCCCTATATGCGCTGTAATGGCAGCAATTGAGCTGTATACTCCCCAGGGAGCTGAGATGGTTTCAGGAATGATTTATAAGCCTTATGAGCAGGGGTAATGATATAATGCGCCTTGAGCACCACTTAGTTGGTGGATACGTGCGCTATATAAGTCCACACATTATTATTATTATACATGTACCTGTATTATCATGACTTTAGCTTTCGCTACAGTTGTCAAAAATAGAAAGAATGTTGTATTCAGACGCCACATGTTGGTTACATACAAATTATATGAAGAGCTGTGAAGTAAACTTTAAAACAAAATTTTCAAATATAATGTACAATGTTTCTCAGTGCAACATTTGTGTTTTTTCTAAATAATTGCAGCATTAATTGATCATCACCTTGGTCGTGGTAAACAATGAGGCGGGGGGGTATTCTTCCCAAAAAATGGCTCCCAGGGCTTAGATACACAGGCCTAAGTCAAGAACCCAGACTACTTTTCATGTGTGCAATTTTTTTGGCAGACATTAGTGCAAAATGTTTAGCCTCACTTTCAAACCCGGAAGTGCACAGACCGGATAATGTTAAATAAGTAGAAAAACTAGTTTTACTTGGATTAAGACAATTTCAACTAAACAGTACAGGTATTAGATACTAGAGTCGAGGCACGCGGCTGCCTTTTCCACGGCATAAGGTGTGCACACAAATTAAGCTTTTGGTTTAATACAACTGGTTTGTCCCTTGAACGAGAAGAAATACAGGAAAACACTTGATTGATCATTATCTTCTTCCAGAGCTTCAGCCACATTTGATGGTAACAATATTCCTGGATATTGCAAGAGGAAATCTCCTTTTTGAAATTCCTCCTTAGTCCACTACTCCTCTTCCTAGAATTAAAAAGCATATTGTACATGTATATCAACACCAGAACTAAATTTCGCTATGCAGGAGACATGTTGCACATACTTAGGGAGTGATCCCAGGATGGGATGGGGATGGGCCCAACCGCAACTCTTCCGGCACCCTCTTATGCGGCATCAAAATCACATAAACCAAAAAGGTTGCCAACAAAATGAATTAATGTACATGTTGCTTCCTAAACATGATCACCGTGACAAAATTTATATATTTTCAAGCAAAACCCTCTCGTGCCCTGATTTTGTCAGCCCCAGGAAGAAAATCAGGCCGAGGGCCGACCGCAGCTCGACCATGGTGATGTCCACCCAGCCTCGTCCTCTCTTCTTCAACCCCTCCACATTGGTGAACTGCAGGACGATTTGCAAAATTGTTGCGGGAAAGAACAGCTCAAAAAGCTGCAATGGCGTTGATGCCTCACCCAGGTTTTTGGGGCCCTTTGCCTGGGTGAGGATGTTTGCTAGGGCTGTCCTCATCATTGGTGTCGGCTGGTCGCTCCAGATTGTACCATCCGGTGAAGTAGCTGGACCAGCCGGTGGGGCCGGGGCAGGCGGTTGCCAAGGGGCACGTGGTCGACCCCCGTCGGAGCGGGCGGTTGGGCCGGAGCGGGCGGTTGCAGAGGGGCACGTGGTCGGGCTGGTTGAGTCGGGGCAGGCGGTTGCAGAGGGGCACATGGTCTACCCCCGTCGGGCTGGTTGGGCAGGAGTGGGCGGTTGAGTCGGGGCAGGCGGTTGCACAGGGGCACGTGGTCGACCCCGTCGGGCTGGTTGGGCAGGAGCAGTTGCTTGTGATGGTCCAGGCTGCTGGCCTCGTTGCCGTTTTGGTGCAATATGCGCCGGTCGTTTCTTGGGTGGGGGGGGGGGGCAGGGCAGGCTCGCTGTCAGTACTGCTGTCATCAGAACTCACTGAACTAATTGTAAATGAGTGCTGCTCATCTGGACTCTCTTCGTCCGATGTTTCCATTGGGCTTTCTTCACTTTCATCATCGCTTGAATCGGCTTGAAAAATGTCTTGCAAAATTGTATCACTTGTGAGGCTAGTCTTGCTTGAAGATGCCATGGTGGTGGAATGAAGCATCACAGAAAATTGCAAGCTATTTCACAGTCATCAAAACAATGAAAAACATAAGCAAAATAAGGGGGGGGGGGATGAGTCATCCATTGCAAAAACATAAGCTGATAAGCTGTTTTCCAGCTGCAATGTATCATTTCACACCTCATTTTGTGTACCACCTACAAACAATAAGAAGCTTTGGCCCCCAAGACCAAGGAGCTTTTTATTGCTCCATGTCTGAAACAATAAACCACCATCTTATCATAGGCCCTATACAACTTCATATCCCTTGAAAATTGACAAACAGATGCCTGTCTCTAAAACCCTAGCCAAGGCCCATACCAACCACCACCATCAGTTAAGTGCACACATATACCATACCCTGTGGAAACCAAGAGACCATAGAAGACAACCGGAACAAAAAGGTCTCTATAGAATAACAATGGGGAAGGCAAGTCTCCACAAGGGATTTTGTGAGGTACATGTACATGTAGCTCTTGTAGACCGAGCTTAAGTACAGGGATAAAGGAGAGGACAAAGACGTGCTCCAAAGGGATGCAAAAATCAGTATGTGTGTGTATGCTTAGCTGTGTGTGTTTTCCTTTACGACCGAGGATTGAAACACAGAAAGGAACAATAGGGAACAAAGAATCCTCGGACGACAGTTTCTTTGTTAAAGTTTGTCATCGGTCGTTTTTCGTGTGGTTAATAATCAGGCTTACAACCAAAAGTCAGAAAGTGCATTAATAAAATCAGCTTGAAAGTATGATATAAGTGGATCTGGCTGGTCGGGGGCAGCTATCTTCTGAAGTTTTCCCTCATTACTGAGCTTGTTCGTCATCACCGTCTTGATTTTCTCTACGGTGACATCTTTGAACTTCTGTGTAACATATTCTGTGAAAGAATAATAAATCATGTAACCTTTGAATTTTACTGAAATTCTCTCTCGTAAGTTATCCAGTTAATCGAAACCCTACGCTTATTTTTGAGACCCATTCTTCCATAAGTGATTAAATGAATTTTTTTAACAATTTAAAAAGAGTATACAAAATTTGACAAGAACAAATCCTTCAAACAATGGTAAAGCTTATTGCAAAATTTAGGGATTTTCTAAACAGTTACTAATTTAGTACGATTTTGATCAGTTAACTGATGAACTGTCCAGCAATAAATATTACATTACTTTCATAGATACAGAGTGGTCTATAAGTTAGGAACAAATTGCTAAACAAACCAGCTGCTGAACAACATTTTGCAAATGATGCCACCTTCAAATTTGTTAATGTTACATATGACTCAGTTATATAAAAGTTATATGCATGAGATAATAATTGATATACAGTGTATGTACCTATTATTGCATCCACCTTGGCTTTGTTCAAAGCTGGCTTCATGATGCCCTTTGTGTTTTTGCTTCCTGTCAGTGAGTGGGATGCAAGTGTCTCTCGCCCAAATAACAATGTCATCAGCTCACACGTGAGTTTGCGTGGATCAGATGAGTTGCACCGCATCGGCAATTTTTTACTCACTCTGACATTGGTGCTTAGACATACCTGTGGAATAATGAAATAAAAGTGTTTGTGATAATATGATCTTGTAAAATCTGCTCTACTGAAACCATAAAGTGACATGCTCAAATTATACCTGATATTTGTTTTCAAGTACTATGCAATGTACAATCACGTTTTGTACTGGTTCTGTGCCCATTTTACATAATTCTGTTCAAGGCACGATGTCCCAAGTCATATTATTCATGCATGAAGTTAATTTTGCACGAACACAGCTGTTGCAGAACCTATAATTAAAAAAAAAAAAAAATACAACTCTATTTCAATAGCTTGAATCCACGAGAAATTGGCATAAAGGAAAAACAACTTTGGTATGGCAGTGTAAAATCAAAACAAATTATAATAACAATTTCCTTACTTCATCTTCATGATCCACTGCCGTTGGAGGAGCTTCCTGTACTGCACTGACATCTGATGCCACCTTCACTGGAGAAAAGTTGTCATTTCTCTGTGGAAAATAAATTGAATCAGAATATAACATTTTATACAGAGGACACTGAAGTGATGAAATGTCCAAGTTGACCATGAAAGTTGAGAAAACGTAATGCAACAGTTATAAATGTCTTAATGTTTTGTGTACATTTCAAGAACATGTTTAACTTTACCTTGAGACAATTTCCTTTCATTGCTGTCATGAAGTTCTTAAAGGCCACTATGAAATCAGGAACACCTGTTAAATTGATAAATATTATAAAAACATCAATAAATTTGGAAACTATATTTCAAAGTTTGGCATGATAATATTTCACACGTTATTATTTATACGTAACATTGGCAGGTTTTTGGATGAATACTGCAGCAATATTTCTTAATGATCGTAGCTGGATGCTTATATTAAGTTATATATGACAGCATGGACATCCTCTACCCTACTGATCATGAACAATTAAAATTAATTATTCCATTTAACCCCTGGGGCCCAGATATTATGCTGCCAAAGTTACCCCGGGTTTGGGGCATCTTATACATATTGTTAAAAATAAGAGAAAAACACGAAAATTACACATTGGAAATGAAGTAAATAGTATTCAAATGTTTTATCAACACATACACCATAAAATCATTAACATATTCGTATTCTGGCTTCTGGCAAACGGTCACTCACTGTTGCTATGGTAACACACAGTTTATTGAATTTTGAGTATGAAAACGGGTTATTATTTTGGTTTGTCTTTCCAAATTGTGTCCCTAATTAAAGGAAATTGAGAGGTAGTAAGTTATTTTGAATTGCAATAATGAATCTGAAAAGCCTTAGACGAATTATTTGTTGTTACTATGACAACACATTGACATTAACTTCATAGATTAAGCAGGTGTGTGATGTAAAACCATCCCTGAAAAAAGTCAAGTTTACCAGGATGCATTAACAAAAATAATTCAAAGCAAGTTTCAAACATTGGTTATAATTATCATGACATGTGCAGCTTAATGTACACCGGTATTGATAAATTAACTAGCTTTTATATGACATAAAACACACTAAAGCCCGGTTTATAGTCGGTCGCGCGATGATCATTGACGGTTTATAGTTAACGCGCAGGGATAGAAATACGTGATCTCGCGTCACAACGATCGTCGCGCGACCGACTATAAACCGGCCTTAATGGGGGCCACTTTGCATCCGTCACATTAGCAGTTTTTCCAATGGTTGTAATTTAATTTTAAGTACCTGAAACCACCCAAAAAATGTTTTGACATTGTAAATGGACATGTAGGCTTATACTTGAACTAATTTGAGTTGATTTATATTAATGTTATTAGTCTGTTTTTTTAAATCACCCTCAAATTTCCATAAAAATTGGACGGAAAAAGTTACCTCACTTTTCCGTCCATTTTTTGATGGAAAGTAGAGGTTAATTAAAAAAATAATAGTAATAATCAAATCAAACTATCTTGAGGATAAACATGCATGTCTATTCACATTTTGACATTCTCTTTTGGGTGGTTTCAGGTATTTAAAAAAAATTACCACCTTTAGAAAAACTGCTAACGTGACGGTAGGGATGTGTTTTATGTCATGTGTGGCTGAATTTTATCAGATCCCAAATATTGCAGAAAATTTTTGATGACGTTTGGCAAAAAATAGCATAGCTTCTGAAAATTGCTTTGTCTTTACCCGCATGATGGGCAATGGTAAGCTGCATTGTATTTGCCACCATTGCATCTTCCGCAAACCCAGCCAAGGCAAAACACACACTGCAGCCACTCGGGGCCCTTGTACCCAATGTACTCGGTCATACAAACGCTGCATATGTTGTCATTAGTATCTGGGTTTGAGTCAGAGTCCGATGTGTGGATTGTAGTTGCCTGAACACCTGAAGTGCTGGCACCTGCATCTGGAGTTGCTGAGAGGGCCTCTAATGTTATTTGGGCACCGGGTTGGATTTTATTTCCGCGCCTTCTCTTGGGTTGCTGTTTGTGGCCACGATTTTCCTTTAGTAGCTCGATGAGGGATTCATCTAAATCGCGGCCAATCTTGGCGGGGTCACGTTGGTGGATCCCAGTGTCATCCGGAATGCACTTCAGAACTTGTTCTGGGTCTAGTGAGAAAATGCCAGCCTTCCGAAAGCCAGACTGTAGGTTGTGGCCGACATTTGGGAGCATCTTCTCCCAAAGGCTGTTCAGCAGAGCGGGAAAAATCTCCTTGGGGATGGAGCCTTGGTGACGGCTTTCCTTCCGCCAGTTGTCAAGGACGGTTCGCCACTCCACCTTCATCGGCCTGAAGACAGCAACATCAAGGGGCTGGGTGGCAAAGCAGTGAAGTAGATGTCATGATTATGTGCCATCTCAACATCAGGAGAAAAATGGGAGGCCAGATTGTCCCCTACGAGGACTTTCCTTCCATCCAACTTCGCTACATGAGGGATGAATACGTTCATAAACCAGAGCTCAAAGGTTCGGGAGTCGAACCATCCGCTCTTGCTTACATCGTATTTTGTTCCAGTGGGACCGTTTTTTGTCCAGTTCTCATAGCAGTTCTGTGCCTTGTATATTACAAATGGTGGTAGCAACTCTCCAGACGCACTTCCACATACCATTATGGAAATGGCCATCTTTGAATGCTCCTGCACCCGTTCAATTCGCCTTGCTCCACGCGGAACAAGAACCTTCTTTGAGCCCGGGTCGTCTGTGACATTTGTCTCGCCATAGTTAAATATGTTCTCTGGCCCGGTGTCCTGGATGACGCCACTGATGTTCCTGAAGAACTCGTTGACCTGCTCACTTCCGACTTTCGCTCGTGCACGTTTGATGTTGCCTGCCGTACGCAGGCTCAAACCGTTGCGGTGTATAAAACACTGGATGAAGTCGTCCCCTGGCATGTTGTTTTTGAAGCGATGTTCTATTCTACCTTGTTTGTCCAAGTAGCTTTGAACAACTACTTTGACGTCAGTGGGCGTTAGTGGATAGCCCCACTCTGCAACCTCTGACAGAGTGGCTACCAAAACCTTCTCTTCCTCATCGCTTAGGACAGTCGGTCTTCCAACTGTAGCGGTATGTCTCATACCGAGCCTGTTCTGTAGTGTGGACCGAGGAACACCAAAGTTACGACTAGCTTTTGCCTTGGACATGCCGTCTTTAACTGCAGAAATTGCTCGTTCCATGTCAGCATCATTGAAAGCCTTGTAGTTACGCTTCCCGATACCTCGTAAATACTTTCGAACCATACCTGTGAAATAAATTAAGATCAACATAATTAAGAAACTTAATAATAATCACGTGAGCATTCTGAAAATTAGATTGTGCAAGACTGATAAATATTTGTCCTCTCAGTAAATTTTTTTTTTTAGCTTCATGTACAATTGCGTATAATTGTCATTGACAATTTATGCATGCATGATGTTCATGATGTTGGTTAGGCCCCCCTCCCCCCCCCCCCCAAAATAAAAAATACAGGGCATGAATGATTGAAAGAAGCGATGTTTGTGCCTTTATTAGGCTTTATCATAAAACTTGGCATCAAATTTTCTAACAAAAAATACATCATGCAACAACGAATAGATTAATGATTCATAATCTTCATTGTCAAACTCAAGACTCTTATTTAAAAGTTTGACAACGTTACATGTACATGTACCGGTATACCCCCAAACAATAGTAAATTACTGTACATGTAGGGCTGTACATGACACTAGTCACTACCCACTAACGTTAGTTCATCAACAAACAATCCCCATCATCATAACATTTTAGTCGGTGGTTTTTCACAAAAATGAAACAAAATAAGCTCACAAAAACTTGCTCTACGGTAACCCGGAAGTACATACCTGTAACCAAAAACTCGGATTTTCGATGACGAAGTTGTATATTTGAAGATCGCAGAAACACAAACCTGAGCTCGGAACAAACGTTAACAGTGTATTTTCTTTACATTTGATGCAACGCACGGTGGCTAAAAAAAGCCAGCGTCTTTCAAAATTTTTACTAATTAAATTATACAAGTATTAGAAAAATTCAATTTTTGCTTGTTTTGGTCTTTAATAAATACACATAGCATAAAAGTATTATTATTTACTCAGAAAATGTAAAGATTATTTAAAAATATAACTATTAAAGAATAATTATTTTTATGAACATAAAACTATAGTAGGCACGCATCGCGATCGTACCCCTGGTTAAAAGCAAAAAAATGCAATCTGCCAAAGTTACCCCATTTTACGGTACATCATTTGTGGATAACCTGATTGAGTGAAGAAGTAATTTGTTGTATTCTGCAGTCACACTGAACATCAACTATCGCTAAATACATGATAAGATAACAATGAGGTCAAAACAACTTTCAGATTCATAAACTAACCTTCAAGAAACATTAACTGGTTCTTGATCCTCTGTTTCTCCTCTCTCTTTTGTTCAACTCGCGCTGAAGTCGTGCAATGGTAGCTGCCTGATTTTGAATGATATTAGCATCATCCGAGGATATCCCAGCAGCTTCCTGTATAAATCAGATGTTAGCAATTATGAAACTTACATTGTAGATGTTTACCTCCATTTTAATGTAACAAGACTTTTCTATCCTTTACACAGTTGCTGGTCAAAATGGGATTAATTTATGAAAAAATGCTTGCAACTAAAACTCACTGTCTTTGCAAGAGGTCTTTGTGATTTAATTATGACAACTTTTCTTATACTTATAAGAAGTTGCATACATTCAACAGTATGCTGCTGAATAATGTAAAGAAACAGGTAAAAAGAAATAAAAAAGGGGGAAGGAAGACAATTGTTAAGCAATCCTCTACCATGCATGTACTGAACCTCAATGTTATTGGATGTAGACTCCAACTGTTGCCTCAGTTCCCTTGCCATATTTAGCATCTCTTGTTGCACAGACATGCAATTGTTTTTCACTATCTTTCTTTTCTTCTTGGTCTAAAAAATAACACAATAAATGATTGTATGAACAAAATGATTGTATACATATAGCTTTTGAAAGACCTACATGCATAACATGTACGTAGCACACAATACTGTGTTAACACACACACCAAGAGAGGCCATAAAAAAAAACACCTTTAGAAATGAAGGGACGGCCAAAATCGAAGCAGGTCGTTTCGTACCTAAGTAGTTTCGTACCCAAAATATTCAACCCCAGTCATTTTGTACTCAATTCAATTATGCACGGGTTTCACAGGTGAATATTTTATCCCAGAGATGCATGGTTGGTATTTTCATGGAGGTGGTATTTTTGAACTGGTGATTTTTTTTTAAGTTAACGAAATAAAAATAACATTACTAATTTGTGAATTTTTATAATTTGTACAAACCTTTGTGGTATCTTCGTCTGAATTCTCGGACTCGGAACTGCTTGTGCCAGTGGATATCACCCTAGTCGAGGGAAATTTCCGCCTGTTTCCACATCAGTCTCTATCAATATCCCCTTACACATCTTGTTACGCTTATCAATCAGCTTGAGTTTCAAATCTGAAATCATGGAGGAAATCAACCATTCAAACTCAATGTTAAGTGAGGATAAAGCTAACCAGCTAAATTAACACAGTTACTGAGTTAGTAATTGTTTAATAACATTATGACAATTCATTATTATTAGATTTACATGATGAAAGATTCTGGCATGTGCTTATTTAAGTTGTGAATGTGACTTTCATTTTTTAGAGATGCCCAACAATTTATTTAGGAACTCAATTTAGAACATGAATGAAGATTTGGCAAAATTAATGCGTTGAAAATGCGGGCCTTATGTAATTAAAATTTATATAAACCAGCCGTTTTACTTAGTCCTGAATACCATAGTAATGAGTATTAACGGTTAACGTCTAGTTAAAAAGCAAAATTCAACAAATTATTTAAAAGAATGTAACATTAGTTTGTACTTGCCACTTACAGCAAGAACTGCTTCGTATAAACCACACTTTGACGCAGATGCTGTCGATGAAGAATGGCTTGATGGCCACTGGACCCTCACATTTTTATTAATGAGATCCAAATCATTCTCAAACTCATCGATATTTTGTACGTAATCAACATCTCCTACTTCAACACCGGTCATCGGTGAAATCAAATAGAGCATACTTCTTCATTATAATAATAAAGTATGACAGATCAAAGTTCAATTTAAATAACAATGCACAAAAAGAAAGATGGCGTGGCAGACAGCATGCAACGGATAATGCCGCGCATGCGCGCAGCACATGAGCGTGAAACGTCATAACCCCGACACACTTGATTGGATACGAATGTATCACGTGATTATTATTTATTCAGCTGAAACTACTCATTTTTTGCGTGAAAAGTTTGTTCACTATTTATTAAATTTAAATAACGTGTATACTTGACATTTTAGTCTTGATATTGTTTACGGTTTATTTTAACTGAACAAAAAATAAATAAATGGTAGCTGGCGTGACATCACTCCCAAATTGCTTTATGCACATATGAATATAATAAGGTGACAGACTAGTGTCTGCTGTATGTGTAGTCCTGATCAATCATGTGCGGTACCCAGACGCCATATCATGTAAAATCAGTAGATGTACATCATGTACATGTACATCAACTCGTTGATGTGCACGTGTACATGTATGTCCAACCTTGTTCCTACTGGTGCATCGTTCTCGCCGCGCCATTTATTCCAGTATGCTTCGATGGAATTAAGGGATAGAGCGGTCGGAGTGCTGCTCAAGAAAACGAGGCTGAAATACATGCATCGCACGTTAATAACGTTAACACGATATGTGAAGCTGGCAATGACTAATTGTCCAAAGCATGTTATGTTAGTTCAAGAGTTAAATATTGAACAGACCTTAAGAAATCGGTTTGATGATGAGCTTGGATGTAGTTTTAATTTTATTCATTCTATTTCTAGAGGTACCTACATGTATGTTGCATTGCATAGTGATGTGAAATTTAGGAAGGCAATGCTGGTAAAAGTTGGAGATACTGAATATGTTATCAACCTCCCAAATACATTCGAAGGTGATTAAATTAAACTGTCAAGTTTTATTATATATAAATGGGATATTTTTTAAGGTGCTTGTACCTAGGTGCTTGTAGAAAATTATTTTGGTTATAATTTTCTTTATCCTGATTCCATTATGACATCTATTAAATTCAATATATTTCGAAAGACAGCTATTACAGTTTATCTATTGAGTTCATTTCCTTTTATAGCGTCTTTACCTAATCATGAATATGATTTAATACTTGGACATGTATCTGTTGTATATTTATTTAATTCTGCGTCGTCTTATATTAATTTTTTGGTGTTAATGTTGAAGTGAACTTAACATGTAAGGATAATAAATTATGCATATAGTAAGCATTAATATGTGTTAACGTATGCATGGCCCCAATGGAAACCAGTTTTTAACTGTTGGTACGTACATACTCCCTTGGTAAGAAATGTAATAAATAAATATATAAAGGGTAAAATAAATTTATATTGTATTTTGTACAACATAAAAAACCATTATTGTCCGCCATTATTATTGTAAAAAATATTGAATTAACTCCCTCGGGATGGTGACTTCTGGAAAACAGATAAAAAGTATTATTTAAATGGTTGTGAATTAAAAAAGTAATAAACAATGAAACAATGCAATTTGTCTTTTGATAAATGTGTGCTGCTTTTAAGAGAACAGGAAAATAATCCAGTGTTTGTTTTTGGGGTAGGGGCAGTACTGTTATCAATCCATCTCATATAACTCGTGTAAACACTACACATATTTTGAACACATGTTATACCATGGTATAACCATGGAAGTACCATGACAACACATGAGTACCATAGAAGTACCATAGATACCATCGATTTACCATCATAACCATGGTAAAACCACGGTACATCCATGGTATAACCATAGGAGTACCACCATTGAAAACACTACCATGGTTTTACCATGGTTACCACGGTATTACCATGGTACTTTTTATAAGCGATGATACTTCTATCCAAGCACAACACAAATCCGTAAATCCCGTATTTTCAGAATCAGTGCTGTTGTGAAATTTTTGAAACATTCTGAATGTTTGCTCTTGTACACGAATTAATGTTTCGTTCGGTTCGACCGTTTCCGAGCAGTTTTGGACATCCCGGGGAGAATTTCACATGTACTCACGGTTGGGAATAGTCTTTTTTGATTCAACGATACGTCAACACGACATCAATCTGAAGTCGCATTCTCAACTGTGAGTAGGTGCACGATTTCCCCCGGGATGTCGAAAACTGCTCAGAAACTGCCGGCCTAACGGATACATTGAAGCATTCAGAATGTTTAACATAATATTTCATAATAAATGATTCTGCAAATGTGTGATTTGTGGATTTGTGTTCTGCTTGGATACTATATCACTATCAGCACGTTTCACGGTAATGTAAGTAACATCAAAATTGAAAATATTCATCATTTTTTGTACAGGTGGCGATGGGGCCAAGCGGAAGGATTCGGAGTGACCTTGGCCCAAGACTGGCGCAAAGTTATGGTGAAAATGTCCTTTTTTTTCTCAGTTTAAAAAAAAAAATAATAATTCAACAAAAGCCTAGGTAATAGCCTATAGAATAGTCTTTACTAAATTATAATTAATAATAGGCCTATTGATTGTCGGAAAGATTTTACTCTGTCCCTAAACCCCCACCGACAAAATGGTCAGGAATAGAAACATCTTGGAAAATAATCAACTTTCCTTACAACTGTCTAAACATGTGGCACAACCTGTTAATTTAATGTTTATATTTATGACAGGAAAATTCGTGAAAAATGAGTAAGCAGAGCAACCATACACTGTGCACATAAGTTTGGGCCAAGAACATAATGTTACGTTAAATGCACACTATTCCCCTATTTTTCATGAAAATTTGCCAACAAAAATCTTGAACTGAAGATTTGTGCCATGTGTTTATACAATTTTGAACACGAACAGACTTTTTTTAATTTTTAATTTCACTGTTTCTGACCCATTTTGGTGGGAAATTTCAAAGTAAAATCTTTCCCAAAATTATGCCTAACGTTAGGCCCTGCGTTTATTACGGACATCGCCTTCACTCTTCAGGCTTCAGCGGGGCACTCGCGGCCCAGATTCGGGGTTACGGGACTGCGAAGGAGCAGCCACATCTAGGCCTACAAATAACTATAAAAGGGAGTACCTGAAAAAGACGGGCTTACCTTTTAGGAGTACTCCTTTTCTTCTTAAATTGGAGGAGTTTAGATTAGTTCACTTCAGCAGGTGGACAAGCCAAGTAAAGTTAACTTCACGTTTCACATTCGGCTCCCGCATACGCGTACACTACACACCTCGCTGCCATTATGCATTCGTTTATACACGGTGCTGCCGCTTCCATGTGACTTCACACTTTTTGACCAGATTTGGGATTAATTAGGGGTGTAATTATTGAAGAAAACCACAACTATTTTTCAAAATCCTAGGAATTACTGCCATGTCTATAAAAATAACACAGCTGTGGTAATATGTGACCCACCACCCCAAAACCAGGCTGAAGTCGAAAATTTTTGTATGTGAGATTTTTACACTATTGGATTGCTTGCATGTTAAGCTTTAAAATAAGCTATAGTGGACTCATATAGGTGGTATACTTTTGAAGTTACAACTTTTTAAAGTTCGGGAGTCTCAATAGGATGCTTTTGAGAAAATTAACGTTAAAGTCGGAGTTGAAGTTAATCATTATCTCACATATTGAATCACAAAAATCACCTTAGCACCCACCTACTTATACTTCATGCAGACTCTTTTACTTATGTAAAACTATTAAAGGGGTCCATACCAACATTTAAAACTATAAATTGAAGTAATACATTCAATAATTTTTGAGATATGGAATTTTTGTTTCATGTTGATAATACCTGAAATAACATCAATCTTGAAAAAAAAAAACAGATACTGGTATAAAGTGTACATCAAGTGATTTTATTTATTTTTTCTTACACTTCATACACTGGTTATTGAAATTGGGAATAAGGCGGCAAGTTACAACCCAACCCCCATCTCATGAATAATGACTCCACCCATGTCCTAACCCCCTCCCCTACAACCCAGTCCCCTCCCCTCAATTACACACACTTCACATTAAATTTTACTTGTTATTGAGTGGTGGGTACCAAGATTGGGGTGGTAGTGGGGAAGGGAGGGGTGGGGCGGGGTTAATGACCACCACCACACCTCCTCCAGCACCCCACCAAAACCCCGCCCCCCCACCCCGCCTCCAGCCACACCCATTTTGTAGCCATTTTCCAACTTATTGATATTTCCCTTGGTGAACGCTATAAATCATCATCAGATGATCCGGCTTAATATCACACAACCCCTACCCCACCCCTACCCCACCCCCACCCCACCCAACAATCGTGTACCCATTGGTGAATACTAATAATAATAATCATCAGCTGGAGCAGGGCAGACTAAGTCTTTAGTTTCCTCTGTGCAGAATGGTCTGATCTGCTCGTACAGATACTTCTGTCTGTCCCGATCCAATCCGACTGGCTGAATGACATTTGGCATGCCAGTGGAGAGTTCCCCATGCTGAACAACTTCCTCTGTTGATGGTGCCTCTACGTAGATCTTGCACACCATGACATCAGGTCTGTCACTAGTAACTTTAAAGTGATGGTTACTCTTAACCCCTTTTACCTTACGGTATGCTGGGGTAAGGAATGACACCCAGTCATATGTTGGAACCAGCTAATACTTGTGTGCTTGCGTTCGAGGTTGATTCGTTTGGATTTCTGCGTGGCTTCAGAAGTGTTGATGCTGGTGCAGATAATTCCTAACAGAAACAGATCTTTTTCAAAACTCGTCATGTCACGTACATTCAACCTAAAATTACAAAAACAAAACAAAAACCACAATTTATTTAACAATGTCCCACACTGCACTCTACATGCATTAGTACAAGTTGATGTTGTCTATTTAAAAAAGAAGAAGTCCGAATGCCTCTTTTCTTCATAGTCTCCTAATGACGTTAACTGTCACAGCGACAATTACATCATTAGAGGAGACTGTGAAGGGACGAGGCAGGAGAGGAAGATGATCTATGTTACCTGATAGTGATACTGCCGATCTCTTCTTCGTTGAACTGCTGAATACATGGACTGTCATCGTAAAGTTTACACTTGCAATGACATGGTTTCTCGGGAATGTCAATGAAGTTGAACATCTGTACTGCCATGTCCATGGCCACATTTTCAGCATTATGTGTTGCATCTCCAGCAGGCCCAGGTCCAAGTGCAGGTTCAGCAGGGACATGGCCAGGGTCATCATCACCGTCACCATCCTCCTGCTCGAGGTCACTGGGCTACGTAAACATAATAAAAAAACGAACGTCACAAAGTACCTTACGTGAAAGTTGAAACATGTTCATAATGGATTTATCTTTTGTTCTGTATAAATTTACATTATAAACTTACTTTGACCTTACTTTTTGTATGCAAATTGAAATAATGGAATTTTAGGCCTATTTTTTATTTTGTATGAATTATTTTATACACTAAGATAACTAACGTTACTTTAAAAAAAAACTTACCATGTAAATATCCTAGTTCATATTCACTGTTTGAGTCAAGTTCATCGGCATCACTTTCGTCGGAATCAGACAGGTCTGGTTCACTAAGATCTTGGAAATAATCTTCAATAACTTCGAGTTCGAGCATACCCAAGTCTTTCGACCCACACGATCGATGCGGCATCGTTAACAAGTCTTGCGATCCTGTCCTCGCGATCGTGACAATTAGACTCATAATCCATGATTGAAAATCATCCAACATTGACACAAGATTACACAAATATCCACCGTTTTGTTGTGAATTCCACAAACTCGCCAAAAATTGTCAAATTTCAGCTGAGTTTATGACTCAAAACATGATACTGAACAGACCGCATGTACTATCGTGAATCACAGTGTCGCTTCGCCCCAAAGTTTTGGACAATAACAACGCAATAAATTTGACTACACATCGCCCCAAATCAATGAGTCAATGTGAGGGGCGACTTGGCTTACAACGCGTTAGTAATGGGGCGAATTATTATGACGGCATTGCTGTGATACCAATATCAGCCAATAAGAGATCGCTATTCCAGTCACGTGAGATGTGTTGCTAACGTGGCTGAATGTTATTTACATCTGCGTCACTGGAAAAAAGGCTTCTGAATGGCTAAGCTGGAATCTCCCGCCAGTTGAAAATGCCTTATTTGGAATGACGACGATTTCAGCTTTCCATTGATGTCAAACGTGCACCAGTACTGCTATGGAATTAAACATGGCGACGTGTCAAAAAACGCGATATTGTTGCCGTTCTCGGCGACAAGAATGTATTGTTTCGCTCAGATTGGCCAAGTAGCAAAGACAAAACATTCAGGAAAATGCCCATAATATCACTTTCAGGGATTTTTTTAGGGCTTAAACGTGGACAACCGAAAGAATAGATATTTAGCTACCGATTGATGAAAAAAAACTAATTTCGTCCAGCAACACATTTTTTCGTTGTGAGTGCATTATCTCGAAACGGCATTTGCCGACTTCCGCCTGGTTTTGGGGTGGTGGGTCACATATAATCAAGATATAGCGCATGTTTAATTAGTAATCAAGGAAAAACATAAGTTCTCCCTAATGTACCGTTTCTAACTGTGTTCAATATACCCACCCTAAACGCCCCTTTCATTTTCTCCAATTTATAACCCCCACCAACAAAATGGAACAATCCATGGTTTTGGCGGGCCCCCTGGCATGCAGCGGAACTGTGTTTTGAATACCTGTTGTACATGGAAGTACAAATAAAATTGGTCAAAACATTAGGGAGACACGAAATTGTCTCCCTAATGTCAATGTCTCCTTAATGTACTTCTCTAACTGCGATGTGTCTCCCAAAGGTGCCATTATCGTTTTATATATATACACATACACATACACATATACATATACATATACATACACATATACATACACATATACATAAAGAATGAGTGAACTTTAGTTTGAACATAAAAATATTGTAAATTATCTTTATTTTAAAACCCATAATGAATTGGATGAATAACAAATCTTTAAAAAAATTACTTTTAAACAATACACTTCAAAAGTTAAAAACGGATAAAAAGTTAATCTTTGAATAAATAGCTTTCGTTCTTACAACATAAGGTAAGACAGCCATTCCGTGATTATAAAAGCATAAAATAGCTTAAGCATCCTCCTTTTGGCATTTTCTAACACTGCTGACTATCTTATACCTCCCAGTGCAGTTTTCTTGCGTACACGTGTGCTTTACTGTCTTAACTGAACTTGCTTATCTGCCGACATTCTGTCCATGGTGTTGAAACATATGTTTTACCCATGTTGTTTGATCTCTCACAGAGGCAAAGACGCACAGTGTTCCATAAGTTGCCGAAACCTTCGCATCAGCAACTGAAGTAGAAGTTTTAGGTAGTGTTTCACCAAAAGTCTATTTCTTAAGGTGCATATAATTATATCCATAAAGCATGCTTTATAAAAAAAAAGAGACTTGACCATTATAATTCTTTTCAATTTATATAAGGTTTCTTTTATTTATGAAATGATGACATAGAACATGTTTGAAAAAACATAAGTAAAATCTTGCCTGATATAATGGATTTATACCATTTTTCTATAGCAAATGGTTTGATTGACATTTAAAAAAAAAAGTTTAAGATCGAAAAGGAAATTACAAATAACCACACTTGAAAGTTGAAGATGCGTTCATCTGTGTTCAGTTGGGCGTGCAGACTCTCTATGCCCTGTACACAGAGTACATCCACAGTGTTCCAGGCCATTTGCCTTGGTATTCCCATCCCTCCTTGGATCTGCCTGGTTATCAGACAGATCCTGGATAAGATCGTCTGGTTCTCGTTTCTTGAACCAGTCCAGGTTGTCCACATCGCCATCACTAGCACCATCCCTTACCTTGGGGGAAATGACCCTTTCCAGTTGGTAAGAGGGATTGGAGGGGTGCTTAGTGACACCATAGGCAGGGGTACATGGTCCCATATGGCCTGTTACCTTCGTCAAATATTTGTAATCCCCTACTTAAAAAGAAACGGCAAATTTTATTTGTTCCTTTACTTCACCCTTACTTCTGAATTTTGTTGTAGCTGAAGTAGTTGATCTCTAAAGTACATGTAGGTAAAGATGACTTCCGTGATAGCATACGAATCGGTGGCGTGGTAACATTGCAAGGAGGTCTGTCTTCTCTGCCGAATTGGAGTCTGTGAAATTGCAGACCTGGACAGCCATCTTCGTGCTAGGACCTCCTTTGTCCCCCCGAGAGGAAAACAAAACATATAACAAAACAAATAACTAATACAGGTTGGTTTCTGTATATGTTTGCACTAAAAGTGTATGCAACATACTTAACGATATTGTTGCTTTTTACAATCAACTTCAATACTTATTTTAATGTTACAAGGTACATGAACAACAAAGAATCACTAATTCAATCGTATGATGATTTTTTTTTACCTTCATGAGTTCTTTAGCCCTTGCTGCTACGGTCTTTGGCATTGCTGATGACCAAGGGGTTTGGGGGAGTTTCAGCTGGACAAAAGTGTGCATTTCGTTTATGTTCCAGCTGCTCTTGCGACACGGACAGGGTGGCCAGCACATGTACTGGGCCTCTGCTCCAATTGTATCAGCTGCTGATTTCGCAGTGTGATGTTCTGGGGTTATCAGCTGGCAGTTTTGTGCTTTGAGCTGCTCAACCTGTTGTGCCAGCTCATCCCTCTACTCCTCAGCTCTATCCCACTTCTCCCTATTTATTTGGACGGATTTCAGAAGTTCTTTTCTGTATCAGCTTTCTGCACATAATGTCAAAATGTTATTATTATATCTAGGTTCTGAGCCATTATTTGATGTTACTATATCTAGGTTCTGGGCCATTATTTGATGTTGATTTAGTGTGGCTTTTGTGTTGCTGTTAGTTCTTATTCGGGCTGAATGTTGGTGTTTATTTTGATAATCTCAGAAAAGAACAGTTTTAAGTTCTGAAATTGTTCCAAGGGCTTCCTCAAAGAGTGAATTCAAGTTCTGTAATCTTAATTCCATGGTGCACTTTTTATGTTTTCAGTAATTGCTCTTTAGTTCGCTCAAAGACCAGCTGTGTTTCCTTGATGGCATCTTCATATTTCTTTACAATCATGCTCACGATATTGATATCCCTTGTGCAGTATTCTCTTCTGATTCATCTAACTCAACCTCATACAGGCACATTCCAAAATGGGAATAAAGGCCTGTTTCAAAGTCTTCGTCCTGAAAGTGGGCATTACATATCATACTGGCCGCAGTTGGACCGAGCCATTTTCCATGGGTCGGTTTTACTTTTGTAATCCAAATTTTTTCACATTGCCGGGCATTTTGGGAACTTGTGAAGGATTACTCATCTTTGGATCGATTACTGCAACCAGCTACTATGGTATTCTCGATGTTCTACCCGAAAAAACCTTATATTCTTTAGTTCGCTCAAAGACCAGCTGTGTTTCCTTGATGGCATCTTCATATTTCTTTACAATCATGCTCACGATATTAATATCCCCTTTGCAGTATTCTCTTCTGATTCATTTAACTCAACCTCGTACAGGCACATTCCAAAATGGGAATAAAGGCCTGATTCAAAATCTTCGTCCTGAAAGTGGGCATTACACATCATACTGGCTGCGGTTGGACTGAGCCATTTTCCACGGGTCGGTTTTACTTTTGCAATCCAAAGTTTTTCACATTGCCGGGCATTTTGGGAACTTGTGAAGGATTACTCATCTTTGGATGCATTACTGCAACCAGCTACTATGCATCGGGTTGGTATTCTCGATGTTCTACCCAAAAAAAAACACCTTGTATTTTCACTTATCTTGTCCCAAGGGTGTCTTCTGGTTAAGGTAAGTCTACCTGTCGATGACTGGGCTTGATTGAAACGGAGTGTTCATGAGGCAGATTATGTCTCTGCATCCGAGTCTGCTAATTTAATCACTTGCTCAACAGCATGAATGTTTTATTTGGCGTGGTGCAGATCATCTGAAAATCATGCATGCAGGATGGTACATATGGAAGAAATCTCTACCAGTGATGGTGAAAGAGTAATGAGATGTGGCCCAATTCGGATAGTCTTGCTTGCTAATACGGACAATAGATTCCTGAAAATTACCCAAAATGTTCACAATATCAGCAGTGGTTAAAATAGCTTGTACTTGTACATCAGAAACACAGCACAGACTCGACAACATTCACCCAACACATACCAATTTTCCAAAAATATAATTGAAGATAATTTAGTTCCACTTCAGGAAAACCACATTTTCCCAAACTGCATGATTTTCAGATGATCCGCACCACACCAAGTTTAAAAAAAACATGCATGCTGCTGAGCGAGTAATTAAATTAGCATAGGGCAACGATGTTCACATAAGGAAATTACATCAATATTGCACGTCTTCACAGGCTATAATTTGAATTCTTTAAAATGTTACACTGTACCTCGTGCAGAATGGTGGCACACTTTTTTTTTCCATACAGTTGTCGTCATGGGTAGCCTTTTCTTTATACATCAAGTGGTACATCTTTACCTAAATGTTCTTGCAGAAAAGAAGTGACACTTATTACACTACAGAATGACATTTTTTGCACCTGTGACTGGGCAAGTGTGATTTCATTTGCTGCCAGTGACCCCCTCAATTCTGTTTGTGTGGAATCCAGCATCGTTGACAAATTCTTGGGAGTGGTTGACTGTCTGTGTAGCTGAGTGTAGATAAGCAACTGTAAGTTTTCCCCTAACGGTCAGATATGATGGTGGTACCTGGAGGAATTTATTTTTGAATGAATGGAATTTATGTGTCATGGTCACGACATTCAACAGAGGCAGTTTCTTGAGTTTTCTTTGATTCCTCCACATACCCTTTGTTCTTCAACGTGGTGATCCTGGTGGTATTTTCATTTTTGATTTCATTTATGATTCATCAATTTGTACAATTTTGCCTGGTCTGCCGATTTGAGCCCTGCATTGTAAAACAACACAGCATCCTCTGTAAAACATGTCCCAGGTGGTTTATGTGTCTAGGCTCCATAAATAACTGAATTTTAAAGTTTTTGGTATACAGGATTCTTTAATATGTGTTATTGACTGGCTAGATAAATGATGAAGCTGAGATGTTTCTGGATGATGTAGGGAACAACATAGTATAAATTCTTAAGTAATTATAACCAGACTTGAAAAAAGGCCCTGTCCACTGCATTGTAAAACAACAGTCTTCTCTGTATAGCATGTCCCAGATGTTTTATTTATTTTTAAAAAATTTGTTGGTCCTTTTTTTTGTCCTGATAAATGTGTCTAGGTTCCATAAATAACTGAATTTTAAAGTTTTTGGTATACAGGACTCGTTAATATGTGTGACTGACTGATTGTCTAGATGAATGATGAAACTGAGATGTTTCTGGATGATTTTATTACCATGAAAATGAACCTGATGATTTGTATTTAGTTGGAGTAACGCCCATCCTTGTTTTTGTTTTTTTATGGTGAGGACCCTTTAAACTTTAAAGTATTTAGAATTTGCACTATATTCATACTTGGATACAAATAATTTGACAGAGATAGCCACAGCGTGATCAAGTTCTGTTACCATGAAAATGAACCTGATGATTTGACTTTGCCTGGGGTAACATCCATCCTTTGTTTTTTAATTTTTTTTATGGTGAGGACCCTTTAAGCTTTAAAGTATTTAGAATTTGCACTATATTCATACTTGGATACAAATAATTTGACAGAGATAGCCACAGCGTGATCAAGTTCTGTTACCATGAAAATGAACCTGATGATTTGACTTTGCCTGGAGTATCATCCATCCTTCGTTTTTTTTTTTTTTTTAATTATGGTGAGGACCCTTTAAGCTTTAAAGTACTTAGAATCTGCACTATATTCATACTTGGATACAAATAATTTGACAGATAGCCACAGCGTGATCAAGTTCTGTTACCATGAAAATGAACCTGATGATTTGACTTTGCCTGGAGTAACAACCATCCTTCGTTTTTTTTTTTATGGTGAGGCCCTTTAAGCTTTAAAGTACTTAGAATCTGCACTATATTCATACTTGGATACAAATAATTTGACAGATAGCCACAGCGTGGTCAAGTTCTGTTACCATGAAAATGAACCTGATGATTTGACTTTGCCTGGAGTAACATCCATCCTTCGTTTAAAAAAAAAAAAAATTTATGGTGAGGACCCTTTAAGCTTTAAAGTACTTAGAATCTGCACTATATTCATACTTGGATACAAATAATTTGACAGAGATAGCCACAGCGTGGTCAAGTTCTGTTACCATGAAAATGAACCTGATTATTTGACTTTGCCTGGAGTAACATCCATCCTTCGTTTAAAAAAAAAAAATTTTTATGGTGAAGACCCTTTAAGCTTTAAAGTACTTAGAATCTGCACTATATTCATACTTGGATACAAATAATTTGACAGATAGCCACAGCGTGATCAAGCTCTGTTACCATGAAAATGAACCTGATGATTTGACTTTGCCTGGAGTAACATCCATCCTTCAAACCATGTTTTGCAGGCATGTACTGTCGGAACGGGCATCTCCCACTAAATGCAACTAATTGTTCATCAATTGTCAAACACTCTTCGGGGCTGAAATGACGGCAGCATGTAGCAGCAAACATATCAAAAACTTTGCATATTGGGGCAAATTTGTCATCCGCCTTGTGTTGTACTCTGGTTACCTGGTCATCAAACTGCATCATCGTCTGGATATTTTGAAATCTGCGAGCAGACATAGTGGCCTGGCAGATTGCTCTTGAATATAACCCCTGCCACCACAACGTACGGACATTCTCATGATCGGACTTGGTAAGGCCAAGAAAAAGCAATAGTCCAATTGTCGAGCGCATATCAATCATTGCAACATCGATCCATTGCCACCCTTTTACAAATTTGTACAAAAAGATGAAAGTTCCTTTCGTCATATACGCAGACTTTGAAGCGACAATTAAAAAGATACATGATGCGAGTGGAACCAATACTAAAAAATTACAACACATAGTTTGTGGGTATGCATATATATGGTATCATCTAAGTCTACTTCATTTGAATCAAACAATTCGGTGATATGTTTCAAGGCAGTCTTTCCAGGGCAATTGTCACACGACTGCATCATGCAATTGCGATAGTCAATGTTGCAAACTACTTTGTTCAAATACTCCTTATAATCACAACTGTTTGGTATAACTGTGATTAGCAACTTGACATTTTGGTGCTGCTGACATACACATACAGAATGCATGCCCTTGCTGTTTACTGAAACACACCATTTTGGTCGAAGCTCACAAAACTTTGAAAAGCCAATTTTATCACCTGTCCATTTCAGATACTCCAGGTGCAGTTCCTTCAAGTTCACAAGCAACAATCTTTTCTGCATCTGGTGTTTTCTTCCATCAATCCGAACCGAGACAAACTCCTTTTTTCCAGGACACATGCGTGAAAACTCAGATTGGTAAAATGCATTGACCCTTTCAACCACAGCTGGACATAGACCCTTTCCTTTCTTTGGATTTGGCTCGCCTAAAATCCCACAAGTTTTCTTAACTTCTCTGGCTCTCTTCTGAATACTCCAACTTGTTGGTACAAGAGTCGGTAGTTTTTTTTTTCTCATTCAGCGTAGCACTGCAACACTTTTCTTTCAATAAGTCAACAAAGCGGTCCAAATATTTGCACCTTTCACAAGAGTCCTTCATTTCTGTAGATTTCAGTTGAGCTGTTGGTACATTAAGAACTTTGGCTACCTTGGCTGTAACTGTGGCTTGCAAGTCCTTGACTTTTCTATTACCATAACTAACTTTATCTCAGGAACTGACTGGTTTGATAGGCAAACACCCAAGCAACAAGGACCTGGTGTCGAGGGATTCAACTGTTGTATTCAAGGGTTCGAAGTTGTCCTCATCTGATGAGGATTTCTCAAATTCTCACTGCTTGTCAAAACAATGTCTGCACAACTTCTGTCGAGGCTTTAAGTCCAATCTAATGGCAATAGCTGCATCCACATGGCGTAGGTTCTCTACAAAAAAAAATAAAAATGTTGTGATTGGTCTTGAAAACAAAATGTAGACAATCAACAACATAGAAATCTTCTGATAATACTTATGTAAGGGGGCCGAGGGCACTACTTTAATGAGTTGGACGCAGGTTCAAGGATTTGAGGCTGGTGGCTCATTAACTCATGTCTCTTAGCTTATTTATTATATCGCACAAGTGACCTAACCTGCACAAACTAATAAAGGTTGTGCAGGAGTGATAATGAAAAGGAAATCAGATTAAGTAAATAACTGAATTTTAAAGTTTTTGTATACAGGACTCTTTAACCCTATCAGCCCCACATTGTTTATGTGCATGCAGCCTGCAGTGCCCACATTGTTTATGCACACAGTGCTCCCCAGTCCCACGTTTTTTCACACACACACAGCAAAAACGTAGCTTGAACTTCTGGCTATTTTCAAACTCGATTTTCTATGTGAAATATTTGTTGCATAAAAAAACTTTGTGCATGCCATTTGTAGCCCATGAAATGGTCTTTCATTTGGTACCAAAATATAACATAGGCACGCTAAAGCTTTTACAACACAGCTAGATATGTGCGTGAAGTCATTTTACGCTTTGCAATTATTTCAGTTGGAGTGCTCCCTGCACTCAAGTTTGATTGTTACTTTGAAAAAGAAATGTTAGAAAAGCAAACATGGTGTTCAAAGTTTGACACTTTGATCATGTATAAAACTTCTACATGTATATTGTATAAAACCCAGAGCTACATGTTATTGTATGACCAGCTAATGTGGATCTATTATTGAATTTGCAGTCTTGGAATTGGAGCTTTTCAACACTGCTTATTGACCAGGGATATGTCATGGGGACAAAGGCATGTTTCAATGCAAAGCATGCACACTCATTCATTCTTCATGTGCATTGTTCAGAGGATGGCCCATACATTGTACTACTGATGAAAGCATGACAATAAATGTTTATAATCAGACACAAAGATTTCCTACTGGTTTCCTTTTTCTTTACTGATGTACACGACTTTACAGAGGATTTACATGTAGTGTTGGATTGGTAAATAATGAGTAAATTTATTATGGCCTACATCACACATAATCATATTGTTTTCAAAGGAAAAACAGTGCAACTGAATGTTTTTGGTGATTCATTATATCAATATTTATGTTGAAGAAATGATATAGGCAAAAAATAATATAACTTATAACACAATTTACACTTGACAATAAAAAGCAAAACTGGATGGTGTGTCGAGTAGATAAATATACAAAAATACACTTTTCAAAAAGCACAACTTGATGTGTAGTGTTGACTATGATGTTTGCATGCACTGATCAATGCACTACTTATGAAACACATGTACATACAGGGGGAAAATGCCACGCGGCCATGGGATGCAGAAACACTAAAACAATTTCATATTCCACAAACGGTTATCAGATAATGAATTTATTTTCCAGCAAACTTGACGCATGACGCTTTACATGAAATTTACATGAAGTTTTGCATGTATCTGGGATGCAATACGGATTTATATTGCACTCCCACTGACTAATCAGAATCAAGAATTCAAGTTTGCTAGGAGATAAATCATTTGTAAATCTGGGTATCTGTACACAGTGTAAAAACAGTACAAATTGATCTAGAACTGCTTTATCAAACATGAACAGATGAATATTCAGTCAGGCCTGTATTCGTAACTGTAATGCAAGAACTTGAAAATTGCACATGTAAGCACACACTTGGGAAATACATGTACATGGCATAATAATACTAACTACATGACAAACCTCAACTCGGTTTCTCACGTAGTTAGTATTATTATGTCATGTACATGGCATAATAATACTAACTACTAACTCATGTACATGGCATAATAATACTAACTACATGACAAACCTCAACTCGGTTTCTCATGTAGTTAGTATTATTATGTCATGTACATGGCATAATAATACTAACTCATGTACATGGCATAATAATACTAACTACATGACAAACCTCAACTCGGTTTCTCATGTAGTTAGTATTATTATGTCATGTACATGGCATAATAATACTAACTACATGACAAACCTCAACTCGGTTTCTCATGTAGTTAGTATTATTATGTCATGTACATGGCATAATAATACTAACTACATGACAAACCTCAACTCGGTTTCTCACGTAGTTAGTATTATTATGTCATGTACATGGCATAATAATACTAACTACTAACTCATGTACATGGCATAATAATACTAACTACGTGAGAAACCGAGTTGAGGTTTGTCATGTAGTTAGTATTATTATGCCATGTACATGAGTTAGTAGTTAGTATTATTATGCCATGTACATGACATAATAATACTAACTACGTGAGAAACCGAGTTGAGGTTTGTCATGTATTATGCCATGTACATGAGTTAGTATTATTATGCCATGTACATGGCATAATAATACTAACTCATGTACATGGCATAATAATACTAACTACATGACAAACCTCAACTCAGTTTCTCATGTAGTTAGTATTATTATGTCATGTACATGGCATAATAATACTAACTCATGTACATGGCATAATAATACTAAGTGCCCCCCCCCCCAACAAAATTCATGTACCCCCTACTGAAAATATCCTGGCTACGCAGCTGTACAACCTACATGTATGACCTAAAATCTATCGCTTGTAATTCAAATGAGTGTGATATAATTCAAAACAAGGGTAGGTACACATTGGCCTATCACATCTTGTGCAGCATGTTTTGGTTTGTTTTCGGCCTCCTTTCTTTGATCGATCACTACACACGATGCAGTCCGGGATACTTGTACCGGGCACTCTGCCTGGAAAGTGACCACGTTCAGTTAGACGTGATGGTAGATCTTCTCGGATCGATCGTCGTCCAATACGCTTCTGGTCTCGGTTCCAGCCGTGAAGTAATCCTTGGATAACAGCTTGCCGGAACTTGAGTGATGTCAATTTTGAGTTGGCTGGGATGCTGTTGAAGACGATGAATGCATTTGTCATGCATACTTCCAGAATGTGGAAAAATACTCGTTTCCACCATTTTAGGCTGCGGTGGGTATGATTATAATACTGGAAATATTGATCGGCCAAGTCAGTTCCTCCCATGTATTTGTTGTAGTCCTCGATGGACTCGGGCTTGGTAACTTGTCGGTAGCCATCGTTGGTATGGCGAGACCGAATTCTCTTGTTATTCACATTACAGTTACCCACACTGGTGAGAACGTTCACCTGTCGCTTGTCGTACCAAACGATGCACAGTTGGCCTGCTTTCTCGTGGAATGCTGGAGCATCCCCTTTTTTCAAGTTGTTGTTCTTCGGATTTGCAGCATTTGGCATACCCTTGGCTGAGAATTTGACGGTCCCGCAACAACCAAATCCGAGGTCTATCAGATGTTGAAAAAGGGCAGGGCTAGAATAATAGTTATCACAAAAAATGATGTGCCCTTTGTTCTCATATCCCTGAATCAAGTCTAATATCACATGACCACTGACATAGAGATCTGACGGATGATGGATTGATGGGTTGAGTGGGTGCTGTACTGGGGGGACAGGGTACTCCTGGTGACCTGTGTACAAACGCCATGCACACGTGTAACCTGTCACAGATTCATTCAAAGAAAAAGCCTTCATACCCCATTTTACTGGTTTTTTGGGCATGTACTGGATGAAGCTCAACCGTCCCTTGAACCGGAGCATGCTCTCATCAGGCGATAACTGTTGGCGGGGATTGTAGATTGACCTAAATGTTGGCAAGATGAGGTCGAGAAAAGGCTGAAGTTTTGAAAGTTTATTTCGTACAGGTTGGGGTTGACGAGCGGCAGCATTGTTGGCAAGATGTAGAAATCGTAGGATGTCGGTGAATCGATTGCGTGACATGATGGTTGAATAGAACCGGTTGTGAAGGATTTCTGTTGTTGACCAGTACATGCGATACTGTGACAGTTTGGCAATTCCCATGGCGAGAAGGATGGCCACAAATGCCTTCATCTCGGCCACGTTGATGGGATTATTACCCCACTTGTATGAACCTGGTTTAGCCTGCATGGTTTGATCCGCATACCTGTTTGTCTCTTCTACCAGCAAGTCCCAGACAGCAGCAGTGAAGTACAGCATGAAAATCTGTACTGCAGAGAACCCATCGTAGTTGGCTGTGGGACCAGGAACTCCAGTGAAATTCAGGTGGGATGGGATGAAGTTGGCTGTCTCTTTCCATCCAGCGCGGAAATCGGGTGCTGGAGTCCGACCTCTGCCTCGACCGCCACCACGACCACGGCCGGCACCAGCAGCCCTCGGGCCGGTATGCCCGCGCCCACGGCCAGGGGTTGCAGCCACGCCACTCGGTCCAGCTATGTCGATATCTGAGTCTGAAGACGAAGAATGTCCATCAGATTCGTGGCTATTTTCAGTGGATTCTTCGGATGAACTCACAGATTCCATGTCAGAGTCACTGTCTGCAAACAATTCTGCAAGTATCTCTGCATCGCAATCAGCCATGATGCTGAAATTTAGGCAAGAAGACTCGATTTTTTTTGGAAGTTTTTTTTCGCGTGTCGTTTTCTCAAAAAATGGTAATGGTGACCCCTATTGTATCATACACCAAAAGAAAGCGGTGTCAACGAACTTTCTGACTAAATAAAATTCAACAGCAGAGGGCTGCCAACGAAAATAATACAGCCTCTCGAAAAAGCGAACTCCGCTCGGCGACAATAGTCGCCGTTGGGGCTCAAGCGGGGTGTACTGCACGGTCGACTAAACTCGCCATTGGGGCTCAAGCGTGGTACAGTGCACGGGCGACTAAAGTCGCCACTTAGAATCTGCACTATATTCATACTTGGATACAAATAATTTGACAGAGATAGCCACAGCGTGGTCAAGTTCTGTTACCATGAAAATGAACCTGATGATTTGACTTTGCCTGGAGTATCATCCATCCTTCGTTTAAAAAAATTTTTTTTATGGTGAGGACCCTTTAAGCTTTAAAGTACTTAGAATCTGCACTATATTCATACTTGATACAAGTAATTTGACAGATAGCCACAGCGTGATCAAGTTCTTTTAGTGTTACCATGAAAATGAACCTGATGATTTGACTTTGCCTGGAGTATCATCCATCCTTCGTTTAAAAAATTTTTTTTTATGGTGAGGACCCTTTAAGCTTTAAAGTACTTAGAATCTGCACTATATTCATACTTGATACAAGTAATTTGACAGATAGCCACAGCGTGATCAAGTTCTTTTAGTGTTACCATGAAAATGAACCTGATGATTTGACTTTGCCTGGAGTAACATCCATCCTTCGTTTTTTTTTTTTTTAATTTATGGTGAGGACCCTTTAAGCTTTAAAGTACTTAGAATCTGCATTATATTCATACTTGGATACAAATAATTTGACAGATGGCCACAGCGTGATCAAGTTCTGTTACCATGAAAATGAACCTGATGATTTGACTTTGCCTGGAGTAACATCCATCCTTCGTTTAAAAAAATAAATTTTATGGTGAGGACCCTTTAAGCTTTAAAGTACTTAGAATCTGCATTATATTCATACTTGGATACAAATAATTTGACAAAGATAGCCACAGCGTGATCAAGTTCTGTTATGAAAATGAACCTGATGATTTGTCTTTGCTTGGAGTAACACCCATCCTTCATATTGAGCTCAACATCATCCAAGTAGACAGTAGCGTCACGAATCCCGAGACAAATAAGATATGTTTGGAGTTAATCAAGGAAATCTACAAGTTGTCTCTTAGTGACTTAAACAAATCCGGCCATAATCTTCTCCATAATATTATATATTCAGACTTGGATACTGATGATGAACCTGATGATTTGTGTTTGGTTAAAGTAACACCCATCCTTCGTTGTTTGTTTTTGTTTTTTTATGGTGAGGACCCTTTAAGCTTTAAAATACTTAGAATCTGTACTATATTCATACTTGATACAAGTAATTTGACAAAGATAGCCACAGCGTGATCAAGTTCTTTTAGTGTTACCATGAAAATGAACCTGATGATTTGACTTTGCCTGGAGTAACATCCATCCTTCGTTTTTTTTTTTTTTAATTTATGGTGAGGACCCTTTAAGCTTTAAAGTACTTAGAATCTGCACTATATTCATACTTGGATACAAATAATTTGACAGAGATAGCCACAGCGTGGTCAAGTTCTGTTACCATGAAAATGAACCTGATGATTTGACTTTGCCTGGAGTATCATCCATCCTTCGTTTAAAAAATTTTTTTTTATGGTGAGGACCCTTTAAGCTTTAAAGTACTTAGAATCTGCACTATATTCATACTTGGATACAAGTAATTTGACAAAGATAGCCACAGCGTGATCAAGTTCTGTTACCATGAAAATGAACCTGATGATTTGACTTTGCCTGGAGTAACATCCATCTTTCATTTTTTAATTTTTTTTATGGTGAGGACCCTTTAAGCTTTAAAGTACTTAGAATCTGTACTATATTCATATTTGGATACAAATAATTTGACAGATGGCCACAGCGTGATCAAGTTCTGTTATCATGAAAATGAACCTGATGATTTGTCTTTGCTTGGAGTAACACCCATCCTTCATATTGAGCTCAACATCATCCAAGTAGACAGTAGCGTCACGAATCCCGAGACAAATAAGATATGTTTGGAGTTAATCAAGGAAATCTACAAGTTGTCTCTTAGTGACTTAAACAAATCCGGCCATAATCTTCTCCATAATATTATATATTCAGACTTGGATACTGATGATGAACCTGATGATTTGTGTTTGGTTGAAGTAACACCCATCCTTCGTTGTTTTTTTGTTTTTGTTTTTTTATGGTGAGGACCCTTTAAGCTTTAAAGTACTTAGAATCTGCACTATATTCATACTTGGATACAAATAATTTGACAGAGATAGCCACAGCGTGGTCAAGTTCTGTTACCATGAAAATGAACCTGATGATTTGACTTTGCCTGGAGTATCATCCATCCTTCGTTTAAAAAATTTTTTTTTATGGTGAGGACCCTTTAAGCTTTAAAGTACTTAGAATCTGCACTATATTCATATTTGGATACAAATAATTTGACAGAGATAGCCACAGTGTGATCAAGTTCTGTTACCATGAAAATGAACCTGATGATTTGACTTTGCCTGGAGTAACATCCATCCTTCATTTTTTAAATTTTTTTATGGTGAGGACCCTTTAAGCTTTAAAGTACTTAGAATCTGCACTATATTCATATTTGGATACAAATAATTTGACAGATGGCCACAGCGTGATCAAGTTCTGTTATCATGAAAATGAACCTGATGATTTGTCTTTGCTTGGAGTAACACCCATCCTTCATATTGAGCTCAACATCATCCAAGTAGACAGTAGCGTCACGAATCCCGAGACAAATAAGATATGTTTGGAGTTAATCAAGGAAATCTACAAGTTGTCTCTTAGTGACTTAAACAAATCCGGCCATAATCTTCTCCATAATATTATATATTCAGACTTGGATACTGATGATGAACCTGATGATTTGTGTTTGGTTGAAGTAACACCCATCCTTCGTTGTTTGTTTGTTTTTGTTTTTTTATGGTGAGGACCCTTTAAGCTTTAAAATACTTAGAATCTGTACTATATTCATACTTGATACAAGTAATTTGACAAAGATAGCCACAGCGTGATCAAGTTCTTTTAGTGTTACCATGAAAATGAACCTGATGATTTGACTTTGCCTGGAGTAACATCCATCCTTCGTTTTTTTTTTTTTTAATTTATGGTGAGGACCCTTTAAGCTTTAAAGTACTTAGAATCTGCACTATATTCATACTTGGATACAAATAATTTGACAGATGGCCACAGCGTGATCAAGTTCTGTTACCATGAAAATGAACCTGATGATTTGACTTTGCCTGGAGTAACATCCATCCTTTGTTTTTTTTATGGTGAGGACCCTTTAAGCTTTAAAGTACTTAGAATCTGCACTATATTCATACTTGGATACAAATAATTTGACAAAGATAGCCACAGCGTGGTCAAGTTCTGTTACCATGAAAATGAACCTGATGATTTGACTTTGCCTGGAGTATCATCCATCCTTCGTTTAAAAAAAAATTTTTTATGGTGAGGACCCTTTAAGCTTTAAAGTACTTAGAATCTGCACTATATTCATATTTGGATACAAATAATTTGACAGATAGCCACAGTGTGATCAAGTTCTGTTACCATGAAAATGAACCTGATGATTTGACTTTGCCTGGAGTAACATCCATCCTTCGTTTAAAAAAAAAAAAAATTATGGTGAGGACCCTTTAAGCTTTAAAGTACTTAGAATCTGCACTATATTCATACTTGGATACAAGTAATTTGACAAAGATAGCCACAGCGTGATCAAGTTCTGTTACCATGAAAATGAACCTGATGATTTGACTTTGCCTGGAGTAACATCCATCCTTTGTTTTTTTATTTTTTTTATGGTGAGGACCCTTTAAGCTTTAAAGTACTTAGAATCTGTACTATATTCATACTTGGATACAAATAATTTGACAGAGATAGCCACAGCGTGGTCAAGTTCTGTTACCATGAAAATGAACCTGATGATTTGACTTTGCCTGGAGTATTATCCATCCTTCGTTTAAAAAAAAAAATTTTATGGTGAGGACCCTTTAAGCTTTAAAGTACTTAGAATCTGCACTATATTCATACTTGGATACAAGTAATTTGACAGATAGCCACAGCGTGATCAAGTTCTGTTACCATGAAAATGAACCTGATGATTTGACTTTGCCTGGAGTAACATCCATCCTTTGTTTTTTAATTTTTTTTATGGTGAGGACCCTTTAAGCTTTAAAGTACTTAGAATCTGCACTATATTCATACTTGGATACAAATAATTTGACAGAGATACAGCCACAGCGTGGTCAAGTTCTGTTACCATGAAAATGAACCTGATGATTTGACTTTGCCTGGAGTAACACCCATTCTTAATTTTTTCTCATTTCTTTATGGTGAGGACCCTTTAAGCTTTAAAGTACTTAGAATCTGTACTATATTCATACTTGGATACAAGTAATTTGACAAAGATAGCCACAGCGTGATCAAGTTCTATTACCATGAAAATGAACCTCATGATTTGTCTTTGCTTGGAGTAACACCCATCCTTCATATTGAGCTCAACAACATAATCCAAGAAGACAGTAGCGTCATCAAACCTGAGACAAATATGTTTACAGTTAAAGAATCCTGCAAGAAATGCAAATTCTGAGATTAATTATAAATATCTTAATTGTCGAAAATAACTGGTATCATGTGCTCAGCTCCATTGCATGTACAATTCAAAGCTTTACATGGATGTTGTACAACACAAGTTTTGTGCTGGATTCACATGTCAAAGGAACATGCAAAGTAAACAGAATGGTAATTTTCATAAAGCTCTTCAAAATAATCAATTTCAGCTACAAAACAAGGTCTACCGTTAGTTGAAGTAACCATAAAATCATTTGCAAATACAAATTTACTGTCTATTGTGTCAATATTATCAACCCGAGGCCAACGATGGACATTTAGAGCCCCCTGCTGAACTACTCCTGTCCCCTTCTGATTGTACACTGATGACACTACCAATAAACCAATCATTCTCATATATGCTACAGCTACCCATTCACCTTGGGCCTTAAATTCATAAGTATGTGGTTTTTGTTGTGCATTTTCTGTTTTTCTTTTTTTTGTAGGTATTTCAGTGGCAGATTCACTCATCGCAGTGTCATTTGTTTGAAAGCTGCATGTACCTGTGTTTTTATTTGTGGCTAAATCCCCTGTCATCACAAGCACTGCATTGAAATCTGACACAAGTGTATCTAAGTCTTTCTTGCCAAATACAAGACGTTTATCTACTTATCTTATTTAATCTTTTATAATTTCCATTTTCTCACTACTCGTTGCATGTTTGTTAAAACTTTGTTAACATCAGCTGATGTAACACAAGGGCCCCCATGATTTTTCACTTTCTGTACAAGTTTTTGTTTTGTTTCTGTCTAAGCTGCTTGTTTCTCTTTTATTTTTCTGTTTACCGCTTTCATACACTCCTGGTTTTCTCAAAACCTCTCTGCTTCTGTTTCTATCTTAGTGCATGACACTTCTCACATGTAGAATGTAGCAACCTTGACTGCTGATTTAGAAGACAACCATTGTGAAACGGTCTTGTTGGTTTTTACCATCTGGATTCCAGAGTGGTAGTGCAATGGGGCATGTCTACCGCAGAATTGACTGTAGTCAAGATTACCAAACTCATACTTGGAGACCAGATTTGTGAGCTTAGTGTTTCATTTCCCCCCCGAGCTCGTCCTCTGGTTCACTTCCTTAAATGCCCCCTTCAAGGAAATCTACAAGTTGTCTCTTAGTGACTTCAACAAATCTGGCCATAATCTTCTCCAGAATATTATATATTCATACTTGCATACAAGTAATTTGACAAAAATAGAAAATGTACAGGTATTATAACCAGTTAGGCTATATGCAGTACAGACGATAAGCAAAGATACAAGTTGAGACAGAGTTTACGGTGATGATACAGTTTAATACATGTCGGATGGTGGAGGCATTCTCTGCCCTCACTAAGAATTCACAAGGTTTATACACAATTTATGAACACTTTCTTATAAGATCATAACCTTAAAAGGACTTGTTTCATACCTTATGAATGATACATTTTGAATAATTAGACAATACAATAATATGTTTGGTTGGTTTGAGAAAGAGAGGCTGTCCTAAGCAAATCGATGTAGAGTGGTCATCCATATTTGGACATACACATACCCTGACCAGAGCCTACACTGCTGAGGAATGTGGTGCTCACCAGTAAGGAATGTGCAAGGTGGCTGAAATAGCTTTACTTTGGACTTACGTAACAGCCACTTATATTATCAAATCTAGAAACACCAGAACTCTAATATAATGTTACCAAGTTATACATCCATGAAATTAATATATTTTCCCTTATTGTAGCGTGGTGATAGTATCCTTTCTTTTTGTTTTCTCTTTTTTTTTTATGGTGAGGACCCTTTATGCTTCAAAGAACTTAGAATATGTACTATATTCATACTTGGATACAAGTAATTTGACAGATAGCCACAACGTGATCAAGTTCTATTACCATGAAAATATACATGTACCTGATGATTTGTCTTTGGTTGGAGTAACACCCATCCTTCATATTGAGCTCAATAACATAATCCAAGTAGACAGTAGCGTCATGCAACCTGAGACAAATAAGATATGTTTTGCAGTTGAAGAAACCTGCAGGAAATGCAAATTCTGAGATTAATTATAAATATCTTAATTGTCGAAAATAACTTGTGTCATGTACAATTCAAAGCTTTACATGGATGTTGTACAACACATGAAAATGTACCTGATGATTTGTGTTCAGTTGGAGTACCATCCATCCTTGGCATGTGAGAACTGTATCTTGCGCGCACCTTAGTGAGTTTCCATGGAAGATTCAAAACCCACGTTTAAAATAAACCCCTGCATCTAAAAGTAAAAATTTCTTTCACTTTTTTTCGTGATTGATAGCTCTCGTACAGTTTATTTTTGCATGTCACGTGCATGACTGCAACAACTTTTACATTCTTATCGGCTCAAATTGTCGCATTGAGTGCTTAAAAGATCTACATGTACATGTAACTGGTCTTAAACAGTTCAACTGGGCATAAACCGCAATTTTAGCATAGGGGAGATCCAGGAGAGTTGAGCCATTTTTTTTTATTTGGCCAATATTTCTCTATTTTTGTGAGTTGGGTAGAAATGTTTATATTCATATTGAAGTACAACTATTATGTTACTATATGGTCAGGGGTAATGCTTTTCCAGATGATTGCATATTGCATCAATATTTCATTCAAAAAAAGTGTTCAAGTGGCACAAGTCTCCTGCAAGGTGAGGAGAGTTGAGCATAATCCGTAATGAGAGTTGAGCCACCCTGAGGAGAGTTGTGCCACTGTGAAAATGGTAAGAAGCAAAGCCACGTTTAGCTAGTTAATGTCATGGTGCAAACTGTAGGTGTGAAAGTCATGTGTGTCAAAGGTCAGGACTTTTCAAATGACATTTACACACAGTAAAATATGTATGGGATGGGCGTTTCTTATCCTAAACATCTTTGATAAGTCCATGGCTGATTAAAAGATGGGTAGCTGGGACACTAGCATGCAGCAATTAAAGATCATACACAATCACTTCTTTGAGAAATTATTAATCATGTAAAAAAGCTTTTTAACTTTAGCCAACACAGTTCTTTAGTGGTACTTTATTCCTGTAGGTAATACTCAACGTGCTCACATTTTAAACCATAGCTAAATACAAATGGCAAACTAGCCGTGAGAAAAGACAATAACAACTATTAAACTTCATACAAAATAAGTAAAACTCTTAAGTTACTGCTGTCAGTAGTGCAGCTAGGAAGCATGTTAGTAGATAAGTATATTTTGTTCAACAATGCCAAATGTCTTTATGTGTGTTTATGGAATCATGTGTTCAGGGTGCTTTAAGTTCCTACGATTTAAGTTCAGATGATGTTTAGATGTAGTCAAAAATTTTAGTAACAAAGAATACTGATAACATCAACGACATCACATTATCTTAACAATCTACTGTATGTCAATGATGTAGGCAGGATATCAGGAGGAAACCACATAGAGTCCAAACTTTTAGGTTTCTATTTGTTACTCTATTGCGTAAAAGTTAATACCCCAATTAGAGGTTCCATTCATCGAGATTACCACAAAACTGAAACTGTGTGTGACGGGAAGTCCTGGTAATAGCTGGTGTTAGCAATTTCTTTGCTATATCTTCCCGCAACCACAGTGCTTCGTCCTCGGTATTCACAACAAACGTAGCCCGGTCATTCAGACTCAACACTCGACGAAGAAAAACTCCTTCAAATTCATCACCATCAAAGGCATCAACTCGGGCAATGTAATTATTGCTTCTCGATTTCCCATGGACTTTGACTATGACAAAATCACCTTCAATGATACTGTGATTGTCCTCTTCAGAGTCATCAGAGTCATCATAAACTATCTCCATTTCGGTGTCACTTTCGCTGGAAGAGGTGCTCTCAGAAGGCAACATTTTGCGTTTGATTCTGCTTTGTGGCTTTGTGAATAAAGATTTCTTTGTGGGGGCATGAACTTTCTTAGCTTGTTTTTTCTTCTCTTTGGCTTCATGTGCTGCTGCAATTTCATTTCTGACTGGTGTGTCAGTCTAAATTGTGGTGCTACCTTTCTTTCTGTTAGAAACTTTTCTTTTCCAGGGCCCGGCCTTAGGGAGGGGTTGTATGTCCCTGGGTGACACACATGTTGATGATGGACCAGTGTAGGTTGTGCCATTAGCCTCCCTGTCTGCTATGTTGTGTATCAGTGTTCCTTGATGTGCCTGCTGTATGTGCATCGGGGTTCCTTGCTGGGCCTGCTGTGGGTGCATCGGGGTTCCCTGCTGGGCCTGCTGTGGGTGCATCGGGGTTCCCTGCTGGGCCTGCTGCGGGGCCATCATGTACTCTGTCTGTGACATTTGCTGGAGCGTAGTCGGCATCTGAGAATATGTCACTGTTGAATGGCAGAATTCCCGTGCTTTGAAAACCTGCCAGGATATTGCGTGGAACACAGGCGGAGATGTGGGCCTCATTCACAAGTGAAGGGACATCGTAGATGGAAACAGTTTTGCCAGGATTGGAACGCATCCAAGCATCCATTGCACGTGCGTATGCTCTCTTGTATGGACTGTACACCGCTTTGTCTAAGGGTTGGAGCTTGTGGGACGTATGAGGGGGAATTGTTAACAGAACAACCCCATTTGCCTTTGCCTTGTCCACTGCTGCTAGAGATATGTGTGCCTCATGATTATCCATGATGAGCAAAACCTTTCGGTCTGGAGTGCAGCGTGTATGGTGCACGAAATGATCCATGTACTGCACAAAAGTTTCTACATTGATCCATCCTGATCTGGTGGCTGCTCCAATGGAACCTACTGGTGCCCCGCGTATGAAGTGCTCGCGGTATTTGACTCGTGGGAAGATAAACATGGGTGGAAGCACTGCACCGCTAGCGCTGATGACATTAACAACTGTCACTAGTTCACCTCTTTCAGCTGAAGTGACGGAGCCTACCTGTTTGATTCCCCTCTCAGCGACAATACTCCCAGGCTTTTGAACTGTTGTGCATCCAGTTTCGTCGACATTGTATATGTCCTGTGCCTGGAAGTTGTGTTGATCCATGACCTTCGCTAAGTTGTCATAAAATTTACCAACGGTATGACGATTAAACGCGGTCGCTCTTGCTAATGAAGTAGCCTCTGGACTACGAATGGCAAGGTGGTGGCGTTTTTTCAATCCCAACCAGAAAGCTTCCCCTGCTTTTTTGGTGGCTCGCCAGTTTTCAGGCACTTCAATTCCATTTCCCACAGCATATTCATAAGCTAAGCTGCGACACTTCTCTTTGGATAACCCGTGGTAACTTGCTGCCAAATCTTTGATGTGCTGTGCTAACTCGGTTTCCATCTCTGGACGAAATATCATGTTCCGGAGTTTACAGTTCTTGTATCCACTAACTCCCTGAGGATCATCTCTCTGCTTATCTATGTATCGCTTAAGTGTCATACGATCTACGTCAAATGTTCCTGCGGCATTTCGAACACTGTTTCCCTCTTGCACCGCTTGTGCTGCACGTTGAAGCAATGCTGGATCACTCCCACGGTGTTTTTCTCTTGTATTCCTGCGGCATTGTGGTCTAGAAAAAAAATCATAAGCAATCATTGATTTAATTGGAAGCTGGAGAGTTGAGCCATGGTTCAAATCTCCTTATGATCAGTGGCTCAACTCTCCTTAGGTCGGCCATTTTTGTGACTTATATCAAATTCAATCAAAATCACCATAATGAAACTACAATGTATAGGCTACATATTGCAAACATTACCATGAAAGTAATTGTTAACATGTGAGTAATAGAAAGGGTCTTACCTGTAACTCAAAAATCCACTTTTTAGTGCTTTTTAGCTTTTTTGGTCCACCTCATCTGTATGGAGCTGCTATGCATGTGCCTGCTTTAACTAAAATGAAAGTTATGCTACACACTACCAACAGAGGGCGTTTGGGCTTTATCACTCTAGTGCAAGTGGGAGTTTTAGGGGGTGGCTCAACTCTCCTGGATCTCCCCTACCTACATAAACAGCTCTCAGCCAGTCAGAAAAACAATTTTGTCTGATGCAATTGTTTTAGGGAATATGATTCAGTGCATGTTATAAATGGTGTTATTTATTTATTTTAAAATTGTTTTTTAATTCTTATTGCTTTGTTACTAGTTATTTATTAGAAACAAATTTTTTTCTAAGTTAGAATAAGAGTGGAAACAATCAGAATAAAATAAATTTCTTCTGTTGGATTTAGATAAGTCATGATTTTCACCCAAGCAGTGAGGGGAGGTCTCATGGGAGAATGCTCATCCTAGGTGTGAAGGACAAATCTCCCTGTTATCATTTGTACTAAACTTGGATGGAAAAGCAATATCAACTTTTAGGATGGATTTGCCTTTTTAGTTTTAATCTTGAATAAAAATAATTTTAGATCAATACACTTTAATCCTTTAGCATGACAATTGTAAGATCAGGATTTGATGGAAAAAAATATGTAATCTTGTTGACTACGGTCAGTAGTTGGATGGAAGTCCATACCGATGACTGGCTGTGGTCAACTGGGTCACAGTACTGAGGACAATTTGCCAGACCAGACTTCAACCATTGACACAGAAGGTACACATGTGCTTCAATAAGTCAGTGCTTTGGTCAACTTCATATGTATTGATGATCATTATGATACATGTAGTTATGTTGGCGACAACCAGTACTTGGATGGGAAACCACACCAACCACTGGTCCAGAATCAACTAGAAACTACAGTTATTGGAACTTGGAAGTACTTTCATGTGGGTCCAATCTCTAAAACTTCACGAGAAGTTTCAAACATTCAAATAACATGTGAAAGTGAGGTCAACTGAGGTCATGTACTCGGATGGGAGATCATACTGACAACTGGCCCTGGTTGACTAAGCTTATGTTATGCATTGTGTATTTATTGGAAGTAACCTACAGATGTATCTATTTGTGTCAAGCTTTTCTAATGGGCTTAACATAAAGTACGATTCCAACGCCCATTGTAGCAGATGTAATGTTTATCACATCATTGGTAATCATTGCTATTGACACTACTCTTAGAACATTTGGAGATTTGTCCAACACACAGATTGACACTGGGAATATTTGCCACCCAAGATGTACATATGAAGTCTTCTGGGTACTATGGAAACCTTTAGTCATTAACAATTGTTATCATAGTTCATTATACTGAAAATCATGACTTATGTGTAACAATTCAGTTGACACAGTTTAGGTAGTTTTCAATGAGGTTACATGTACTTTAAGTTGCATACATCAAAGAAGACATTCAAAGAAGACAGCAGCAATGTTTGTATTTTCCAACACTAGAGTAGAGGTGGTTTAGCCTGTTGTAGGGCAGCATCCGTCTCAAACTTATCTTGGGATCAAGTACTCTGCTGATCTGCACTTCATCATACGCCAACACTTGCTACATGTACACATAATATGGATTTAAGTCGATTGTTTTTTGCATTCACACGCTGCATTCTCCTTAATATTCCAAGAAGACAGAAGCGATATGTTTGTATTTTCCAACACTTAGAGTAGAGGTGGTTTGGTCTTTTCCAGGTTGTAGGGCACCATCTGTCTCACACTTATCTTGTAATGCAGGATTGATGATCAATAGCAAATCCACACTGTGGTCAATAAGAAATAAACCAAATAAATATACAACATCTGCAGTGTATTATATCTACATGTATTATATATAACAAAGATTTATTTGTTTTTTTCAAAAAGTTGCCTGATAGTTGAAATTGTACATTACATTTCCTTTATTTCTTTAAGAACAAAGTACCTTAGACAGTAATTGATCAATGATTGATTATATCAACATGAGACCAAGTAAGGTTTGAGATAATAATTATCTTGTATTGAGCAATGATGTGCCTTTCTTGTTTTGGGGCATGTAGGAGGTGCCTGATCCTTGGACTAACCCAACATCAGGGTGTCACTGAGGTACATTATGTATCTTCAAGTGACGGAGAAGGCATAACCCCATACTGTGGTATGGGTGTCAGTCATGGTACATACATGTACATGATTTTTATGTAGATAATGTCAGGTAGGAGGTGCCTGATCCTTGGACTAACCCAACATCAGGGTGTCACTGATGGACATTATGTATCTTGAAGTGACGGAGAAGGCATAACCCCATACTGCGGTATGGGTGTCAATCATGGTACATGTACATACATGATTTCTGTGTAGATAATGTCAGGTAGGAGGTGCCTGATCCTTGGACTAACCCAACATCAGGGTGTCACTGAGGTACATTATGTATCTTGAAGTGACGGAGAAGGCATAACCCCATACTGTGGTATGGGTGTTAATCACTGTACATACAATGTACATGACTTCTATTTTTCAAAAACTATGCTCAGAATACCTATGTTCATGAAATGATAAATTTAGAGTTGTTCATTATTAAATGCAACAGACAGTAAGTCGATCTGATTGGTTGAGAGTTGATCGTGGGGGTAGGGGATATTATAATTATCTCAAGCAAAGACCTGTCATCCAAATTTTCATTTTTTTCTTTCTCTTTTTCTTTTTCTTTCTCTGTCTCTCCTTCTCCTGATGGCTAGCCATGAAATAGCAATTTCCCGATTTGCTTCCTTTGGAGGTACATCCCACAGATAAACCCTTGATGTGCTTCAGCTTGATCAAATGGGTTAGTTTTGTGACCAATTGAGGTACCAACAGGTTGAAAAGAAAGGGCTTTGTCCTATTTTAGTAAATTGGATTTTCCAGGCTGGTACAAGTGACTCTGGGTCTTTTCTGTCCATACTTCCATATCAATCCTCAGTCTATTTTCAGCAACAATACACTTGTGACTTATTCCTGCCTCATTAAGCAAGTTCCAACCAAAGTCCAATGGAACTGCTTGGCAGCCTTCTTCAAAGTCTTCTTGGTTCAAAGAGACACCTCCATGTCTACCTGCAACCAGCAGACAACCGTCGGCATCATTAGTGACCCGATTAACTGTCGGAGGCTCTTAACATTTTAAGAGTTTTTTTTTGGTGCATTGAATCCTTCCTTCACGCTCATAACCCATGTTGAATTTTGCTGGATGAGTGGCTGTGCATTTGTCGGTATGTTTGTGTTTTTCTTGCTAATGTCACATTTTTTTTACTATTGAATTAGCGTGTCCATTATTGACCAAGTGTACTGCACTGTGATCTCTCCAGTCACCATTTCTTGAAAAAATTGTTAAGTGTGAGACGTTTTATACTCGGAAGTAGATTTGGTGTTTATAAAAGTACTTATGGTACATATGTGTTATTATTCCGTGAACACTCACAGTGGAACATTCATGACCAGCATGAATAGATGAGATGGATGTGACTGCAGGCACTGGTAGATCCACTAGTTTTTGTGCACGAGTGCTAATGTCACATTCTTTGCAGAGCTTGTTCTTGTGACTCTTGAATTAGCGTGTCCATTATTGACCAAGTGTACTGCACTGTAAGCGTCCCTTTTGGGTTAGTCGTTGCAAAAGCATGATTCATAGATTCAGCTTTTTGAGTGCTGGTTTCATACTTGGATGTTCTCCATCGCTTCTTTCCCAAGTTGTTTGTCCAGTAGTTTGACGACAGTCTCTTCATCATATGTTGACATTTTGAACTTGCTTTCCTTTTTATTTATCAGACCCTCGGTACAAACATGTAGTTTACATATCTTCATGTCTACCTATAACCAGCAGATATTTACATTTTGACGTAGCACCACCATGGCAAATGTATGATATTCTTTTGCACAGCCCATGGTTTCCTATGTAGCATTGTGGTTACTGCTTTGGTCGCCATGGTTATAATCTGAGAATGCCGCCCCCCCCCCCCCCCCACACACCCCCATATGCTCTTTAAGGATAGCAGCCGCATCGGCCTGTGCCCTATGGCTTAGGTCATCAGCAAAGGGATCCTGCAGTTTACTCTTTTCCTGTCTCGTTTTACCAGGAAACATATCTGGACTAAATTTTGCACGACTTACGGCTGCACAAAGTGATCTGTTAAGATTAGGGGGGGGGGGGGGGGGTGTCTAGTGAATGTTCAATTTCCATACCTGCCGTGCTATGCATATAATGATTGTATACCCTCTGCCAGACAACTGTCGGCATCAGTGGTGACCCTATTAATTATTTAACAGTTTTTTGGCACATTGAATCCCTCATTCATGTTCATCACCCATGTTGAATTTGCTGGACGAGTGAGTGGCTCTGCATTTGTCAGTATGTTTGTGTTCTCTTCTTGCTAATGTCACATTTTATTACTATTGAATTAGTGTGTCCATTATTGACCAAGTGTACTGCACTGTGATCTCTCCAGTCACCATTTCTTTGAAAAGGTAAGCATCCCTTTTGGATTAGTCGTTGCAAAAGCATTATTCATAGATTCAGCTTTTTGAGTGCTGATTTCATACTTGGTTTTTCTCCATTGCTTCTTTACCAAGTCATTTTAGTTTGAGGACAGTCTCTGCATCTGATGTTGCCATTTTCAACTTGCCTCGAATATCAGCGAGCAGGTATAGGAAATTTATAGGTGAATCTAGTATCACCATGGCAAATGTATGATGATTTCTTGCAGTCCATTTCCCGAATAAATTCAGGGGTTGGATCGGCTATGAATTCCTGTGTAATCGCTGGTGCATTGTCGTGCTGAAACAGGAATTCATGGCCGATCAGATGATGGGCAGATGGCAGCATGTGATCGCGGAGAATATCAATGAAAACAAGAGCATTGATATTTTCTTTGATCCAAACCAGGCTCCCGACGCCAGAGGATCCAAAACACCCCCAAACCATGATGCCTGATCCCCCATGCTTCACAGATGGTGCCACGCATGCCTCGTTGAATTCTTCCCCCGCTGCTCGCCTGACATAAACCCGACCATCGGACTAGAAGAGCTGGAATCTTGACTCATCGCTCCATAAAACGCATTGCCAGTCCGCGGGTGTCCAGGTCAGATGTTCCCGAGCCCAGGCTAATCTCCGGCATTTGTGGTCGGCTGTGAGGCGGGGCTTGTGCCTGGCAACCCTGCAATGAAGACCGGCGTCACTCAGTCTCCTGGAGATGGTGCTCCGATGAACCTCGACCCCTGAAGTGTTGGCCAGGTCGATTGCCAGTTCGGGTGCAGTTGCAAACCGATTACGTCTTGACGTCATCACAAGGTGGCGATCCTCGCGCTCCGTTGTGGCCCTTGGCCTGCCAGATCTCGGCCTTGACTCCATTGAACCAAACTCCTCCAATTTTCGTACCGCGAAGTCGCTGATACCCAATCTCCTTCCTATCTCCCGGGCAGAATGCCCCTCCTGATGCAACGCTTCCAACATCCTTTTTCGTGGTCGGTGAGTGGAGTTTTGTTTGCCATTGTGACGATGCTTTGTGGAAGTGAACGCTTTCATATGCAAATTAGAGCCCTTAGAAACAAACCCTGACCTGTCCTCTATCAATTTTTGTGATTGGTTCATCAATAACATTCTTTAAATATTAATGAAAACGGGTTTCCCGAAGCGCGATCCCTGTTGTCATTGGTTTAAATGCCACACTTAATTTATTCATGAGCTCATGAATACGTAATGAGGTCATTCAAGATGGCAATTTTACAGATGAAAAACACGTTGCGAAACTCACCTCGTTAATGACATATTCAACTGATCTGTGTTATTAAAAATATGACTAAAACTGATTAAAATAATGACACAAGACACGGGTATGCATGTTTAATGATTTATCAGTTTATTTCCATGAAAAATTTATGAAAGAAAATTGGCCGTGTGGGTGCTATAAGACTTTTGCACGCCACTGTAAGTTTTACATGCATTTTATGTAGTAATACAAAACTTCTAATAAATATCGAAAATACAAGTAGATTGTTAATGTATAGAAGTTCAGAAAATGCTGCATAAATTTTGTTTTGAGCTGATACAAGTGGGCTTATACATGTACTTACGTGACTGGTTGTATACATTGTAGTATGCAGTCACAGGTACATGTATACCTTTCCAATAATTTGGCGTCTATGAAATGTGTAAAGCAGTGTTCAATATAAGTATACTTACTTATGTGTATATTCTGTTGCCTCATCCCAGATGATCATCACTCAATCATATTCATATTAACACCCTTGCACATCAATTATCTCCGGAGCCTTAATTTAAAATCACCTGAAGTGCCTACTAATTAACACTAGGCATTTAAATTGACCGATGGAAACTACACGTGCCATAGAACATAAAGATTGACATCTAGCCTACATGAGTGGCCAAAATAGAAGTGTTTGAGCCAAATTTTCTGCTGTGTGGTTTTCAGGAACAAATGCTGTCTGTAGGCCATCAATCATCCAACAGTTTTGATCAACAAAGTGGATTGTTGGACTCATGAATGGGTCCATTGTCTTGTTGGGCCATATGTCAGTTGTTGCTAAGAAAAACTCTGCACCTTGAAAAGCAGTTGCCACTTGACTCCTAGTTTTATTGTACAGATCGGGAAGGACAGTGTTGGGGGGGGGGGAAAATCATCCCTGCCCCACCCCTCTTTGGGTGTGGTTCTTCTCAGTGCTGGTCCCATTTTATTTTGGTAGTGTTCCATTAGCATGTCCATGAGAACCTCATGCCTTTAGTATATTTGTACAAAATATGATGGTATTAATTATACTTAGCAATTAAATGCATGTGTATTGATAGGTAAACTAATGTATCTAGATAAGCACGGCATACCAAACCATACAAGGGTCCTTAGGATTATTGAGGTATATACACTATACAGAAAGGTAATAAAGACGGGGTTGGAGTTGGAGCACACCTTATGCTTTTCCCAAACGCTATCTTGATGAGCAATCCCATCCTGCAACTGCTTGTGTGTGGGAAATGGTCACAAACTTTCTTGAGTGCTATCTTCATATGTAGGCCTACTCTTCCGTACTCATGAAGCTCAAAGATACTCAGGATAACTTCCTTTATTAAAATAATGTAGCAAATTTGCACGCTTGCCAGGTTCTCTTAAGTAGGTCAGAGCTTGTGCTTTCTTAAGAATAACGATAGGGTGTTTTCTCATAATTGCATTAATTGCAGCAATTTACTCTTTGGCAGGATCTAAGGCCACCTTCATTTCTGAAGTCAGCTGGTGCACATTACTTTGTTTGCCAGTTGCATGGTCAATGCCCACCCAAAAGTTTACTTCTCCTTTCAAATGCACTGACCTCATTGGCAAAGCCACCAACGTCTGTAAAGCTGAATTATCTCACCAGGGCAGACCGAAAAACTGATGGAGATGATGAGAACAAGGATGATGAGGAGGAAGACAAGGAAAAAGATGAAGAAGATGATGATGGTGACATTCCCGAGCCAACACCAACACAAAAAGACCACCACTGGCTCCCAAGGAGAAGAGAAGAGACTCCTGGATCCAGAATCAGATAATGACCCAGACCCTCCATCTGTTTATCAGCCAAACTTCCCACCAGATGAACTTGGATGGACACGGTCTTTGGAAGATGTGTTGATGAGACCTTTCAAAGGAAAGAAACTGTCTGGTCCTACCTTTTTAGACGATCTTACTCGGCCCTCCAATATTTCCTTCATTTTCTTCTGATGTCCCTTATGCTTTCCATTGTCAAGTGGACCAACATGAACTTGAGGGAGGCTAGTGTAAAGCTAACTACAATCCAGGAGGTCAGGGCCTGGTTTGGAATACACATTCTCATGGGGTTGAACACAATGGTCAATTATAGAAACTACTGGTCAACCCATCCAGCACTTTGAAATATGATAGCATCTACGAGGTCCTGAACACTTACCTGGCTTGCAATGATCCTGACAAGGACCCTGCTTTCATCAGTTACAGATTCAAAATGAAACATCCCCTTTATCCTCTTGAAGGTGCTGCCTTCATCGATACAACGCCCTCAGAGAACTTAACCATTGATGAGGCAATGATAAAATATAGAGGCTTCAAATCCAGTGTAAAGAAATTCTTTATGACCCTTAAACCCATTCAAGCTGGGTTTAAGATCAATGTAACGCTGTTCCCCTGACCAGGACCCAGACCTTGGAAGAAAACTGGCCCCAGCAGCTGGTTGAGGCCAGTGCCACCCCAGATCATGACGTTCGGCCCTCCCCATGCGTTGTGTTCCATGATGCAGTTGTCCTGGAACATTCACCTCTCCTCCACCACACTCTTACACGACCGTCTGCATTGCTGATGCAAAACCGACTCATCTGTGAACAGTACAGTACGCCATTGCCTCCAGTTCCAGTTGGCGTGGTTTCTGGCCCACTGAAGGAGTGCTAGACGGTGTCGACGAGAGAGGACTGGCACTCGAGCTGGACGGCAGTTCCGCAGGTCTCCCTCACGAAGTCGGCGACGCACTGTGTCACTGCTGATTGGCCTCTGCCTGGTGAGGTCCAATGGTGATTCGGGCAGTTTCTGAGGCTGTCATGAACCGGTCTCTCTGATTGCGAAAAATGTGCCGATGTTGCCTCGGGGTAGTGACCCGAGGTCTTCCGCTTCTTGGTTGATCATCAGTCACTCCTCTCGCCGCGAAACGCTGCTGCAGACGGTAGACTGTAGTGAAGTGAACGTTGAATGCTGCTGCAACAGCCTGAGGGTCGTCACCAGCTGTCAAACGCTCGATAGCTCGTTCACGCTGTGCTGATGTCAGTCTTGGCATGGTTGCTGTGTCCAAAACGGGAGTGACAGTAAGCATGCAGTAGTTTCCTTTTATTGCAAATGAACCGTAGAAATCAACTGATGCATTACTTTCAAGCTGCACGTGCCGCTCGTTAGCATTCTGTGCCTTTGCAGATATCAACATGTCCCGAGCTCATGGCATGCAGCAGCACCATAAAACTCATGCTGCGCACGCTTTACACTTCTCTGCACACGCCTGCAGTAAGCAAAACAGCCAACATCAAAATATGGTTAACTTTTATTCAATCAAACATTGTAAATTAAATTTGCGTTTCTTTTGCTGTTCAGTATACAAAGTTTATGGGCGGCGTGGACAGGGGTGATCAACTCCGTGCATATCATAACCTGCTCCATGAAAGCACAGTTCTGGTGGAATTTTTGTTGTATTTCTTGGTGGACATTGCTAGAGTCAACGGATACATTGCATATAGGCAACACCACTGTGATGCCGCTCCAACTGAGGATGGCGATGTCAGCGTTGTCCCATCGTCAAAGACACTCACCCACAGCCAGTTTGTGTTGTCTTTAGGTACAGAGTTGATTGATGGATACGCTGGCAGCTCCACCTATCCACAAAAGTTGTAGCTTTGTTTTCTAGTGAGAAATAAATTATCGCTCGTAATGGAGGTTTTTTTTCAGCACTTGATGTGAGGGCGCTGTTGCTTTCGTCCTCCCTACCTTTATTAAAATAATGTAGCAAATTTGCACGCTTGCCAGGTTCTCTTAAGTAGGTCGGAGTTTGTGCTTTCTTAAGAACAGCGATACTGTGTTTTCTCATGATTGCATTAATTGCAGCAATTTAATCTTTGGCAGGATCTAAGGCCACCTTCATTTCTGAAGTCGTCCGGTGCACATTACTTAGTTTGCCAGTTGCATGGTCAATGCGCACCCCAAAGTTTACTTCTCCTTTCAAATGCACTGACCTCATTGGCAAAGCCACCAACGTCTGTAAAGCCGAATTATCTCACCAGGGCAGACCGAAAAACTCAACCTGACTTAATCTTCATCTCATCGAGTAACAATGAAATTTCTTGCTTGTGGGGTGCTGAGCTGTGTAGTTTAAAATCAGTGACAAAATGTTTTACACTACTTTCTCGTTAACACCACAACATGAGCTGAAAAATGGTGTAAATAACACTATTGAAATTGCCAAACCCTTTTTTCCCCCCACATGATTCGCTCCATTTGTTTAATACCTTTTTAATAGTTCAAATAATTTGACAGATAGCCACAGCGTGGTCAAGTTCTGTTACCATGAAAATGAACCTGATGATTTGACTTTGCCTGGAGTAACATCCATCCTTCGTTTAAAAAAAAAAAAAATTATGGTGAGGACCCTTCAAGCTTTAAAGTACTATATTCATACTTAGATACAAGTAGTTTGACAAATATAGCCACAGCGTGATGAAGCTCTATTACCATGAAAATATACTTGATGATTTGTGTTTGGTTGGAGTAACACCCATTCTTCATTTTTTTTCTCTTTTCTTTATGGTGAGGACCCTTTAAGCTTTAAAGTACTTAGAATCTGCACTATATTCATACTTGGATACAAATAATTTGACAGATAGCCACAGCGTGGTCAAGTTCTGTTGACGTGACATTGAGGTCAAGACCACGAAGTCACGTGTATTAGCAAGTTACCCAGCGGGCACAACACCGTTGTATCAACGTTGATACAATGTCATGTACCAACATTGGATCAACGTTGAAAATACATTGGATTTGAAAGTTGGATCAACGTCAGGATTTCCACGTTGGATCAACGTCAGGATTTCCACGTTGGATCAACGTCAGGATTAATCGGGGTTGCAGTCACATTAATTTCCTCTGTTGTGGAGATTCTGTGTGTATTAAACCATGCAGATCATGGCCTGTGTGTTTGGACCGCGCTGTATCAGCCATTTTATTGACAATCCAATTGCACACAGAATCCCTGCAACAAAATTGTTGAGATGTCCATTACATTTTTAAGGAGGTGGAAATAAAGGAAAAAATGCACAAAGGAAAGCACTCGAATGAAGGCCATGACAATTTTATTGAAAGAAAAAAGATAACATATCCAGGATAACATTTACAATTAACCCCAACACTAGCTAACAGTCCGGAATCCTCCAATTCACCCTATAAGGGGGGGGGGGGGGTATGGTTAATATAAATACCTCGGGAGTGTTTAGCCATTCTGAACCGTTCAGAGATGATCATGATCATGTGCCATGTATTAAATGCTGTTTAAGACAAAGGTGCCAACCGTATTTGAACGTATTCATGTATAATGATCCCACATATTACAGCTCACTCTGTGTGACCCACCCTGTGTGACCCACCCTGTGTGACCCACATGGACCACATTTTGGAACTTGAACTTTATATGTGGCTAGAAAGAGCATTATCTTTAATTTGGAATAAGTTTGGAGGTATGCCAAATTTTACAAAGCATTAATTGTATGCCAGAATTATTTTCAGATAAAACAAGCTTAACCCTAACCCCCTAGACAACAAAGCAGGTTGTGTGATTTTGTGTGATTTCTATTGTTCAGAAACAATGCTTAGGTAATGAAAACAAGTAAACATGTCATTCATACAAAATGTTGAAAACATAGCAAAAACAATTACATGTACTAACTTAAAGATTACTCAGTTAATTATTCAGATTGATTGGAAATAATGATGGTAAAATACGACGAAAAGCTATAAGAACTCAAAATTGCACCATGAACCCAGAAATAAGTTGCACAGGGATATGGGTGTTCTATAATCAGTCAAACTTGTGACATTTGGTGTCCTCATTAGTAGCAATTATTCAGATTTTTGCATGTAATATATAACAACTTAATGAAACATTTTGTAGATTGAACAGTGTTATTATACATGAAAATGTTTCATTGTTATACTATTACATGCAAAAACTGAATGGTTGCACGATTAACGGGGACACCAAATGTCACAAGTTTGGACCCCTGATTTATAGAATTACCCATATTTAATATGGTAAATCACATTGCGCATGGGTATATTAAATTACTGCAGGATATAGCTTTATAATTTGTCAAACAATTCCCAAGCTTTATAATTTTGTAGTTTTGTAGGTTTAACTGAACTAAAGTATTTTTCAGCAAAATTCAAGCCAAAAAACACAATTGTTAGTAAAGTCATCACAAGTCACTTTACAATTCTGGTCTAAGGCCTTGTAGCAAACTATTCAAACACTATATAACAAAAGCATTCCTTTTTCACCGTTCATCCCATGTAGCTTGTGATTGGACTTTTGATCGGACTTTTGATCGTACTTTATTACAACCTGAAAAAGCACTTTCACCAAAAGAAATGTTTTGGTACTATTTTGTCAATTTTTAAAATCACATCCAACGGGTTTTCCAGATCGCATCACAATTACAAGTAAAATGTCCAAATACATCCAGGAAGAATGTGATTACTTTTTCCGCCCACCGCCTCCACATCTGTCAGGGGCATACTTCAGACATCTGGAGATAATTCCACACACCTCCGTCTCTGTGCCTGGCTGATTCTTGAGTGCACTCTCTGAAAAATTATAATTTCTTTGAGCTTTCTCAATAAATATGGGTAGGAAAAAAAAAATGTATGCAAAGAGTGGTTCTGTACGCAATATGTAAATGTTATCAACAGGAATAAATAAATACATTTGGGGACACAAAATTAATCACAACTTAAGCATATGTTCCCTTTCTTTTGTATTTTTAGACACAGTCACTGATGTACCTGGGTCATTCCATTTATTTGGGTGCCAACTTGTGACATGGAGGCCAAAATTTCAAAATGGTTAAATGTTTTAAAACAAGTCGCCTAATAATGGTGTAACATGTTAATGTTTGGAAACCGTTAAATTTTTTAAATTTACATGAATATTGTCTGAGCAAGAACAGTTCAAATGGGCACGTGTCTGGCAAATTCCCCGTGTAAAGGGGACACAAATGTAAATGTCTTATATAACATAAATGTAACAAATGATTGAAATGAATCAAAGTTTACACCAAATTGATACTTCATTTGACCCCTTTTAACATTAAAATGACATTTGGTTACGGTTCATTTTGACCAAAACCAGAATTGGGCGACCACATTTTTACAATTGTGGCTTACATATTGTCATATTGTGGCCATTTTGGTTCCACAAATTGTTTTCAGCCCCAAAACTAAATCTTACCTAAATAAAGTGCATTCTAATTTGTGGTATAGGAGGGACCGTACTCAAGTTCCCTCAGCCCTATGTTCCCTCAGCCCTATGTTCCCTCATCCCAAAATAGACCCTATGTTCCCTCATCCCAAAATAGACCCTATGTTCCCCTATTTTGGGATGAGGAACATAGGGTTGAGGGAACATAGGGCCTAATTTGGATTTAAAAAAAATGTTAGGCATTGAGGGAACATAGGGCTGAGGGAACATAGGGCTGAGGGAACATAGGCATGACCCCGTATAGGATGTATTCAAACTATTTTAAAAACTTTTAACTGATCGCATAATGTAAATGGCCACAAATTACCCCAAAAAGTGAAGTTCCACGTGTAAATGGGACACCAAAATCTTGGTGTCCCATTTACACGTGGAACAAAAACCAAATTTCAGTGGTGTTTGTGGTTCCTGTGATAAAATAAAATCTGCAGACCTGTATGCACATATTTTAGATGGTCAGAAGCTCAAAATTACTGACTCTGAAAATGCTCACAGGGCCAAAACATGCATGAAAGGTTTCACGTGTAAATGGGACACCAAAATCTTGGTGCGTCTCCAAGATTGCGAAGAATTTTTCTCGGTAAAATTTTCAACTTTTTCCAGTCTTTCAAATCTTACTTTCATAAAATAGTTACACTGCTTTTTGTGGCAATATAAGGGAAAACAATTGGAAAAAAATATCTTTTCTGTGACAAATGCATTAGGGGCTTCATGCATGCAGTAGCCTTGAGATGTACTATTTTGTACTGAATTTGTGTTTCAATTTACAAAATTGTTTCATTTTATTAAACATGCTTCCATAACACTTCCTAATCGTTCTTGGTCACATTACATTTAGTAACACCGAGTTTTAACTAACATCAAATTTTAACTAACATCAAATTTTAACTACAGTCGACTCTCGTTATAAAGAGCACTTTTATAAAGAGGTTCTGCTTATAAAGAGCAAATTCTGAGGTCCCAAATCTCAAGTTCTCTTTGTGTTTCTTTGTTTCGCTGTCCTTTTATAACAACATTCCTGTGGTTGTACGCGAATTGGCTCTACCTGTTAAAAAAAAAGAATACAAATTAGAAAACAAGGCATACGATTTGTACAGTGGTTGACAGAACCAAATTACCATTCACCTCTTCTTCATTACTGTTTTTTTGTAGTATAAATTTAATTTCCCAGTATTCTGGCATATTTGATAAACATTATTACTGTGTATAAAACTTTGTTTAAAATATCATACCTACCTTTGATATTATCACCAGGTGGAGGCGCTACAACTTCTACTTCTGTGGGGTGGGCAGAATTGTCATGGTTGAGGGGCACAGATGTAGACTCAGGGCATTCATCCGTATGAGTAGAGGAGGGTTGTTGTGGGATGTCATTGTTGGAATCCTGGTCAATGTTTTCCGATGTAGCTGTAATAAAAGAAATGAAATAACAATAAAAAATATGACCAGTTTCTGGTGTTATTTATTTACCTTTTTAAGTTTTGTTTAAAAATTGACATTGTACCTTTTACATGTGAAGTTCTGCTTCTAAAATATTTTTTATACATGTTATATTTTACTCTTATATTTTGTCAGACTCAAAAAGTAAATTTATATAATTTAGTGACTGCATGCAAACATTTTGCTAACTTACTTTTTGAGCTTTTTTGATGTGCAGAGTGACCTCCTTCCAGGGGCTGACATACGTGGCATTCTTGCAGGGACTCCCAATTCCTCTGATGCAGGGGTCACAAAAGCAGGACAGGTTTCTTGTTCCAACTCTACCTCCCCTGGTAGTGATAGTCTTAACGCTATGAAACTTCCTTGTTCCTTTGACTGTCCTCACTATCCTGTGTGGTCGCTCTCTGCAAATGTCCTTGCTCTCAACAAAAAACACTGATCTCCGGAAAGGGATGCAGCACCTGTCATGACTGGCTTCTATAGTAGCCTTTTCCTTCAAATACATATAGAGATCTTTGGCAGTGCTGATGATGGCAGTTCCAACTTTAACTGCATCAGACGCCATTCTTTTCACTACCCCACTTTCTCCGTCGCTTAGGCCTTTCCCATGTCTTGATCCCGAGAAATTATGATGAATTATGTACCCAAAGTCTTGCACTCCATAACTAATGTCAGAAATAGGCCCCTTACTTTTATATTGGCTGCTTGCTCCATCTGAAAACCGGTAAAAAGTATTTATCTTCAATCCTCTGGTTTGTGTTAAGTGTTCTGATAGCCGTTCATGAAAGCTGTGAACTGAGTGATAGTCATGGGTGAGATCATTGCTGATCATCACAACACTTTCTCGGACATGGGTATGGCATTCTGGGCACTGATAATAAGTGACAATTGGATGCACTGTTGCAGAATCCTGTGCATAGTATGCACTTTGCACTTCACATTGATGAGCACACTTATAATTTTCCGCGAAGTCAAAGATACCGAATGCCTCATCAGGACGAAGCTTCTTTATGAGGTCTTTTTCTTGTAGATTCTGAAAATCTTTGTTAAACAAATGTTCAGCAAATGGATGCGTTTCCTCACGAAGTTCAGTGATGAGTTGGCCTACATTCCCTTCTTTTGTTACTGGTTTTCTTTTTGTGATCTCCTTTGTTCCTTTCTTCCCGTGGTAGCTTGTTTTCACAAGCTCCCATCGCAGCCAAGAGGTGGGTCTCTCTGGCTTAGAAAGAAGCTGGCAGAGTTTTTTGATGAGCATCCCTGGTCCACACTTTTTGCAGGTTCTTCTGATGCAGCCAGGCTGGTGAAACTCCCATCCATTTGGTTTGGAGCACATGGTACCGTGTACCAAATCATAACCATCTTTAAATGTCCCAGGTTGTAGCTTATTGATTGCTTGTATTTTCAGCCTTATGTTCTCACAATATTCACAAAGGCACCCTGTGTATTTTGCCTGTGCTTTTGTCTTGACGTGGGTCGGCCGATGCAGGTAAAATACTGATGCACCGACTGGGTTTTCTGGGTGTGCTTTTGTGTATTTTGTGTAGAGTTGTGCTATTGTGAATTCCATGATGTGTCTGGGCTTGTTGGTTTTTTTGCTAACCAACTTCTTTTCCGGCAATGGGTTTGAAGTAGCCTCATAAAAGTCTCTGATAAGCTGGATTGTTTCCAGTGAGGTGCCACGCCGCCTGCCGAACGTTTCTTTGCATTACTAAGAAGTTTCCGACTGCACCCAAACCGTCGTGCAGCTGCCCTTTGTTGCTTTTGCTTCTTGATGGCACTTAGCACTATGGCCATATACTTTCTCTTACTGGACTTTCTTGGTGCGGAGAGTCCATCAGCAACAGCTTGCATCACACCTTCATGTAATTCGTTATTTGCTGTTATTCCTGCTTTCTCCAATGCAGCAGCTTTCCTCGGTGAAGATGCATTGACCAGTTGAATTGTTGTTGATATGTTGTGGGAACGACGTTTTGGCAGACATGATCTTACTCTTTGGAGAGCTTTCCTTTGTGCTGTTTTTGAACGCGCATCTATGACCTCGTTATCTGGGAGCATGCTGTTTGCTTCCGTTAACTGTTCGTGTCTATTCAGGAGTTCATCTTGTTTGTTTTGTAACTCGATTTCTAATGCCTTTACTTGTTCTTCCATTTCTTTCAACTTCCTTCTCTCTTCATCCAAAATCCTCTTCTTGATACTTTTATTATTAAGTGCACGGAGTTCCCTTCTTCTTGCATTGACAACTTCTTTCCGTTCAGGTGTCCACTTAGCTCGTTGATTTCTTTTCTTCTGGGCCTCCTTTTTCCGATCCATGTCTGCTGCTTGTCGCGTGATCACTTTCTTGGCTTTGGTGGCTTGTTCCAATCGTCGTTTATTGTTCATTTTGTTCATCCTATTTCGGGCTGTCTCATTACTTTTTTTCTTTCTCTCTACCCACTTCTCAGCTTCTTCTTTCTCAGATGAAGACAAATTTCGCTTTTTCAACGTGTGTTCTGACGTTGAGCATTCTAATCGATACAATTGACTGTATTCTCTTGCATTTTGTTGCATTTGTTTGTATTTTTCAGGGTTTGTCTCTTTCACTTTTTGCCTCCAATTTTGAGTTTTGGACTTTGCTTTCTTTGAACTTGAAGCACTACATGTCGAAGTAGATGCCCCTTCATCCAGGTCTCTGTGTTCGCAGCGAATTCTGAGATGATATTGCAGAGCTGCTCTTTTTGTCTTCTTCTCTTGTGTTGAGCTTTTCTCGCTTTCTTTAACAGTTTTCACATTGAACGTATTCATTTTGGTACTTTACTGTATCACAAAAACACGACAAAAAAGATGTAATTAGGTTGACGGTTGAAGTATAAGAGTCAAATTCAAAGGCTCATAACTTGACAACTGAGTAACATACGGAAATATGGACTGCATCTTCAGATAGAGCTCTTTAGAATAGAGCTTTTCTGAAAAAATTTGACAGAGCTCCGATGTCTGACAGCCCCCATTTAAGGAACTGTCAGTAGGAAAAGTCCACATGGAGGATTCCTTTTTATGGAACTGTCACAGGAAGATTCTTTTTTTTTATTTAAAATTTTAATTTAAAAAAAATCTAATAAAACAATAAACGTAACCAAGCTATGCTGTTTAGTCAAAAGTGGCACAGTTTACTGCAGATGTAAAACATGGGTACAAACCCTATGTAGATTCTGGAAAGAAAAAAACCGAAAAAAAACCCCATTAAAAACGTTCCAACAAAATTATAAAGTCGAACATGTTTAATAAAATGTATTTCACTATTATTGTTACTACATACTTTGAACATAATAATGGGCTAACAGTACAGACAGACACAAGGAATTCTCAGAAAAAGACAATCATCGTCAGTATTTACTACGTAAAAGGTACACAAACAAATACGGCGTCCCATTGGAGTTGCTTTACGATGTGATCCGATGTCATAAAACACGACTAATTGTGCCAATGAAGAAATAAAAACAGCATTGTTTTTAACTTAATTTTGTTCCTAAAGTCCGCTTTGTAATTCAGTTTTCCGTAAACCCCCATGTGGACAAAAGAATCATTGGAAAATAACCTCTTCGTCACATCGTAAAAATGTACACAAAAAAAATGGCGTCCCTTCACATTGATTTACGTAGTGCATAATTACAACAAGTCATCAAGTTGAAAATAAAACAAAATCATCTCCTCAACACATAAAAACATTTCAGGACGTTATCATTCTAAAATTACACTTCGTACATCGTGTAAAAGCAAATACTGTGATAGCAAAAATCACATCGTAAAAGGGGACGCTAAGTACTTTGGCTTCCCGATCAAACCAAAGTGCATTCATCATGTTCATACATGCGTGTAACAAATTAACTCAGAGTTGTGTTGTATTTTAATCTTTTCTACAACAAAGAGTCCATATATTTGTATGTCACAGGTTGTTCTCACTCTATTTTTATGAGCCTGCTAGGTTCGTTTCATTATTAAAATGGATAATTGCTCTAGAAAGAATCCACACGGACAGCGAAATTGAGTTGATCTTTCTTCGCAAGATAAATTATTATTGAATACCAAATCTCAATTCATCATTAACAAAACAAAATATAGGAGTGAATCAGCATAGAGTAATGATTGGAAACATTGACAATGTGAATATGAGTTCAACGATTTCACTACGGATGATCTTCGATACAATCGGCAAAGTTCACTTCACAAGTATAAGAAATGCAACCGGAATGAAACGAGCGTACCAAAGATACTTTAGGAATTTGGGTACTCAATGGGTTGCAAGAATTTACGTGAGGGTAAATTACGCACTCACAATAGAAGCAAAGCTTAACCAACAAGTAAAATGTGCTAGTGAAACAACAGACATTCCGTAATCAAACCGCTGATATAAAAATACATCAGGTAAATCAATATGAGTGTAAACCCATTCAATTCAACAGGTAATCACAATTTATATTTACTTCAATGGTATAACTGTTCCTTGACCGAAAGTTAATCGGCAATTCGCAAAGGAATTGCCTAATCTAAATAATCAAACAGAAATCTGCAAAAGTTGGAAATGGCTAACCAGTGAAAGGCAGTGCACGCATCATCGCTGTGAAATCAACGACTTGATTACACTTAGGAACAACGGTTGAGACCACTGAAATATTGGCATGAAAATACAATAAAATGTGAATGGTACAACTAATCAATAATGCGATTGTATTAAATTCTTCAATAGTATTCATCAACCAGATTGATTGACAATTGATATAATTTGGTAGTTGTCAGGTGGTAAACGGGCGCTTCACCAACGTGAACAGAATTCAGAAAATAATCAAGAATGTGTTAACCCAGAAAATAATAATAGATCGCATGATTTAGGGTGAACACATCAAATTCTAAATACTGAAGAAGTTAATAACAACAAAACACAAGAAAAATAACATATATAGATCTTATCTAGTTTATGCGCTTCTACTGGGCCTTGGATGGACGTGCAGGCTTGGTTGGCGACTCAGAAGGATCCGGGTCCCAAAGCAGGTGGGCTCCAGAAAAGCGACCATCCAAGAAAGGGGTGGTTGAGAACGGACAGGTTGGAGGCGAACCGGGTCGGCTCCCCAAAGCGAGACCTAGGGACGATGTTCTGTATCAACAGAGCACGCTGGTAAGATGCAAGGAGGAATATTAGGAACTACTTTAGGAAAAGTCAACGCTCCAAATGAAAAGTATCAAAGTGTATGCAACAGAGATACGTCTACTTGCATCGAGGTCGCCGCTTCTGATTCAAGATCAACCATTTTAATATATAATACTAAACTAAATAAGTAGGTAGTAAATAATATACTAAGTAGAATCTAATGAATTGGTAAAATGTATAAAAATACACAGCATCACCTGCTCAATGAACTTGGCAACTTAGGAAATGTTCTCTTCCAGAAATAATCACGGAGGAATATCGGCCTCTGATAAAGCGAAATCGTGAATAGGAAAGTATCAAGAATACGGTTCAGTACGACTGTGTAAAAGCGTACATTATGTGGAATACATCAATGGTCAACCGGTCAAGGTCACTTTTGTTTACAACCAAAGCAGCAAACGGTCGTAAGGTTTACATGTACTTAATGGCTAAGGAATGTGGTGACCATAAATTGTGAAAGTGAATAACGTATCTGAGGTCAGATTAACTCTAGTCTAGACTGGTCACATCATGGGGAATTCCTCCAAGGTTACACGAAACATGGAGAAAAATGCATGAAGATGTAACAAAACAACTTAAATCTAGCATCTTAACTACTAATCAGCAGATATAATCAATGGGTGAAGAACTTGATTAATAACAGAATGGTTCAATTAAGCGTTGCCCAATCAACGAGCTGGATTTCTATCGGAAAATGGACACGGTTTCATTGAACATCAAATAAGAAAAGGACACGGTGTGAAGCTGCTATCAACAATCAAAAATGCACTACAACTAAATCGCAGATGGGTAATAAGCAACAATAAAGTCTATCGGTAAATAGGACGGAACTCCTAAAGCTTTTCCGCACACATAGTTAGCAAATAATAAAGGTTACACAAGGAAATATTTAGTGATTTTATACATCTCAACATATAGTTGAAGCATCTTCAAACAAATCTATAGGTGACTGGTCTAAAAACTCATATTGACTGTTCCATCCATCTTGAGTCCGTCTTCAACCACTTTGTAGATCTATCAATAATATAGATGCACAAGGAATAAGCTTTATACATACTAGGAAAGTAAAATAAGGTAGCTTACCTGTATCAACAGAGCACGTTGGTAAAGATGCAAGGAGGAATATTAGGAACTACTTTAGGAAAAGTCAACGCTGCCCAAATGAAAAGTATCAAAGTGTATGCAACAGAGATACACGCCTACTTGCATCGAGGTCGCTTCGCTTCTGAGGGCAGGAGCGAAATTAGGAGATCACAGAAAACCATGCTGGATCGACACGTTTCCAAACAAGTTCTTGATTGGTCTAAATCTTAAAACAATGATGTCCTGAGGAGTCTAGACCAATCAGAAAAAGACTAGTGGACAAACATTCCAAGGAAGCATGGTCAGCAAAATATGACCATACTTGAGGATGTTTATGCCAACGTACAACCACTAATTAAGACAAAGGATTGTTTGGTTTGCGCTTGGCAGCTTAATGTCCCTGGGGGTAGCTCCTAACATACCAGATTATGCTATGGTCAGCTGAACATCGTGGGAAACGGCAATTTTACCCATCTTGCAAGGTAGCTAGAAAAAAGGCCAAAATGTAGGAATTCCATGCTTAAAGGAAATTTCGTCGGACCACCTTAAGGAGTTATAATACAATTTTATAACAGGGTCCGACATGTACATAAATACTAACAAATTTATCCTAAAAGTCTAATCTTACCTTTGATTTCTCAGTATTGTAGTAGCTCACAACGTAAACACCATCACGACGTAAACTGTCATGGCGATGGGGACGCGAATGAATGAACCGTGCTCGAGCGCGTTGTTGTGGCCTTTCGTTATGTCAAGTTGTCTAGGGTCAAAGGGTGCATCCGGGCCTCTGCAGCAGCTGACAAATTTATTCATAACTTTCCCGGATGTGCCAAACGCTCGCTGTGAAGTTTCACAACGTAAATAATTCACGGGACACCAATTCCCGACTTTCGCCCTCGCAACCAAAGTTTCATTTTTGTAGTGCATGATTTTTTCACAATCGTATGCATTTTTAATACTGTATAATATCCTCTTTATGAGCAAGGATTTTTTTGTTTAAGTGTCATACTTTTATAAGTCACAGGAATAGCCCGAATATGGGGGTTTCGTACGTAAAACTGGGGACACCGTAAATTTACGTTGTGATCAATATCTTCATTCACGGATTAAACAGCTTGCATACTAGGAAGGATATCGTTATTATGTGGGATGTTGTAACAAGGGCATTTGCACACAACTTACATCAGTTATTTTATGACCCTTAACTTGAAGATGTATTTTCATGTCACGAAAAACTTGCAAAAAAATGATGGACACCATACCTAATTGTATAAAATTCCATAAAATCCTAATATCAATTTTTTTTTTCTCGGTACAGATAAACACTATGGTACATATCTTACAACCATAACAACATGAGATACATATATTCAAATCACCAGAACAGGGAAGAACACATGAAAAACGAAACCTACATGTATTCAAATTACCACTGGCCCCCAAATAAATGGAATAACCCACCTACACTAGAGGCGGCATCAATAAGCTCCAGTAAGCAGTCCTGTAATTGTGTCCATGTGCGGACATGTTTGATTTTATTTTTTGTGTATGTGGCACAAAAGATTTTGAGTGTAGGCCCTGAATAAAACTGCTGCAGCACATCATTGCGAAATGTTAATTGTTTTATAATTGCACGTTTCCTTTCAGCATCACTGGTGCAAGCTTTTGTCATTTCGTCTACTTTTTCAGGGGTCTGCCAGAGACCACTGTTGCATATGCTTTCTGTCAATTCTGTCCTTCGTTTTAGAGTTTTTATCTTTTTTTGAGCTACTCGTGCTGCCTCATCCTGCTGTTTCTCTAAAATTTCAGTTTCTCTGCTCTTAAAGAGTTGTCGCATTTCCCTTGTTCTCTTTTTAACATCCTGGCACAATTTCTCCATCTCATTTGAGTTCTTTGTTTTGATCCAATCACTGGTTTTGTTATACATAAACATTAGCATTGCCTCATTTGCTAGGGCTGAAGAGTTGGGCCTATGGCGACATAAATAGTCCAGCATTCCGAAAACACGTTCAGGGTTCTTATTGTGCTTCGGTGCACTTGTCGTTGCCTGTTTAACTTCATCAATTGCCTCCCAATATTTGCCTCCAGGCAGGTGTTCTTGCACTGTTCTTTCTACATACAACTGCAGTGATGCAAGGCATGCTTTTAAAATGGTTAAAACTAAGCTATCATAAATATCATTAGTTATTAGGGAATCAGTTACAGCATCACGTTCAATATATTCCTCGGGAAAAGGCACAGCTGTACCTTTCATGAGTTGGTGCACGACACTTTCCTCTGTACATGATTTTAAAAAATTGTTTAAATTGTTATAATGTTCATTCATTTCAAAAATATGACCCTTTTTTTCGGTTATTCGCCAGAGTGGCATCATTATAAATTTTCGTATAATTCCGAGGACCTTGCATCCGGCTACATTAAAGTCTGAGCTCAGCAGTGATATAGCCACGCGCACCAACTTATTTTTTGGCTCTGGTACTTGTTCCAGGCAGTGCAATATATGCTCTTTCAAATAAGACATTACCTCCTAGTAAGAAAATGATATTAAATCTATTCCCTTTGAAGGTTTGTAACATTGATGTATAGTCGGGATGGAATATTTGTTCTCCATGTGATGGCTGCATCAATAAGAGTTGCATTAACTTCACGACATTGTCTGAGTAATTCTTCCAATTCTTTCACTTTTGTTTGTAATTGAACTACGTCATCCTCCAATTGCAATATTTTCGATACCTTTTCAAGTTTGAAATTACTTTCCATACGTACATGTTTAGTTTTTAAATCATTAAGTTCTGATGATAATTTTCGTTTGTTCCTGTTTTTTTTGTTTACATTTTCTTGTAGTTTATCAATTTTTGTATGCAAATCTCTGCAATTCTTATGGACTTTTTTGACTTGAAGGTTTGTAACATTGATGTATCACTTTCCCCAGGTGCTGATACTCCTTGATCAGGATTAAGGGCTGTCGGTTCATGAGTCACTGTAGAATAACTGTTTTCAAACAATGATTTTTGTACATGAGGAACAGTATTATGGTACCAGTGTTCAGGTAGTTTATAACTAAACTGGTAAGGTTTATTGATATCATGTCTTTCATGACGAAAAGCATTGGCTTCTTGTACAAAAGCTTGCCAGACAGCATGCGGCTGTTGATCCATTAATGCTCTCAATTTCCTTTGAGTAGGATCGTCGTACTTTGTTTTATCGTATCCAAAGTAACAATACATGAAATCATTCAAACCTTTGTCCCAGTACCACTGGTCTCTGCTCAACATCTCTTCGCGAGTTTCAGGAGTACGGACTTGCATGTAGTGATTTGTGCAAACATTGTCGTATTTTTATACTTCAGAATGAGTACTGCTTTCCAATATTTCTATGTAATTGATTTCTTCAGCGAATTTTGTTTCTAAAGCGATCACTCCACCAGTGTTAACAGTGCTAGTGATCATCGGATAGAAATCGTGCAATTCAACACCGATTTCATCAACTTTCCACCTGCTGCTTATCTGATTCATAACAGCGAATTCTCTTGGTGTCATCGCAGAGCGCAAATGTTTATATGGCAATCCGTGCCAATTGACATTGCATTGAATCTGTGGCCGCCCTTTAACATCCCATATCAATCTATAACTTTCAGTGGTAGGTGTATCGATGTAGTGTTCAAACGATTTGTAAAACACTACTCTTTCTTTGCCACTGAATCCTCCTTTGAATTTCAATTTTTGGCGTATTGCTTTGCCTCCACTGGTACCACTTGGCATAAAATCACCTTCTTCTGGCAATGCAGGAGTTGTTTGATCATTGCCCTGATACCATGTTGTTAACGCATTTAATAATTGCTGCTCTGCAACCGTTCCTAATACCCCCGCTGCACCACCAGCACCTGCTGCTGCACCACCACCACCACCACCACCTGCGTCTGCCATTCTATTGATCTTTTTGACTGTCACTGTTAGATGCAAGACGTTTTAAGATTGATCCTTGTTCGCGACTGTGTTGTAAAAGATCGCGATTGTAGTTTAAGAGATGATTGTTTTGAGTCACTTTATGCTTTATGCTGTATACTTTAAGTATGGTCTGGCATATAATAGTAACTATTAAGACGATCAGAGGTCCGTACACTTCAGCACTCATGATGACAAGTGTTTTTCAATGTAAGAAACCGTTCTTTTATTTAATTCTTGTTTTTTAAACACACCCTTAAGGTGCAGGATTACATCGTACGTCATTGTTACAGTCACGTGTTTTACTACCTTTTTTATAAACATATGTGGTTTTAATTAAACATCCATAGTTAGAGATTAGACAAATACTAGTCATACATCTAACGATCCATCTTGTAAATTTTGAGGTTTTTTTTAGATAGTTATAGAAATTCTTGTTAATTTGATAGGATGACAAGTGTAAATCACACTTTGATTTATTTAAAAAAATATTAAGAAATACGAATTCATTTTCTAGTTATAACGTTTCTTAAAAACTGTGCATAAATACATAACATTGTTTTTATGAACGAAAAGTGCTGAGTCATAACTTTACTATAGTTGACCTTTTTGCCCTTAAACGGGTTTTAAACGTGTTCTTAATAGAATTTCACGCTGTAATCAACTCAGAATTAATAAATATATCTTTGATTAAAAACACCAACAAAAAAACAACAAACAAAGAAATAGCAGCCATTTTACTTTTACACTCATTACTTTGTGTACAAAATGGTTTTAACTATAACTACAGAAGAAAACAAGGTATATTGGTCAAATCAAGAGAAATCATTATTTCTTGATATATTCTATTAATTAATAAGACAAAAACATAAACAAAACAAAATTTTACTTACAAATTCTACAAATGATGTATATGCTGTTCCATATCTTGAGAATGCCATTATACAATCGAACACAACCACCACCCACTGAACAAAACCACTGTTACTTGAACCACTACCACTTGCATACTACCACCATAGAGTCTACCTGTTCATTACAATCAGCTGTTACTTCATTATTATTATCAGCATTTCCAATCCACTCATTTTGTGTATTAACCCTCCTATGGTTTGACGTTTCAAAACCTTTCAAAATCTGCTTACGGGCCAAAATGGCTATCAATTATTATGAACCCTTTAAAACCCTCCAGAATTTGTTGCTACTGAACAACCACACCTTTCAATACCCTTTGAAAGGTATTGAAACATTTCAACACCAGTTTGTTCAGAGAGTTGTTACACCTTTCGAAACCTTTCATAGGTCCCTTTTGTCAGACAGTTTTCTCACCTTTCAAAACCCTCAGTACAGCAAACTTGAAATGTTTTGAAAGGTCTGACAATTCTATGGCAACTGCACTGTATATAGGAGGGTTAATAGTATTGGAAACATCACATCCAGCCAAATCAATTGAATGCTCTTCAATGACACTTCTTGCCAATGGTAATTTATGCACCAACAACACAACATTGTAATGTATTCCATGAGAATGATTAAGATAAATTCCTGCATCTGATGTCACACTACCTATTTCTGCCATCTTTCCAGAAAATATGTACCACCTGCATGTATTTCCAAATGTATAAATATCAGTTTCAAGCATATGTGCAACAGCCATGATCTCTATTTCTGTAGTCCAAACACCAGAACAAAACATCCTTTGCCTTCCAATATAACCCTCAACATCACTGAATCCTTCACGTAAATATGTATTATATCGACTGGCATGTTTCAATAAATGATTCACAGTAGCTAGACTCAATCGCATATGGTTACGTTCAGTACCTGATATTGCAAAAGACACAGCTCTGAAAAAGCAGTTCCCATCACCTTGAATATTTCTTAAACGTTCAGGATGTCCAATTCTCTCGCATTCCTCAAACTACAGACTGAATAGACTCTACCAAATCCATGGGACTTACACAAAGACTTCTTATGCTCATAACTTAGCAGAATAAATTTAAAACCACCTGGTTCAGATACTATCGTCATTTCAATACCATTGCTGTCTGCACATATATCATCAATATTTGTATCTACATCAACATGTGTCTTACTACCTGTACATGTATCTGTCAAATCACCACTACATTTACATGATGGTTTACAATCTTTGATATCATTACCTTCTTTGTCTGATAGCAGCTCACTGGGTACCTCTTTAGTCGTCTCACACATGTTTAAATCACTTATCTGATCTGGGTTTTGTTGCTCATCAACCTCTTCACAGACATGCAGTTGCATCATCATCTTGGCACAAAGTCACTCTTGTAATTTCAAACCGTTCATTGTTATGCAAATTCATAGATGTCCACAATTCAGTACAATACCTGTAAACATCTTGCCATGTCGGTGTAAATTTCAGTAAGCTCCTTCCATCTTGCACTTGCCAACCATTAACATCTCTGGAATATGAATCAAAAATAAAATATACACCATCTTGAGCAATAACACCAAATGTATTTCCATTAAAACATATGAAACAAGCATTATATCTCTGCAATGTTTGCTCAAGTGCTCTGTTTAACTGCATCATATTGAAGTCAGACAAATTACCATTATCTTCAAACATTCCAGTGACAGACTCATAAGTCATTGTATAGCTTTTGTTGAATACTATCAATTCATTAGGTAATTCATTAATTAACAAATAATCATTGTTCATTGTGGAACTTTTGGATAAATGACCATACAATTCATCACCAGTATTCAATACTAAATCCATTTCATAACTTGTCCACTGTCTCAATTCTATGACTGTAGATCATTGCACATAAGCAATTTGCAACACACTGTTTTCCAGTATTTACACCATATTTCAAATGACCTTGATGGATAACTCCCTGTACATCAAAACTTTTCATTCCAGTTGACTTGACATCTTTCTTCACTTTCTTTTCATTTCTTCACATGGTGACAATGACCTCTTCCTTCTTTTACACATTTTGTGGGCACGTTGTTGATGATTATTACATTTCATTTCTTGCTTTATTGTATTTACGTTTTCTTTTGTTTCCTCCTTACATGTATTTGGATTTTCATTTGCAGGTGTCTTCGTTTTCTTGTTCCTTAAAAAATATCCTCCACTTTGTTCAAACATTACTGCATGTGTCTTCGTACATGATTCATTTTGTTTTCCAGCATTAATCTCTTCCCGTCCTTTAATTTTGAATTCATTCATCTGTTCACTCGCATCATTAGAATATTTGTCATCTTCATTACTTGAGTTGAGATCAAACACGTTTGGCTCTGTACAAATATCAAAATCATCAAACAAATTGTCACAATAATTTGATTGTCCACATTTGCAACAAATCCAGGAAGCACCTTTATTAATTAAAGCTTCATTCATACTTGTAAATCTTGTACAACTTAAGTGGAACCACACTTTTCACACAGTATTTGCCTCTTGTTGCATGACCTATTTGCTTTATCACATATCCAACACATCTTGTTTTCCTTCACCATCTCTTTCTTATTACATGTACATGCACTGTCAACATTGCTGCCATTACATTTTGTTAAACTACATGCTATTTGGACATTTCGACTCCTTTTAACTGTTAAAAGGGGTCGAAATTTAAAAGTTAACACATATCAGCACATTTTACTTTCTTCTATTACATTTTTTCTTCATATTTCCTGTTCTTGCATAGTCATCCATCTTTGTCACAATTTTACTGATTGTTCTTGTATGGCAGTAAATATTCTGCTGTGCTTTATCCTGGATCATTCTCTCAATTTTAGTCATACGATATTCACCTCTCTTCCCATTTCTTTTATAGTTAAACTTTAACCGATTCTTTGCATTCTTTGTCAGAGGTTTTGGTATGCTTTCAGAACTCTCATCATTGATAACTTGAAATTTTCTTCTTCTGAACAATGAAGCACATCTTGCTGAATTTTACAACAATCTTGCTGTTTACTCGGAAGTAGAGTTGGTGTTTATAAGAGTACTTATGGTACATATATGTGTTATTATTCCTTGAACACTCATGACCAGCATGAATAGATGAGATGGATGTGACTGCAGGCACTGGTGGATCCACTAGTTTTTGTGCACTAGTGCTAATGTCACATTCTTTGCAGAGCTTGTTCTTGTGGTTATACATTACAATGATATTCACACTTTTTGACTATTGAATTAGCGTGTCCATTATTGACCAAGTGTACTGCACTGTGAATCTCTCCAGTCACCATTTCTTGAAAAGGTAAGCATCCCTTTTGGGTTAGTCATTGCGAAAGCATAATTCATAGATTCAGCTTTTTGAGTGCTGGTTTCATACTTAGCTTCTCTACCGCTTCTTTCCCAAGATGTTTGTCCAGTAGTTTGAGGACAGTCTCTTCATCATATGTTGACATTTTCAACTTGCTTTCCTTTTTATTTATCAGACCCTCGGTACAAACATGTAGTTGACATAACCAGCAGATATGTACATTTTGATGTACATGTAGCACCACCATGGCAAATGTATGATACTCTTTTACACATCCCATGGTTTCCCATGTAGCATTGTGGTTTCTGCTTTGGTCGCCATGGTTATAATCTGAGAATGGGCCCCCCTCTATGCTCTTTAAGGATATCAGCTGCCTTGGCCTGTGCCCTATGGCTTAGGTCATCAGCAAAGCGATCCTGCAGTTTACTCTTTTCCCGTCTCATTTTACCAGGAAACATATCTGGACTAAATTTTGCACGACTTACGGCTAAGTGATCCGTTAAGATGAGAGGGGGGTCTAGTGAATTTTCAATTTCCACACCTGCCTTGCTATGCATATAATATGATTGTATACCCTCTGCCGTCGGCATCAGTGGTGACCCTATTAATTGTCAGAGGCTCCTTACAGTTTAAGGGGTTTTTGGCACATTGAATTCCTCCATGTTCATCACCCATGTTGAATTTGCTGGACGAGTGAGTGGCTGTGCATTTGTCGGTATTTTTGTGTTCTCCTCCTTGCTAATGTCAATTTTTATTACTATTGAATTAGCGTGTCCATTATTGACCAAGTGTACTGCACTGTGATCTCTCCAGTCACCATTTCTTGAAAAAATGTTTGTTAAGTGTGAGACGTTTTATACTCGGAAGTAGAGTTGGTGTTTATAAGAGTACTTATGGTACATATGTGTTATTATTCCTTGAACACTCAGTGGAACATTCATGACCAGCATGAATAGATGAGATGGATGTGACTGCAAGCACTGGTGGATCCACTATTTTTTGTGCACTAGTGGCTGTGCTAATGTCACATTCTTTGCAGAGCTTGTTATTGTGGTTATACATTACAATGATATTCACATTTTTTGACTCTTGAATTAGCGTGTCCATTATTAACCAAGTGTACTGCACTGTGAATCTCTCCAGTAACCATTTCTTGAAAGGTATAAGCGTCCCTTTTGGGTTAGTCGTTGCAAAAGCGTGATTCATAGATTCAGCTTTTTGAGTGCCGATTTCATACTTGGTTTTTCTCCATCGCTTCTTTCCCAAGTCATTTTAGTTTGAGGACAGTCTCTGCATCTGATGCCATTTTCAACTTGCCTCGAATATCAGCGAGCAGGTATAGGAAATTTATAGGTGAATCTTGTATCACCATGGCAAATGTATGATGATTTCTTGCACAGTCCATCTTCATGTGAACTTTTTGTAAATGATTCTGTGATCCATTTTGTGAAATATCTTGTTGCCAGACAGAAAAGGTGAGGCCAGCCTTGATCTTCATTGCTTGGAAGAGTAGCAATGGTCAGCAACTACATGTCTTTCTAGCACTGTTTTTGTTCATCTTAAAGATGTCACAAAAAAATTTTTCCCTGGTGATCCATCTCATGCTTATGTGACCTAAATAAACACTGTCAAACCATACGTGAAGTTAGTACATTTACAGGTCAAAATGAGTTGACCATTTCTGACTGGTAAAAAGCATTGTCTGGTATTGTTGAGGGTGGTCAAAATGACAGTCAAAACCAGTCAAAAATGGCTGAGGCGACGTGCGCAGAGAGCAGAAACTGGATACTATTTTAAGGGGGGCCTCAACTATAAAACTTTTAAAAATATGATAAAATATCTTATTGTGGGTCTCGTCATACATTTTTGATGAATAGCAAAACACACAAATGATACATCTTTGATTGATTATGCCATTTCAGTTATCAGAATATGGATTCTGTGGCACACAGAAAAGAAGTGACAAAGCAGTTTGTAATAAACACGCATTTATAGAATACATTTTTATAAACTGGCACACTGGTAGATAAATTAGCACATTGTTAGATCAGAACAGAGTGATACTCATAAAGACTCAAACATAAAATGTTTCATGTTCAGTTAAAGTTCTAAATGTATTAAAACATTCCCAATTTTGTTTTGTAAAAAATTTACTTGACATTTTTAGGTGTTAAAAGATCATGTGTACTTTTTTGGAGAGAAGGAAAAAGGAAATGATGTGTTTTAATAATGTTTAACGTAATTGAGCTGCCACTCGTTCCTTGCGAAGAAGTTCATGGCAACAGGCATCAATGGCCTTACAGCACTTCTTCCATTCGCCCCACTTGAACAAATCCGGAATATCAACTATTCGAAAATAGCTTCTCAGGACTGTGACAAGTTTGCATATTTGAATAACAAAGGTCCAAAAAGCATTTTAAAAAACCTGCACATTAAACTTTTGAGGTAAGTAGCGAAAACAAAGCAGATTACATTGTTTTAGGTACATTCCTTGTTTTCAAGAATGTGTTGAAAAAGCAAAGGCATTTGGTATTCTGCACACTTGCATGGTTGAGATTTGTTGTTCAAATATGCAAACTTGTCACAGTCCTGCTTTCAGTACCCTTAACATCTGTCTAATTCGTTCACTCACCTGTGTCAATAACATCACAAGCTGTATACCATTGCAAAGAGGACATTCTACCCTTTCTAGAGATATATTTCTCTTTCCCATATATAAAGTAGTTTTGCCATTACAGTAATTTTGATCTCGGTATACTTTTTATGGGGACACCCTGTATTAGGGAAATATGCATCGGTAGATGGCCCTCCAGGTAAGTAGAGTGATGTAGACACCAAATATTCCCATCTTCCTCCCTGTCAGAAAATACATAGGCCCAGGCTGGAATGGATCCGAAGGGTAGTGCACTTGCTGAACAAAATCAAAAGGAGTAGTTTGTTTGTTTATTCTATCTTTATTCTGGATATCTCTTTCAATACAAAGTACTGTAGCTATGTGACAAAAAATTTCAAAATCAACGGACTTCAATACAACTGGTATCATTGTCAAGGTCTTGAACAGACGATTACAATGATATAAGAATCATCTTCTTGTGACCAAAAATAAGGAAGTTATGACATGTTGAATCCGGCAATTTTAGGCCCGTAAATGGCAATTATTTTATAAGGAAAAACAAAAGAAATGTAAATTTGACTTGTGACCCGTTTCCTAGATTTTCTCGGATTCCATATCATAACTTTCTTATTTCTTGTCCGATTTTCAAAAGGTTGGTATCACTGGAATGCTTGGGAAAAGAGGAAGAATAATAAATTATATTGGACTGGAAAGATGAAAAAATTAAATAAGTTATGAGAACTAATATTATTGTGTTACGCCGATGTATATAGGTTTAAACCATGGAGGAAGGGGGAAAAAAATTCCACCATATTGGGATTTTTGCATAGATCAGTTTATAGCCCGTAACTTTCTTATTTCTGGGTCTATTTTCATAAACTTGGAGTCATTGCAAAGCTTAAAAAATGCTTAATAAGACCAAAGCACTGGACAGGAGTAGGTGTAGGAGAATATAATCTGTAGAAAATGGGGGGAAAATATCATATATTATAACGATAAATCACTATGCATTACACAAATTTGCTCATTTGAAGTCTTCTATGAGTGCCAATGCTTGAAACAAGGACATACAAATCAATAAACTTACCATTAAACTTGCAGTTGACAAAATATTTCTTGTTCCTTTGCTATCTACTACAAGTGTTCAGTCACAAAAAACACATATCTTAGATATCACTTGGAGGTTCTCAGTTAACAATCAGGTCTTCACAAATAAGGTCTGCTGCCAAAGCCACTTTAGCTATATCATAATCGACTGCATCTTCATATGTCTCATTTCCTGACCAATATGCAATCTTATAATATGCATTTCTGTTCTTTTTTTTCAGCTTTTCCACCTTTCCACTGTAGACAGCCTTTGTACCGGTCTTCTCATCATACCAAGTGTGGCATATATTTCGTCCTATGACGGTGCCTGTGAGAATGTCAATGAGATGTACATAGACGGTGTCTGATAAATCTGGGAACACTGTTCTTAAATTATCTACATCAATGTCCTTCATCTTTTCTCAATGTCCTTCCTTTCTTTCGCAGACTTCCTTTGCCTTTTATTGGCAGCTCTCCTTGACATCTCTTTCTTTAATTCACTGTCCTTCAACCGATTAACTCTCCTTTGTTTCCTGCCTCTTCCAATTGCCCACGCAATAATGCGGTCCCTTTTCACTTTTGGGTATTTATCATCGAGCCATGGAACAACATGATTCTTCCTTGCCCGCATTCTGGCAGAAAGAAAGTCAACTTGAGCATTTTTGGCCCTTTCTTTGTTGGCGGAAAACATACCCATAATTTCTTCCGCGTCGATGTTGTGCATCCGGGCCGAACTGGTTTCTTTCCGCAACTGCTCTGTTATTTCGAGCTCAAAGTAACGCTTGTACTGGCGCTGTATTACCTGAACTATTGCTAAACAACAGCTAGACATTATTTTGTCAAATAAGTTTAGATCAGCTGGCTCAGCTTGAAGTACTTTCAAAGTTTGATCTTCTGAAAGAGGGAGCTGTCTTCCGAAGAAATCGGTTGTCTGTGCCAAAGTATCTCTAGGACTTGTTGTCACTTGCTTAAGAGTCTCCAAAACACCTTTGACCATTTCAATGCCATCAACATGGCTCACAGTACATGTAGCTTCTGAGGAAGTATAGAATAGTTGCATCCATGGGCCCGTCAGTAATTTACCAAGAAGCCCCAGTACCTGCATCTCTAGCATTCCAGTTTCACTTTGGAAATCTTTCAATATGCTTGCCACTAAACCACCGCATGAGCAGGCTCCAGACATAAAGAATTCTAGCAAGACTTTGTGGTGCTCTATGAATTTTCCACATATATGGAATAATATGTGAAAGCGGTTGCCCCTATACCTGGGTATGAGGCCTGTAGGCAAACCATGGTCTTTCAAATGTGTCTTAAATCCTTTTGGATCACCCTTGCCGTCTTTATATCTAAGTTTATTGACCTGTACCACAATGTTGCCTGCCATACAGTCATTACCATACAGGTTCCCTCTGGATGTTTCCAAATTCTTCAACGCTGATCTGCAGGAGCTAGCGAAAGTATCTAATGGGTGCAGATGACAGTTTAATTCATTCAGCGTCTTACCCCAGGACTCATTGACTTTTTTAATTGTTGAATGGTTTACAGCTACCCTGTCGTTCATTGTGTTACTTATGTTGGAAATGATTTTTGTGCGACAATATTGATAGTCCTCTTGATGATAATCCGAATATGTGTTCGCCAAGTTATCTACGGATGACGTTATGTGATCATGATAGTCATCTGTGGTACCACCCGCTAGTTCGTCTACTGCGATAACATTGCATTCATCTTCTGTTGTAAGGTGAATACTATTAATGTGTACACCTTCCTGGGTTGTTGCGTCGAATCCAATGGTTAAGTTTTCTGTCTTCATCGTCAACTCCGCACTTTGTAAGTCGGCGATGCAGGCAAGCTCTCTTGCCATTTGTTCTACAGTTGTCCTGTGAGGTACAGAGCTCAATGTTTTACCTCGTCGTTTAGCAGAAGTCTGTATCAATATTGGGATATTCTGTGTAGGAACTTGGTTTATTATGTAGTCGAACGCTTCAAGACGAGTTGCTGTACTGTACGTTTTGCCATCTGCCTTTGTTCCTTTTTCATCATTTTTTTTTGTGTCTCCATCTCAGCTATTTTTTCTTGAAGCTCACAAATTTGATTTTCATACTGTGTATTAATTTCGTCTTTTGTTTCTAGTTCTCTTTTTAAGTTCAGGTATTGTTCCTTTGACGCATGATCCCTTGCAACTTTCTTGCGTTTTTTTTGGTTGGCTTCTTTTAATCTCTTGTGGCTATGTTGCAGTTTTTTCAAATTTTGTTCATGCTGACTCTGATAAGACTCATCTGGGTGTGTGGGTTTGTCCTTTTGTAACTTCTTTAGTTCTTTGATTTCTTTCGCGAGCAGCGTGATCGTTGCATCTTTTTTTTTCATAGAGATTTTTTTCCTTGTGATGTCTTGGTTGAGATACTTAATTTGAGTAAAATTTTTAACATCAAGTTTCTCTTTCAAATTATTGATGCGTTTCTTATACTTTTGTTTTTCCGCACTCCTCTGGTTCGAAACAAAATGAAGTCTTCCTTTTAATTTTTGTTTACGAGGGGTAAGTTGACCGCCTCTAATTCTAGATGGTGTGATACTGATACCGTGCCCTGAAGGTCCCGCAACAGAGTCTGGTGCAGGATTGTCCGTTTCATGTTGCGGAGAATAAACTAACTCATCAGTAGAAGTGGTTCTTCTCTCTGCTTCTCGCTGGTCCTGAGATGAAAACGATGTGAACAATTCATTGCAGAAATTTTCATATCTGATTCTTTCACTCTCTCTGCCTATATTTTTGAACTTGTCAAATTTGTTAGTAACTGGTTTCATCAGACTTGCAGTGGTGCATGTTCCAGGAAACAGTTCACTTATACTCCGAATGGTTTTGGCTACTGATTTCCCATTTTCACAATATAAAAGCAGCACATGACCTTTCTTTAGGTTTTCCTTGTGTGGCGGGACGACACCATAAACATCCAGAAGATGCTTGTGATTAATTCCAGGCTGGCAGGGCGGCTGGGGTCTTCGTTTCTTTACCATGGTATCAGCTTATAGGTCCTATAAATTCAATGAATCATAAATAAACTATATAAGGCCAAGAAAAAAGTTTGATTGGTTTAACATAGAAAAAAGGTAGGGTTGGTCGGCTTTTCTTTCTAAAAAAAAAAAAAGAAAGAAAAGCTGACGGACCCTACTGTCTATGCAGTTCATTCTAGGTGCTTTTCTTTTCTGTCTCTTTTAAACACCCAATTTATGTAATTTTTGGTGTGTTTTTCCTTAATTTTCTCTTTTTCTCAAGGAAACTTGGTGCTTTTTACGAACCTATTTTTTTTTTTAAATGGGGGCAGTCGGGTATGCCAATCAAACAATATTTTCTTGACCCATCGGATCGGCCAAATTAAAAAAAAAAAACCTGAATAAAGAAATAATATTAAAGTCAGTCTAGAATTTTCGCAGCAGCAAAAAGTTAAACTTTGTAAACATAAAATAAAGTATCTATTTGTATATAGCAACATTATAGTTTTATACAATAATAAATAGGCCTATTATTATTAACATCTAAGTTAAACATCATTTAAACAAGTAAATAAACAAACAAACACGACAAACAAATGAAAACAATGATATAAATACACTATTCACACGAGTTACTTTTATGGGAGTAATTGAACAGTTCACAACCTACACCAACATGAACATAAATCATTATGAAAAAAAAATTACAAGGGCCTAATTAAATACAGCAAAAAATAAATAAAATGCGGAAAAATACATTTAAAAAATGACTAAATAGTAAATAAAAATAACAACAACAAAGAATAATGAAAATATCCAACATCGAAAATAACATTCAAAAAACATCGCTCCGATAGTCGCGACTCTCCATACGAAGTCCACACATCGCATGCCATGCAACCAGACTGTGACGCACGACGATGCACGATCGAGTCGTGGCGGCGTCCACCACTACACACACACTGACAATTATGCAAAATACTGTATTGACATCGACCATGGCGAGACGTATTTACCTGGTTGCGAACTGATAAAACCTCACCAAATTTACCATTTAGATGGACAAACGAACAAAGAAACGATTTACAATAGTTTTAGAGCGATTTTTACTCACCTTCAGCAAAGTTGACGACAGTTTTTTGCGACCGATCATCGAGGTACAATTTGCACTCGCTCGCTCAGGTTCGAGATTTTTCCAAAAACTTTTTTGCCAATGAGGTGAAAGGTCAATGTGTCTACGTCATCAAAACATGTGCACACGTGTACGAAAACTGCGCAAAACTCATAAAAACCTGATTTCCAAGAGGGGGGTTAGATTCGCCGAGTTGCCACTTTCGACGGAACGAAAACGAGGCTGTTACCAAAAGCCGGACGAAGACGCCGTGCGTGAAACAGAGGGATATGCACATACCTAAGTACTGGTCTCCCAAGAGGTCCAGATTAAAACATTGTATTCTACACTACATGTATTCAAAATGTACAAAAGTATATACAAGATATATTTACAGTATGTGTACATAATATACACAGTCATAACATAGTATTACATGTAGGTTTAAAAGTGTAAACATAAATGTACATTAGGCCTATATATCAATATACATGAAATCATAATATGTCAGCATTAATGAGTACTGATGGCATTTTTAAAAATATGTGTAGTCATGGTACTAAAGTTGAGCTGAATGTCATTTGACAACTTATTCCAGCGATTTACAGCTCTAAAGTGGAATGACCGTCTACCTGGATTAGTTTTCCATGGTGGAAGAAGTAAACATTTAAATGTTTGACTCCGTGTACCCTTGGAATGGGCAGAATCACTGAATAAGAAATTTGACGATAAATATGATGGTGCATTGCCTTGTAAACATTTAAATGTTGTGATAAGAAGTTGGTCATTCCATCTTTGTTCTAATTTATTCCAGCTAAGTTTAGTCATTAGATTGTTAACTGAAGTACGACTGTCAGCAGAGAGCAATATTCTGGCAAGCCTATTATGAAGAATTTGAAGAGAATTAGAATATTGAGCATTACAATTAGACCAAACAGAACTACAATAATCAAAAAGAGGCATAACAAGAGCATTGCCAAGCAAATTCAGAGTAGACGAAGGAAGATAATATTTGATTCTTTGAATTATACCAATACGTTTGGATACATTAGAAGTTAATTGATCAATATGATTACTCCAGGTTAGTTGTGGGTCAAAAACAACACCCAAGTATTTAAAATTGTCCACTCTTTCAACTATATCTGTATCATGTATGGATATGGTATTGGGAAACACTACAGTGACATGGTGTCCCCAAATTAGAAATGTCTATAGAGCATTTAAATTGGGTCACAAACCAAGTTCCAACTATCATCTATTGAAATGAATATGGGTTTGGATAAATTTTAAAATATTTTTCCTACAGTAGATTTTTTAATTGGACAGGTCCAGTTAAATCACGCGTGTTACATGGTGTCCAACATAGACGATCAACTCGGTCAAAGTGACATGTAATGGCATGTTGTTTTACACATTTCTTACAACTGCTGTACCTCATTTGTGGTTAACATTATTATCAATTATTAGCTTTTAACACGTGATTTTTGACTTTTTCCAAGTTGGACACCGTAACACGCGTGATCTTGGTGGATTCAACTTTTTGTCCATTACCTCAATTTTCAGTGACAATTCCGGGGAACTAAAGATTGATTTAGAAATACAATTCATTATACCCAATAGCATTCCCAAATGCAATTTTGATGATATAGGACTACATTATACCTTAAATGCAATTTGTCACGCGCGTTACAAGGACACCAAGAGAAATTTAAAAATTGTTACTGATTTTTAGTTGAATTGTTTTTAAACAATAAGTATTTATTTACATCTGAACCAATGAACAAACAACATGTAGACTCTCCTGGTAATGTTAGGTTATCATGCTAGCTCATGGGCAATCAAGAACTAAGGTAAGTACAGAACTCAAACATTCGCAAACATGCATGCTAAAACTACTTCAAAAGTTAACGCAATACTACATGTACATGTACATGTACAGTAGTTCAACCCCATGGTCTTAACATCCATCATTACATGTACATGTATGTCTTATTATACCCAGCATGTGCTTTTATATATTTTTCCATATCCAGACTTTCCCAGCTGTCCCATGTACTTCACTATTATTCTAATTCCACAAATTAGCCTCTTCATTCCTATTCCCCACCCTGCACGCCCCCTTTCCCATTGTCACCTTATTGCTAATAATGTTATTTGTGTTCTTTCAGGTAAGTATTGACCCGAGTTGTCCCGAGTTGTCACGGATAGTAGTAGCTTCAAGTCAAAAGCGAAGTGGCGACTGGAGACGGGGTGGGGGGGCAGGGAGAAGTGTGAAGATTCCACTCTTTTGCACTGCATCTGCATCATCATCCAATGGCCAAATGTAGCGGTTGGGTCCCGTCTGCTTCATAAAGTTGATCAAACATGTGTCACCAGTGATCCCCTTTACCATTCCAGGATACCATGTGTTATCGTATATCACTCCTACATAATCATCCACTGAAAAATGTAGATAAAAGAAAAATGTAAACACTATCAATGACCTGTCACAGAAAAATGTACCACCTTGCCTTAACTGCATTTATCTCCAAACTAGTCTGGCCAAAAGACGAACGAAGTGTATCATTTTATGTTGGCATAATATACGTCTGTTATTAATGTACAATATTTAACTGATGATGATGAATAAATGAAATAAATAAAATATTTGACAACATGAATCTGAAGGAGACGGCATCATATCGCTGAAGAGAATCGCTGAGAAGAATCATGCAAGTATGTACGTAAGTATGTCACTCGCACAAATCGTGTCAGTATGGAATTCCATATCTGCCATTCTAAACGTCGCCCGTCGCCCTTCTAAACGTCGCGCGTCGCCCGTCGCCCTTCTAAACGTCGCGCGTCGCCCGTCGCCCGTCGCGCGTCGCCCGTCGCCCTTCTAAACGGCGCCCGTCGCCCTTCTAAACGGCGCCCTCAATGTGATTGATCTTTGACCTTCGTTTTCGTCACGGTGGATTGGATTATTCATTATGCACTTCCTGTTATTTATACCAAGTTGTGTACGCCGCAGGCAATTTTCTCTTCCTTTGCCTCGCATCATCATGTTTGTCGTCACACCGAAATGTATACTCTATTGCAGCATGTATCTCAGCATAGGAACAATATCCTTTTGGTCATTGCACCCTTACAATTAACTGCCAAAGTGCCATATTACGATTAATAATTTATATGATAAGTGGCTCTCACTCATAACATAATAGGCACATGGGAGGGACATGTATTTAACCAGACATCAAGCGTAGGACATGTGTTAGTGAAGACAATCAAACCTTGTGTTGGCCCTGTGTACTTTTTAAAATTATATTTTCCCTTAATATCTTTGCACGAGATGAACTTATTCAGCATTACTTTGAGGCCGGCTACACCTACGATGAAATATGCTCTATTCTGATACTTCAACATAACATAAATTGCAGGTATTTATGACTGTATTGACTATTGAAATAGTCATGTATTATCAGGTTGCAGATCTCGGCACAATAGTGGTTGTCAAATGCTTTTTGTTTGCATAAATGTATCTAAACGTTTTGTGCCAAAATGTCTCGACGGGTTCTCATCGAAATTATTGTTAGCGTAAATCTAAAAAAATATAGTTGTTTCGATAACATAGCCATACGTTTATGGCTAAATAAGATTTAAAAAGTAATTAAAAAAGCTTTTCATTTGACTTTCTTTCAACCAGCCTTAGAACATTACACAGAGTTTTGCGAAAATTAAATCTACGAAGGAACTCCCCAAGTGATATCACATTGCATACCTTCATGGAACATTTAGAGGTAAGGATGCTTTAAAAAATATGTATAATGCATAAACTAAAGTATAAAGTGTAAACCTGTTCATCTATTTCTATAAGCCTTCCATTGTCACCATTGATTTAAAGTTGATCCTTGCAGGATCTTTCTTAATAGGTTAGTGACAGAGAAATATGAACTAATGTGTCTGGGAACACTGATCCAAAATGGAAAACAAAGGGTGATGTATTATTAATTAAACATTTATTTAAGTGATAGAATATTTAGAGGAAATAATTTCATGCATTTATTGATATATTTAAGAAAAATATTAGGTAATTGACCCATATCTCTTACAACATCTTGCTCTCCAAATTGTTGTATTTCTGAATGAATGACTGTGGCGTCATAATACTGCATTTTACACTTAATTAGTACAATGATAATGAACCAATCAGTCAAATGGATTGATTTGCAGTGTTGCATTTATCTATGTACCTGGAAGTGTGAAAACTGTAGTTAAAAGTGAGGATGTTGAAAATTTGTAATTTATGTGATGTGCAAACAAGCAGTCCAAAATGGTCAGTCAATGAACTGTTTGTTTGCCGTAATAGTTACGGTACTCCCTCAGTTCTGATAAATAACATTAATGATGACCAAAATGCGACACCATTTATCTCTGGCTACACTAATACTTATTGTACAATTACTTCAACTGAAGTCTGAATTGCAAGGAAGCGGTAGGAACCTTGGGTGTCGATCTATGGCAAGAAGAATGTTGGTACGCCACGGACTGACTGTTCCAAGGTACAGTAATTAAAATATATAATTTTATTAATTTGAGTGCACTAGGTTCGAGGCACATTTGTTCTTCTTCGTCAAACATTCCTGTCGCATTGTTTTTAGATTGTATGCAAGGTGTTAGCCAAGATTTAGAAATAGGGTGTCCAAAATTAGTATAGTCACCGAAAAACCTGAGTTTTTGTAAAGTTTTGTAACGTGCGATATTTAAATTAAGTTACATAACCGTATATTCTTTTTTTTTTGCAGACGCATAGTTCTCGAAGGGCAGCGGCTGTTGGATCCTGAAGGGGTGGAGCTGAGAAGAAGGCACAGACTGAGGAGGAGATTATACTCAAACAAAGGGCCCAATTATGCAATTCATATTGACCAGCATGACAAGTTAAAAACGTATGGCTTTGCAATACATGGTGCAATTGACGGGTAAGAATATCCCTTTTCAGTGAAAACATTGAGAACGTGCTCTATGAAGAAATGTAAATGTCATTTATCAAGAGAGACAAATGTTTCTATAATTGCAATGCTGCGTGTACTTTTGATGAATTGCAATAATTTACTTTGTGTTTACAGATTTTCAAGAAGACTGTTGTGGCTACGAGTTGCACACACTAATAATGACCCGCGAGTTGTAGCTTCATACTTCATGGACTTCTTGAGAGAAATCTCTGGTAAGACTACAATAATAACAGACATAGGCCTATTTTAAAATTATACACAACACTGAATAAACTATATTCTCACGGATATGCAAATAAAAGTAAATATAAACTTGCAAATGTTTATTGTACATATTATACAGGTGTTCCCAGATGTATACAAATGGACAGGGGTACTGAAAATGTTTTGGTAGAAGATATCCAGGTGGCATTTCACTCAGTGTATGGTAATCCTGATGGACACTGTGTTATAAAGAGTGCCTCCCCTCACAATCAGGTAAGCCTAGATTCTGCATCACTTGTGAAATTCGTTATGAGTTCCAAGATAGTTGTGATATAGGAGGATTTTGTAATATCAATCGAAGCACAAAATACACACATTGACTTACAGCAGAAAAACAAGACACATTGCTGTCTGCATGTCAACATAAAGATTATAACAAGACTTTTTGGTTTTGGTTTCCGGTGTATGTAAGTAAATTTAACACCATTTAAAGGCATGCACAGTAAACAACTGACCAAACAGTCAAAAGATGATTTTAGTCAGCGTAGTTTGTTACAAGCATCCGGACATGTGGATTCATATCTTTGTGACGTGTACATCAGCCTAAAGTGCGTTGACCGTGTCATTTTACCATAGCAGGTTATTTAACCTACACATTTTCGAATTAGCCCCAACACGGGTAACTTTATAAAATTGTTTATACTTTTTTCCATTTGTTTTTTGTACCATCTCAATTCCTTTTATGATGTTATTAAACGTTTTCGATTATGATGAATTTGACATATTTTGAACCAAAACTTTTTGAAAATATACCAAAAACAATTGCACAACATTTGTTTTGTTTCTAACAACTCAGGTTTATAACCATAACAGTTGTTTTCAATACTTGTGCCTTCTAGCGAAATGCTGCGATAATTCTGTGGTTTTTAACAGCGATTGAATATTGCATGAAGAATAGGGGTCTATCAGACTGTTACTGACTTTGTCATTACTATACAGCGTATCGAACGGTTTTGGAGAACCTTGTTTGATATGATGGTCAACTTCTGGGTTGATACGTTTCGGCAGATGGTTGAAGATGGGGTGTTGGATTGCACATCCGCATTGCACATGTAAGTATGAATAAATGAAAGGCGAAGGGACATTGCGATGCGACATTGCGAGGCTTTTATATTGATAGTGGAAAATATGCTGATACTACAAAGATTGAACTTGCTTATCACTACTTAACGCCACATTTTGATCATGTAAACCCAAACCCAAAATCAATGCATGGTTCTTATTTCTATTTAAAGAGTATTTCTAAGTTGGCTTACTACGGAAATTGAAGCACACAGAGCAATTTAAATAACAAAAGTACCTATGTGAATGACAATTGATGGGTTTACTTCTACGTGGTTGAACAAATCCAGGAGAGGATAGTAGTCGTGCGGGGATAATTCATATAATTTGTATTACATATTGACAACTTCTTCATACAGAGAATGCATGAGATACTGCTGTAACAAGGTTATTCAGTTGGAGTTGGACGAGGTTCGAATTGAGTGGAATCAGCATAGATCCAGAGCATCTCACCATGTCGTGGCTTTACCTGGCAAACCCGACATTATGTATTTCATGCCACAGCTATACGGTATGTAAATGGATGTACTGAAAAACTCCATTATCTGTGAAACCTTTCACAAATGCTCTCATTGATAATAATAATATACAATGAAGTTGTTTACTGAAACATAACTTTAGATCATAATTTTATTTGGAAAATTTATACTGGCAACAATATTGGTCAACCACATAACTACATCTTTAATCATTAGTATAACGCATTAAGTTGTGAAAACCTATTTAAAAAATTATCGCAAATTTATTACCATACCCCCTTGTACAAAATCGTTATATATACTCTTTTTTCTATATTGTTTCCATTCATGTAGTGCAATGAACACCGTTTAAAAGGTACTATTACATGACCCCGATTTGTGTTATTTTACTCAATTGCAATACCATCATTGTAGTACATTTGATGTTTTTTACGCTGTCTTGTCTAGATACCATGGATTACCGTCTTCCAGTGGCCGTAAGAGACATACGTGACGTTAAGGATGAGTTCACTACTTCTCCTGCCAACGGTTGTTCTGTCGAGACAAACGAGATTTTCAATAATCTTATGGCAGCCCACGACAAGGATATGCCTTCATCGGTCACAGAATCCATCCAGTTATTTAAGTGGATGTGTGATAAATTGGAAGTGTAAAAATGGTTCTCCTGGATATTCATTGTTGTTTTACACTTTGTAGGTCTACACATGCTATGTATAATGGAAAGTACACTACCAGTGATATTTATGTGGCCTTAAATAACCATGTATTTCGGAATAATTGCAGTCCATGATTCCAGACATTTTACGTTTATATTTTTAAAACGTTTTCTTACCATAAAGAAAGGCGATGTAAATCTTACAAAACAACACTTAACAGAAAATGAGGCCTCAACAATCATAAAATACCACTTAGTTTTTTTTAAACTGTTTCAACTTGAAAGTAAAAAGAAATAGGCAAATAACAGTTAATATAGCAAGAACACCTTTAAATATTTCCTGTTGTCCCCCAAAAAACTTAAAAACAAATAGAAATCAATAAATAATAATAAAATAACAGAGGATCATGAATTACAACGGCGTTATCCCAGTGTTTAAATTCTGTAAAAATAAATGTCGATTTCAAAAAAATATATATGTATAAATTAAACCATTCTTCAATATCACTCGATTTATATTGTTTGTATATTTTACGCTGTTTGGAAGTAGGCTTATCTGATAATGATCATTCTCTTGCTATTTTTTCCATGTACTGTCCTCAATATTCCCAAGAAAGACAAAACTTAGATTTTTGTTGTTGAAGATCCGTATTATATTTTGCCGAATCCTTGGCAATTCTTTATGGCGTCGGACAACAACTGTTCTAGTTCTTCAGGGACCTCAACTCCCCTCGGGAGCCACAGGATCGGACCACATGTATGGGAACTTGGGAGTCGTCGTATTCCAGTAACTCTTGTGTAGAAGTCGACGACGAGGGGACTGTCAAAACCACACGGTGGGATTCTATCCGCTGCCGTCCAGAAATCCAGGAGTTGTTCGAGTGAGATTTCACTTTTTCGCTCTATAAAGTAAACAGGACAGAACACAATATTATACCGGGCTGGAATTTACCTTGGGCACGTTTCAGTCAATGACCCCCTTTTTAATATGGCATTTTCCCCATGTACAAAAAGCGTTTGTCATATATATAAGTAATGAAAAATTTTCAATTTCATTCAAACGTTAATATAATGTCGGTTGAATCATTCCTCAATCTTGATCTTTCATTAAGCTCAGAACTTTATGAAAATTGTAATTGTCAGACATTAAACCGGATAATCGAAATGATTGAAAATATAGTCAATACCCTGGCAATTCTGGAGGAATATCTCAAATGCATATATGGTGTCATCCTCTTTATCACGGCTGTTTGAACCTTCTGCCGAATACGAAACAATATACATTTGCTTCAGGTCCGCCATCTTTAGTGGTTTCCAGCTGTGAATGAACAATTCAGCCGTTCCTGTGTTTCTCTTTGCCTCCTCCCACAAAGGGCCTAGCCCTCTATAAACTGCAGAATTGCTGGCTGCACCCTGTTATATACAATTAGGAATTTAACTCAAGAACGAAATAATGTCGGAAAGTCAAGTAATTATCCATCTATATATACACAAAACCAATCATTTCACCAGTCTTGTTCATTAAGGTAACCATGATTTTAAGCAACTACATTAAACACATTTATTCTCTGTCATCATGTCTTAATTATTAGAAATAAAGATAGCAGCTTTATAATAGCTCTTCAACTCGTTTGAATAATACCAAAAAAAAGCTGAACCTATCCCCAAACATAGTTCAAGATGAGTTTTACCTGTAATACACTTGCTGGAGCAATAGATCACTGCACAATCTATCTCGGTCCCGAGCTATCTGCAGCCCGTGGAGTTTAGTTACGCCCTGTTCAATGAGCCACTCCATCTGTTCTGTCAGGACTTCGTCGAATTCCTGCTGCTCTTTGCAACTTTGTAACTATTTAAAACGAACAAATTTAACATGTTTGCAAATGAACAAAATTCATTAAGTTGAAATGCCGGACTTTAAATAACAGCATGCACTTGTGTTTATAGAAAGTTGACAAAAACACTATATACTATCAAAGAAAATTCATTACTATATTAAACGGTAAATATATTTACAAAATGCATTCAGCGAACATCAAATTTGCAACTAACATAATTGTCCTATTTGTTATAATTGTTTGAAGTAAAATTCGCGTAAATCAATATCAGGATAAACAAGGCAATTGTATGGAGCATGATTTTAACCTGTTACCTTTGGAACACTGTATAAGCGCTGTATCAACTGAGCTATCCAGCCCTATGTTGGCGGTGTCCCAGGGATCGCCGGTTCAAATCCCGCTACAATAAATGTCTTTATATTTTTAATATTTATTTCAAATTTCCTTTTGTTGTTTAAATTATTTAAATAGATATCATTTTCGTATTAATGATGGGTGGTGAATACAAACCTTCATCAGGTTTTCCCTGGCAGTAGAATCCGATAAGTGTGCTATGTCAACTAGTTGAACATCTTTTCCAAGCATGGCCGCAAACGTAGATGGAGATAAGGTTTGAAGGCCCGGCCCCCCATTGACAAAACTCCAAGTTGTGTATTGACCTGCAAGTTTGTACGTTTGCTGCCTCAGCAGTGTTAAGTTGTGCGTGAAGGATACCATCCCTAAATCTCCAGCACTTTCAAAGACTCCCATCCTTGTCCTGACTTCCTTCATTAACAACCTGTATTTGTGCAAAATATGTATAATAGATCTTAGCAATTTTAATATTTACAGGATATGATTAGCATTCAATATTTCAGCATACTGCATCGACAAAAGGTAGAAAAAATTAGGCAAATGCTGTATTGTCATTTAATAATAATTATAATAAATATTAAGATTTTTCTATACAGGGTATTAGGGAGACAATCGTGATAAGGGGGACATTTCAATGTATCCTAAAGTCTCCAGCTTCCATTTAGAGAATTATTTTTGCAAATACGCATAAATTACACTTTATGGTCTCAAAATTACCCGTGTATAATTTTATTAGAAAAGGGAATACGTTTCGAATAATGTTTATTTGAATTTGTAAAATTACTTGAAGAATTCTCTTCTGGGACCTCCATCGTCCACTGCATCTTCTCCGGCGAAAGTCACTTTCACTGGACTCCAAAAACTAAAGCCCTCTGACATAACTGCCCTTTTTGTTGATTCGTTGATCTTGCTTCTGCGAATGATGATATCAATAGTTCCACCTTGCACCAGGTCGGACAGGTTACGTTTTATATCTGGCAACTCATCTGAACTTCTACTGCTAGTTTGAAAATTAGATACGAAGACGTTGTTATATTTAATTCTCTGTGCTACGCTTTCAACAAACTACCGGTATCAATTTATGTCCAAGTTATCAGGTTGGTGTACAGTGGTTATTGTTCGTTCTGCACCGTCTACTGTTGTGACCCAGGTTCAATTCCCACTGCGCTATGCGCCAATAAGTGAATTGGGTTTACAGTCCCCACATGGTACGGATAACCTTATTTTGGACGTAATCAAATTGTCAATTCTCTCTATTAGAGATATGGGAAGCTACAAAGTGATACAAGTTTTATGAATTTTAACTGTTCGCTTCATGACATATTATGGAAAGGGTTACCAAAACATGCATTCAACATACTCCAATGTGCTAACTTCTTGAAGACTTCTATCTATGGCCAAAGCTATGTCCTCTTCTTCATCTTCTAACAGGTTGACATAGGTCTCATATGATCCCAGAGTGGTTTCCTGGTGTGAAGCACCCTTGCAAAAACAAAACACAACGAAAGACAAAACCAAGAGAGGTGTAATTATCTAAACATTAATTAAATACTGGTATAGATTAACAGAAATTTAAAAATAAAAATATAAAATATATATTAATTGGAATAATCATTTGTACTGTATTTGTCTGTTCTAAAAATTCCTTTATTACGGCGAGCAAGTATGTAAATAGTTTGTAAATAGTTATGGCACTTACGATCACGAATCCATAATAAAGTTTTTTTTTTTTTTAACCCTGACTACTTCTTAGTACACAAAGCCTACAGTACCTGGATGTGTCGTGGGAAACTCACTGTTGGTGTGTCTGGTTGGTAAACGGTTAAGTTGCCACTGGCCTGCAGTAATTTAATTTGAATGAAATAGATATTTCAATGCATGGATCAGTTACCATCAAAATTGTCACATTGTTATATTATGTGTATCATTGATCTTGCTATTAAATAATACAATATTAGAAACAAGTTAAACATCGACCTGTGTGCCATTTTATCAATGCAAAACGTATTGCTTATTTGGATGGATATATTGAACATAAAGCGTTAAATACAAACCTGTGGTTGCGGCGTATCATTTGGTTCGAAGACATCGGGTAAGTCATCATCACTGAGGTCATCATCATCACTTGACTGCTGCAAGAAATGTAATAAAGGGCAAACTAACTATAGGTACTTGTAGGTATGTGTTTCCCACTGAAATATTGACAACAATATATAGTGTAATATCTTTCAAACAAAATTTACAAAAATAAGAAACTCCCTAAACCTAGAATTACCTCACTCCGAAGTTCAGTTTCCAAGTACAAACGTACTGGGTGTGATCCTAATTCATTGAAGACACCGCCGAGTGTGAGCTCCTTCCCGATACAGAATTCTTCTACCCATTTGCCACTAAAAGTGGCAATGTGTTTTGTCACTTTGCTCAGGCGGAGGCCCTTTGATGTATTTTTTCCATCAGGAAAAAACACTCGTGAACTTATTCATGATATCATCTTTTGTCGAGTTTTTGGGCAAGTCCATCTTCAGGGCGCCACCTCCATTTCTTGCCGGGACCTGTTTCAGTTCCCCACCCTTTTCGCAATGTTTCCAGCCTGAAAATACTCGCAGTGTTTCCCTCTCTTTGGGCTGCTTCCTGGAAGGCTGTGTAGCCAACCTCCGGTTTTTCACTAAATTTCGCAATTTTGAAACTACCGGTGATTCTGCAACTTCATCTGCAAACAATTATGTTAATTAGTGTAAGTGAAAGAAAAAAACCACGACAACACAACGTTCATGTATAAAAATACAAACTACTTTCAAACTTAAGACCGTATACCAATACAACATTCAGAATTTAACAGTCGTTTTAGTATATATTATTTTACCCTTTTGTCTCAAATCATCTTAATAATTTTGAAATACTACATACCAAATAATATTTCTATAAAAAACAAATTTTCTAAGATTACAAGGAGGCCTAATGGCAAATACGTACTGTCAATGTGTGCCTTGCACTTCTGTCGAATGCGTACACGGTCGCCGATATGCAACACTCCTAGAAGTTCAAATTCCGAGTCCTTCAAGCCTAAAACCTCTTTCGGTCCTACCTGTGGGAGAGTGTATTGTAAAATAAATCAAGAAAATGACATTGAATGAATGTGACATCATACAATTAAGGATGATCTAGCAGACATACTTCTGACATTTCTAAGTTAACTGTGATGTAGAATAAACATAAATGTATCAACATGAAAACAAACATGGAAACCGTTTAATTGGCCTGGTCTAAGTGGTCTTAGATGTTATACAAGTAATGGCTACAGCAGAATGAATGTGATAAAACATACCGACAAAAAGTTGCAATGGTGATAAATTGTTAGGAAGATTACAACTGTTAGCAGTATGCTGTATCGTTTTTATAAAATAAAAACATCAAATAATAACAATACAGTCTTGCAGGTTCCTATGTGGAATTTCCAATATTCCTAGTAAAATGAAACAGAGATAGGCTTGTTTATGAAATTATGATTTTAATGTGATTTTGTCTCAAGGAAAATAATTGTTTCTGAAACTTGTTATCTATTTTCTATTGTAAATAAACACGTTTTTATTTACATTATTTGTAACAGTTGTTTTGTCCCTTTCACTTTCCTTTCATTAGGGATGATGTGAACAATGAGTTAAAAATAGGTCCAGTTCTTTCTGAAAACATACACAACACAATGTGAAATCAAATACTTACGTTATTGTCCTGAAATGCTTTAATCACATCTTCAGTGATGCCCAAGGTTTTCAAAATTTCATCCATTTGTCCTGAAAAGAAAGTTCATTTAACAACGTCATTTAAAAACATGTATAATACCTTAAATAAATGGGTCATTTCCCCACAAGCATCTAATATAATTTACTTCAGAACTCGGTTTATTTCAACACTACAGACAATATTCAATGTTGGACAGTTTCATTTTTCAATGGGCCTAATGAGTATAAACTGGTCCAACCATTCTCAAAGAAAAAAAATCAACATTCAGTTCACTTCTAACCCCCAAATCATCTAGGCCTAAACATAATCATTCAGATGATATATAATATCATATATTTAATATTGGCAATATCAGAAATACAGTTAGTTCATAGAAGAGTAAACAAATATTGGTTTCCCTATGAGTATGACACTAAAATGAAAATGGAAATCATTTGACAGTAATACATTTTAAAGTAACCCGGAAACTGGGCATACACTGTAAAAAGCTAGGTCACAAAAAATGAGACTGATCAAATTAACAGGGGCGTGTATTAGATTTATTATACGAAATATCCATAAACAAAACGAAAATACACACCTCTCAGGCTCTCCGGGTTAAGAAGCAACTCTTGAATCTTCCGTTTTAATGTTAAACTCCCTTGGGACGTCCCTAGTTGACAACAACACACCAAGGACAATCGAGGGTTTTCCCAGTGCACACAATTCAAACTGCTTATCGTATTTTCAGTGTATGTAGTAACGATAACTACCCATGTAGTTCTACAGCCATGTAGTTCTACAGTACACACACAAGCATACACTGCAAGCTGCATGAAATGAGTTTGTTTACATGCGCATGCGTCTTCACCCCGCGTAGGCAAAGAGGGCGACGGGCGACGGGCGACGGGCGACGGGCGACGGGCGACGGGCGACGGGCGACGGGCGACGCGCGACGGGCGACGGGCGACGGGCGACGGGCGACGCGCGACGTTTAGAAGGGCGACGGGCGACGGGCGACGTTTAGAAGGGCGACGGGCGACGTTTAGAATGGCAGATATGGAATTCCATATGTCAGTGATATTTTGCTTTCGTTTTGCATTTGCTGGAATCGGGCAAGAGGGCGCAATATTACTTCCGGGTTTTAGTGTCTCTTTGGACGTGGAATTTTTCTTTTTGTTAGCGATTGCAGTCATTTTTTATTGAAAATGTATTTTTCAATAGCCACAAGCCAACAATAAGGAACAATTACGCACCCGATGTTCGGGCGGCAACACTATCCATATAATGTTAACACTTATCTCCTGAGCGCCCTCTATTGTCCGTTTATAATAATTTAAAAAACCTTTGCCGGCGTGCACGTGGTGCCGCAGTCGTTATAACGGGAGTCGACTGTAGTATCATTTCATTGTTTCACTGTTTAATGCCTACCTGTGACGTTCTCTGTTTGAGGGGGGCTCGCCTTCAGCGGCTGGGGGCTCGTCTTCAACGGCTGGGGGCTCGTCATCAACAGCACCACCATCTAAAAAAAAAAGGATGGAAGAAAAATAGTAATTATCCACCAGCATTTGGACAAGCATAAAGGTGCACTGCAGGCAATTAATTGTTAGGAATCTAAGAGTAAAATACATTCAGGATCATTTAATCATTTGTCTTCACAAGTTTGTACTTACGAGCTATATTGATAGACCGCATTGCTGTCTTTCCAAGTAGGTTGCATTCATTCCATGCACCGGTCACATCTGTATGAGAACAAGCCCCTAGCACACTGGTTACACACGCTGTACAAAAACAACTCCTCTCGATCTCTTGCTGCTACCACGTATGGACGGACGCCGCGTATGCTGTGCAATGCCAAGGTGTTTTTCACAGGCTTTACATTTGCGCGGTCAGGTCTATCCCTGTTTACATCGCCACATTTCACATAGAAGAAACTTCTCTTGCTGTGGACATGGCTACCAGCTTCTTTCGGGCGAGAGTGATGTTGCCGTCCATAGTCATACAAGTCGCTAGCATTGGCTACTTCTACACGCCGGGCATTGACATCCAAGGTCACCTGCTTCTTCAGCACACCAATTTTACGGTCGCATGGACCCTTCCCGTGACGGCTGCCAAAGAAATGGTGTTCTGTAACAAAACCAAAGTCATTTTGGGAAAACGACGTGTCACAGAAGTTCACTTTACACTTGTATTGGGTTGGAGCTCCATCAGTGAAGTGGATGAGTTTGCCAATGGGGATGTTCATGTCCTGTAGATACTTCACTGCCAACGATGTGAAATGCTGCACTGCATGATAGCAGTGTTTGATGTCGTCGCTGATAAACATGAGAGTATCAGTAACAATGCTATTAGTCATTCTCTTGGCAGATATATGTAGCGACTGTGGGGTGTATAGTGCACTGCACGTGAGCTCCCTGGGCTTCATCCTGTGCTCTACAGGTATAGTTCTCCGCAAAATCACTGCAGAACACAACCCAGTTTTCAGGAAGATTGCTGCACACCTCATTATACTTCTTCCACTGCCAGTAACCATTAAACACGTGCTTTGCAAAGGGACCCAGTTCCACCTTCAGCTCATTGATGAGCTCCATTATAGTTCCTGACTTTTGCACCTTTGCCATTCTGCGGACGGAATTTTCCCCCATAGTTGACATTCTCTTTTTGCCACCGATACCAGGTAATTGGTACATTTCCATGCTGGTCAAGAAGTGCTGCTAAATGGTCGTCAAGTTTCCCTGTTCCACACTCATTACATTTCCGATTTAGGCAGACTGACTTGGTATCTTCCCCATCCTGTCTAGGACAGATTGTCCGTTTTGATGCGTCATAACGGTCTTTCAGGGAACACTGACCCAATTTATGCAAATATGCGTATGTGTTGAGCGGTGTTATTTTGAAGTCTATGTTCGTGCAATACTCGCATAGACAAGACAGGCGCTTGTTACTGTCCTTTGAGGCGATGTTCTTTGACTTTAATTTTTTGAACGTAGTGAAGGCAAGGGAGATGGCTGGGTGTTCTTCTTGGAACTTTTCGTAGGCACTTCGCAGAGACCTTTCCATAACCTTTCTTCCAACAACAATATTTCCTGTCTTCTTTGCACTCCGTGCATCGGGAAGCGCTCGCGAAATATCACCTCTATTGAAGAATTCTTCCACTTGCTTGACTGTCTGAACGTCCAACTTATCGCTCCTGGTCTTCCTCTTAGCAAAGAATTGAATTGGATTCTGGCTCTTCTTTAGACTTTTATACCCAAACCCAAGATGTAAGAAGTGTTGACGAACATAGTTTTTCTTGAAGCATGATGCAGTGGTAATCAGAATTCGCTTCTTGTATATATCTGTGGTGTTCCTCTTTCTTTGAAGCCGTTTCATTTTTTGCTTGATAGAATCTGCGCTCTCTTCTAGAAATGAAAGCCGTTTTTTTGTGTTTGGGCTAATCATACCTCTCCGTTTGAGTTGCCGTTTACTTTTTGGGGTTGCGGACGCAATCAGATGAGTTATCACATCTGCTGCCTTTTTAGAGCTTCGTGGCATACTCTGCCTTACACGCCTCGCGGCTTGCCTTAATCCACTGAGCGATCCAAATGACATACTGGGTTCTGAGGTGTCACGTGGACTAACTGGTTGCTGGTTCTTTTTCTTCTTCTTGGCCTCCAAAGCTGCCTTCTTTATTTCTCTTTTCTCCGCATACTTCCTCCTCTTTTCCAGGCTTCGTCTATGTTGCTGCACATTCTCCCGTGACCTCTGTTGTTCCTTCTTGTCTCGCCAGTACGCTCTTTGTTTATCTATTCCAGCACGGGTCTTTCGGGGTGGCTTTGTAGTTTCTTTTCCATTAGCTCTCTTGGCAGCTCGATGCCTAGCAACACGCTCTCTCGTCTTTTCTCTTTGTGATGCTAGTTTTTCTGGATTGTCATGTAGTGATGCTCTCCAAATTTTGCAGCGTAGTTGATTGTCAGCCAAATGCTCCTTGTATTTTCCAGGATTGCCCTTCAGTCTTTGAAGATATGCACGTTGATTTTCAGCTGGCGTTTTGGGGACTTGCTTAGTTTTCGTTTGCACCTTTGTAGCCGACGTAGAATCATAATGTGGCTTGGCCTTTAAGGTTAACCTACAGCGCAAGTTGAACCATTTGTTCTCCATCCTGAAATGACAAAAAAAAAAAATAATTAAAATTTAAAAATTTTAAAATTTTAATTGGGAGGGGGGGAAAAAGTGGGCTAAATCCGGTGAGATTGAAGGGAAAGGGGGCTGGGGGTGTTGAACTTACTATACACAACAATCATGTTGATTTTGAGTACAAATAAATAATACAATCCACATTTAAAAAAATTAATTTGGACAAAATGAAAGACCACAACTTATGATTCTAAAATTTGGGGTCCATTGTAACAAACATAACTTTAAAACTTACAGGCCAACAAATTAATAGACAAAAACGATCACGTTTAAGTTATATTTTAGCAGATGATATAAAATAATACCACTCCATGTCAATGAACATGAGAAAACATGACAATAACGAGTAGTTTTCTTCATTCATCCATAAACATTGGGTTTTAATTTTTGGAGGGTAAAATATGGTGTCTACAGTAACGACCATAACTAAATTAGTTTTACCTGGTCACTGGTATTATAAATACAACGACACTTAAATAATAATTGATACTGCAATTACAAAAACAAAAACGTAAAACATTTTACTACATGTATTAAGAAAACAAATTTAACAATTTCATAAAAGACATCAAATCTCCCACCTAATTTGGCTCGTTTCACGAGACGCAAATAATCGCGGCGAATTTGGAGTCATTGAAACGAACAAATAAAATGCAGAACCAAGGTATTTTAATCAATAAAGAACACAGCCGCGCTCAAATAAGATCGAGCAACATAAAACAATTAATAGTAGGAACGTTTAACGGAGGATTTGGTTGAATGTAAAGCAATGTGAATGCCATGCAACAATCGGCGGCACGAGAAGCCTTGATTCGTTGCACGGGAAACGATAAAATAATCCGCCATTTTTAATAGTGATAATACAGTCATGGGAAAAGTCTGAAACTGACGATCATTATCGCTGTCAATCTCACTCATCATTGCAGTTATTAACAAAACAACCATTCATATCGGTAGAGCAAATATTACAGTTATTGTACATACCTTGATTTCTGCAGTATTTCTTCGTATTTGTAGCAAATGGATGGGATGGTTTTCAGCAACGTACGCACATCGAATTCGTTACGTGGACGCCATTGTAACGAAGGTGACTGGCGTGTGAAGATCGATCCCCTTACACACGTTGCATTGTGGGATACGTATTTACAAAGTCAGGACGTCACTAATAATATCGGGGCCCAAAATGGTATGGTATCGATCATGTGAAACTGATTCCGCGAAGGATTTTTCGATGCAAATTATGTTCGTTACATTTTGACACCGCGATTTCGGCGATTTTTGAATTTCTAGTAAAATTTAAAAGAATAATCAAGGCATTTGTAGCCATTGTATATATTGTAGTTCTGGTTAAAATACAACTTTCGGGAAGTTTTTAAGCAACACAAATGGTAAGATTTATTTTTTAAGTACGCTCGAAAATTTATTGCTTAGGAAGACACCAAGTGTAACGAGCATAATGCACTTTTTCCCGTTCGTTTTTTGGGTCAAACTATGCAACTCATTTCATATAAACTGCTGTTATTATTTAATTAACACTCTTGACAACATAAATACACTATTTTATTTCAGACACACGCTTCCACGAATGTATTATTCAATCTTCTATTAGATGTGTAAAACCGTGTCACGTTTGGTGGCGCCATTTTTACCAAATTTGGTCCCCAAAAACGGCTATAAATTTTTTTTTTTACGAATTTGGCGACATTTTCCCCTTGAAGTTATCTCTTCTTATATATCTCCATGATTTTTATTCATAACACGACACAGAACAGGTATATTTATTTCCCAATGCTGCAAACAAAAAGGTAACCCCTACTGTTTCCCAATACCATATCCATACACATATGTAAGGGAAATATTCTTGAAGTTTTGTAATGTGTGTTTAGTTTCAAATATCATGAGCTTTGTTTTATTAATGTTAAGAGTTAGTTTGTTTACATTAAACCACTTCGAAATGATATTTAAGTTTGCTTTAAGCTCAGATTGTAAGGTAAGAGAATCTTTTGAACTGCACAAAAGAGTTGTGTCATCAGCACACATTACGCACTTGCAAGATACACAGTCAGCAAGTGAATTAACAAAGATTATAAACAATAATGGTCCAAGAATAGAACCCTGGGGAACCCCTGTGTCAATACATTTTGAATCAGAGTGAGGAATTAATACGAACAACTTGAGATCTATTTGAGAGATAAGAAATAAACCAGTTCAATGTGTTGTCTTTAATACCTATATGTTTAAGCTTCCCAATAAGCAGACGGTGGTTAACAGTGTCAAATGCCTTTTTCAGGTCAAGAAAAATAGCAGCTGTAGCTTTACCATCTTTCATGTTCTTAAGAATATGATCAGAAACATCTAAAAGTGTAGTATTTGTAGAATGTTTACTTCTGAAACCAGATTGACAAGGATTTAAAATATTGCGTTCAGTTAAATACATATACAGTTGGTTATGAACTGCTCGTTCAAATATTTTTGAAACAACAGGTAATACAGAAATTGGTCTATAATTATAAACATCCGATTTATCTCCATGAACATACGTGTACGTGAACATCGGTTTACCTGATTCCTCCATGGCCGTCTTGTATTTTCTCCGTACGTTGGCCTTAGTTTCATTTGAAGGAAGCAGCTTGATGTCATCACGCATGTAGCCTGGAATACGTCCTGGGAGGAGAATAGCATGTATCTCGGCATAGTTCCTGATGAACGAATTCACTCGGACGTGGTCATAGCTGAGGTGATTCTTGAAGTGGACGTTCCTGTTTTTATGAACTCGTGCAGTGCAACCGTTCTCCCGGTAGTGCTCCGTTAATGCAGACAATTTGTTGACACTCATCCTATAAGAAGATACATAATGCATCGCATGCACACGTAAAAGAAATGTGTGTCAAAAATGTACGAACCATTCGCGGGGAAAGGGGAATAAAACACTGATTTTGAAGCTGCTGACTAGAAACTAGGGATTATTTTTTGTTGAATAAAATTTTAAAAACAAAAATGGATTCTTACTTGTGGAGAAACAGGAAGGTCATTTTACAGATTTGCTGGCCATGGTACATGAAAGCAGGACGCTGGAAGCTTTGTTCAGTCCGTTTGGAAGTAGAAGTACGGCTGCTGTTATTCGTGAAGCATCGAATTTAACCGAGGATGACAACTTTTAAATACATTTTTTTTGCTTTGGATATGGACAAAACAAGATGAAGCACAATCCATGACATAGGCCTACTCTTTTACGCAGTGGCTATTGAAGTGGCAGGCATATAACTCGTCTTCTTTAGTGAAATTTTACGCCATCCCAAATGAATTATCAGAAACAACGCTTTAGAAGATAGCTGTAAAAATTCATCAAGTGTAACTCTTTTTAGAATAGTAACTTGTTAGCTCCATAATCACTGGCTTATTTTTCTTAATACTTTTTAATAGCAAATTATTACTCGGACAGGGTCTCAGTTTTCTGATGTTAATTTTTTTTTTTTTTTTTAAAGTACCTCTTGATAGTTCAGACATCTTGTCGTATGAATGCATGATTTCCTCGACAGTGTATCATCTACAGTATGGACCCCGTTGAACAGATACGCGTCGGTTCATTTTCGTCGGGGGCATCTTCATCTGGCATACGGTTAACAGTAATCAGGGGCTCGTCACCCAAATCTCCACCATCACTCATCAGATTCTTCTTGAAGTTCTTGGCTATCTCCTGAAATGCTGCTTTCATCCAATGATGATTTGGAGGGTGAATCATCGAAACTAGCATTGCAGGGCGACACAAAGTAATCTTCAACAAAACTCAACCATTCTGCTTTCAACGCCGGAAAAATATGGCCTCGGCGAAACGCCGGTCTCAATCACCCATTGTTTGATTATATTTTGGTGGACACTCTTAAGAAATATGAACACTTTTTAACAAAAAAACTGTTTCAGTAAACATTCAGTAAATAAAATCTGAAAATATAGATACTAAAGAAGCAAATAACATCAAGATCAGAAAATCACACATGAAAAAAAAATCACCCTCTCCAAATTCAGCGATCCTTTACATGAAAATAGACTGTGCGACATCGGACTCATTTTCGTAGAGTGGGTCACATTTGCTCACCATAATTAGTGATAATTTAGTTTATTTAGCTGGAACTGCCTTTTAATAATTATTCTCTTTATCATTTGCAGGAACTTCACGCAAATGGAAACTTCCGTCATACCAGTCCTCTTCAAGTGCATAGCATCCTGCTTTTAGATTTTGGAACCCCCTCCCCAAAAAAGTGCCCCACCCCTGTCTTAAATCCTGGGCCCCCAAATGTCTCCCTCTAATGAACACCCCCACCCCCCACCCCCCCCCCCCCCCCCGCCAGATTAAAGAATGAAATTGCTGGTACTGTTAAAATAATTTGCCCACGTGTACATTAATATAGGCACGTTGTGGTCTAAATACATCCAGGCATTGGCAATTGCCAAACTCGATAATCATTGCAATAATTAACAGTACTGGCCAAGGTGAGGAACTCGGAATGCTCAATAAATTTTAAAAATAAATAATACAAACTTACATAATGTTGGCATCTTTGGTTGACCGAAGGGCCGACATACAAATTATACAACAAGAAAATAAAGGCTGCTCACACTTAAGATTTAAGGTGCCTGTAAGATTTATACATACTAAATGTAGCAGCCGTCTGACTGTCATTTTTCCCCAGCTACAGTGCTTGAATGCTTACACCAGCTCTACTGACCATTGGTTTTACACCAGTCAAAGTATTTCATTCTAATGTTAAGTTCCAAGTGAGACAACCTTTTTTTTTTTTTTTTTTTTTTTAAAGCAGGCCTGGATCTCATTAATAGTTTGTATGGGGGAAAACAATACAAACTACATGTACATAGCTGAACCCATGCAGTATACTTACTAGCTAAAGAATTAACAATAACAGCAGCTTTGCTGTTACTATACCAAAACAATTCATTACATAACATACCTGGGCCAAGAGGGAATCAGAGTGTTATGATATAACAATACCAACAGTTTGGCCTGTACTATCCAAAAACAATTATGTAACATACATGGACTGACACTAGAGAGGGAACTGGAATGTTATGAATTCATTACAGTACTCCTTTGCTATGGTATTGCAGTTGCATCCAGCCATATTGTATCTTCACTGCTTTGCTGCGTTTTTTAGCTGGCTCAGACTGTCAAGTGATCTCAGGACAATGACATCTTGTCATCATCTTGAGATATATTACTTTGTTTCGTGTCACGCTGATTCATTTATGTTTTCGTGTGTCCTCAATACATGAATTCACCAATTTCTACTTTGCTCCCTTCACCAAAATTACTAAATTTAGAAATTTTTAAAACTAAATAGATAAGGGCATATGAAAGGGAATAAAACTTTGACGCTCGGTCTTTACTGCAAGATAATGACCAGTTTTGTGAGTGGCCATGGGTCCTTTATTGCACGTGGCCAGGACCCAAAACGGTCATTATCCTATGATAACAAGGGAATCAAGGTGTACAGTTCTTGACAAGTATTTTAAGAAACAGTCACACAAGCTGCTACTGCATGCAGTAACTTTTTTAGTACAGGTTGCTGAAATTCTTGCATGCATTGCCATCCAAACGTCAGTGTAGGGCAAAATTAAATCAATTGTTCCTCACCTGACGCAAGAATTTCATAAAACTATACATAACAGCAAAAGAAACGTCACACCCTAAATTTTGATAAGTCTGAGAATGTGTTTAGCTTATGTGTCCTCAGACGTCATGCATGGCGAATTTTGAGGTCAACCAAATTTGCCACATTGTGTTCGTGTTACACTCCATACTCATAATATTCTTCATTAAACAAATTATATTAATTATAAAATGAAAATAATAAATATTTTTAGGGGTGACGTTTCTTTTGCTGTTATGTATATAAATGTAAAAGATGATAAATGTATTGATCTTTATGGGTCTATCTTTGGATAAGATATCTCTGGCTGAAATGTTTTTGTGGTGTTCTAAATGTGTGAATTATATACACCTTTTAAAGGGACAATAGAGAGGTTTCGCAAGCGTACGGATACATCAACACTTTGTGTGTTCACGTGACGTGTAACCGTGGCGTCCATGTTTTGCATGGACGTTAACAACGGATACGGAAGTTCATACACGTAAGGAGAAAAACGGATACTGTTTTGCAGAATTTTAGTTGTATTTTTGTCCTAGATTAAAAACATCTCCCACGGTATTGCTTTTAATGGTATCATCCATGATATAGATAGAAATGTGTTAGTCATTTGTAAGCAAAAAATTAGAAAAATGCAGTGTAGACAGGGTCTCCAATTTTCATCATGCTTGTTGGAAACTTTCTTTACACGCGCCCTCAAGTGACACATACCTCTCTGATTGCGAAACAAAATCTGACGCGCGTCCAACGTGAACGGATATGGTTATCATAGCTGTATCCGTACGCTTGCGAAACCTCTCTAATATCGTCACAGTCAGAGCAAACTTTCAACAGGGCATGGAATCGGTGTCCCAGTTTAAGATGCAGCAGCAATGGTAATATGTCCTTATCATGTGGGGTATTATTTTCAATCACTGAGTTATATAAAACTAACACTACGATTCCATGCCCTGTTGATTGTGATCATGACGATATTGTCCTTTTAAATAGCAATACTCAACTGTTTTTCTTTTTGCTTTTATTTTTGGGTTTAGATTCAACAAATCAGAAAGCTGTTTGGTAAATCCAGTAAGCATCTCTTCAATGACATTGCCCTACATGACCTCAACACAGCGGTGATATTTAAGAATCAAGCAAGCATGGATATAAACCCAGTACAGAGGGATGATTGTGCGAATAATGGCAGAGGGGTGTCAATCAGATTCCTTTATTTTGTGTGATTTTTGTTGTATTTATTCCTTTAGTTGTTTTTAATTTGTATCGTTTTGTTTTTTGTGAAATTAGTTGATTAATGAAATGTTCATTAATTATTTTTTTAAAGAATTGTTTAAATAATTTCATTTCAAAGGTTTATAGATAAAGAGCAAATTGAATTTGTGATACAGCATTAAACATCGAGTCAAATAATCCATCCCTAGGTTGCCTTAACAATGGTTCACAGAATATGCATCTATGGGGTTGGACTGTAGACCTCTGTTCGAACAAATGGAAAGAACATACATACTTTGCCAAATTCCCCACCCAAGGGCAAGGTTTTACACAGGTTTTACACAGGGTTTTTCTTAGGGATGGGGATGGGTGTGTGCAATGTTGACAGTCTTGATCACTTGTCATGATGGCTTTTACTTGTAGCACAAATTGATGTGATAATGGAATTTGTAACCTTCATTTTTTTTCAGCCCTTGCCATCTTGGTTCTTACTTTTTAGACGTCGAGTTAAGAGCAACTTATCCAGTCCATCATTCAGACCTAGATGAGCAAATATCCAGATTAGGAAACATAAAAGGTACGGATTGTGCTTTGAGATGAAACTCAAACTACCACCCTTTACAAGAAACTCTTGTATTTTTATAATTTACTTTTGTAAGCTCTTGTTTTGTATTTTTCTAAATTTTTATGTCTAATTTATGTAAATAAATGTTTAAATCTTTGTAATCCGATTGTATTTCAGCTGCCAGCTGCCATGATCAGTTTAAAGGGAAGTATCGTCATGATCAGAGCAGACTTTGAACAGGGCATGGAATCGGTGTCCAAGTTTAAGATGAACACAGCGACTGGAAATAACCGGCTCATTTTATATGCAGCAGCAACGGTAATATGACCTTATTATTTTCAGGCACTGAGTTAATCTTAAACTAGCACTCAGATTTCATGTCCTGTTGATCGTGATGATATTGTCCCTTTAAGATGTGCATGTATCCGCAGTTAGTGCCCAATTCATTGCGCTTAATGGTTTTATTTTTGTGTCTACATATAGGAATCTGCATTTAGGAATCTGTCACAGCGTGCAGCAGGGATATGATGAGCTATGACCATCACTGACCATGGATACCTACATCATTTTGTGCACTTCACCAAGCTTGGGTCATCCGTCTAGGCATCAAGCGTTATACATGTAGTTCAACAAGTCACTGCCTGCAGAAGGTATATGAACCGTAACTGACCGTGAGCATCTTGGGTCATCTATCTAGGCTAGAGTGTGATGAGTTACATGTAGGACCATCACTGACTGTGTATGTCTTGGGTCATCTGTACATAGTTTACCAAGTAGGGCCAATTTCATAAAGGTGCTAAGCAATCTATAGACGATGTGACAAGGCCAAACTGCGCCGGGCACAAAATGTACACTGGTCAATGGACAAGAAACCATAAAAATCTGATATTTTGAGATGTCAGCAGAAACATTTGACATTTTATTTATTTTTACACCAACATTACATCTCGAAATTAAAAACATGTGAAAATGTACAAACTCTTACATACAAACCTTTGCCCAGCGGGAAATCACCCCGGTACTGTAAAGGTCATGCAAAGTGTAAACAATTCACATGGTCTACAGCTAGTGTTGATGTACTTCCCATTTCATAGAGAAATTAACCGTTACGCACTGAACGGGCATTGCTTTATACTTAACGGAAATATTGCTTGACCAGTTCAGTGAGATTTGCCACCAATGTATTATATAAAATAATCACTTTATTAAGTTCACACTAAAACACAATTAAAGACAAGGAAATGTTCATCTTTTGGACATCCTGAAAGCATGCTGGGATTTGATGCATTCTTATTACACGACCGAGTTAAAATACATTGTTTTTGCAATGGTGGTTGAATTAAGTGCTTGATGCTTTCAAAATCTTTTTGTCGCATGCTTTGAGAATGTCATCAAGGTTTTGATAGATGTCATGTTTGCAGGAAAGCTGCATCAAGTATTCTAACCAATGATAATTAATACTTTAAAGGGGCAGTATCATCACAATCAACAGGGCATGGAGTGCTAGTTTTAGATAACTCAGACTGAAAATAATACCCTACATGATAAGGACATATGACATAAAACACAATAAAGGGGGCCACTTTGCATCTGTCACGTTAGCAGTTTTTCCCAATGGTTGTTATTTATTTTTAAGTACCCGAAACCGACCAAAAAGTGTTTCAACATGTGAATGGACATGCAGGCTTGTACTAGAACTAATTTGAGTTGATTTATTTTATTTAATTTTTTTAAATTTATTTTTTTACCCTCAAATTTACATAAAAATTGGACGGAAAAAGTTACCTCACTTTTCCGTCCATTTGTTGATGGAAATTTTATGGTAATTAAAAAAATAATAGTAATAATCAACTCAAATTATCTTTAGGATAAGCATGCATGTCTATTCCAATTTTGAAATTTTTTTGGGGTGGTTTGAGATATTAAAAAAAAAAGTACAACCATTAGAAAAACTGCTAACGTGACTGTAGGAAAGTGGCCCCCATTGTGTTTTATGTCATATAACCATTGAAAATTATTGTGCTCATTTATGCAACAGCAGTCATCTTAAACTAAGATGCTGATTTCATGCCCTGTTAATTCTGCTCCGATTGTCACGATACTGTTCCTTTACGGGAAGGTACAATATTGGCAAAACTGCTTCCATGGGTATGCTTCCTTTCTTTGAATCAAACAACTAACCTGTAAAAGTTTCAGTTCAATGCAGAGTCCAAGTCATGTGAAAAGCGGTATAACTGAAAATATGTGTAGTTATTTGTTTTCTCTGAAACGAGAGCCCTTCAGAAAGAATAATTTTTTCATAACCATTGGTACATGTACCTTTGCCAACTTCATATTAATTTAGCTTTCTGATAATAATTCATTAATTTTGTAATCAAATTACCAATGTTATAACTTTCCATATAAACTTGAAAACTCAGTAAACTTGATAACGAAACTGCATTGAATTTTATTTCTGATATTTTTGTAGATGTTTTGATTCCAAAACGGACAATATGCATTTCTCAAATTAAATTAAACATGTAATTAATTAAGGCACTGTATCGTCATGATCAGAGCAGGCTTTCAACAGGGCATGGAATTGGTGTCCTAGTTTAAGAACAGTGACTGAAAATTAATGGCTCATTTATGCAGCAGCAACAGTAAAAAAATAATACCCCACATGATAAGGTTATTTTCAGGCACTGAGTTAATCTAAAACTAGCACTCTAATTCCATGCCCTGTTGATCATAATAATACTCTTCCTTTTAAAAGGGAAGGTACATGTACATATTTGTGGAAGCAGTTTTGCAAACATTAATAATAATAATAATGTGTGGACTTATATAGCGCACGTATCCACCAACTGAGTGGTGCTCAAGGTGCATTATATCATTACCCCTGCTCATAAGGCTCATAAATCATTCCTGAAACCATCTCCGCTCCCTGGGGAGTATACAGCTCAATTGCTGCCATTACAGCGCATATAGGGCTAATCAAACAACAACCAACTCTGCCCTCACAGGTACCCATTTAACCCCTGGGTGGAGAGAAGCAATTATGGTTAAGTGTCTTGCTCAAGGACACAAGTGTCACGGCCGGGATTACCAAACATTACCAAAGTTTAAGCTTATGTTGTATTATTCACGAGAAAATAGTGACAATGTATTCAGTAAATTTGTAATCATTCTTATGTATTACCTTTCCTAAATTCAAACTGGAAATTAATTCACTTTTCTTAAAAATCAGACCCTCAGAAAAAATAAATAATTACTTGGTAAAAGATACTTAAACTTGTTTAATTATAATCTTTTGAGTTTGAAATAAATAAATGTAGAAGGTGATCCTATTACAGGCGAGTGTGTGATTCTTTGTTGGTTGAACTATTTAATTTAAAGATGTGCTTCTTGCTATTTTACCAACACATTTTAACTTTTTCATTGGAATGTTATTTTGTTTGAAGAAGCATGGTTTCACACTTTTTACATTAAAAATAAATGATTTTATATATACAAAAATCATGATAGAAAATTTGTGGTAAAATAGCAAAAACACTGACAGTAGGGCCAACATACCCAAGCACTTGATCTACCAAAACAACCACATCTTTGTCAAATTCTTTGCGAATTGTGAAAATCCGGACAAATCCCACCCCTGCAATGTTGTGATCCTCCGGATTTTAAAGATTTAAGCAATAAAGGAAAGCAAATGCTCGGAACTATAGATTTCACCCCAGCACTGTTCACAACAGCGGCCCCAATACCCCTAGCAAAATTTATGTGGAATTTTCAGAAGTGCCCAACAACATCCCTGTGTTTGAATGCTATACAATGAAAGAAGAAAAAAGTATGCTTATTACCCTCAAAGACTTGGGTCCCATAAGCCTTTTTGAGGTATGGTAAACACAATAGTAGGGCGCTGTTTAGAGTGGGTTGACATGGGCGGATCCAGAACATTTTTTAGGGGGGGGGGCTGAGAATCAAAAACAATTATTTTTCAGTACTACAAAAATTACAAGGAAATAATCAGTGAGGGAATGGTGGTGCGTTCTCCCCTCCCTCTTTAAAAAAAAAAGATTTTGGGGGGGGGGGCTACAGCCCCCCCTTAACCCCCCCCCCCTGGATCCACCAATGGTTGAACTCTCAAGATTTACCCACTCTGAAAACCACCATCCTATTGTGACCGTAATACATGAAAAAGATGTATGCATTTTTTCTTTCTTTTTGAATAAACAAAAATGGTTACTGTCAAAGTTTTTCAGTTAACGATTTCACGACTTACTATTAAAAATTGACATTAAATTACATAAACACAAATGTTTCTGCCTAAATGTTTGTTTTTTTTAAATCATTCCCTACATCAACTTTTTAATCATTTTAGTTCCAGAAGATCTTTGTGATGTAATTTCTGCCCATTACCGGCATTGCATAGTAGTGACTGTGCTTGATTGGAAAAATTAAAATGCAGTTTGCCGTGACAGTAACCATACAAATTTGCATCAATCTTTAAACATATATGCCTGATGCAAGCACTTCAACAATATAACGGCATTAAATTTTAAAAGTGTATCATACTTAGAATGCCATAGAAACTGATGATAATATAAATTAAGATTTCCTCTGGCATTTTGTTATGTTGTTGGACAAATGGTTGGGGGGTATTTAAGATAATAGGAGTAACATTCAAGACATTTTTGTAAATTTTTCAGCAAGAGGTTTTGGACGAGAATGTTTTGTACTGTTTTGATTATAGCTTGTATTACATTGCAAAATGCAACAAAATTCACAAAATTTAAAAAAATCTAAACTAAAGATTTGCTATTAAAACTGCTATTAGTACTGCATAATCACACAAATATGTCTGCCTTAAAATGTTATATACAAATTTCCATAAAAAATCATTTGCTTTCGTTGGATTCTGTTCTAGATCTTGATTACCTTTTATGTGAATAAAGGTATACATAAAACAACTGAATAGTAACATCTCGTCTTATAGAATTATGGGTTTTAATTTTATACACTCCCTTCAAACATTCAATAAAATGGATTTATAGCTGTTAATTGGTTGACTTCAAGAGATTTCTTCTCCACTCCCATGAATGATGAAAACAGAAGAGTTACAGATACTACCAGAGTCGTCTTGAAGCTCACACTGCAAAGGGAAAATGTATAGATTTTAATGAAGTTGACAGACAGCATACATGATCAAACAATCTGAAATTTCTACAAGAATACTTGGAGAAAATGTACAAAACAAAAATCCTTCTATACCGTGAATAATCTGAAGAGGAACATTTACAGACCTGTATGATCTGATCAACGGAACACTTTGTCCTAAGTCAGCCACCAATAAATTCCACAAACCCTCTTGTATCAGACGAAAATGCAAGGCATGTGGTGTGAGCAAGCTAGACACAAAACTTGCACCCATAACAAATGAAAAGAATGAAGAGCAAGCAGCGGTGGCACCAGACCTGTTAAACTGGGGGACAAGAGGGGGCAACATTAATCTTTAATGTAATGTTGTACTGCTGAAAAAGCATTGACTTACCATCGGGGAAAAAAATTGGGGCGTTTATAATTTTGTTCAGTGTATATTAGAAGAGTAAAAGACCAATCAAAAACTTAACAAGAAAATAGAAAAGCTAGAGGAAATAGTGAAAACGTTGCAAAAGTCAAAGAAGAACAAAGGTGATTCCAGAAGATATTTCAAGAATGATCGTGCTGAAAGTGACAAAGCAAAGCAAATCTTGAAAAAACAGGTGAAAGAATTGGAGACTGAAAATGAGGACTTAACCCTATATTAACCACTGTAGCAGATTTGCTACAGTGTCAAAATGGTCTAAGTTTGTGACCATGTTCAAGTTTTTTACCTTTATTCACCATTGTAGATAATCTGCTACAACGCCTTAGTTAATTTTATGAACACTAGGTGGCAGCATTTCTTAGTTGATTTTTCTGATCAAGCAGACAAGATGGCTGCTTCCATGCCTGGTTGTAGTCACGGATCCAAGGTAATTTGTTTTGATTATTGCAGACCTTTACTGTAGAAAACATGTGTTTATTTGCTGTTTTAGAATATTTATAATACCTATAGTTTATGTAGGTACATAATATAGGCACTTGGACATTTTGTTTTTAAATCACACAATATCGAGATTAGCCTTATTGGAAAGAGACATTCTTTCTGAATTTTAAACAAATTTTTTGAGGCTGTTTTTTTTCTTCATAAAATCAATTGATGTAATTTTATGTATTATAGAGAGAATCTGTTTACTTAAACATAAAATAGGTAGATGTCATGTAGTTTTCCTTTTCAGCCATATTTTTCCTTTTCAGCCATGTCTCGAACCACAAGTGACCTAGATGAGTTGATTGCCAGCTATGCCAGTGACCTTGATGACAACTTTGAACTGGATACAGGTTTTGTTCGCAAGGGATTAGTTCTCCACTTGTATATGACAAATAATGAGGACCTGAAGTCAACTACAAGACAAGTTGTCAATATCGCAGAGAGGAATGGAATTCCCAATGTTAATTCAAATGCGTTAAAAGCATCAATTAACAGACTTGTGAAAGACGTGCGCAAAACAAAACATTTGAGTCGAGAGTCAGATTGGAATTCTGTGAGGAACAAGCTCTTGTGTGCGTTACCAATTCCAACGAAAACTGTCCCACCTACACCAAATCCAGAACCAGTTCCCTCGACATCACTTGATCCTGAACTGAAAACTGTACCACCTGCACCAAATCCAGAGCCAATTCCCTCAACATCATCAGTTGATCCTGAGCCACCACAGCAACTACCCACTGTTTCTCCAAAGAAAATGCGAAAAGACTGTGGAAAATGTAGAGTTCTGAGGAAAACTATCATGACACTCAGTCAAACAAGTATGAAGCAGAGACGAAAGACAAAACAACGAGAACAATTTGGTCATGTGAATCAGGCACTTGAAAGAAAAAAGAAAATAGAGAAACATTTGAGGAATAAGAACAAAACTTTTAAAGAACAGCTGGCCAAGGAGAAAAAAACCATGAAAGTTGTATCGACTGACCAAAAGAAGCGACCCAAGAAGAAGAGACCTGTCATCCATTCAGCTGAGCTGATTACCATGAAACAAAGAATAAAGAACTTGGAAGCTGAAAATGAAAATCTGAGTGTTGAGTTGGATGAAGCAAAGAAAGAGAAAGCAGAGTCCATGGTAATCCATGCACGCAAAGACAAAAAGACATTCAGTAGTGCATATAGAAAGGCAGCATACAGCTGCATTGTCAATCAAGTTCCAGTGGAAACCACTGGCATTTTAATTACTACTATTGTGAAGGAAATGACAGGCATGCAGGTGGATTGTGAGGCAGATCCGACAACAGTTAGTCAGTGTGCATACGAGTTGGGCATCTTAAATGATATTCAAGTTGGTGAAGCGCTGGTGGAGGAGGAGAATTTCAATCTTGCTTGGGATGCTACATCTCTAGACGCCGAACATGTTAATGAAGTGCATATGAATTTCTTTGTTAATCCTCCAAAAAGTTTGATTCTGCAAATTGATTCCTTATCTGGTGGGACAACTGCAGATTATGTAGAACATATTTCCACGTGTCTGACTGATGTTGCCGACACATATGCGCTGTATCACAAGATCAGTCCCGTTGAACTCCATCAATCAATCGTGAAAAAAATGAAAAGTACATTGAGTGACAGGGTAATTGTAAATCACTGTGTCCGGGTCCAACTGGAAGAAAAACTGAACATTGACCTCCTTGAGTTGAAATGCAATGTTCATCCTCTTGACGGGCTAGCTAATGAAGCACGAAAAACACTGAAAATTCTTGATCAAGAATCTGGCATAAAAGGAAATGTTTTTGGAAAAGAATGTGCAGCAGTCAACGTGACTTACGGCCTCAGCAAAATGCGCTACAAAAACGGAAAGGGAGACCCAAAAGGATTCAAATACTTCATGAAGGCAAATGATATTCGTTCCAAAATGATCACTCGTTATGTTGGCAATCGTATGCATGTTATGTTTCATCTCGCTGGTGTTTTCTTTTTTCTTCGCAAGAAATTGTTAATCTACCTGGATAAATTTTGTAACAACAATACAGCATTCAGAACATCGCTTATCAAGGACTTGTCCAATCCATCCATCGTACTACAGCTCCGAGCATTGGGTCTCCTGGGCAAGGTGTTAACTGGGCCATGGATGACAGTCCTGTATGGAAACCAGGAGAAACGGTCAAACCTCCAGGTTGTCACTGTTCTAAAGGAATGTGTTGCGAGAGTGAAACATATGAGAGACAACCCACTAAGTGTGCTCACACAGACAGAAGATGTCTTCGGCCAAACACTGCTCCCTGGGGATGACAGCGTTCTTGCTGAGCTGCAGAAGCCAGATGATGCCAACTCTAGTAAGGAACTTGAGCATGTCCTGCAGAAGCTCCTTGATGCCTCAGTGACAGTGTTGGAACGCCAGCTTGCATCATACTTGACTGGGGAACTGTCATCGCCGACTGCCGAGATGGTAGAACTCACTAAATCTGCCCCAATCCACAACATTTATAGTGAACAAGTCCTTGGAATAACAGATCACCAGTACCACCGTGCACCCAATGCGACCATGGGCTTCATTGATGGGAAAGTTAAAGCATGTAAAAATAAAACTGTAAGTTGGCTGAACTCCAAAACAAAGGAGGAGCAACACCGATTGATCGCATTTGCTATTCCTAGGGCGAGGCAAATGCGTGTCATTCGCAAGAAAAGAGAAGAGCACATGAAGAAAATGTTCTTACAAAGACAACGCCAAAAAATGCAACAGAAAGACCAGAAGTTTCGAAATGGAGTGGAAAAGAAAATCAAAAGTGTGTTGTGTGATGCAACCGTGGACTTGGAAGAAGCACTCGCTGACACTTTGTCGCCATCAAACAGCAAACTTGACACTGCCTCCCACATGCTCAGGAATCTAGATTCACTGGTCAACAAATACCTAGATCACTACTGGTATGAAGGGGATGAAGATGTCTTGTACCATGGGAAAATTATTGAGATTCAGAAGTCCAAGAACAAAGGCCTAATGAAAGCTCGTGTAGCATACTGGTCGCCGGATCAACCAGAAGAAGATGCCGAGGACTTCAAAATGAACGTGTCTCAGATCATCAGTGACTTTCTCCTTGATGACCTCATCTTTTGGGGGCTATAAATTGAAGCACTTGGTAATTATGCATCATTTGCATTGCTTAATGCATTTGTGAGGTTCTCTTGGTCATTTTGATACCATACATGACGTTTTTTGATTATGTTTGTATTTTCAACTAATTTATTCAAAATGGCCGCCAGACCCTTTAAGACAAGATGGCCGCCACTGATGCAACAAAGGTTTTCTGCCATTGAGGAGTTTATCTATACTCAACCTCTGATCATCAAATAGTAAATACATCCATTTGATGATCAGAGGTTGAATAGATAAACTCTCGAATGGCAATTAGACCTTTGAACGCATGATGTTGTTGACCACTCAACTTGACCTAGGTCATCGATGGATGACATTTGACCTCATATCTCAAAGGTCACTTGGGTTGAAAGACTTTTGGGCCTAACATTCAATTGTCCATTCAGTGGAGACGTCACCCTGAAAATATGAAAGAAAAATATTAATTTTTCAATGAGTTATGGCAATATTGCATTATAATTAGTATAATATTAACGATTTAGGATCACACTTTTTTCCTTTGTCGTAATTGTATTTATTACTTTTTAAATAATTATTATTAATTCAATTATTTTTTAATCCTTTCGGTTAATTTATGGAAATACATTGATCTTGGATGAAATATCCATGGCCAAATGTATTTTTCATGCATTAACCAATTGCTGGCCTGTGCCTAGAGGGGTGATTTTATGCCAAAAATCTTATTTATTAATTAAGATTTTTTAAATTCATGGTAGATTTAAATCAACATTGCCAATTATTATTTTAAAAAACATTGCTGTTAATCATGAAATGCATTGTGGTTGTGGATAAAATATTCACGATCCAATATATTTCCATGCATTAGCTGATTGCCGGCAAGCGCCTAGAGGGGGGAACCTATGCCCAATTTGTTCACACCAGGCCAACTTTTTTCGAAAGTAAGTTAGCGGCGAGGCGACATTGTTGTCGCCGAACTTGTACTTTCAACATGTTTGTTTGAATTTGTTTATAATTTATTTTTAATATACTTTTCAGATCGCGGTTCATTCTACCCATGGAGTTTCTTTAGAAGTTTGGCTGAAGCGCATTGGGTCCTTTTCAGCGGCCGCCATCTTCAAGTCGTAAAGGCACTGTGGAAGCAGACTTCTCACCTTCAGCTCCAATTTTTGGAATGGGCTGTTATACTTATGCCTTAATCCTGCTGTGTGTGTGTGCTGGTACTGATCATGCAGATATCACAGTGTATGGTGACATCGAGAGAAATCCAGGCCCAACAACACCTCCTCTTCCTGACAACCTGTTGACATCACTAAAAAATGGAACTTGCACTCGACTTCAGTGTTCAAACATGACCTCAAAATGAAGCACATTTTGCAGCTACTTGCAAAAAGAGATGAACAAAAAGCTTACTGAATGGGCACAAATCACAAAAGTGGATGCAGCTGTTTCACCCTTCTAATTCCTTTGAGGATAAGAAAAAGTGGCAAAGACTTTTGCGTGACAGTTGAGTACAATCAAAGGAAAGTACACAAAGCTCAACAAAAGTAAAATCATCCTTCTGGCAAGAAAGATTTAGAAGAATGGCTTGAATCCAATTATTCATTGCCAACACCACGCCCACCAAAAGAGAAGTCGACCACTAGTACAGCTGCTGTCAGCCCTCCATCTGTATTTGACATTGAAGTTGCCAAAGCCGAAGTTCAAAAGCTCAAGACTATATTGAAAAATATCGCAACGAAAAACAAGGAACTTAAACAGCAAACGAGTCTCTAAAACAACGCCCTCTCCACACACATATGCTAATACAAAACGCAGAGAATGTAATCATAAGGCAACAATTTCCCAACATCATGATTTAGTTAATTCTTTAGAGAAAACAAATGAAAAATTAGAGCAGAAAGTACACACTGAAAATAAAATTAAGCGAAATTGATGAAGGAGTTTGAAAGTGCAGCAAAATTTGCCAAAACTGATGCTGAACAGAACATAAGTTTGCATAATGAAATGGCAGAAGACCTGAAGATGAAAATCAAAGCTTCGCAGAAAGTGATATCTCTTAATCAAAAATTAAATGATGTAATGGAAGAATTAGACCATGTTACCAATGCCTTCATGAAGCCAAAAATAGATGCCTAGTTTTGTTCGATGCAGAAAACGATGTTTCTTTCCGCTTTGTACACAAGTGTGTGTGGAACTTGTTGTCAAAGCATGTGTCTTTTGCCAATGTTAGTGAGGTCATTGGTATTGTACTTGACATGGTGAGCATACCCTATGACAGACTGCCCAGTACCACCACAATTAGGAACATGAATAATGAAAGAACACTTGTTTCACAAATTCAAACAGCAACAATCGTTAGCAAACAAAATACTACGTTGGAACAGATGAAACACCAAAGAATGCGGACATCTTCATGACATATGCTGTCACAGATGAAGATGGTGAATCACACTTACTTGGACTCAGGCAAATGGCATCCAAGTCGCCCAATGTACGCTTGATACACTAAAAAGAAAACTTAGATGACATAACCGACATATGTGAGAAAGCAAATGCAGGTGACAATATAGGACACAAAGTATTGTGCCAAATTAGGAACACCATGTCCGATAGGGCAGCGACGGAAACCCTATTCAATAAGATGATTAAGGCCTACAGAGAAGAATGTTTACCACTATATACAAAGCATTGGGAGAATTTTTAGTGATGCCAAAGGCAAACTTGCACAGATGTATAACTTTTTCTGTGGGCTCCACCTATTAATTTCTATGGCGATGCTGTTACAGAAGCATTTAAGCATTTTGAATCAAATTTTTTAGATGGTAGAAAATTAAGCAGAGGCTGAACCAGGCATTAGGGTTTTCAATACTTGTAGTGGTGCCATTCTGATTAGTACAAAATGCATGTAAGGCCCTCTCACGAGGTGGTGATGAAAAATCTGGGTGTCACCGTGCATGGAAAGTGTATAAACAAAAAGCTAAACCTGAACAAAACATATTTTCTACCCTTCGAGGAAATCGATTTAATGTTGTTTTTATGTTTGGGGGAGGGCATATTTTGTGTTAGATCACATGAAAGAGTTTTTGACAAATTTTCAAGCTCCAAATGGACTACTTAAGGCATTACTGGCAGACATTATGAGCCATTATATGTTGCTGGATGCAAGGTGTTGGGCATTGTGAATAAAGCAATTAGTGCCCCCTTTGGCGCTTAACTGAGCAAAATGGGCACATTTTGGATTTAAAGTAGATTTATTCTGGAAGCTTGTTGAGTTTTTAGAAAAATTAACACAAGATGAAAAGATGTTGCTGATTTTGCCTATGGCAAAAATTGGTACTTTGACAATGAGCTGTATGAAAAAGATGAAGTATATGATAACATTTTCAGCCCAGGTCCACATGACGCGATTGTCTTCTCTATGTTGCAACAAACAATACTCACCTTGCACCAGCTCTTTAAAAGGGTCACCAATGACTATCTTCCTGGTGGTAAATTTTATGAACTTAAAGATGACGAGGAACAAAGAAAGTTAACTGTGTCAGTGCCACTTCACAACAAGCTCCCTGAGCGAGTGTTTGGATATTTGGATTTCCTTGTCAAAAAAAGACCCAATGCATCATCAGCTGCTGCAAATGAAGCTCAAGTGTTATACACTTTTAATAAAACAGCCAATTTTGTTGAAGGAAAGACGGAACAGGAACTAGCTGATCTTGTTAACCTTGTGAAATCGCAAAGGGAAAAAGTAAAATTAGTTGACAAAGAAAGACAAGAAAAGATATTTCAATATTGGAGAAATAAGCAAGATGAGTCAGCCAAAGCAATGCAAGCTAGTAGACAGCGTGTACTTGTTAAAAAGGAAAATTTGACAAATGATATCACAGAGATCGCCTCTTTCAATCAGCTGAAAATTAGATAATTTTTATGACACAAACTAGTGAGAACAAAAGTTTGAAGTCTTAAAAAGCAAATACGATTTAGGAGGGATGTTCTGAATCAGTTCATGGAAGGTGATAAGGGTTTCACGATACTACAGCTGTACCAAATTCAAAAGGAGAGTAAACAAGTCCGCTTAGAAGTGAAAGGACATCTTTTAAAACTAATAAATGCAGCTCAGAGTGGGGGAGAGTCTCAATCTGTACAAAAGACACCAGATAATGAGTACTTGACTGTTCCACTTTTAGTTGGAAAAAGGGTTAAACATATGTGGAACTCAGATGAGGGTGAAGAATGGTTTAATGGCACAGTAATAAGTCAGGTACCAGGGTTCCCCTTCATGGTTCAATATAAAATATGATGAGGATCCAAAAGTGTACTCTTCGCTTAATTGATGACTACAAAGATAAGACCCTGTCTATTTTACTTTAAACATGTACATGTAATTAAGACATCAAGACCACTGAACATGTTTGCTATTGCAGTTTAATTAATTAACAACATACATGTAAACTGTACTCTGTATCAATTTTAAATTGTTTGCTTGAACAACTTTGTTTTAGTCCATATACTGTTATTGAAAGTTGGTTACAACACTTTTGCAGACAGCAGCAAATCTAATTAATGCATGTGGTTTTATACAATTCCAATGTCGAGACTGTGGGACTTTTGGATTTGTCAGTTTGAAATTGTTTACTACTTTATTTACCACTTCGTTGACTGTATCATTTATGTAAATTACACTTTTAAAAGAGGTAAACAAATTAAACTGGTTATTTGCAGATAATAACACATAACTGTGTTCTTTATTGTTATCAAAGGTAAATTGGATGTTTATGAACAAAACAGGGATCTTCAAAAGTGGAGTTTGTTTATAAAGTATGATGACGCATCAAACAACTGCAATAACTAAGTTTTTGTTTATCATGGTTTCCATGGCAACTGTTATTTATACCAAAGAAGTAATTTTACTAATTAGAAGTTGAGGCAATGGCCCATCTCTTGACAACTTATAGCCGAAATTTGAGGATCATAGGACTTATACTGTAGGATTTGTGACAATTTGAAATTGTTTACTACTTTGTTTACGTCTTGTTTACTGTCGTATTACCCTGTAAAGGGAGGTAAACAAATAAAAATGGTTATATACAGAAAAACAGAACATGCAAAATGTGTGAATCTTTTGTGGCATCTCTTTAATATGTTTAAACAAATTTAATAATACAAAATACATATTTTATCCGTAAGACTGGTTATTCTGCAGTAACGATTATGTTGTTTACCACGGTTTCATGGCAACGATAATATTTCTTGCTTGGTGATTAATCGCAATTTCATGTGGAAATTGAATGTACTATTCATAGACAGCATAAATCCCAAATTAGGGGGTCCTGGGGCCTATACTCTGATAGCTGTTTCAATTTCAAATTGTTTACTACTTTGTTTACTTAAAAATTGCATGTAAACAACAAGAAGCACAGTCCAGTTTTTACGGTTCATCTAATTGAAAAATCTTCCCAATTTTGACCGATTTCGGAAATGTTTGAAACGCTGTATCTCGACAACGGTAACACCTATTGACCCCATTCAAAAAATGTTGTATTCAGAATGATCTGCTCTATCCATATGTACATTTAAAAGCTGGGAACTCAGAATTTACAAAAATAGCTTGCAGTCCCTACATGTAGGGACCAAGCAAACATTGCTTTTGTTGAGACGACTGATAATCCACGAAAATTTATAAAATACGTGTCTCAAACTTACCCTAAAGCTTGGGGGGCCAACAACTGTCAATATGGTGGTAGCATGATTTTATACTTTTATGTGAAAAAGACATTTTCTGAAAAAAGTGGGAGCGAACGTGTATAGGAATGGTACTCGTGAAACCAAGATGGCGATGTCAACACGACAGTTCGACAGATCTGGCAGAGCCGCGTACGCGTCACGTGAGCAGGTCGATGAACCGTTGTTGATGCATTGCACATGCGTCCGGCTGTTCCATAAACTACGGAAGCCTCAGGGAGACATTTATATTAGTGGTTTACGTGCGTGCAGCATGCAGTCTAGATGAAAAGGACTATTTTATAGTCAGAAGTGCGGACTCCGGTAATAAAGCTGCTGGTATTATGTACAGTCACCCTTCTTTTATCACTGCATTATAGTAGGCATGTTAGACCCAAAATTCAAATTCCTTGCTTCTGTACAAAACTCATATTGATTAAAGGGGCAAAAAATACCAAACTTTTTAAAAAAAGATTTAGAAAAATTGATGAAACGGTTCAAAAGTTACAGATATTTGAATATTTAATTTCAGGGGTCCTTCCTGAAAAAATGCAATGGAACTTTATTGTATGAGCGTGGCACCATGAGTGAAATAAACTAAGTCCAAAGTGATTCTTGTGTACTTTGTGTCATTTTTTTGTGTCATTTTTAATCTCCAAAACCATTCATAACACAACACTGAAATTTTAAATGTACAATATACAGGCAAGTCTTCTTTGAAATCCTGCGTATGTGTGTACGTATCGCCATGGTATTTCAGGATTTATTACTGCTTCCTGTGACATGCCTAATTATAGGTAGAAATTCTAGAACGCTCACTACGGTGGGACGTACATGTATAGGCCAGATTGTGCCACCTATAAAAGAACTGCGAAAGAACACATGGCCGGCTCAGCTCAGCGTTCATGTTTACATATCTCGCATAAATAAAAGCATGCAGCTTCAAAAAAGGATGCGGGTGGGGACTATCAATTGTTTTTTTTTTTTACTTGGCCTATTTCATTCCCGTTTCTTTTTCAGAAGTCAAGCCGCAAGTACGTTGTTCGCGACGTATTGGAAGCCATAGATGGATCCGATAGTGAATTTGATGAACTTTCAAGCGGGGATGAAGCTGATGATGGGTGGCCTTCGCCTGATGACCATGACTTAAGTGGTCACGAGAACTCTGACCGCAGCAGCGATGACTTTGATTCATCAGATGATGAACCTCTTTCTTCAATCGCTAAAAATACCCCTGGGCCTGGACCAAAAACCAAAAAAGCTGCCTACAAGTTTGATAAACGGAGACCGTTCGTCCCACCACCAGAACTCGACTTTGTCAATGTTGTTCTCGAGCCAGAGCCAACTGATGATACACCTTATGGATATTTCAAAAAGTTTGTAAATGATGACATGTTTGCCTTTTTGGCAACTGAGTCGAACAATTATGCCCACCAAAAATCAGGCATAAACTTGCAAACTACTGCAAAAGAGCTAGAAACATTCGTGGGAATGTATTTCCACATGGGATTAGTGAAGATGCCGGCCGTAGGAAGTTTCTGGGAGACTGATACACGCTATCTACCTGTAGCCGACATGATGTCAAGAAATCGGTTTCAGAAGATAACTTCCTATTTGCATATCAAGGACAATTTGCTTGTCACAGATGCAGAAAAAGAAGAAGATAGGGCTTGGAAAATAAGGCCTTGGTTTGACGGTCTGAATACAAATTTTGCCACTGTCAGCCCTGACGAGAACCAATGTGTGGACGAGATAATGGTTGCTTTCAAAGGGAGATCCCTTTTGAAACAATACCTTCCTAAAAAGCCAAAAAAATGGGGCTTCAAACTTTGGGCAAGATGTTCTGCCACTGGGTATTTGCATGTGTTTGATATCTACCAGGGAAAGGGTACTGGTATGGGTACTGATGAGGATCTGCCTGATTGCGGCCTAGGTGGCAATGTCGTCTTGAAAATGTGTTCTTCTCTCCCAGAAAAGCACAATTTCAAGATCTTTGCAGATAATTATTTCTCCAATTTCGCCATGGTGAAAGAATTGCAACAAAGAGGTATATATTATGTGGGTACTATCAAGGCCAACCGGGTTCATGGAGCCCCCCTGAAATCGGAAAAGGATTTGAAGAAGAAAGGAAGAGGTGCTGTTGATAGTGTCGTCGAAACCACTACTAACATTTCACTTGTTCGTTGGCTGGACAACAGATGTGTAACTGTAGTGTCCTCGTATCTTGCGGTTCAACCTCTTGACTCTGTTCGCAGGTACGATAGGTCTAAGAAGGAGCACATCGATGTTGAGAGGCCATCCGTCATTGGGGTGTACAACAAGTCGATGGGTGGGATAGACTTGATGGACATGATGTGCTCTCTATACAAATACCAACTAAGGAGCAAGAGGTGGTACATCTACATATTTTACCACACACTGACTATAGCGCTAGTGAACGCATGGTTTTTGTATAGAAGGGATTGTCAAGTGTTGAATGTGAGCAAATCCATGCCCCTCAGAAAGTTCCAATCCCATGTGGCAACAGCCCTGTGCAACTCGGGGAAGCCTTTGCGTGGCAGACCATCCCTCGATGCAGCCCCCAAAAAGAGGAAAGTGCAGGTCAATCCTGCACCAGTTGCTGATGTCAGGCTTGATGGGGTTGATCACTTGCCAACTTATGAAGAGAAAAGACAGCGTTGCAGGCATTGCCCAGATGGGTTCGCCTATGTGAAATGTGCAAAGTGCAGAGTACATTTGTGTCTGAACAAAAACAGGAACTGTTTTACTGCCTATCATGGCAAGTAGGTACCATACTGTATTCTGCCAGATTTTCTTGGTTTGCCTTTGTCGATGGATTGAAAATGTTCCATTACATTACACAAAACGTGTCAAACTGCTGATTTGTTCATTGTGTACATTTTCAGGGTTACCACTACATCATGTGTGGTGCTCAATGGGTTAATACTCAGGTATAACTGCTGTTCTGTTCTGTTCCATCCATATGTCACATCTTTACAATGTATTTTGTTGAAATTGACATTGGAAGTTAATAGTATATTGAGCATCATTTTTTTCTCTTATTACCCAATGTAGCAAATCTGCTACAATTTGGAAAAGTAGGTCACGTGGGCCCAATTTTTTTTTTAAGTTACTAAGATCATTCATTGTGCCCAAATGGATATTTCTCCACAGAGAAATAATTTTCAATCAAATCTAAATGGGTCTGGTTAATATAGGGTTAAAGTGTCAACTTAATGATATCATGAATGATCGTGAGATCCAGAGCTATGAAAATGGCAAATACATCAACGACATCAGACTAACATGTTTTGAACTTATTGCCCGAGGAGTTAGTAGCAGAAATGTGTCCAACATAATAAGGATAGTTCTAAAAGATGTAGCCAAGATGAAAGTCGGAAGACTACCAAAGCCAACTCTCATACGCTATCTATGCATAGAACAAACTATGCTCAGCAAAGAAGCAGCACGAGCTAAAATTTAATCCTTAGAACATCCAGTAACACTTCATGTTGATGGTACTACCAAGAAGAGGAAGGGATATACCACATTCTTGACTTCTACAGATGAGGGGACTGTAGGCATGAGCCTTCATGACATACACACTGAAAGTGCAGAGAGCTTACTTGAAGAAACAAAGGACACACTTGACGAATTGATCACGCTGAACATAAAGGACGACCCAAAGCAGTCGTCAGGTCGCTGATCACCTTCCTGGGGGTAGATTTTACAACGCTACAGATCTCAGAGAAGAAACATCTACCTGCCCCAAGGACAATCTTGCTCCTGAGCATATGTTTGCAGGTCTCGATTATCTTTAGCGTAAGATGCCTAATGCCAATACAGTGGTTTTGAAGGCATTCTCCTTTGGAGCTTAAATAAGACTAGAGAATACCTAGATGATATGGATGAGGACACAAGAAATAAATTCCTAGGTAATGCTCGCAAACATAGATGATTTTGGAATTGTTGGCTCAGCCCTGGAATGGTACAGTACATATCTTGAAAATAAATCTTTCCGTGTATTTGTATCAGGTGCATATTCCCATGACCTTTTTTGGATTATGGCCTTCCCCAGGGCTCAATCACAGGCCCTTTTGGGTTTGTATTTTATATTCATGCTGTTGGAAAAATTTTACGTCATCATGATGTAAAATATCATATATATGCTGATGACATTCAGATATATCTGACAGTTGATCCCAAAATTCCTGGTGATGTTCAATCTGCTCTTTTTAACCTCTCCAAGTGTGTAGCTGACATTCAGCATTGGATGATCGAAAGCAAGCTCAGGCTCAATCAAGACAAGACGGAATTTTTTGTTGCGGCATCCCCACATCATCTGAAAAAAATGGATAATATCAGCCTCCTCCTTGCTGGTGTTGAGATATTTCCGTCGAAGTCTATTCGGAACCTTGGGATTGTTTTCGATCATCAAATGAGTATGTCTGATCATGTGACTCAACTCTGCAAGTCTATAAATTGGCTTATCAGAAACATCAGCAGAATTCGTCCACTCCTCTATTGAGTCAACTACATTGGTTACCAGTAAGTGAAAGAATTATGTATAAAACATTGTTGTATGTATATAAGTCACTGAATGGGCTCTCTCCCCAGTACATCCAAGACTGCCTAGTTGTCAAAATTCCATCTAGGGACATGATGAGAACTCGCTCCACAGGCAGTATCAATTTTGTTGTTCCTGTTACCAAGAAATGTGCTGAGGATAGAGCCTTCTCGGTGGCTGCACCATATCTATGGAACAGGTTACCTGTGCATATTAGGAATGCTACAAGTCTAAACTCATTCAAAATTTCACTTAAGGATTATCTTTTTCCATGATGCTTTATTATACTTAAATTATTGCTGTACTGTTCATATCTGCGCTTTGTATCCTTAGGAAAAGGCGCATTATAAATGCAAGTTATTATTATTATTATTATTAAGCTAGGTGTGAAGGAAGCAGAGAATGCGCGACGCAGAGAGCTTCGTTTACAGGAGAGACTTGAGTTATTGGAATTTCGTAGAATGAAAAAGGAAATGGCTGAAAATCTACGTAAGCATCAAGAAGGGAGTGAAAAGCAGAAAGAAGTTCAGGATAACTTTCATGCAGAAGTTGTAAGACAACATGTTGAATATCTGCAAGGAATATCCAAACAAGGAAGTCAGTGTCTCGCGCGTTCAAAGCATTGCCAAAGTTTACAGATATGGTAGTTGAGCTGATCATGAAGACAAGCCCTCGGAACAGGAAAGCCATCACAAGGGGTCTGGAGAATGCAGACAGCAAGGTTAGTGGGCTGATTTCTCAATCAATAGAAGAGCAATTGAAGAGGCTGAAGAATAGCAAGAAGAAAGGTGACCTGACTCAAAAGCGCACTCTCCTTCAAGGATGGGATTTTCTTCCCAAGTACAAATTACAAAGAAAGGCCAGCAGGTTCTTTGGAGTTGCAAGAAGAACTATTAGGAAGGCCAGTACACCACAAGATGGAACCAAACGATCGAAGAGGGGGTGCTGAGCGAGGCGACGAAGGAATTAGTTGGTTCGTTCTATGAAGAGGCTATGCAACTACCAGACAAACTTGAAAAAAACTGGATTCTTACAAGTCCCTATTGCAACTTTGTTCCAAAAATTTAAAGCGAAGTATCCGGATGTGAGAATAGGCCTGAAGAGCTTTTACTCCCTGCAGCCCAAACATATAAAGCCAAAATCAGCATTGAAGTTTTGCGGCTGTCTGTGTGAGTATTGCACCAATCTGGAACTCAAAGTTGAAGCACTTAACCACACCGCTCACTCCCTAAAACAAAAGAGCGTGTTTCAAGGGGTGTATCAGGTATCGCGAGCTACCATGTGCGACAAAGGTGAAAGGAGCTGCCATTAGAGAGCATGCATTCAAAGAAAGTGCAAGGAATGTGGGGCTGACAAAATAAAGGAAAAGCTGAGACAGCTTACAGACAACCGTGGGCAAAAAAAAATATGACATGGAAAAAGTGGGAGAAGGTCCCCACAACACACAAAGGAAAAATAATTTGCAAACAACAATTGGCAACTAAAGAAGGAACAATAGAAGAATGTATACAGGAACTCATCTCTGAAGCAAAACCGATAACAAGCCACTTGTTCAATGCAACATGGCAGAGTCATCAATTTTCATATGTTAGCAAAAATCCACCACAAAAAATTGTCAAGACCGAACAAGGGCCATCCATAATTTTCGCCATTTCCTCTCACATACAATGTGTAACTTTTTACCCCGCTCGAGTTACGAACAAATAAATGGCGATTTTTTTTTATCATAGTAAAATTAACTTTTTCCCCTCCTTCGAAAATAATTGTCATTTGTTTTCTTACAAGTAAGAGTGATTTTTACAAGTTTTCCCCCTGCTTTGTACACAGGAGGAAATTATGGAAGGCCCTTATTATAGCTGCTCTGGAAATTGTGTGCGTCCCTCAGCCTAAAAAGAATAATAATATTTATTTCCTTCCTATTCTCTTTTATATTCTCTTCCACAGTCTAATACTTTGTTCCATCAACCTACACCATGGGTATCTCCCTCGAAGCATGGCGTCAACGAATCGGATCGTTCACTGCACGTGGTCCAAAGAGATCTACGACTAGAACTCAATCTGAATTTATCTTCCCATCAAGCACCTGGAGACTTGGTATTGGGGTTAAAACATTTCTTGTCATTTCCTTCACCGCCCTACTAGGTGTGTATTATCTTCTTAACATCCTATTTGAAATAATAGACTAAACTTTACTGAATAAGGCCACAGAAAATAATGTTTTTGTTTTATTGTTGTCCAGGGGCTACTAATTTTTTGTTTATACATTAGTAGAAAACTATGATACACTTTTTATTTCAATGGTGCTACAACTTGGAAACATCTTTAAACTGATCCATGTTAAATTTATTGTTTTAAAGGATAATAAATTGAAGACTGTAGTGGAAGAAGGACTCAAATGCCATTGCTGCCTTATGTTACTTCCAACAATGTGATCATACATTACCACATAATGGCCGAATGAAATGGCACATGGCAGCTATGGCACTTGAGTACAATAATGAAGAAGTATTTGAGTACCATATTAGCTGCTGTGTGTCATTTCATTCAGCCATGGTGTGGTAATGTATGATCACATTGTTGGAAGTAACATAAGGCAGCAATGGCATTTGAGTCCTTCTTCCCCTGCAGTCTTCAATTACTCTCTGGAACTTCAAAGTTAATGGTATAGGCACTACATTTAAAAGGGGGGAGGAAGTCACAAGATCCAGGCGAAGTCAAGAAAAAATAAATACAGGCAGAGACGAGAACAAAAGTAAATAGTTTTATTAAATTATTTCAAATGACAAAATTATCAAATAGTTTTTAACAGTAACAGTTAGGATTATGATTCTGAAAATCATTCATTTTTTGTTGTCTTTTATTTTCCATTATAGGAACTGCTCTGCTTCATCTCCATCTCCCGCAGCGTTTTAATTCTTTAGCAGCTTGTGGTGACATAGAGCTAAACCCTGGCCCTACACTGATTACACCGTTGTTGAGTGATGATGTGCTACAATCTTTGATTGCTGATCCTACATCTGTAAAGCCTCCCTCATGTGGATTGCGTAACAAGCATGTGATCCAGTTGTTCGACCTGAAGGAAAATAAAAAGAGCACTTGGGATACGGCTGTTATATGGCTTCTAAATTTGGTAGAATTTCCGGCCAATGGAACCAATTGGGCAGTGAACATTGGTAAGAACTGGAGAGCTCTGAAACAAAAACGACGTTATCTACAAAGCAGTAAACACAAGTCTAATGAGCATAGGCAAAGATTTGAGGATTGGGAGGAGACTGTTTATAAACTGCCATCAGTAGCTGGGCCCCAAACTCCAAATGAGGCACCTCCACAGTCCCTATTTGATATTAGTGTATTAAGTGCGGAAAAAGAAAAACTAACACAAGAGAACCAGCAACTCAAAGAAGCAAATTGTGAACTCTCACTTCGCAATGAGACACTCAGTTTGCGCCAGTCCCCCAACAAGCAAGCTTTGCAAGATCGACGAGAACAACGGAAAAATCATCAAGTCAAAAAAGTCCATAAGAATTGCAGAGATTTGCATACAAAAATTGATAAACTACAAGAAAATGTAAACAAAAAAAACAGGAACAAACGAAAATTATCATCAGAACTTAATGATTTAAAAACTAAACATGTACGTATGGAAAGTAATTTCAAACTTGAAAAGGAATCGAAAATATTGCAATTGGAGGATGACGTAGTTCAATTACAAACAAAAGTGAAAGAATTGGAAGAATTACTCATTATAATCGTGAAGTAGCCTAGTCCAGATGCCGCCTACTGTATTTTTTTTTTAAATTCACTATGATTTCCTGAGTGTTCAAAACTACCTGTTATCTATTTTCAGCCCACCCCGGCCACTGCAGCTAATGAGCCTGCTGCTGAGAGTGGAACACAGCCATCTTTGGAACGAGTTGTAAATACGGTTCAGGTGCAGGAGACGTCTGGATCATCAGTTGCAGATGGACACGTGAACATTTTGAAATTTCTGTGCCAGAAACTTGATATTTCATCAACGGTGTTGCTGTCTGAGGATGTTCTGTCACACACAGAGTTCATGAGAGCTCTGACATCAGTGTCAGCTTCAGCCAAAACGTATTTTACTTTGCGATCAACATGGGATTCAATGACATCTTTCACCAAAAGTGGCTCAATTCTCTCTCAAAAACTCCACTATGCGGACACTCAAGTTTCTGACTTAAAGCGTGGTTTGCTACAACTCTCGGAGTTGAAAGTTATCACAGGGAATCTGTCAGTGCAGCTGAAATCTTGCCAGGATAAGCTAAACAAAATGCTGTTTCTCCTGCCAGTGTTGTTTCAATCCAAAGAGGCTATGGAGGATGCAGTCACGAACCTTCAGGCCAGTGTCCGGGCCCAGAATGCAAGGAAATTTAACAATATGACAGGGCATGGTGACTACACATTAGTGTCAGGGAATTCATTGTCTTTGTCATGGGACAAGGCTGAGGAAAACATCGCAGAAATGGAGGCGTCCGATTTTTCTCCACTGACACTCACTCAGGTCCGAGCTTTCCCATCGATAAAAGATATGTGTCATCGACAAGGCATGGACGCCATTCCAGCCTTTGTCATCCAAGAACAGTTTCAGTTGACTGATGACAAAGTGAAGGATGCAGTTTGTCAACTTGTCGAACTCTTTCCACTGCTGTTAATTCAAAAAGGGGACAATCGAGTTCTGTTGGATTTCGTTGAACTTGTGTTCCGTCCTGATATAGTGCATGAGGTCCTCAACCTGGACTTTAAAAAAACAGCAACAGATGACTGCAGTGCTAGCACCAGCACCACCGAGGCCAGTGGTAGTGATGGTATTTTATTCTTCAAAAAGACAGGACCGGTGCCACTGCAGCAAAAGTTCCCAGAAATCTTCAAAGTTATGATGGACTTTGTTCAGTTGAATGGCTTTGGTGCACACATTCGGCGACGATCTGGCACAGCAACTTCATGTGGAGTTCGGCTGCAGGATATTCGGGATCATGTACTTCAACATGTGGATGGTTTGACATCAATTTCAAAGACAAAGATCTACTATCTGATGAAACCTGCCCGTGAGAATTCAAGGGATGCTGCCAGGCACAAGGACGCCTTAGACATTCGTGTTGGTACTAAAACTTGTGATATAAGCAAAGAAAATATCAATGCTCATGAGTACTTTGCCACAGTAGCAAATATTAAGCAGATGGCTTCTGTTTATCCAGAGGAGTGTCTTCTTTTCTCTTGTGACAGTAAGGCAAAACTTCACATTGGAGGACAGGCGGTGTCTAGATATCATCAGATTAGAACATTCTTCCAGACAGATGACATGCCTCACTATGCCGATCATGACTTTCCTGTACCTGGGTACTTGATAGAACCTGATGGATATCTCATGTTGAAGTCCAAGGAGTCTGAACCCCAGTTCATAAAGGATGGCCTGGGCAGAGATGTGATCAAATCCCCTACAACTGTACCACTTTGGGTGTTCAATAGATGTGTGAAAAACACTTCAACAAACATAATGCACCATGTTTCTGACATAGAATCAATCCTGGACAAAAATTCTAGTGTTGAGAAACCGGTACTGTTGCTATTGACGGATGGTTGTGGAAGAAGAGACGCTTTGACATGTTGATAAGTGCATGTTATCCAGCAGGGTTGTCAAGGTACAACCCCATTGAACATTTGTGGTCACCCTGTTCAAAGTACTTGGCTGGAGTACAGTTATCTCCTTGTTTCCCTGATGAGACTACACCTCCTGCTCTACAGAACATTCCAGAGGAAGAGAAAAATGAGAAAGAAAAGGTAGTTTTCTCACATACCCTGGATAAGGTGGACCAGTACTGGGATGGAAAGGTACATGACGGTTTCAGGATTACATCACAGGGCATAAAACCTACCGTGCCTGGTGATGGAGGTGAAAACAGCCCGTCTGAATCTGACTATAATGCAGTACAAAACATGTTTAGCTCGAGTTTGCGAAGTTTAAACGAAAATGAGGAGGCCGCCAAACTGCTGGATGAATGGAAATACTACATTCGACATATGGATCGAAGAAGGGGCTTCGTTTGTTTCCGAAAGGGCAGTTGTGGTGATGCCGAGTGCGACTGTATGGACTCAGAACGAGAACTCGTTGCAAAAGAAGTTGGCAAAGTTCCAATGGGGGAAAAATGGTTATTTCCTCCCATTACACCGGATCGAAATCATCCTGACCACTACCAGACTTTCCACCAGCTACAGAAAGCACTCTCCTTCAGCATGCCTGACCAGCATCTTAAAGATGGGATCAAGACGCAATGCACCAAATGCAGGTATGTAGTGCTAAATTCAAATGGAGTTTTCCTTCATCATGCTCTCATCATGTTTTCCTTTTTAGCTGAGGTCAGATTCTCATTCTATCAACAGTAGTAAATTTGTGAGATTTGCATTTCAGGCGGAGCAATCTACCCTTTCTTTCTCAATACATACCTGGGTTTTCCTTTTCAGATCTTTCAGCTGAAGATGTCTTCCAGTCATCAGGAACCAGTGCTGTGTTTCCCCATAATCCATGTTTGACAAGTCTCATTCTCTCTCAATCTATTCTTTAATTGTTTCAGGTACGTGTTCACCAGCAAAAGTGATGAGGACAAACATGTCAAATTGGTACACGGTGGTGTTCGAGCAATGAAGCAAGGTGCATCACAGAATGCGGAAGGAAGCCAGGTCCCCAAACACAAGTGTCCAGTCTGCGATCAGAGATACCCAACATGGTACCAGCTACTCAAACACCAGGACAATGATGGTCACAAGCTTAAAAGAGGACGACCAGGAAATTCGAACAAGGATAAATAGTGTTCATGATACTGAGAAATTTCTGTGACACTTGCTGTATGCTGTGGTTTTAATTCATATGGACTGTTCTTTATGGCTGTAGGGTCTATCTGTTTTCAAAAAATTGGACTCAAGTTTTGGACTCAAGTTTTTGGACTCAAGTTTTGAAATGCCTACATTTATTGATTCTGTTGTGTGTCTCTGTTTTGCTGCAGACTCTTTAAATTTGACTTTGCCTTCATAAGTTCATAGTGCACGCTTCTGAGACTTGGTTTTCTTCAGCTACCAAATCTCAGGAGTTTGCACAATGGACATGATGGAGGCAAAGTCAAATTACAGCTAAATTCTGTGTGCTGAACCATGCAAGTATTATAATACTTCTTTATCATGTTTATAATACTTCCATGGTTGAACTGACCTCGGTTTAAAATATTTGCTGCAGACTGACTGTATATTATACTTTGCCTGAATACATTACTTTTGAACACAAATCTATTGTTTGAAATCAACATTTTATTTTGTACACTTAAAGGGGGGGGGAGGGGGGTCTGAAAAAGTGTACTCTTTGTACACTTGTGAAAATGTTGATAATTGTGAACGGCCCCTAAACAGGGTTAGAATTTTGATGTCCATCTGTGAATCATTTTTATGAAGGTTCTCAAAAACAAGTTTTTGGAACGTTTTGCACTTCAACGAATTATTAGAGGATCAGCTAATTATTACAAACGTATTTAGTGAATCAAGTTTTGATTGATTTGATTCATATATTGTACAATAAAATTCTATCCCTGCAACCATTTTTGGAACAAAACTAGGAATGAAACATCCCCAGGACAGCCAAGGCATCAATTGTTATCAAAATGTTGTCGTCCTTGATGGAAGACATGACTTGTGGCCAGTAAATTCTCTTCCATGTAGAGCACTTTCTTTACCCAATGTTATTCTAAAACAAGAGGAGACCTCGAAATCTCTTGTTTCTGATGCCTTGTATGTTTCGATCCTGTTAGTTTGTTAGGGAGGCGCCTATTGGATAGGATCTCCTACATGTTACAGCAACATCTAGTTTATGTAGGAATGCAAAAATTGCATTCGTCAGCTGAGGTACCAATAGTAAAGCCTCAAATAACTTTTTAATTAAATTAACACAAGTATGTGGTATTACAACAAATTAACATGGTTATTTTTTTTCCCTACAGGGATAACTGGCATGAAATAGCATACTATTGAAATAAGCTATGTAAAATATAATCGGCTATCTTAATGAGAACTTAACAAGTAGAAAATGGGATTTTATTTCATAATGGTTGAAATTGAACAAAGTGATTGTATGTATGAAGCAAGTCAAAAGAATGATTGAAGTTGAATAAGAACATGATTTTATGAAAATATGTATTGTTGTGTAGTTAGATTTGATGTTGCAGTAGCATTTTACATTCTACTACTCTTGTAATTGTAAGAACAATTGTCATTGTCTCAAAGTACTACATAGTGCATTTTGGATAAAAAGATTAAAAATACTAGAGGCAGGAGGTTTAAAACATGCATTTTGTCATTATAAAGTATTGCACATTTATGAGAACAATACAGGTGCACGTTCTCATGTTTTGCACATTTTGGAACAGGCTTTGGTCCCTTCAGCCAAGTTTTGTTCGTGTAAATTTGTCTTCAAGTTGCCGACTCCACCAGTATGTAAACATGTTTTCTTTGAAAATCTCGAAAGGGCAAATAATAGACTTCCTCCTAGGAGTCACAATGTTCTGAAGACATACCTGACAGCATGTATGGGGACAAGAATTGCTTGTGTCCCCAAATAGTTATGTTACATCAGTGATCTTGTTCGCCAGTTTTACTGGCAAATTTGTGATGTGTGTTGAAATTCCTCAACATGTTTTAGGGAAAAATAGTAAATACTTAGTAAGAGACTAGGCTAACTTTAGTTTCAGATACAATTGAAACGTAATTGTTATTTCTTGCACAAAATATGACGTCCCATGGTTTCTCTGTTGACATCTTAAATATCAGTGTCTTCCAGGAGCAAGTTACAACCTGTTTATGTTTAAATATTCCTTTGTAGTACATAGCAAGTTAACTTAGACACTTTCTAAAGCATTATGTTTTTAATCTGATCTGCAACTGGCGCAATTTGTTGTACATTTCACGATGTATCAGTGACGACATTGAATTAGAGGTGATATTACAATATAGCAACACTATTCCAGAAATCTGTTATTTCAAAGTACCCAGTAACATCAGAAGTAAACAAGGAATAATTGTTTGTGTTCACTTGCTTGTGATAAAACTTAATAAATACTTAGCTGTACAAGTTGGCTTTTTGTGAATCTTGGTAATAATAATAAATAATGTGTGGACTTATATAGCGCACGTATCCACCAACTGAGTGGTGCTCAAGGCGCATTATATTATTACCCCTGCTCATAAGGCTCATAAATCATTCCTGAAACCATCTCAGCTCCCTGGGGAGTATACAGCTCAATTGCTGCCATTACAGCGCATATAGGGCTAATCAACCAACTCTGCCCTCACAGGTACCCATTTAACTCCTGGGTGGAGAGAAGCAATTATGGTAAAGTGTCTTGTTCAAGGACACAAGCACCACGGTCACGGCTGGGATTCGAACCCACATTCTGACGACTCAGCCATCAGAACACAATCCGATGCACTAAACCACTCGACCATGGCACTCCATAAACGTGGTGAACGTTACATACTTCATTTACTGTAATGTGTGAACCAAAGTTGATTTTTTTTTTATATAGTTTATAAAACAATTATTTTAGACAGTTTAAAACACCACATTAAATGTCCTCACTGAAAATTGGAGTAATGATTACACCCCATACAAATATCCATTTGACGTCCCCTGTTACGTGTTCCCCCTACCAAGTTCAATTAACATGGACAAATCCATTTCTACACAATAAACTACATTAGATGGCCTACCAAAAAAATCTGTTCAGTTGCTGTTTTGAGCAACTTAAAATTTTGGCATCCATGTCACACTTTGGGGTCCAACTTCACGGAATGACCCATAACTTGGCACAATGTTTAGTTTCATGATGACTGATGTGAGTTGTATGCAGAAAAACGACAAAAGGAAAGGAACAGCATTTTTGAAGCACAGCAACGAAAGCTAAAAGAAGAACAAAGGCTGAGGGTAATAGAAGAGACACTGAAAGCAAGAGAGGAAGCAATAAATAGAACAAGGGAACCGGAAGATAAGAACAGAACATGGGCGGATCCAGAACATTTTTTAGGGGGGCTGAGAATCAAAAACAATTTTTCAGTACTACAAAAATTACAATGAAATAATCAAAGGGAGAGAAAAACAAAGCACACTGTGGGACAGCCCCCTTAGCCCCCCCCCCCCCCCTGGATCCGCCAATGCAGAAGCCTAGCTAAGCAGTCCACCCTCAAAAGAAATTGATATGCGCTATTGTGAAGCAATACGACAGAGTTTGCATCGAGTTACATGTAGTTCAGTGTTACCTCGAAAGGCAGCTCACTTGGTTAGTACTGTCGTAGATGTTGTCCATAAAGTTTCCCCAAATAAGGATGAAGCCTTTAGGAAAGCAGGTTTGAAGGTGAAAAATTCGAAGAGAAAACTTACCCTTGAGAAAGCTGTGACCGAAGGAGTTGGCCGAGGTTTGCGAGAATATAAGTCACAGAAAAGGAAACAGTTGGCATCTCCACTTACACTACTCAAGAAATACAAGCCTCAGTGAGAAGGCTGCAGGCGCTTCAAAGTCAGTAGGAAGCTGATGCAAAGCAAAAATAAACCCCGTGGCAGACCCAAGATCAATCTAGACATGGTCAGCGAAATACAAAATTTCTATGAAGTAAACTTCCACACAGTAACATGACAGAAAGCTTGTCAGTAAAAAAAAAATGGCAAACCCAGACACATAATGGACCATTCAATTAAACTTCTCCATGTTTAATAGCCAGAAAGTAAAAATGCCAAGATGCGGTTATTGACAAAGCTCTACCCATTGGTTACAGTTGATTCAAAATTAATTGATGACAAACGTTTTATAAAAGTTCATTATCCCTAACTCCCTAGGCATTGTATTAAAACAATAAAAATCCTTCAAAATCCTCCAACTGGCTTTGTTGTCTAGGGAGTTAGGGTTAAACGGAAGCAGAGTGGAATTCTACAGGAAAGAATGTCGAACCCAACTGCCACTTGTGCACATTTCCAATCCTCACTTGACTACATTTTCCTCTCATTAAGTGTTTCCCCTATCATCTTTTAAAGGAAAATCTGTGATATTTGTCATATTTGGATAGAAAAGTGGCGGTTGTATTCATTTGTTCCGTTTTACAATCAATGATACTGTAAGCTGACATCTTGTATATTTTACACTGAGGGCCACTGACCACATGTGGGTCATAAATAATTTCCTTGTCTCCAGACTGACATCCCCTAATATTATTTCGTTTTTTGTATAGATTTAGGGTTGGCCACAATGGTCAGCCAAGCACAACCAACACAAAAGGCTGGGTCAGGGATGACTGCAATCGGCCCGCGTGTACCCACTGATCCCATTGTTCCTGACGGGCTGTGTCCCGATAGGAACAGTGGGGTTACATTCCAGGCCAATGCCAGTGTCTCCGTCAACGCATACATCGACGCCATGACGGATACGCTGGCTTCGGCAAACATCCACTCAGCATCACGCATCTCCCATGGCCGGGTTGCGGTCTACTTCGGCTCGAGGCAGGCAGCCCTCGACGCTGTACAAACTGGTTGGTTTCTCATACAAGGGCTCCTACCTCGAGTTGACACCCCTGGTCCAACCTACCGTACGTCTCACACTCAGCAACGTCTACACATAAATTCCCGACCATGTACTCATACATCAACATGATCAACTATCGCCATTCTGCAAGGTGGTCTCTCAGGTAAAGCCCTTCCCTCTGGGTTGTAAAAAAAAAGGAAAATTCACACATTTTCTCCTTCAGAAGGCAGGTTCATGTACTTATGCCCCAGAACATCACACCCCCGAGTGCCATAACTTTTCAGCACTCGGGGAGAAACCACCATGTGTATATTTCAACTGAATCCACTGTAAAATGTTTCAACTGTGGCGGACTGGGGCATATTTCTCGCTTCTGTGAGAAGAGTAAGGCCCCTGACAAGACAAATGACTTAAATCCCCTCAACCCACCCCCCGTCTTTGCACATAAGAAATCCGACCCTAAACACCCTGCCAAAAATGCACAATCCCACCGCCAAACCTGCCAACAAACCCACAACCAAACCTACCCACCCTTCTACCACTGTCCACCCTCCCTCACCCTCCCAACCCTCTCCCACCTCAGGACCATCTACCTCCCATATTCCTTCTCCCTCCCATATTCCCTCTCCCCCACCCTTCAACTTCCCTCAACATCTGGGGAACTCCACCCTCTGCCCCTGTCTTATCTCAGATGTAGTTTCCAAACGTAAAATTACCCCTCCAACTCCTGCTCCACGCCAAACACCCCTAATTCCCCTCAAAGCACCCTCTCCCCCTAAAAAAAATGATGAAAATTCACATTGCCTCATCCATGCACGTTGACCCCACTGTCTCTCCTCTCCCTAACACCATGCATACCCTTACCCCATTACTCCCTAAATCCTCCCCACCACCTGCACCCAAATCCTCACCCTACCACCCGCGCCCATATCCCCTCCCCCACCACCCGCTCCCAAATCCCCTGTCCTCAGTCAAATCCCCTCCGCAACCCACCCGCTGTAGGAAACCGTCCCCACTCCCGTCCGAACTCTACAAACCCTCCACTTCCAACGACCATCATTCCTCCTCCAAGCCAACCCCACCCCCTAAACAAACCCCGTCCTCCAAACCTGCCCCAACACCCATTTCAAAACCCAGCCAGACCCCTCCTACGCCTATGTCCATTTCACCCTCCAGCTACCCTGACACCGACTCAACGATGTGGGAGGACTCTCAGACGGACGGCGACAAGCCGTTCTCTGAGAGTGTTCTCACAGAAAAGGGCCCGCTCTCTCACAGCGAACTTTTACAGTTCCTGTCTTCTGTCAAGGGCAAAAAGAAACCCTTGCAGATTGCCTGTAAATTTACGAGCAATCTGCCGGGGTTAGCTAAACAACTAAAACCCCTCAGAATCCACCCAGGCATATCCAAAAGCATGCAGCAGAGACTGGAGAAACTCGTAAGGACTCTACAGAAATAAAACAATCCTTCAACATGTATCTTTCACTACTCCTTGCGATGACGCTGTCGTTGCTCACCCTCAACACGGGAGGGTGTACGGCTGCATTAAAAAATGCTTCTCTTCTCTCTCTCCTGTACTGCTAGTCCAATAACTTTGTGACCCTACAGTCAGTTTTGAGTATAAGAATAGATTTTGTACTTCTTGTTAAAATATGCAATATGTCAAGATTGACGAAGTAGAAGTTATTGACATTTTCCTTTTTAATTTGATTAAGGATATCAAGGGACACTGTCTCCAGAAAATCTTTGTACTGTATTGATTCGAATTGTGACCAGACATCATATCCCTCTGGACAAAATTATCCTGAACTGCTTTAAAACTTTAGAAAGTAACTTGGGCAGACTTTGGACACAGTGAAAAAATGAACTGGGTCAAATGGTCCGACAAAGTTGTTGACAAAATTTGAGAAATCAATGTACTCCTTGAAAAGCCAGCACAAACCAGGTAGTCCCACAAAATGTGAATTACAAAATGAGGAAGTGGAAGCAGAGAAGGCTAAAAGAAGAAAGTTAGAAAATGGTTTGAATCAAATTGGAACTGGATTGAATAAATGTAAGGATGAAAAAAAAAGGATGCACAAAGAATACTTGAGATTAGTGAACCCCAAAAATGACAAGTGGGAGAGAGGGATAGAAGTAAATGGAAATGTCATTACAGTGAAATTCAAAAATGCCGTCATAAATGTAAAAACGTAATGCAGCCAAATATGTTTTTGGAAATGGTAACAGTTATCGGTTTGCGAGTGTAGAATTCAAAGATGAGTCTGGTCAGATTGTCAAGGTAATTTGAATGAGGACAACTGACCAGTTGACACTAAAAGAATTACAGTGTCATAAGATGAAACTGATGAGGTGATGAGGTGATTTTGAAGGGGAAATTTCCTGGGATTCAACACATTTTAACCCAATAAAGTGAGCATTATATGCTACCGGAAACTTCAAGGAGGCACACAGAGTCAGAAGTGATGCAATGAGAATCATTAACCCTCCTACAATCAGTGCAATTTTTGAAACAACCCATTCAGGCCACTCCAAACCATTAGCTGTTGCCAGTGGCCTCCTATGGTTACCCTTCTGTGCACTGTCACACCACTGAGATTGCAGGGTAAGGTGGTCTCCCATTGATACATTGCAGGCCATACTAATATAGTTCAAACATTTGCAGTGGCCTTGGGTGGCACACAGTTGATTTTGTAAGATTACTTGGAAAGGACAGCAGGCTTGTACATGTATGTACTGAAGGTTGCTAAAGGACAGAACTTTGTGGATCGGAGTGGCCTCCATGTGTAGGAGGGTTAATACAGCAGCTGATTTCATCACTCAGAACACGATTGCCTTGGTAAAATGACCTACACAAAGAGGTCTTAAGAATCGCATGAAGGAGAAAGATCTGGGGAGTCATCAGCCTGCAACCTCAGCAACAAGGACCGTTGACAAACTCATATTAGGTTTGCTGGCCTATGATTTTAACACTGCATGTCAAATTGGTGACGGAGAATGAATGATACAGCTTTACAAATTTCTACTGCTCAATTTTGAAGTTTTTTGTTTGCCGTGATCTACATCTGATATATTGAAAGGGTGCTTGAAGAAGAAGATGGCGACACTGCCGAGATTCGACAAATGAAGTTGGTAATGGCAGAGAAATTTCCTTCTGCAAGCAAGCTACTTAGATGGCCGTTACATACGTCTACCATACGTTCAGGGTGCTGCTATGAAAGTGAGGGTTTACGATTTGGACAAAGGTTGTGCAACTGAAATCATCGAGGAGGGGTGACAGACAAACTCACCGCTGCTGAAGGCATACATGAGGCGGAAGATGACCCCCCAACAGTGCCCAAGAAATGCAAAAGTATCGCTGCCTTGTTTAACCCTTTCCTGGTACCTACGCTTGCTTACTATAGGCGACTTTAGTCGACTGCGCTCATACCTACGCTTGCTTACCATAGGCGACTTTAGTCGACGAAACCAATGCTCTCTTTCCACAGGCTCTATTATTTGAGTTTGCTGCCCTCTGCTGTTGGTTTTTATACAGTCCGAAAGAGTGTTTCCAGAGCTTTCCATTGATGTATAGAATAATAGGGGTCACCATTATGACCTTTCGAGAAAACAACGCTCAAAGCTTTTGTACACGCTGAAAATTTCCAAAGTTTTTCCTCGATTTCTGCATCATGGATGAAAGAAATGCCCAGCTGTTGGCCAAAATTTTTGCTGACAGTGATTCAGGAAACGGTTCCAGTGAATCTGAAGAAGAATCTGGATAGGAATCAGACAATTTTCCATCAGATTCGGACAAAAATGAACCCGGTCCGAGCACTTCCAATGGGACTACTCGCCGAAAAGCTACCGGTCCAAGCCTTGCGGGCCGCGGGGGGACGCGTGGTGTCCGTGTGCGTGGAGGACGCTGTGGAGCTGGGCCCCGCGTTCGTCCTAAAAGACCAGACAGAACTAGCTTCCATGATAGTTGGAAATCTACTGCAGACCACGTTCCTACACCACTGCAATTCACTGGAAATAGTGGACCAAGCCAAAATTTCAACGGTTTGAGTGCTGTGGAATGCTTCGTGTTATATTTCACAGCAGCCGTCTGGGATCTCCTCGTCACAGAAACGAATAGATATGCCAACCAAAGCCTACAGGGATCACCAGAGAAGGCAGAAAAATGGGCAAGTAATCCTGTTGATGAGTGAAATGAAAGCTTTCGTAGCTCTCATTCTTGCAATGGGCATAAGCAGATTGCCCCAATACCACATGTACTGGTCGACTCTAGATATGCTACGCAATTCGTTCTACTCCTCCATCATGTCTCGCAATCGTTTTTCAACAATCCTCCGCTACCTCCATTTAGCAAACAATGAAACACTAATCGAAATAAGCTACATAAACTACAGCCCTTTCTCGATATTATTCTGCCTCAATTCATGACTGTCTACAAACCTCATCAACATCTGTCCCCAGATGAAAGTATGCTCAAATTCAAGGGACGCCTTAGTTTTGTACAGTACATGCCCAAAAAGCCAGTCAAGTGGGGAATGAAAGCATTTTCACTCAATGAGTCCAAAACAGGGTATACATGTACTTGGAAACTGTATTCGGGACGTGAAGAGCATATTGCTGCACCCCAAGCTACCCAGCCAGACCCTCAACTACAACATCCCAAGGACTCTGGAGACATTTTGATAGGCAAGCCTGAAACACCAGTATATGTAACGAGCATAGTCATTTACGATCATATAAATGTTACTTCCTCAAACATTTTGTTCCCATTTCCCAACAATTTTCTTCTCTTTTCATTATGGATATCGCATCAAATATTCTTGCGACAATTCAGACAGATTCCCAGAGCCAGATTAAGAGTACGTAAAGCCATCCAACAAGACGAATAAACGTGTCTGGACCAAGAAAGTCTCTTGGAGTTATGAAGAAACCGTTGCAATGATTAACGTGATGGGATGTCCAACGAAAGATGGAAGGGATGATAACACAACCATAAGATCTGGAAGCATGTGGCCGACCAATTAATGAACAAACACACAGCCGAGCAATGCCACGACAAGTGGTCATACCTGAAACGGCGGTACAGGGAAGTTTCCAAAAACAATCAAAGCTCGGGACGAGGTCGACAAACGTTTGTTTTATGGGGAGATGGACAAAGTTTTAGGTTTGTATAACTCGACTGTTAATGTTAATAACATGTTTGTAAATTATCTATTGTTAAAAAACATGGCTGCCATGACCTTCCCCTTTACCATAGCATAACCAATGACATGAAAATGAACAGAATAAAAATTCAAAAAAAAAAACCTTTCAGTTTTTTGTATCCCGAAGCCCAAGAATGTGACTCCTCACATTCCTTCATGACAATGTGTCATAACCATATATGGCGACGGACATGGCATCCAGACCACATCTACATGTAGCTCTGACAACTGCCATCATCATTGCTATTTCTCATTCAACTTGCAGTGAGAATCTCATGTCATTTTGTAGAGTTTCACCCACTGATTACTTTGGTGTAGTTTGTGAAGCCTCTTCTCATCATGGAAAGGAAATCTGGGCAGATTTCAAGCTCATTCCTGAGCTTTTAGTTGCGAGTTAGACATTCCAACAACTAAGGCTGGGGAAGTCATTGGTACTATGCCCATACCACAGTATGAAGTTATGCCTTCTCCGTCACTTCAAGATACATAATGTACAATGTACCTCAGTGACACCCTGATGTTGGGTTAGTCCAAGGATCAGGCACCTCCTACCTGACATTATCTACATAGAAATCATGTATGTACCATGATTGACACCCATACCACAGTATGAGGTTATGCCTTCTCCGTCACTTCAAGATACATAATGTACCTCAGTGACACCCTGATGTTGGGTTAGTCCAAGGATCAGGCACCTCCTACCTGACATTATCTACATAGAAATCATGTATGTACCACGATTGACACCCATACCACAGTATGGGGTTATGCCTTCTCCGTCACTTCAAGATACATAATGTACCTCAGTGACACCCTGATGTTGGGTTAGTCCAAGGATCAGGCACCTCCTACCAAAAAAAAGTTTTGGCCTTATTTGATAATTTGTTATGCTCTGTCTTTTGACAGATTTGAGTTAATAAATGTTACAAGCCATGATTTATAAGGAATTTTACTACTATTTATTTTAGTCAATACAGTTTGTATTTAAACTTTTTAATCATAAAATGAGGATTCTAGCTCTTTTTGTGAGAATACCAAAGGTTGTATCAAATCAGCAAAAATACAAGTGTACTCCATAGTAGAAAGCTTCAAGTTGTAATGTAACTTATTTTAACTCATCAGGTCACCACAGGTCAGTTGTCAGTATGATCTCTCATCCGAGTACATGACCTCAGTTGACCTCACTTCTTAGTTGAATGTACATGTATGTATGCAGTCCTGAAGACTGAAGAAATATGAAAGGATATCATAGAAGCATAGTTGATTAGGATTTGGTGGAATGGTCTTCCATCCAAGTACTGGTCACTGTCAACACTTGCTGTTCTACTACACTGTACATGTAGCTATGGGTACATGTACACATCACTGCAGCTTATAGTTGACTGGGACCGGTCATTGGTATGGTCTCCCAACCAAATACTGGTCACTGTCAACACTTGCTGTGCTACTAGCTATGGGTACACATCACTGTAGCTTATAGTTGATGAGGACCGGTCATTGGTATGGTCTCCCAACCAAATACTGGTCACTGTCAACACTTGCTGTGCTACTAGCTATGGGTACACATCACTGTAGCTTATAATAATAATAATAATAATAATGTGTGGATTTATATAGCGCACGTATCCACCAACTAAGTGGTGCTCAAGGCGCATTATATTATTATCCCTGCTCATAAGGCTCATAAGGCTCATAAATCATTCCTGAAACCATCTCAGCTCCCTGGGGAGTATACAGCTCAATTGCTGCCATTTCTAGCGCATATAAAGCAAACCAACTCTGCCTTCACAGGTACCCATTTAACCCCTGGGTGGAGAGAAGCAATTATGATTAAGTGTCTTGCTCAAGGACACAAGTGTCACGGCCGTGATTCGAACCCACATTATGTTGCTAACACCAGAACTTGAATCCGGTAAGCTAGACCGCTCGGCCACGACACCCCATATAGTTGACTAGGACCAGTCATTGGTATGGTTTCCCATCCAAACACTGGTCACTGTCAACACTTGCTGTGCTATTAGCTATGGGTACACATCACTGTAGCTTATAGTTGACGAGGACCGGTCATTGGTATGGTCTCCCAACCAAATACTGGTCACTGTCAACATTTGCTGTGATATTAGCTATGGGTACACATCACTGTAGCTTATACATGTAGTTGACGAGGACCGGTCATTGGTATGGTCTCCCATCCAAGTACTGGTCACTGTCAACACTTGCTGTGCTATTAGCTATGGGTACACATCACTGTAGCTTATAGTTGACGAGGACTGGTCATTGGTATGGTCTCCCAACCAAATACTGGTCACTGTCAACACTTGCTGTGCTACTAGCTATGGGTACACATTACTGTAGCTTATAGTTGACTAGGACCAGTCATTGGTATGGTCTCCCATCCAAGTACTGGTCACTGTCAACACTTGCTGTGATGTTAGCTACATGTACATGTACATGGCTACAAGCTATGTGTACATGAGAGTTGACTGTAGTCAACAAGGATCAGTTGTTGGTATGGTCTTCCATCCAAGTACTGGTCATTGGTAAAACATTTCCACGCAGCAATATCAAGATACACACTATAAGTACGAAGGTTGTGCATTTCTGCATGCATGTACATTCTCCGAACATCAAACACCCGTACAATACACACATTTTCGTCAATGCCTGTAATGTAATTATGCTACTAGAACTACATGTATACAGGGCGACTAAAAAAAAAAGGTAATCCACAAATAATGGGTTAATATGACCAGGTTATGAGGTTTATGATTATAAACATGATTGCATCATGAGGTAGGGGCTATTAGCTTTCCATTGATACCATCCTTGCATTCATGCGATCACACATCACTGAGCACCATTGATGATTGAACATTTCACAAACTGAAAACAATATATTGTCTAGTTACGTTCACGTTTTCGCGTAGCTGTGCCATTTTCTTTCTGGTTAGGGTAGCGAAAACCCGACCCATATGTTGTACTCATGAACAATAAATAATAATAATAATAATGTGTGGACTTATATAGCGCACGTATCCACCAACTAAGTGGTGCTCAAGGCGCATATTATTACCCCTGCTCATAAGGCTCATAAATCATTCCTGAAACTATTTCAGCTCCCTGGGGAGTATACAGCTCAATTGCTGCCATTACAGCGCATATAGGGCTAATCAACCAACTCTGCCCTCACAGGTACCCATTTAACCCCTGGGTGGAGAAGCAATTATGGTTAAGTGTCTTGCTCAAGGACACAAGTGTCACGGCCGGGATTCGAACCCACATTCTGCTGCTAACACCAGAACTTGAGTCCGGTAAGCTAGACCGCTCGGCCACGACACTCCACGACCGCTCGGCCACGACACGACGCAATTGCACGTGTCTCTCAGGTAGGCCTAAGCACTGGCAATTTATTGTGACGCTTGTAGATGGGTACATCCCTGTCATTATCGGCTCTAAAGCACTCATGTGTGAAAAACAAAAATAATCGCGATATTATCGAATATCGCGATATATGTTTGATGATATATTGTGGATGAAAAAAATTGATATCGCCCAAGCCTAGCTGGCAGTCTACATTTATTTAGCTTCATGTTTTGCTACATATTGTGCTTTTTTTTCCTGTCTTCTTTTATAGGCACAACAACAAATCTAAGAAGAGGGAAAGGCAGGTCTTGGAGATGGGCAATAGTGTAAGCTGACATCTGGTACATTTCACACTGAGGGCCACTGACCACATGTGGGGTCATAAATAATTCCCCCTCTCCAAGACATCCCCTAGACCAATTTTATTACCACTTCGACCTCACCTAAATAATCTAAACACAATACCCCCCACTGTTGTAAGTGAAAAGTTCCATCATTATTATATACATATTCTTTAGATTAGAAATCTCAGACGGACTCTTGCTCTCTTGCTTGCACTTCTCTCTTTCTACTGTACTGCTAGTCCAATAACTTTGTGACCCTTCAGTCAGTTTTGAGTAAAAGAATTATCTTTGTTAAAGCCACAGATCTACAATAAAAATAATCTGATATAAGCCCAAAGTTACATCGTCTTAGCCTGTCTCCTTATCCTGTCTCCTTATATGTGTTCGTCTCTTCTACAAATCAACGGCCAGCTCAAGTAACACATCCAAATCAAGTGTTACATTAGTATGCCAAGGCCCCCATGACATCTTCTGAGCCCCTCCCTCCCTCAGTGCCCAAGCCCCTGACGCTAAATGTGCCGGGAATCCCCCATCCCTTTGAGTACCAGGATCCTGCCAACACTGCCGGCCAGGGAACCTTCAGATCGCGATCCCAGACAGCCCCACCCCCACACAACAACCAGCACCCTCTACGCACCCTGCAGCTCTCCCAGTCTGCTTCTTTGTTCCTGTCACCCCCAGCCATCCTCGCAAAAAGTATGCTGCCCACACTAAAGTATCGACCTGCAGCAAGTGTAAACTGCCAAGCCACACACGGTACACACAGCTGGCACCGTGTCAACACTGCTGCAGAAACGAAAGAAGAGTGGCGGGCAAGGATGGTGGCCAAGCGGAAGAAGCGTGGCCAAAAGGAGTGAAGATGGTGGCTAGATGCAGGGAGCAGACAAGTGTGGTTATCTCAAGGAGGAGTGTGTACAGTGTGTTACACAAAAAGGTTTTTAATGCTGCCAAATCCAAGAGCAATGATAGCATTTTAGTACGTTCTAAAATTTAGTCATTTTAATTTTTGACAACCACTGCGAACAATGTACTCATTTCCCATAATTTTGCCTTGGATTTGAAGGTCCCAAGCCCTTAAAAAGCAGAGGGGAAACCTATCTGTATGGTAATTCAACAAGAAAATGAAGGTACAAGTAAATTTATTCATTGATTTACTTCTTCACACCAAAGACTCACTATGCATGTAACATTGTCTTTGAGAAAGACACACCCATATTTTGTACCAGAAAACAACCTCTAGAGTACATTAGCAGTGGCAGTATAGACGAACGTGAAACTGAAATGAGTGTCCGTTGGAAAATTTAATTGCATTTTCACACCAGATACCAACCACCACGTGAACAAATAGACATAATTCCATGTGGCTATTGCTTTTCACATCTTGTACTAGACACTATTCACCCACCTTGACTGCATAGGTCTTATAAGCAACATAACGCGGAACAAGACAAACCCATGTATTGCAAAGTGAAACAAAGGGTAGCAGAGTAACTTTCTTATTTGCTTACAGGATGTGGTCCACCCTGCCCTTAGTGAGACCTTTTGGAGTCACAAACCCACCCACCCAACCCAATGTATTCCATTATTACACGGTTTGATCTAGTTTCCTACATCATATCACTGCATTCTCCACTTTAACACAAAATATATATATGATCGGCGTGATCGGTGCATCTACGCGATCACTAGAACACGCTGCGCGATCAAACGATAGTTGAGTCCAAGCTCTGCCCTGCATGATCGATAGATAGCGCCCTCTGTACCCTGCACTGCTTGCACGATCTACCGATGTTTGCGCAATCGATTGTTGTTGTTTGCACAAACAATACATCGTCGGTTTGCGCCAGTGTTGTAGTCAAGTCCAAGCTGAATCCTTTTCATGGTTGACTAATTCCAAGATGTAGTTCTCTCTGGTCAAATAAAAGCCATTGACATTCGATAGTGACATTAGTTGACTAGGGTCAGTCATCAGTATGATTGCCCATCCAACTACTGACCAATATCAACAAGGGACAAATAGAAAAAAGGGTCCAAATTGGTAAAATGTAAGGACATTCTATAGGATCCACAAGCTCAATGCTAAAGCATCTGACTTCCAAGCATCCCGAGATAGGCCAATCAGCCTCATCGACAGGCCACCAGTCTTTGAGGCGATCGTGACTGCAGCCGAATACGTTCCGAATCCATATCGCAACTTATGGCTGAGAGCCAAATACCAAAAAGAGTTAAATACAATGTTTCCCTGGGCGGAACAACAAGACACTGTAAATGTAAGCTTCTTTCCGAAAAACCACAATGTAGTGTGACAAATCCTCCAAAGATAAAGGTTCTTAGTCATCAAAAATTAAAGAGTCATACAATTTCAGTTACATTATCCATCCCTAACAAGGCATTGACCACAGGCCAGCTCTAGCAGAAAGTGTCTCTTTCAGTGACAACTGAAGTGAAGATGGTCATAGATTTTGCTTTTGGTCGTGTGGGGGTATTTTGATTAATCACTACTACTTTTGTCTTAAGCCCAGGGCCTTTTGATGACATTGCTCTCACTGCTTACTCTTCTTCAACTATTCAAATGTATCACAGCTTACTACCTTCCAAGAGGAAAATTCTACTCTGTGAAAGATGACAAGGAGGTACAAAAAGCCACAGCATCAGCCCCAAAACACAATAAATTACCTGAAAGAATTTTTGGTTACCTAAACTACCTCATCCACAAATGCCCTAATTCAACGGCAATAACAAATGAGGCACAAGCTATGTATGTCTTTAACAAAACTGCTGAATTTGTTGATAAACAAAGTGAACAAGAGTTGTACTTTTTTGTTTATTTCTTAGATTCAGCAAAGATGATCCTGGCGCAGTCTTTGTAAGAGCTAATGCTGACTCAGCAGACTCGAGTTCAACTTCTCCGTAATCAAAAGGTCCTGTCCCCAAGAATCTTCCTCGGCCCACTCCTCAGCCAGGTTGACCTCAAAAGCATGTAGAGTACTTGTTCAAATGTATTCATGAGTTCTGTACTCCTCCACTAACAATGGATGTTCAGAGTTTACAGAGATTCTGAAAAAGTTAATAGCACTGAAAGTCAGTGAGGGTAATAGCGATTTCAAATAATTGTGTCAGTTTCTACAACATGTATGTATAAAGATTGCATTAAAATACATCCTCTTGGAGCTAACATGTTAAAGATAGAGTTTACCAGTCACCTGGTTGGCATAGAAACTTGTAAACCCATCTTCAACTTACAAAAATATAAGTTACTAACTAGCAGGTTTGATTACAGTATTTGAAACTTTGTAAATATTCATATTTTCACCGCAATTAAATTTTTAATTTAAATTATTAAATTATTAGTTTCACAGAACATTTTTGAGAAGGCCCGACAGTATGTATCATCAAATAGCCTTGCAAAGGAGCTGACCAAGACCACTGCATATTGCAATAGATATTAAACCCATCTAAATCAAGGAGGAGGCAGGATTCAAAAGGTACTGAAAGATTGGAACTCAAGTTCATCCAATTTGTCCGCAATTGCAACAAACAATGCTGCCAAAATACGGGAACATCGACTGGAATAACATCCCATGTTTTGGACACTGCCTTAGTGGTAAGAGTTTGTGCACAGGCATGCCAATGCTAGTTACACACTTGCAGAGAAGAAATACATGCTAGATTTGCCCAAAAACAAGATGGTGCAAGATGTTAAAACAAGATGGAACTGAAAATTTGACATGCTACACCGCATCGTTGAACAACGGCAGATTATTTGTAGCAATATGATTTATTAGTGGACTTCATTTCTCACTTCGATGGCAGATGCAGTTGCCTCATCATTTAAGAAGTGTGAAGAGAGGCACTTGGGCAGGAAGAAGGTCGGTGCTGCTGCAGAAGCAGGGATCATAGTTTATAATACATCATGTGGTTTTATTCAGCTTGTACAAAATGCCTGCAAAGCATTCACACAAGGTGCAGATGTAAAGAGCGGCATGCACCGGGCATGGAAGGTACAAGGAAAGTGGGTCATGTGACAAGAAGTATGCAGTGATATTGACACACACCCATTACGACCGTTGTCATGTTTTTGCGGAATGCACTTAATCTGTTGTTCATGTACTAGTTTCTTCCATTTGTGTTTGGGAATTATGGCATGGGAATTATGGCATGGGAATTATGGCATGGGAATTATGGCATGTGAAAGAAAAACAGCATGTTTCACATGTTCCAAATTCGTTGGCCTGTTGGTATCTTTTTGGTTGCCATTAGGTCGGCTGGGAAATAGAGTCTCAAGAGACGCTGAGGAGATCTACACTGAGCAGAATAGACGTGTACACAAGGCTTCCCAAGATGGTTGTGTATGCAATGGAAAGTGGCTACAGTGTGCCTGCGAAATTCTAGTAAACAATGGCATAGAGATAAGTGTTTTTGCAGAGACTGTTTATGTGTTATTGTTACAGGGAAGGGGAAAATATCGTAACTTGATAATGGGCCCTGCAAATTGTGGCAAGACATTCATGCTCGTTCCCCTATGTAAGATATACGAATCCTGCATCTGGTACTTTTGCATGGGTTGGAGCCGAGTTAGCTGAAGTAATCTTTTTGAATGATTTCCGTTGAATCCAAAATTGCTACCTTGGCATGACATGCTACACCGCATCGTAGAACAACAGCAGATTATTTGTAGCAATATGATTTATTAGTGGACTTCATCTTCTCACTTCGATGGCAGATGCAGTTGCCTCATCATTTAAGAAGTGTGAAGAGAGGCACTTGGGCAGGAAGAAGGTCGGTGCTGCTGCAGAAGCAGGGATCATAGTTTATAATACATCATGTGGTTTTATTCAGCTTGTACAAAATGCCTGCAAAGCATTCACACAAGGTGCAGGTGCAGATGTAAAGAGCAGCATGCACCGGGCATGGAAGGTCTTTACGAGGAAAGTGGGTCATGTGACAATATACTTTCAGCCATACCCAAGGGAATCAATGTTGTTTTCTTGTTCGGAGGCTGCACTCCTAAGGTGTTCGATCCTCCCAAAACACAAATGTGACTCGTCACAACGAAATGAGCGTAAAGTCGCACTATACCATTTCACAGTACAGCCGGAAAAGTGAAAATCAGAGGGGAGGTCTAATTTTTATTATTATTAGCAATGTGTAAATTCTCCTAATACCGAATTCCAAATTTTCAGTTCAATCAGACAATTATAAACCTCATTTACATGTAAGAAGTGTGAAGAGAGGCACTTGGGCAGGAAGGTCGGTGCTGCTGCAGAAGCAGGGATCATAGTTTATAATACATCATGTGGTTTTATTCAGCTTGTACAAAATGCCTGCAAAGCATTCACACAAGGTGCAGATGTAAAGAGCAGCATGCACCGGGCATGGAAGGTCTTTACGAGGAAAGTGAGTCATGTGACAAGAAATATGCAGTGATATTGACACACACCTGTTATGACCGTTGTCATGTTTTTGCGGAATGCACTTAATCTGTTGTTCATGTACTAGTTTCTTCCATTTGTGTTTGGAAATTATGGCATGTGAAAGAAAAACAGCATGTTTCACATGTTCCAAATTCTTTGGCCTGTTGGTATCTTTTTGGTTGCCATTAGGTCGGCTGGGAAAGAGAGTCTCAAGAGACGCCGAGGAGATCTACACTGAGCAGAATAGACGTGTACACAAGGCTTCCCAAGACGGTTGTGTATGCAATGGAAAGTGGCTACAGTGTGCCTGCGAAATTCTAGTAAACAATGACATAGAGATAAGTGTTTTTGCAGAGACTGTTTATGTGTATGCAATGGAAAGTGGCTACAGTGTGCCTGCGAAATTCTAGTAAACAATGACATAGAGATAAGTGTTTTTGCAGAGACTGTTTATGTGTTATTATTACAGGGAAGGGGAAAATATCGCAACTTGATAACGGGCCCTACAAATTGTGGCAAGACATTCATGCTCGCTCCCCTATGTAAGATATACAAAGCATTTACGAATCCTGCATCTGGTACTTTTGCATGGGTCGGAGCCGAGTTAGCCAGGGTTGCTGATTTTTTTTATTTTGCTTTTTAAAAATTAAAAAAAAAAACAGATTTTTTTGAGATTTAAATCGTATTTTTTTGATTTTTTTTAAATTTATAAAATTTAGATTTGCTGGAGTGACTTTATTCAATTGAATGTAACATAATATAATGCTGCACTAATAAAAGCATTATTTTTATAATCTTAATTGTCTGTAGAAATGTGTAGGCCTACAAAATTTTGATGACTAACTTCAAATTGAAAAAGTGTTTTTTCCCAAGATATTATAATCAAATACATAGTGCAGACTACAGACCATGGTAGAAACATGATCTTAACCCAATCAAAAAATATATATATATATATATATATATATATATATATATATATATATATATATATATATATATATATATATCTCTTTTCACCTATAGGGCGACCGCTCCATAGAAACGTGCACAAAATTCCCTCTTACCTTTCCCTTTTTTTATATATCCTCCAACCGTCCAAAACTCTGGAAATATGTTTACACTAATTAGAGGCTAAGGAAGCGATGATTTTTAGACTTTATGACAAAATTATGACTTTAAAGGGTAGCTGAGCATTAAGGCGACCGGCAACGGTCGCCTTAACGCAGAGAAATAGCAATTTCTATAGAAGTCGGTCGCCCTATGTCCGAACAAGTAAACATATATATATATATAATCTACTTAAAATTTTGAATAAAATGTATAAAAAAATGTTCAAAGTACATGTCCCCCCCACAAAAATTTCCATTTGTTTTGTGTTAACTTTGTGTTAGTGTAATGTTGATCTAGTACAGATATCATTCCAGAACTTTTTGCCTACCAATTAGTTCGAGTATTGTTACCATTAAAGTGTTTTATGTATTAAAAGATGATAATAGAAAAATAGTTTGTCCGAATGAGTCATTAATGATTTTATATTCGAAATTTAGAAATGCTGTATGAGATTGGTAATTATTATAAACATCTGCTTGTCAAATTTATGGGGGTGATGGTTTTTTGGGTTCTTTTAAATATTCTAAACCTCTTAATTAGTATGATCCAGTTGGTTATACATGTATTTACTAAATTGATGTTACATTAAACTTACAAATAAGAAAAGTCCCAGAAAATTAATTTGTCAAAGAATTGATTTAAATCAGTGATTTATTTTGAAAAAAATAATGTGATTTAAATCAAGCAACCCTGGAGTTAGCTGAAGGAATCTTTTTGAATGATTTCCGTTGGAATCCAAAATTGTTACCTTGGCATGACATGTTGTTGCTTGAAGGTCAAACGGTTCATTTAGCCATACCAAAGACTCACTATGCATGTAACATTGTCTTTTGAGAAAGACACACCCATATTTTGTACGAGCAAACAACCTCTAGAGTACGAACGTGAAACTGAAATGATGATTGTCTAGATACACACCAGATACCACCACGTGAACAAATAGACGTACATGTAGTTCCATGTGGCTATTGCTTTTCACATCTTGTACAAGACACTATTCACCCATCTTGACTGCATAGGTCTTATAAGCAACATAACGCGGAACAAGACAAACCCATGAGTAACTTTCTTATTTGCTTACAGGATGTGGTCCACCCTGCCCTTAGCAAGACCTTTTGGAGTCACAAACCCACCCAACCTAATGTACTCCATTATTACATGGTTTGACAAAACAATAGCAAATAACAAAACAATAGACACCAGTCATACAAGACTATTCATTGATTTGTTTACATAAACAAATGCAGAATAATAAGTATATTAGACCAACACGGTGTTTCATTTATTTTATGGGAATGAGGTTAAAGTGGCAACCTCTTTGGGTAAGTTTACTGTAGAAACACCAAAATTTCCTTTGTTTTAGTCAATTAATGAAGGTATCTTTTTGGTTGCCATTAGGTCGGCTGGGAAATAGAGTCTCAAGAGATGCTGAGGAGATCTACCCTGAGCAGAATAGATGTGCTACACAGGGCTTCCCAAGACGATTGTGTATGCAATGGCAAGTGGCTACAATGTGCCTGCGAAATTCTAGTAAACAATGGCATAGAGATAAGTGTTTTTGCAGAGACTGTGTGTTATTATTACAGGAAAGGGGAAAATATCGTAACTTGATAACGGGCCCTACAAATTGTGGCAAGACATTCATGCTCGCTCCCCTACATGTATGTAAGATATACAAAACATTTACGAATCCTGCATCTGGCACTTTTGCATGGGTCGGAGCAGAGTTAGCTGAAGTAATCTTTTTGAATGATTTCCATTGGAATCCAAAATTGCTACCTTGGTATGACATGTTGCTTGAAGGTCAAACGGTTCATTTAACCACACCAAAGACTCACTATGTACATGTATGTAACATTGTCTTTGAGAAAGACACACCCATATTTTGTACGAGCAAACAGCCTCTAGAGTACATTAGCGGTGGCAGTATAGACGAACATGAAACTGAAATGATTAGTGTCCAGATACACACCAGATACCACCACGTGAACAAATAGACGTAGTTCCATGTGGCTATTGCTTTTCACATCTTGTACTAGACACTATTCACCCACCTTGACTGCATAGGTCTTATAAGCAACATAACGCGGAACAAGACAAATGTCAGTAGGTCTAAAACTAAGGGTAAAATATGGATATAGCAAATATTCTCAATGTTCAGATGTTGATCTCATAATGTTAAAGATACAATCATTTATTGATTTTTGTTTATTTATTTGTTTACTTAATTGTTATAAGGCCATATAACAGTTTGTTTCAAATCACCCTCGCACATTGAAAATCATAGAAAATATAAAGGTTTATTTTATTTTTTTTTAAATATAATTTAATTAAATATTTGATGAGATGATTTACACATTTATTTATTACTGCATTCATTGTATTAGGCCTATATAAGTTCTTGTATAAATTTAATATGCTCTTATTACGTCCCTTTATTTCAGAAATGGCGTTGACTGGCAAGGAGAGGCAGAAACGTTACATCGAAAAAAGGAAAGCAGCAGGAAAGTATGATGAATACAAGAAGAAACACAGGGAAACTTCCAATAAAAGCAAACAAAATAGAAAAGCTACAATTCTTGCATTGCCATCTGCACTGAAAAAGCAGAAACTCGAACTGAAAGCTGCTTCAAACAGACGAGTAAGAAATTGCAGAAATCAGAAGAAACAAAGATTGGCTGAAGCATCTGCAACAAGAAAGGCGTCACCATTCAGGAGTGCCATGGCCTTTGCTAAAGCTACTGCTCAAGCAAAGAGAATGATGGATAAAGCTCTCCCTCAAAGTCCCCGTAAACGGAGGAGAGTTAGCCGCCAACTATACAGAGAAGAATGTAGTGGATCACCCCTTGCAGCCAGTAAGCAGAAGGAGCCTGCATCCAATGCTATATCTGATGACACCATTCAACTGGTGAAGCAATTTTATGAGCGCAATGATATTAGTCATCAGGCACCAGGAAGAAAAGATTGTAAGACAGTTCGTGGAGATGATGGCCAAAAGAGGAAAGTGCAATTGCGCCATCTAACAATATGCATTGCTTCTGTGTAATGCACACGTGGACATGTATATGCACGTGTACAATGCACATCTGCGCTTTCGTTATCGGTCGTTGCGCGCGCTGGCGCGAATTGTGTGTGAAGATCATTAATTGATATAGTGGGCATGCACAGGCCGATTCAATATCTTTCGCCCGCCTGACAACTCAGACGCAGTTCCACATTTTCAGAATAAAGAAAAAAAACTTAGCCAAAGAAATCGATAAATAAATAAACCAATGCAGTAAATAAAATAATAGTTTCCGTTTTGATTTTTCTCGAGTTTTTCTAAGCTAATTTTAAGTTTTCTTTAATTTATTGTCAGTTTTATTGATTTATGTTTTTTATGTGTTAAGGTTGAGCGTCTGAAACTGAAGGAGGCAGTTAAGACAAAGTTCATTTCCTTGATTTCGGATGGTACAACTGATGCATCTATTACAGAGGCAGAGATCTTGTACATGCACCACAGCATCGAGGGAACACCACACACCCACCTCGTTGGCGTTCAGAGTGTCGCAAAGGCCGACGCAGCATCTATCACAAAATGCATAATAGAAGGTCTGCAGAAGCGACTGCAAATTGATGAGGAGTTTCTGAAGAAGAAGATGGTCGGGCTTCGGGTCAGACGGGGCGTCGGTTATGATTGGACGAAACAATGGGGTTGCTACACATGAGGTGCAGATGAAAAAAGTAGCATGCACTGGGCAACTGGCGGAGAAAAGAGGCCACAGATATGGAGACATACACACGACTAGTACAGTTTTTAGATAAAGTGACAACGGAAGAGAAGATGCTTGCAGATTTTGCTTTTGGTCGTGTGGGGGGGGGGGATTTTGATAAATCACTACTTGAAAAAGATGAAGTCTATGATTTTGTGTTAAGCCCAGTGCCCTGCAATGCTGCTAAAATTACCAAAGCTGAACGGGACAACATCCCATGTGTGGACACTGCCTCAATTTAGTGGTAAGGGCAGGGCTCAACACATGGCCTGTGGAGTTTGTGGACAATGCTAGTTACACAATTGCATAGAAGCAAGATATGCTAGATTGCCGCCCCCCCCCCAAAAAAGAAGTCAAAACGCAAGATGTCAAAACTAGATGGAACTTAACAATTGACATGCTAGACTGTATCGTGGAACAGCAGGCTAATTGTTGCATGTTGTTAAAATTAAAAAAAACAAGAACATGCCATCAGCTGGGGAATTTTTTACCATCGAGCAGCCAGTGGCACTCCTAAAACCAAGGAAATTACTCAACTTTTCAGCAGCATTTTAGCCAGTGAGCCATGCAAGCCGTGTTTGCACGAATAATCATCAATTTCATGTAAATACAAGCAGAAATATTAAAACAATAAAAATCATTCTACTCAATTTTTTAATCCAGATCCAAGCTGTCCTGGACAGTTTAGAGAAGAACTGTCATGTAGATGGTTAATTCCTTGGGCCTTTCTTGTGAAAACATTTTATAAACATTCTTATTCCCGTTTTGGTTTATCATTCATTTCAGGCTATCTCCTCACCGAGGGGTGGCAGCAGAGTCTGCCCGAGGTTGACCACCACTGGGTATCACAGGCACTCTTCAGGGTGTCCAAGAAGGGCAGAGCTGAGTTTAACTCCTCAAAAGTCAACTGCTTGTGGTACCATCCTCCCCAACCAAGCCCCATCTAAGGTCAGCAACCCAGGGCCGCACAGTTTTTTGTACACCGGCTTCTATTGTGGATGCCGCGGAAGTTGTGGGCGCTGAGGCTGACCTGCCCCTCGGAAACTTGCAGTGACCGGGAACTCCACTCAGCTGGCATGTATCCGCACGTGCGTCAGGTTGTAGATAGCGATGGATACTACAACCTGGCAGCTGAGTACCCGGAGTGCTCGCACTGCAAGAGGAAATTAATCAGTTGGAGCCAGCCCATCCTGTACCAACTGGACGTTGGGCACCGTCTGCAATTTCCTGCAGTACTAACGTATAAGCTGGCCTGTGATGTTCATGTACAGGGTGTATCAAAAAAAATGTCCCAATTTGAAAAATTGCCCTAAAATTAATATTCTATAATTTTTTGAAAATTCGTTTACATAGGTTGATAGACAATGGTTCAGTGCTTTTTTGGTGCAATTGCACATACTCATCATGTCACGCATGATTGAGCACAGGCTAATTACGTAAATTGCGATACATCTGTTTTGCGCGAGAAAGTGCTGGGATGAAAACAGGATCTGAGACCATGAGAAGCAACGTTAGGTATGCCCTTAAGTGTCCTCAAAATTTTCAGGAAATTGCCTTAACCCTTTGCTCTCCAGGTGGCTACCATTTCTTTGCTGTCGTAAGCATTTACTTGCTACTTGCCTGTTATCTGCCTTCTAAGGGTTAATCCAAGTCATTGAGGTTGGGAGACGTGCCAAGATGACAGGGAAAGTGCACTCAGTTCTCTTATGTCATGTTATGTAAACAATGAATGGATGTCCCCAGAATGGTGCAACACCAGGTGTTTGCACTTTCTTAAACTCGGCACATCCCTTGACACATTTCAGTTCAACTGAAATGTACGGACCTGTGTTCAGTTGTTACATCATTAATTACATACTGGATTACAAGCAAATGGGATAAATTTGTGGGCCCTGGGTGCACAGTTCCCTCACTTCTGCATTGAAAGCAAACTCCCAAGGATGGTTAGGCCACAGTACACCCCTGAACAGCGATCTTTCATGGTAACAGAATACCATCGTACCAACAGTGTTGGGGCAGTCCTCCCGAGTTTCCGTCAGGAATTCCCAAATGTGCGATGCCCATCGAGGAAAACAGTTTCCAGAAACGCACAGAAGTACCGAACGACGGGAACAAGTCATAATCTGAATAAGGGAAGATCTGGACGTCGACGAACTGGCAGATCTGTCGCGAATATCGAAGCTGTCCGAAGCTGTCCGAAATCGTCTCGTTGAGCAGCAACAGGCAGGAGAAGGAAGAGCTCAGACAATCAGCAGCCGACGCAATGGTCTTGGGATGCCATCAGCCACTTTCAACAGGATAACTCGTGTTGACCTTCACTTTCATCCCTATCAGATGATTAAGCGTCACAAACTTCTACCTGGGGATCAACAGCGACGACTGCGCTTCTACAGATGGCTCCTTGCACAACCCCCACGATTCTTGGACAATCTTATCATCGGGGATGAATCAGGCTTTGCCTTCAATGCATCAGTTAACACTCACAATATCCGAGAGTACTGCCCTCGTGGACACGCTCACCTTGATTTCCATTATCAACGTCGTGACGACAGACACAAGCTGACTGTGTGGATAGGTTTGGGAGGCAAAGGCTCAATTATCGGCCCTTTTTTCTTCCGCCATAACATTAACGGTGAGCATTATCTGCAGATGCTTAACGAGAACATTGTTCCTGTCATTGACCAACTGCCCCGTTATCGTCGCAACAGAAATGGCCGATTTCAGAGAGCGTGGTGGGCACAGGATGGTGCCCCACCCCACAGACGGAGGACTGTAACAGACCGCCTTACAGAACTGTTCGGAGAACGAGTGATTGCCCTACACCGTGACGTGGAATGGCCCCCGAGGTCACCGGACTTCAGCCCTCTAGACTTTTTCTTCTGGGGTCATCTTAAGTCAAAAGTGTACGTTACTACACCTAGGGACCTGGATGACCTTGAGGAACCTATAACGGCAGAAGTCAATGTTCTCAGAAGGGACAGAGCTTTGATCCGGCGTGCAGTGTACGATATGCTGAGGAGGGCCCAAGTTCGCCTTCTGAGGTGCAGAAGACTTGGGAACAGTCCCTCCTAACTCCAACGGAAGCTACAAGAGCAGCACAGTGAGGCCTGGCTGCAGAAGACGGCCCACTACGTGTCTCAGTGCCAACAGTTTGCCCGAGCCAGGGACCGTGGCCTCATCTGCCGCCCATTGTTTGATGACACCCCCCCCATGTCCCCTGTACCAAAATACCAGTGGCTGCTGCAGGTCTACTGCAATAATGTTCTGCAGTGCATCGATGAGATCAAGGCAGCCATCACATCGACATTTGGCTGCGTGTTGAAGCTTGGTTCTACAAAGAATGTGAGAATGAACCATTGTTTAAAAAACATTCTTTGCCTCAAGGTATAAATCATGCAAAACCATGCACAAAGTGTTTGAAATGAGGTGGTTTGTATATACATTAGGTTCTTTTTGTTTTGTTTTGTTTTGGGTTTTTTGGTTGGTGGACAATAATATTAATTTCCAAAATAAAGGGACTTCATGAAATGTTTCCTTTTGATTGATTTCATTCAAACGCAGGTGGTGAAGAAACTTGCTGGACATGTTTACGGTACTGCAGCATGGGCCACCAACTTGGGGAACGAGCACGGGCAGGTCCTGATGAGCGTGTTGACCGCTGCAGAAGGTCATGGCCTTGACAGGATGGCCAAGGGCCTTGTCGCACGGTACCAGGCGGCGAGTGTGCCCCCACCTCAACTTCTCTACGTTGACAGAGACTGCTGCACTACCAAGTTGAACCTTTTCACTGGTTGGTCCGCTATGCAAGTCCGTCTTAACATCTGGCATTGCATGAGGAGATTTTCATCTGGGTGCCCGACAGATTCGCATCAGCTGTACCCCTTCTTTCTTCGGCAGCTATCGGTGTGCATCTTCTCGTGGAGTGCTGAGGATGTTGACCTCCTCAAGAGGGTCACAAGGGCACGTCTGGTCACCGAGGGCCTCAAAAATCCATCGGAGGAAGCTGTGTCCAACAACATTGGGAAAAAGACCCTTGCCCGACACTGCCGACGGACTACCCGGGGTCTTGACGAAACGACCTGTCTCATCAAGGCTCTGTTGACCAGCTTGGACGGTGAACAGGGGAAAGATACCCTGGGAGTACCCCTGTTTGACTCGACCCGCATCTGGGAAATATGGGAGTCTCAGAGGAAGCACATCGGTTGCATCCAGGACCCACAGGGTGTGTTGCTCTACACCAAGACTGGTGAGACGGTGGTTGATGGGGGTCGCACTACCGATCTTCCGATGTGCTCGTGGGTCGACGTCTCTGGAGTCCTTCCATCTTCACCTTAACAGATTCATCCCTGGTGAGGCATTTGTTTCTATTCATTCGCTAATTGCCCAACTGCAGTTGGGGTTGTTGTTTAATTAATTTTTTTCACTATCTTCAAAAATTGTTTAAACATGACAACTGTTTTTTTTCTTTCTTTGATTACTCTTTGCAGGAACTACGGCCAATGACATCCACTTTCAAGCCTACCTGATGGACGGGCTTGTTCGGTGGAATGCAGACCGTGCTGCAGATGCCACACTCACCGATTCTCCAGAACATCGAGTGTACAGTGGCTATCTGCAGTATACTGTGGACCAACTGGGACAGGATGTTCTCGGCAGGAGGATCAACCCAACCCATACCACCCCCCAGAAATACACCGGTGCGTACTAAGATCCTTTTACTTTTGGTTGTCATCTTTAATGAACAATTTAACAAACTGTGCACTGCGTAACACTGGTTCAATACTATGAACACACAAAGAACAGAGTATAATTTCACAAAGAACTTTAAAGACGAGTATCAACATTACTGCATGTTTGCATATTAGCAGTTTGATGGAATTTCATACTTCAATTGTCCATTTCATAACATTTTTGTTTATTTTTTGTGTGTATTCAGGAGAGTTCATTGGAGTTGAGTACCTCTACCGGCAAACTGAGGCACAAGCTATGTATGTCTTTAACAAAACTGCTGAATTTGTTGATAAACAAAGTGAACAAGAGTTGTACTTTTTTGGTTATTTCTTTAAAATGATTCAGCAAAGATGACCCTGGCGCAGTCTTTGTAAGAGCTAATGCCGACTCAACAGAGACGTGAGTTCAACTTCTCCGTAATCAAAAGGTCCTGTCCCCAAGAATCTTCCTCGGCCCACTCCTCAGCCAGGTTGACCTCAAAAGCATGGAGGGTACTTGTTCAAAAGTATTCATGAGTTCTGTACTCCTCCACTAACAATGGATGTTCAGAGTTTACAGAGATTCTGAAAAAGTTAATAGCACTGAAAGTCAGTGAGGGTAATAGCGATTTCAAAGAATTGAGTCCGTTTCTACAACATGTATGTATAAAGATTGCATTAAAATACATCCTCTTGGAGCTAACATGTTAAAGATAGAGTTTACCAGTCACCTGTTTGGCATAGAAACTTGTAAACCCATCTTCAACTTACAAAAATATAAGTTACTAACTAGCAGGTTTGATTACAGTATTTGAAAATTATTTTTAGTTTAAATTATTAAATTATTAATTTCACAGAACATTTTTGAGAAGGCGGGACAGTATGTATCATCAAATAGCCTTACAAAGGAGCTGACCAAGACCACTACATATTGCAATAGATATTAAACCCATCTAAATCAAGGAGGAGGCAGGATTCAAAAGGTACTGAAAGATTGGAACTCAAGTTCATCCAATTTGTCCGCAATTGCAACAAACAATGCTGCCAAAATGACAGACTGTATACTTCCAATGTTTTGGACACTGCCTTAGTGGTAAGAGTTTGTGCACAGGCATGCCAATGCTAGTTACACACTTGCAGAGAAGAAATACATGCTAGATTTGCCCAAAAACAAGATGGTGCAAGATGTTAAAACAAGATGGAACTGAAAATTTGACATGCTACACCGCATCGTAGAACAACAGCAGATTATTTGTAGCAATATGATTTATTAGTGGACTTCATCTTCTCACTTCAATGGCAGATGCAGTTGCCTCATCATTTAAGAAGTGTGAAGAGAGGCACTTGGGCAGGAAGAAGGTCGGTGCTGCTGCAGAAGCAGGGATCATAGTTTATAATACATCATGTGGTTTTATTCAGCTTGTACAAAATGCCTGCAAAGCATTCACACAAGGTGCAGATGTAAAGAGCGGCATGCACCGGGCATGGAAGGTCTTTACGAGGAAAGTGAGTCATGTGACAAGAAGTATGCAGTGATATTGACACACACCTGTTACGACCGGTCATGTTTTTGCGGAATGCACTTAATCTGTTGTTCATGTACTAGTTTCTTCCATTTGTGTTTGGGAATTATGGCATGTGAAAGAAAAACAGCATGTTTCACATGTTCCAAATTCGTTGTCCTGTTGGTATCTTTTTGGTTGCCATTAGGTCGGCTGGGAAATAGAGTCTCAAGAGACGCTGAGGAGATCTACACCGAGCAGAATAGACGTGTACACAAGGCTTCCCAAGACAGTTGTATATGCAATGGCAAGTGGCTACAATGTGCCTGCGAAATTCTAGTAAACAACGGCATAGAGATAAGTGTTTTTGCAGAGACTGTTTATGTGTTATTATTACAGGGAAGGGGAAAATATCGTAACTTGATAACGGGCCCTACAAATTGTGGCAAGACATTCATGCTCGCTCCCCTATGCAAGATATACAAAGCATTTACGAATCCTGCATCTGGTACTTTTGCATGGGTCGGAGCCGACTTAGCCAGGGTTGCTGATTTTTTTAAAATTTTTTTTTAAAACTAAAAAAATCAGATTTTTTGAGATTTAAATCGTATTTTATTTATTTTTTTTAATTTATAAAATTTAGATTTGCTGGAGTGACTTTATTCAATTGAATGTAACATAATATAATGCTGCACTAATAAAAGCATTATTTTTATAATCTTATTTGTCTGTAGAAGTGTGTAGGCCTACAAAATTTTGATGACTCGAACTTCAAATTGAAAAAGTGTTTTTTCCCAAGATATTATAATCAAATACATATTGCAGACTACAGACCATGGTAGAAACATGATCTTAACCCAATCAATATATATATATATATATATATATATATATATATATATATATATATATATATATATATATATATATATCTACTTAAAATTTAGAATAAAACGTTCAAAGTACATGTCCCCCCACAAAAATGTCCATTTGTTTTGTGATAACTTTGTGTTAGTGTAATGTTGATCTAGTACAGATATCATTCCAGAACTTTTTGCCTACCAATTAGTTCGAGTATTGTTACCATTAAAGTGTTTTATGTATTAAAAGAAGATAATTAATAGAAAAATAGTTTGTCCGAATGAGTCATTAATTATTTTATATTCGAAATTTAGAAATGCTGTATGAGATTGGTAATTATTATAAACATCTGCTTGTCAAATTTATGGGGGTGATGGTTTTTGGGGTTCTTTTAAATATTCTAAACCTCTTAATTAGTATGATCCAGTTGGTTATACATGTATTTACTAAATTGATGTTACATTAAACTTACAAATAAGAAAAATCCCAGAAAATTAATTTTTCAAAAAATTGATTTAAATCAGTGATTTATTTTGAAAAAAATAATGTGATTTAAATCGCGATTTAAATCAATGTGATTTAAATCAAGCAACCCTGGAGTTAGCTGAAGGAATCTTTTTGAATGATTTCCGTTGGAATCCAAAATTGTTACCTCGGCATGACATGTTGCTTGAAGGTCAAATAGTTCATTTAGCCATACCAAAGACTCACTATGCATGTAACATTGTCTTTTGAGAAAGACACACCCATATTTTGTACGAGCAAACAACCTCTAGAGTACGAACGTGAAACTGAAATGATGAGTGTCTAGATACACACCAGATACCAACACCATGTGGCTATTGCTTTTCACATCTTGTACAAGACACTATTCACCCATCTTGACTGCATAGGTCTTATAAGCAACATAACGCGGAACAAGACAAACCCATGAGTAACTTTCTTATTTGCTTACAGGATGTGGTCCACCTTTATGGTGTTCCATAGAGGACACTCTCCGTCGTGTTTTTAGAATGCTTGTCCGTCGCCTTTTTACTTTGCCGTCGCCTTTTTAGAATGCTTGTCCGTCGCCTTTTTACTTGTCCGTCGCCTTTTTATCCGGCTTGGTTGAAGCTGTTGCATTTAGAGGGGATTTCCCGAGAAGGTTTTGCGCATGCACAGTGACAGTCCATGCTGTGTTACAACGTTAGGCATTCATCTGTTCTTAAAAGGTGAGTTCTAATCCTCATTTTTTTCTCTTTTTGATATTCAAAAGTGCAATTGAAAACATGCCCCCACTAGGAGATGGAAAACCTGATTCTGATTTCATAAATTGGGCTGGAAATGAAAGTATTATGTTACTGAGCAAGACTGACGTCTCTGGATGAGTGTATGACAGCTCTTTAATTAGTATGACATTGTGATTTCTAAGGTTAGGCTGATAGGCCCACAGTCATGACAGTGTACAGTAATCGTTTGACCAGTAATCCATAGGCAACATTAATGCGGCTACAGCCATTGGCTGTGGTTACCGGTTATAGTTGTACATCGGAGCGTTTCTCGGTGAATGGAACTGTCTTGACAAGTTGTTATAAAAATCACTGCAGTTTGGTAATCAAAATAGTTTGTGGTGGTATTGTGCTATTAAAGTCTTTATTTACATTTGGAGTTGCAGATAGGGTTGCAGATAGGGTGACATAGGCCCCATAGCCTATAGGAAGTATTCAGAGAGATGTTTTAAGATGTGTTTCAGTGAAGTCTTGTATGCAGATGATGCTACATCAACACATCACTTCAAGATTCAATGCCCGACATAAACAAAAACATACTACAGAAATGTTAAGATTATGTCCACTGATATTTGTTCTTATTATCACTGTAAATGTCACCATTTCTCACTTACAGAAATAAATCATGGAAGATATTCTTACATCAATGGGGTTAGAGGAATTGATAGATTCCTTTCTGGCAAACCAGGTAAGGTAGATTTTACAATACTCTATATGTATTGTGCTTAAATATTAATTGCCACACAGATCTAGAAGGTGATTCAAAAATCGATAAATGTTAATTTTCAGCATTTTATATGAGATAATGCTACTAGTGATTTGTAGGACACAATACACTAAAGCACCAAATGTAGCCTTGATAGTGTTACTCTAGTCCATTGTGAATGTACTTTTGGAATTATGTGATATAATTTTTTATTTTTTATTAAAGGGTCCATTAAGGAAACATTTTTGGAAGATGTATGTTCTCATACTACATGCTTCTGGACTGATCCAAAGGTTTTTGGAAACAAATGCCTTAATTATGCTTTTAAACAATGAAGGGAAGTGTTCCACTCATGGCAGAGAACAAAAATAAAACCACAAAACTCCCTTACAAAAAAACCAGAAATTCAAAAGTTGTAAACAGAGTCACCCAACTGAAAATCACAAATTGGGAGACAGCTCAGTAAAGACAGAAACAACACATACATTGTTATAAAAAAATAAATGGAAATTTGCATTAGCATGGCAAAGTTGTCATGAGCATGCTCAAACACCCGCAAACTGACAAGGAAAGTCAACACTAATTATGCTGTTGTAAATTGTGTTTCAATGAAATTTTCTTTTAAACTTCAACCTCTTACAGGTCACTCCAAATGAAGCGATCGCGAATTTGCACTACTTGGAGTTACCAAGGTTGGTGATAGAGTAAGATTGAAGGCAAAATGCAGGGAGAAAATTGACAGTAATTTTTTTCTCTTCTTTAAAATGACACAATACATATAAGTAACTTGCATGATCTCTAAAACTATGAAGAAATAATAATATTTTGGCTCTTTTAGTTTTTTTTTACTTTTCACAAAAATGTAATATGTACTATTCTGAAATATTCATATAAACAAATTCATTGTGATTTACTACATTATAATTTTTTTTTTAAATTAATAATTTGTGGCCAAATTAAAGAAAACATAAATGAGATGCAGTATAGATAGAGGACACAGCAGTGATAATTGATGTTAAAATAGTCTGGCTCTTGCCTCTAATAGCCACTGACCAGGTCACCACCACTGCCTGATGATATGCCATTGATGCATACACTGCACACAAAAAGGTTTCGTCCCCTTTGGACAAGAGCACATATTATTTTACATAAGAACTTAAATGAAGAATGTAACTCCAAGTAGTGCAAATTCGCTATTGGTCAGCTGGATCGCTTCATTTGGAGTGACCTGTAGTGTAAGAAACTTTTTGTGCACAGTGTACAGTGAATGGCTGTATCATAAAAGCAAAAATGCCCAGTACAGGGTCCACTGTCTTAACCACCAACATGACTGTTATGCCTTGGTAATGATATGCTCATGGTCACTTAGAACCACCCTAGATGACCTCTGACCTAACCTATAGCCAAGGTTGCCTGCAACCCCACTCCTCCACATTCCACAAGTTATGACTCATGCATGACCACACTCAGGCAGGTATATATAATGTTTCACCTCTGCAGATCAAACAAGGGTTCTACCTGTAGTGGCGAAGCTCCGAAACACGGTCAAATGCAAGCGCCTTGGGAAGACAAAGATTGAGTCATTGAGGAGTCATACAGGTTGGAAGCACAAAGACAGCGACAAAGACAAATATAGGCTGGTAGGAGCTGCAAAAGGGGGTGGTTCAATGACCCTAGATATACAGAAAGATGACGGCAAAGTAAAAAGTCGACGGCAAAGTAAAAAGTCGACGGACAAGCATTCTAAAAACACGACGGAGAGTGTCCTCTATGGAACACCATACACCCTGCCCTTAGCAAGACCTTTTGGAGTCACAAAACCACCCAACCTAATGTACTCCATTATTACATGGTTTGACAAAACAATACCTAATAACAAAACAATAGACACCAGTCATACAAGACTATTCATTGATTTGTTTACATAAACAAATGCAGAATAATAAGTATATTAGACCAACACGGTGTTTCATTTATTTTATGGGAATGAGGTTAAAGTGGCAACCTCTTTGGGTAAGTTTACTGTAGAAACACCAAAATTTCCTTTGTTTTAGTCAATTAATGAAGGTATCTTTTTGGTTGCCATTAGGTCGGCTGGGAAATAGAGTCTCAAGAGATGCTGAGGAGATCTACCCTGAGCAGAATAGATGTGCTACACAGGGGTTCCCAAGACAATTGTGTATGCAATGGCAAGTGGCTACAATGTGCCTGCGAAATTCTAGTAAACAATGGCATAGAGATAGTGTTTTTGCAGAGACTGTGTGTTATTATTACAGGGAAGGGGAAAATATCGTAACTTGATAACGGGCCCTACAAATTGTGGCAAGACATTCATGCTCGCTCCCCTATGTAAGATATACAAAACATTTACAAATCCTGCATCTGGCACTTTTGCATGGGTCGGAGCCGAGTTAGCTGAAGTAATCTTTTTGAATGATTTCCGTTGGAATCCAAAATTGCTACCTTGGCATGACATGTTGCTTGAAAGTCAAACGGTTCATTTAACCACACCAAAGACTCACTATGTACATGTATGTAACATTGTCTTTGAGAAAGACACAGCCATATTTTGTACGAGCAAACAGCCTCTAGAGTACATTAGCGGTGGCTGTATAGACGAACATGAAACTGAAATGATTAGTGTCCAGATACACACCAGATACCACCACGTGAACAAATAGACGTAGTTCCATGTGGCTATTGCTTTTCACATCTTGTACCAGACACTATTCACCCACCTTGACTGCATAGGTCTTATAAGCAACATAACGCGGAACAAGACAAACCCATTAGTAGGGACCGAAACGGACGACTGCGCAGGCACAAATGCCCTACGTAAAAATCAGTTTAGCGCGATTCTTTTTTCCATGATGGCAAAGGACTCAATTTGCAAAGGACTGTGGGTAATCCTATGTGCATCCCCACACGTTGTTTATACATGACAAGTCACGCTACTATTCATCGAAGACCCGATCAAAATCGCTCATTTTTCTGAGATTTTGACGATCTGGAAGATCGGTAAGTATTCATTTTGTAAATTTTTTACAATTTTACAGGATCTAAGAGCAGTTAAGAGTAAAAAATGCTTTGTTAAAGGTTAAAAGTATCTAAAAAACTTCTTCGTGTCATCGTACATGACTGCGATTCGATGCACAAGCGCTTCAAACTTAGCGGAGCGTGCTCCGTGATGCCGCTACCGTCGAAAGTAGGTTGTTCACGGTATGCCTTCCACGTGCGTGACTTCCCGTGTGCAATGGTGGATTTACGAATTTACTCAATGCATTTAGCTTAAAGGAATACTTGCAAAGATAGTTTTTTCATTGTACAGATATAGTTATGTTTATAAGGTTAATAATTTTACCTTCCTATTTTAATTGCCTGACCCTGCAAATAAAAAGATACACCTTTCCACTTCTTTATTCATTTTTTCCTTGTCCCTGCTTATTATTAATGACATTTTTTGAAATGTTACACCCTTTTATAAATTTGTTCAAACTTTTTTTTTAAATGTTTTTTTTTCCAATTTTGTTTTTCCCAATTCTTTTTACAATTTATTTTCAATGCTGTACAGTTTACTTGTTTATTTCTTCCTAGCTTACATATTAGTTTTTTTTGTTAAAAAAATACACTATTTAACATGTTAAATTAATTTTTCTTTTCAATTTTTTTATTCTACTCTTTTTAGATGCCTGTTTCTATTGATGTATGGCGTATGAGAATAGGGAAGTTCAAAATGCCTCCATCCAAGTTATCACGGAAACTTGGCCAGCTACACGAGTGGCAGAGTGATGTTTCTCCCCCATCAGCAAGTGTTTTTCTTTACCTTCTTGTCACCTTTGTAATGGGAGCTCATCTTGTGATCCAGCCATCTACACAAGATGTACATGTACATGACAATCATGGGTTTCAAATGATTGACCAGCATTCATTCATCCCATACTTGCGAGTAGATCTTCTTTTGGCCGGTGACGTGGAGGAAAATCCAGGACCAACACCCCTTCTTAGTGAGGATGACCTTCTAACTCTTAAGTCAGGGGAAGAGCTGGTTGAAAAACCCTCATCACTTCTGAACAAACATATCATCCAGTTGTACCAACTGAAAAAGCAAAACCAGTCGATAACATGGGGAGACGTTGTTCTGTGGCTGGCACAGCTGATGGACAAACAAGTCACTGAACTTCCCAGCGAATCTGCAATTCAGAACCAGTGGAATCGAATGAAGGTAGAAAAACAGAAGGTAGAAAAACAAAACTTAGCTAAAACCATCCGTAAGAGTCCAGAGAAGCTTCAGCTGTGGCAAGAAACACAATATACGCTGCCTGTTCCAAGAGGACCCCTGGGTCCCCGGCCAAAGATTACATCACCAACCCATCAGAAGTGCAAGCGTTGCAAGATTCGAACGTTACTCTTGCTAAAGAAGTTCATCAGCTGACTGGGGAAAAGGAAACATTATTAAAGGAGAGACCATCACCTCACAAGCTTCAAGTAATGACACGAAAAGAAAAGCGTCATCAAAAGCTCATCAGAAAGCAGTGTGACAGCCTGACTAAACTGACTGATGAACTTAAAGCAAAGGAAAGGAAAATGTTGTCATTGAAAAAGAAGAAACGCTCATTGATCATGGAAAGAGACCGCCTTCAAAAGAAGACCCGAAAGATGGATGAACCGCAGGATCCTGACAAAGTCCTTCAACAACTTGAAGAACAACTCAACACAGCAAAAACTCATATTCTAGATTTGCAAGAAGCAAATGCAGAATTACAGCATCAGCTCAAGAGGAAGGAGTCGACAGTAGTACATTTAATGACTCAAAACGACAAAGGGCGGATGTGTTATAGTCCTGAAGCACGTCTGTGTGTGTATCAACTCTTGTCACTGCACATAAGCTTTGATAACATTGGTAAAGCCATCAATGCTGTGTTAGGCCTATTAGGTAAAGCAGCCGACCATTTACCTTCAGGACGTACTGTTTCGCATATGAACGACGAGCGGTTACTAATTTCCCAGAGACAGATGCAGGAACTTTCAGAGAAGCCCAATCTTACTTTGGCTACAGATGAAACCCCAAAAGAGGGTGACATTTACATGACATATACCATCAGTGATGACGAAAATTCTTTTGTTTTAGGACTTAGAGAAATAGTTTCAAAGAGTGCAGAGGACACCCTTGAAACTTTGAAAGTCATTCTCGATGACATCACTGAAATTGTGATGAAGTGGCACCAGACAGTGAAACAGGCAATACCGGTAAACAAATTCTATGTCAAATAAAAAATACTATGAGTGACCGGGCAGCAACAGAGGCAAAATTTAATGATGTCCTTTAAACGTACAGGGAGTCATGTCTCCCACTCTATAAAGATGGGTGGGATAAATTTTCAAAGTCGGCCCAAAACAAATTAATAGAGATGAACAATTTTTTCTGTGGTTTACATCTTTTGGTATCTATGGCTGAGACAATAAGTAAATCCTTCAAGAATTTTGAGAAAGTTCGATTGGAGGGAGGCCGTGTTGGTGCCGTTTCATTGTCTGGTGTCACAATATTTGGATCGGACAGTGGTACAATTAGGTTAGTAAGAAACGCCTGTAAAGCCTTGGCAAAAGGAGCAGACGAAAAAAGTGGATGCCACAGGGCATGGAAGACATACATGGTCCATAATGGTATTACCAAACGCTATTTACAGAACTTTAGAGGAAATCGGTTCAACATAGTTTTTCTTTTAGGTGGTTGTGTTTTTCATCTACATGACCATATCTTTGATTTCCTTCAAAATATTCATGGTCAAAGCAATGCATTATTAAAGGTACATTGTAGTTCATGCCGACATCCAGGTTCCACTCTTTTTAGCTGGCTGTAAAGTTTTAGGAATTTTGAATAAACTAATAACAGCACCACTTTGGCGTTTAACAGAGGACAGTGGTCACATTTTAGACATGTGTGACCACTACACCAAATTAGACAAATTTCTAAATGAAATTTCTACATCCAATGAAAAGTTGACAGAATTTGTTCAATGTGAGAAGTCGTGTTTTTCAGAAACACTTATCACTAAGGATGAAATTTTTGATTCTTTAGCTAAACCATGGGTCCATGATAATATTGTAATTGCTATGATGCAGCATACTCTTGTTGCATTGAAACAACTTGTATCTAGAGTTACAAAAGATTATCTACCAGGAGGTAAAATTCATGTGCAACAGGACGATAAGATATTTGAGGGAGAGACATTGTCTACTCCTAAACACAACAAACTTCCGGAGCGAGTTTTTGGTTACTTAGGGTTTTTACTTGGTAAAAGACCTAATTCAAGTGCCATTGCTAATGAAGCACAAGTAATGTTTGTTTTAATAAGACAGCGGACTACATCTCCTCTCTCTCTTCTGAGAAAATGGAAAAACTTGTAACTGAAGCAATGAGCAGCAGCAAAGATCTGCGGGGAAAAATGAAACAGTGAGATAAACAAAGACAACAGGAACTTGTTAAAAGGCAAATCGAAAAGCAAAGAAAAAGGGAAACGTATGATCAAAATAAAATCAAACGTAAGGAAGAACTGACATGTATTATTATTGATGCTGGTTTATGGCAAACTCGTGCTAAAGTTGATGAAAAAATGAACGAATGTACTACAAACAAAGAGAAATATGAAGCATGTAAACGACAAATGGTCAATTCCACACCAACTGTGACATGACTGACAAAATTTCAAATTGATTTTACAATTTTTTTCTCCTCTATTGTTTGTAAGGGGTATACCTATATTTAATGATTCTGAAATGATATTACCTCAAAAAATTTTTTTTAGTTGTTATATCATTATTTGAATATGGACGCACAAAAGGACGATTTATTGCAAATTTGGCATGAAAAAAAGTAGGTCATGAAGGTGCTTCAGTTTTCACATAAAATTGTACTTTGGGAATGCTACTTTAGATATTTAGTTATGACAAATAAAGCTTCTAATGAAAAGAAAAAGAAAAAAATTGATATCCCTGCCCGTAGCGCAATACGAGTAATTATTTTCCCGTTCTATTTTTCCATGGGACTGTGTAACGTCCGTAACGTTTTGTGCATTTTTTTAAGCTGTAAAGAAAAATAATTGACTAACTATTATAATACCACATATTTACTGCAAATTCCTGTTGGGTTAAATTATAGAGCAACAAATTTTGAATTACAACAATTAGAAATAGGCTAACGAGCGTTACGGACGTTACTTAAATTGTTACGGACGTTACGTTACAGCTTCTGCTTGAGGCATAGAGAGCTCTTTGAGCTATGACCCCTCTTCAAAAATGGTTTAGTCCAGTGCAGCTACTTTGCTACATATATGTACACACTACATGCAAGCATTGTAAACACTGCCTGCAGCATGTATGTTGACCCCTAAGGCAACCTGACCTGCTGCATCTCCTCAGAATGAGCACATGTATATTGATGAGCACATGTTACTCTTCACTGCAAGTTAGACCTGAAGGAAATCTGCTGTCCTCATTTCTTTTGACATTTAGGTGAGTTTTAACATTTTATATCATGATAATTGTTGATAAAAAAATGTACATGAATGTCATGTCATCTAGTTATTCTTAAACAGCCTGTAGGCCTTTTGATTTTTTAATGACATTTTAGCCTAAACAAAATAAATGTGTTAACAATCCTTTGAACAAGAGTTCTGATTGTGAATATAAGAGCATGCACATCTGTTATCTGCAATTATAATAGGCCTGGTCATTTACGTGCAAGACTGATACCCTTCACTAAGTTCCTCAAAAAGGGGGAAAATAAAAGTAACAAAATAAAGTAAAAATAAAAAGTTTCTCAAAATGGATTGGATTATAATATTAATTAAATTAGTTAATATCCAGTATTCAAGTTGTCAATGAATTTTAGAAATGTGGTCAGTTAACATTTCACATTAATTTTTCCCTTTTTTACAATATGTTGGTTAAACACTAAAATAATTGTTTATGTCTTTTAGTAATAATTTTAAAGTATTACAGATTTTCATTGTGCCTGATTATATTTCAGAATGGCAAAGACAGGTAAAGAGCGTGCCAGGGAGTGTCGTGAGAGACGCAAACAAAATCGTGAAAAGTTTGAGGAATATAAGAAGAAAGATGCTTCGAGGAAAAAGACTGAACGTCAAAAGAAAATACTGTCACCAATTGAGCGTTGTGATCAGAGAACCAGTGTCCGCAACCGAGTTAGAAAACATAGGCAGCTCAAAGCTAAGCAGGCAACACCACAAGGTTCCACTCCAGTGTACAAGCGAGTTAACTCTTTAGGGAAAGCTCTGAGCCGAGCTAAACAAGCACTACCCAAAAGCCCACGGAAAAGGTGCCGGGTTCTCACATACTTGGTGAATGAAAATGTACAACTGGTCCAACCAAAGCCAAAAAAATTAGCCAGCCATGAAATAACACAAGAGATCATACAATCAATCAAGGATTTCTATCAAAGAGATGACATATCCCGTCAAGCTCCTGGAATAAGAGATCATATCATAGACAGGCAGAATGGATCGAAAACCACAATCCAGAAGAGATACATGGCAATGACAGTTGCAGAAGCATATCAGATTTTCAAAGATAAGAACCCTGATAAAGTGGTTGGGAAGGCCAAATTTGCAAGTGAGAAACCACAGCATGTCATAAGGGAAAGCGAAACCCCAAGAAATGTCTGTTTGTGCCGTTACCACGAGAACATCAACCTTCAGCTACAAGCACTTCATGAACAGATTCCAGAAGTATTTCCATTGTACACCAGCGCATTTACAAGTCAATGCGTATGTGATGACAAGTCTTATGAATGTATGTATGGTGAATGCATGGCATGTGGTGAGTTGCAGGTGTTCAATGAGATGTTTACAGCCAAAGTTGCCCAAGATAAATTGATGTCGCCTGTGACTTGGAAGAGATGGGATGCTTGTGAAGGAAGGATGGTGAGAGTGCTGAAGGAAGGAACCTTGGAAGATCGTTAGTGGAGTTCAGTGATGACCTACCCAAGTTCCTCATCCACAGCTTGGTGAAACGAGAGCAGAGCAAGATATTTGAGGACATAAAAGCTGAAGCAAAATATAGTGAAACGACGGCTGTGCTACAAGTTGACTTTGCCGAAAACTTTGCAGCAGTATGGCAAGATGAAGTGCAGAGTGCTCATTGGCACCAGAAGCAGGTGACCGTTTTCACTGCGATGTCATGGGGCTATGCAAAGGATCAGTCATTTGCTCTGGTTTCTGACAGCCTCGAGCATGACAAGGTTACCGTGAACTGTTATATCACAAACCTTCTGCTGGAACTAAAAGAAATCTACACAGATCTGAAGGAAGTGCACATATTCAGTGATGGTGCTGCATCACAATTTAAGAACAAGTTTGTTTTTAAATTGTTATGCGTCTTGCAAGAAAAGCTAAAGCTCAACTTGACCTGGCATTTCTTTGCTACGTCACATGGCAAGGGCGCTGTTGATGGGATCGGAGCAGCATCAAGCGCAAGGCCCTCAACATGGTGAAAACCAGGAGAGCTACCATCACAAATGCTCATTCCTTTGTTTGTGCCACAGAAAACTCTGAAAAAATAAAAGTCATCTACATATCAGAGGAGAAAATCAGCGAGGCTAAAGCAGACAACAACTTGACAGCTGTGTGGGAAAATGCACCCGCTGTACCTGGCACGCTATCTTTGCACTATTTATCTCCACAAGAAAATGGTCAGATAGCCTACAAACCATATTCCACGGCATCAAATGAACTGCGAAAGCTCAAGCAAGTGTACACTGAACAAGAGCAGCTAGAAGCAGTAGACAAGGAAAGTGAAGCAGTAGACAAGGAAAGTGAAGCAGTAGACCAGCAAAGTGACGCAGAAGAGCAAGGTGAAGCAGTAAACCAGCAAAGTGATGCAGTAGACCAGCAAAGTGAAACAGAAGAAGAGCAATGTGAAGCAGTAAACCAGCAAAGTGAAGCAGTAGACCAGCAAAGTGAAACAGAAGAAGAGCAAAGTGAAGCAGGCGACGAACGAAGTGAAGCAGCAGACCAGCAACAGGTAGCAGATGACCAGCATGTTGGAGGTACATGTAAATACTACGTATACATTTTGATGAGACCAAGCCTTTTGAAAACCAAACCTAGTCTTTTCTCTGTTCATTTTACTTTGAAATATTATTTAGAAAAAAATAAATAAAATAAAAAATAAAAAACTCTACAACACTTGTTTCAAAATATTAATTTTGTCATGATATTATTTTTCAGTTGAAGCTGAAGCAAGCGTAAACCTGGATATTCAAGATTTTGTGGCTGTGTGGGTAAAAAGAGCCGGGAAAAAGGCATCGAACCAATTGTTTGTTGCAAAGGTAAGCCTGTTGTTGTTGTTGTCGTCGTCGTCGTCGTCGCCATCATCATCAATAAAGAAATCAAACTAAAAAATAGAATGCAAAATATAACAAACAAACAAAACAACCTTATTTTAATACCAACTTGCAAATGTATTATAATGTGATTTCCTCTAATTTGCTAAGAATTCTCAACTTATTCCTTTTCATTTTGTAGGTTGTCTCCAAGCATGATGAACAATATGGCGTTTCCTACATGATTAAACAAAACCATCTATACACTTGGCCTGCAGGAGTGGAACAAGTCTTCATTCACCCCAAAGAAGATATCATTGCTAAGTTGGACTCACCCAAAATTGTGATGATGGGGAGCAGGCTTTTGTTTGATATAGATATCAAGAAGGCTGAAGTAGCTTTCCATAAATCTTGAGCCTAAAGCAACTGTCTCTTTCCAGTTTGAGAAAACGATACAACTTAAAAATCAGACAAATGTACATATGTTACAGACAAGTTTACACAATTATACTTTCAATAGATTATGGTAGTTGCTATGGAGCAGAATTGAACATGACCTGCTAGAACTTTTGTTCGTCATTTCATTTACTAGTATAGACTCATTGTTTTGTATAGATCTGTACAAGTAGAATTAGCGATAAGCCTAACTATGATAAACCTACGACTTAGGAATGTGGGCATGAGAAGACAGCACTATAGATACATGTACACAATTTCTTATAATTATATAGTTTGAGCATAGATGCATACATATATAACTTGGATTTATAATTATAATTAAAAAGAACAGTTCTTTACAGTTGTTTTTCATTACATTTCATACATGTAACGTCCGTAACACTAAAATGTAACGTCCGTAACAGCATTAATTAACGTAATTAGACAATACAGGAGTGTTTTTTTCCCACTTGCAATTCATGTCTACATAGAATGAAGTCAGACCTACTTCAACATAGTAAGTAAAAAAAATGAAGGAAGTAAATTCACAGAGTTTTACTAACATGTACCAAATGTCAAAAAGTCATGTCATAACGCGTAACGCTCGTTTCTTATGCTTGTGGCTAATTAATCAATTAAGCTAAAACAAAGTTGCTTTATTATGTTAAACACTAGAGTGTATACTACAAGTATAAGAGAAAATAAACTGTTCTTTCAACTGCAAGTAAGTTTGTTTATCAATTGAAAGTTGCAAGTTGCATGCAAACGTAACGTCCATAACAGTGGAATTGACCAAATACAGTTCAGAAGAGAAGTTTTGAATCAGTTTGTTGATGGAGATAAGAAGTTTAAGTTTACAGAGCAAGGTAAACCTAAATCGTGGGATAAATTAAGAGACCATTTGTTTTCTTTTATTGATTCAGCTCTGTCAGTTAGTGAAGGACAATCTGTGCCCAAAACTACACCAGACCAGGACACTTTTGCGATCCCACTTCTTGTTGGTAAAAAGGTCAACCATTCATTTGGGACGGCTGATACAGAGAAAGTCGCATATGTCGGTAAAGTTATGTCAGGTACCAGGATTTCCTGATTGGTTTAATATTGTGTATGATAACGACGATGCTGTATATTCTTACAGACTAGTTGAGGACTATAAAGATGGCAACTTGGAAATAATCCCTTAAGAATTTTAAAGAGTGACCACTGACAATGCCAGACTGAAAAAAAATCAAGTTTGTACTGTATTGGAATACGGAGATACTTTGATTTCAATTTGTTTACTACTTTGTTTACTTACCGTGCAAGTTGCCAGTTATAGGTAAACAAAAAGAAACATAAATAATTAACATGATGAATGTAATCTATCAATGAGCTTTTGAATTAATGTTCCTCACGAGTTGTACAAAAAGGGTTTACAAAACAATTGCAAATTTTGTCCGCATTGAGTTAATTCTATGATTTCAAGTTAATTAATGCACTTTAATTATTATCTTTGTTACCGTGGTAACATATTTGTATTTAATGAATGTCGATTACTTACTTTTATATCTTGTCATGTGCCACTTAAGTACTTATACACGTCAAAAAATCAAGTTTGTATGGTAAAGGAGTGCGGAGATACATTAATTTCAATTTGTTTACTATTTTGTTTACTTACCAAGCAAGTTGTGAATAATAGGTAAACAAAAAGAAACATCAATAATTAGCATGATTATTGTAATCTGTCAATGAACTTTTGAAGAAGATTTCTTCAAGAGTTGTATGAAATGACTGAATTGCAGAATTCGTCCTTATTTAGTTAATTTTCTGATTTTATGTTAATTAATGATTTTTTATTATTGTTTTTGTTGCCGTGGCAACATATTTGTATTTAATTAGTGTTAATTACTTATTTATTTATCTTGTTATGTGCTGTTACTTTAGTACTTGTATACCTCAAAAAATCAAGTCTGTACTGTCATGGAGTATGGAGATACATTGATTTCAATTTGTTTACTACTTTGTTTACGTTCGATGCAAGTTGCCAAATATAGGTAAACAAAAAGAAACATCAATAATTAGCATGATTAATGTAATTTGTCAATGAGCTTTTGAAATTATGTACTTTAATAGTTGTACAAACTGACTGAATAGCAGAATTCGTCCTAATTGAATCAATTCTATAATTAAAAAGTAATTAGTGTTTGTGAATTAATGTCCTCGTTACCATGGCAACGAATCTCAATTTAATTAGTGCTAATTAATTATTTGATTACGGGTTTGTGATTCAATGTTTTATTACTACCAAATATGAAAATATCGTAACAAAATAAATTTTCACTGAAAAGATATAAACAAAACAATTTGTTTACTTTTTTGTTTACTCTTGTCTTTAGCACAATGACTGTCTTTTATAACCATTATTTTACCATGAATGCCATAGACAAAACGGAACAGAATAAGTGGATTTTGGTAATCTGTACATTTACCTATCTCCGCAACCCCTCAACCGATTTTTTTCATTTCAGCGTTGAAGTATGCAGGAAATAGACTGTTACATGCAGTTTTCAATTTTTCATTTCTGTCCCTATGCTGACTGTAAACAATTAAAACAGTAGGTCTAAAACTAAGGGTAAAATATGGATATAGCAAATATTCTCAATGTTCAGATGTTGATCTCATAATGTTAAAGATACAATCATTTATTGATTTTTATTATTTGTTTATTTATTTATTTGTTTACTTAATTGTTATAAGGCCATATAACAGTTTGTTTCAAATCACCCTCGCACATTGAAAATCATAGAAAATATAAAGGTTTATTTTAATTTAAAAAAACAAAAATTTAATTAAATATTTGATGAGATGATTTACACATATTTATTTATTACTGCATTCATTGTATTAGGCCTATATAAGTTCTTGTATAAATTTAATATATGCTCTTATTACGTCCCTTTATTTCAGAAATGGCGTTGACTGGCAAGGAGAGGCAGAAACGTTACATCGAAAAAAGGAAAGCAGCAGGAAAGTATGATGAATACAAGAAGAAACACAGGGAAACTTCCAATAAAAGCAAACAAAATAGAAAAGCTACAATTCTTGCATTGCCATCTGCACTGAAAAAGCAGAAACTCAATGAACTGAAAGCTGCTTCAAACAGACGAGTAAGAAAATGCAGAAATCAGAAGAAACAAAGATTGGCTGAAGCATCTGCAACAAGAAAGGCGTCACCATTCAGGAGTGCCATGGCCTTTGCTAAAGCTACTGCTCGAGCAAAGAGAATGATGGATAAAGCTCTCCCTCAAAGTCCCCGTAAACGGAGGAGAGTTAGCCGCCAACTATACAGAGAAGAATGTAGTGGATCACCCCTTGCAGCCAGTAAGCAGAAGAAGCCTGCATCCAATGCTATATCTGATGACACCATTCAACTGGTGAAGCAATTTTATGAGCGCAATGATATTAGTCGTCAGGCACCAGGAAGAAAAGATTGTAAGACAGTTCGTGGAGATGATGGCCAAAAGAGGAAAGTGCAATTGCGCCATCTAACAATATCGCTGATGGAAACATAATGACTCCCGAGGAGAATGAGTCGTCCGATTCAGATAACGAGTCAGATTTGCCAGTGCTGGTGAAAATGACATTGAAAGTATGGAATTGATGGTCATTGACAGCGATGATGATGAGCCTGTCGTGGTAGAACAACAAGTGCAGGTGCCTCAACCAACATTGTGTCAAAACTTTTGACCAAGATTTTATTGGCAAACTTCGGAGTCAAATGAGTGATGCATCCATCACCAAGTCTGAAGAGATGTTGTTCCTACTCGGCAAAATAAGCGCGAAATTTAATAATCGAACCACTGACTGTAAGAAGCATTCCGGCAGAATCTGAGACAGTGATCAAGAGCCGAGTACCGAGAACTTTCCTGTTCATGCATCGGTAATCAGCTGGGAATTTTTTTTTATCATCGAGCAACCAGTGGCACTCCTAAAGACAAAGAAATTACTCAACTTTTCAGCAGCGTTTTAGCCAGCGCGCCATGCAAGCCGTGTTTGCACGAATAATCGTCAATTTCATGTAAATACAAGCAGAAATATTAAAATAAAAATCATTCTACTCGATTTGTTAATCCAGATCCAAGCAGTCCTGGACAGTTTGGAGGAGAACCGTCATGTAGATGGTTAATTCCTTGGGCCTTTCTTGTGAATAACTAAGGATAGTGACCACTACTTTGATAGGGACAGGGGAAAACTAACAATAGTGACTACTGCTTTGTGCAACTGACAACAAACGCTACTGGACATCAAGGGCTGACATGCGATTCAACAGAGCTGAGGAACCCCATGTTATCTGAAAATTATATTTTTCTGAAAATGACACTGTCACAATTAAATGGAGATGGCACTCGTGCTGGTAAAAAGAAGCATCTTGTCAACTTTTTCTTTACAATAATTGGTGAAAACACGTGTAAATCAGCAGAAGGAAATTATTTACTGCTGCACTGTTTTGATGTTGATGTTTTAGTCTGTACAATTTAGAAACTCAACAATCTCGCTCGCATTACGGTATTTTACACTACGAGATCTGACAGAAGAACTGATAAAATCTGACGTCAAGCAAAATCATGCCGACTTCAGATAAATTCTTTGTCACCAGCAAACAAGGCCATGTTCCTTTTGGGGAAAATCGCATCCGGAGGTGTAAAGTCAACAGTGATGACGCAGAAATTCAAGAGGTCACAACAAAGTGAACGGAAGAGAAAATGGACAGATGGCAACACATGTTCTACATTTAACACTTTCGCCCAATGAAAAACATGGTACATATTACCATGAAAGTGTCTATTGATAAGCAGATCATAATTTAGTATGTTTCTCAGAAATCGTTTAACTGTATAACATAATAACATGTGGTATTTCCATACAGGTCAAGTGTTAAGTATTTGTCAAACGCTATCTGGCCAATGGTACAGAAGTCCCTGAGGAAGGGGTCTGGGGGCTTTGCCAACAACAAAAATGCCTTCAATGCTGAAGATGTTATGAGAACTGTGAAGTTCATTTCTAACTAGGCTCTTGAGAAAGAGCAATAGCTACATTGCTTACCCGTCAATTTACGATAAGATGCACTTGTTTGAATTTCAGAGAAAAGTAACCAGATGCCTTCTAAACATTGGCTAAGCTAGTGGCTCCCAACAGGAGAGGAAGACTACAATCCCCTGCTGCTGCCTGCCAACCACCTACCAAGGTGACAAACTGACCAAAATCTGGTTTCAGTGTCACTGACGACGTTAGACTCCAAAATGTTGGTGTCCACTTGCCAATGTTCATTCAAGAAACAGAAGGGATTTAATTAATTCTGATAATGAAATTGAGTATTCTGACAGGTGTGTCAAGTTGGGTCTTCCCTTTTTAAACAACAGAATTCCTTTCCTTTCAATTGTGTTTGTTATTTAATGTTTATATAACAAATTTTACACTCCTATTAATCTTATTCCTGTTAATCGTAGACACACTGAAGTTGTCAAGTTTTCTCATCAAATGGTAAGGTCCAATGCTGCTCATTATTCTCTTTTTTATAGATTTCCAAGATTATGGGAGGTGCTACCTACAGATGTTAAAGATAGTTATTTATGGTTTATCTTTATTTATTAATTCACTTAGAAAACATTTATTAGTCCCTGGCCTAGGAGATGCCCTATAAACTCAAACTGTAGTATTAACTTTTAATATTTTATTTTAGTATTGTTTTTATATTTCAAAGTGTGCCTAAAGCCATGTTGTTTATTGTTCTTTGTGTGATTCAATGTTTGTTTACTTCTTAAGTGGTAGCACCAGGAGATCAACTCGACAGTAATTTAGTTTACTTGTTTGTAATCCTACAGGGGTGCTACATGTACCTTTGTTTCTGTTTCTGTTAATTTAATGTAAATTTGTGTTTATTTGTTTTTCTACCTGTGAAATCAATAAATGAAAACAATTAAATGAAACAAGACGGTGTGAAGCGTGTTCAATGAACAAGGTAGAGTCAAATTCGCACAGCAAGTGTTCAACATACAAAATATTCCAATGCGTAAATGAAAAAAAGAATTGCTTAACGGCACACTATTGTAAGTAGGGTGGATGTTTCTACATCGGCCATGACTCTGAATCAGTAAACTTTGATATGGACATCAGTGTGTTTTGCATTTTGTAACAAATTGCACATTTAGAATGATGCTGTATCAGAATTACACCAACACAAAGATGCTAGTTTCAAAGCAGTGCTCAGAAAATAAAACATTGAAGGTATAATACTGTCTTTTCGTATTTTTTAATTGGTTCATGGCAAATTGGATGGAAAATTCAGTCTTTGTAGCTTGTCGGGACTAAATAAAATTATTACTTAAATTTTATAATTAAACTTGCATTATATTCATCATGTATGGTCCCCCCAAAAAAACCTGCATTGAAAATTCAATGTAGAAAAAACAGTTTGGGTATGAAAGGGTTAAATGATTTACCAACAATATTAAAATTTGTGTGACCTGCCTAATAAACAAGTTACAATCATTTTCATGCAAGACCGACTATGCAATGTTCTTGTGTAGAATATGAGAATGGCATGTTCATTTCAGTTTTGTTTTAACAGGAAACATACATAAAAAATGTATTTTTTTTTATTAGGTTATAATCAAACAACATACATGTATCATTGCCATCCATTTCTTTTCCTCTTGAACTATTACTGCAAGCGGAGCCACAGATCCTGAGATGGATCTGTTATATGGGTGAAGGAAACAAGAGATTGGAATGTTGAATGCTAAAGTACCTTGGCATGACATGTTGTTGCTTGAAGGTCAAACAGTTCATTTAGCCACACTATGTATGTAACATTGTCTTTGAGAAAGACACACCCATATTTTGTACGAGCAAACAACCTCTAGAGTACATTGGCAGTATAGACAAATGTGAAACTGAAATGATGAGTGTCCAGATACACACCAGATACCACCACGTGAACAAATAGACGTAGTTCCATGTGGCTATTGCTTTTCACATCTTGTACTAGACACTATTCACCCACCTTGACTGCATACATGTAGGTCTTATAAGCAACATAACGCGGAACTAGACAAACCCATGTATTGCAACATGAAACAGAGGGTAGCAGAGTAACTTTCTTATTTGCTTACAGAATGTGGTCCACCCTGCCCTTAGCGAGACCTTTTGGAGTCACAAACCCACCCAACCCAATGTACTCCATTATTACATGGTTTGACAAAACAATAGCAAATAACAAAACAATAGACACCAGTCACACAAGACTATTTCATTGATTTGTTTACATGAACAAACGCAGAATAATAAGTATATTAGACCAACACAGTGTTTCATTTATTTTATGGGAATAAGGTTAAAGTTGAAACCTCTTTGGGTAAGTTTACGGTAAAAACACCAAAATTTCCTTAGTTTTAGTCAATTAATGAAGATATCTTTTTGGTTGCCATTAGGTCGGCTGGGAAATAGAGTCTCAAGAGATGCTGAGGAGATCTACCCTGAGCAGAATAGACGTGCTACACAGGGCTTCCCAAGACGATTGTGTATGCAATGGCAAGTGGCTACAATGTGCCTGCGAAATTATAGTAAACAACGGCATAGAGATAAGTGTTTTTGCAGAGACTGTTTATGTGTTACTATTACAGGGAAGGGGAAAATATCGTAACTTGATAACGGGCCCTGCAAATTGTGGCAAGACATTCATGCTCGCTCCCCTATGTAAGATATACAAAGCATTTACGAATCCTGCATCTGGTACTTTTGCATGGGTCGGAGCCGAGTTAGCCAGGGTTGCTGATTTTTTTTATTTTGTTCTTTAAAAATCAAAAAATCAGATTTTTTGAGATTTAAATCGTATTTTTTTGATTTTTTTAAATTTATAAAATTTAGATTTGCTGGAGTGACTTTATTCAATTGAATGTAACATAATATAATGCTGCACTAATAAAAGCATTATTTTTATAATCTTAATTGTCTGTAGAAATGTGTAGGCCTACAAAATTTTGATGACTAACTTCAAATTAAAAAAGTGTTTTTTCCCAAGATATTATAATCAAATACATAGTGCAGACTACAGACCATGGTAGAAACATGATCTTAACCCAATCAATATATATATATATATATATATATATATATATATGTTATCTACTTAAAATTTAGAATAAAATGTTTAAAAAAAAGTTATAAAAAAACGTTCAAAGTACATGTCCCCCCCACAAAAATTTCCATTTGTTTTGTGTTAACTTTGTGTTAGTGTAATGTTGATCTAGTACAGATATCATTCCAGAACTTTTTGCCTACCAATTAGTTCGAGTATTGTTACCAATAAAGTGTTTTATGTATTAAAAGAAGATAATAGAAAAATAGTTTGTCCGAATGAGTCATTAATGATTTTATATTCGAAATTTAGAAATGCTGTATGAGATTGGTAATTATTATAAACATCTGCTTGTCAAATTTATGGGGGTGATGGTTTTTGGGGTTCTTTTAAATATTCTAAACCTCTTAATTAGTATGATCCAGTTGGTTATACATGTATTTACTAAATTGATGTTACATTAAACTTACAAATAAGAAAAATCCCAGAAAATTAATTTTTCAAAAAATTGATTTAAATCAGTGATTTATTTTGAAAAAAATAATGTGATTTAAATCGCGATTTAAATCAATGTGATTTAAATCAAGCAACCCTGGAGTTAGCTGAAGGAATCTTTTTGAATGATTTCCGTTGGAATCCAAAATTGTTACCTTGGCATGACATGTTGCTTGAAGGTCAAATGGTTCATTTAGCCATACCAAAGACTCACTATGCATGTAACATTGTCTTTTGAGAAAGACACACCCATATTTTGTACGAGCTAACAACCTCTAGAGTACGAACGTGAAACTGAAATGATGAGTGTTTAGATACACACCAGATACCACCACGTGAACAAATAGACGTAGTTCCATGTGGCTATTGCTTTTCACATCTTGTACAAGACACTATTCACCCATCTTGACTGCATAGGTCTTATAAGCAACATAACGCGGAACAAGACAAACCCATGAGTAACTTTCTTATTTGCTTACAGGATGTGGTCCACCCTGCCCTTAGCAAGACCTTTTGGAGTCACAAACCCACCCAACCTAATGTACTCCATTATTACATGGTTTGACAAAACAATAGCAAATAACAAAACAATAGACACCAGTCATACAAGACTATTCATTGATTTGTTTACATAAACAAATGCAGAATAATAAGTACGTGTATATTAGACCAACACGGTGTTTCATTTATTTTATGGGAATGAGGTTAAAGTGGCAACCTCTTTGGGTAAGTTTACTGTAGAAACACCAAAATTTCCTTTGTTTTAGTCAATTAATGAAGGTATCTTTTTGGTTGCCATTAGGTCGGCTGGGAAATAGAGTCTCAAGAGACGCTGAGGAGATCTACCCTGAGCAGAATAGATGTGCTACACAGGGCTTCCCAAGACGATTGTGTATGCAATGGCAAGTGGCTACAATGTGCCTGCGAAATTCTAGTAAACAATGGCATAGAGATAAGTGTTTTTGCAGAGACTTTTGTGTGTTATTATTACAGGGAAGGGGAAAATATCGTAACTTGATAACGGGCCCTACAAATTGTGGCAAGACATTCATGCTCGCTCCCCTATGTAAGATATACAAAACATTTACAAATCCTGCATCTGGTACTTTTGCATGGGTCGGAGCCGAGTTAGCTGAAGTAATCTTTTTGAATGATTTCCGTTGGAATCCAAAATTGCTACCTTGGCATGACATGTTGCTTGAAGGTCAAACGGTTCATTTAACCATGGAGGTAAAAATAGAAGGAGTTGGAACGAAAACCTAAGTCAATTTACGACTAATTATCGAGTTTGGGGGCCTGCATTAAACCAATGGTGTCCCCCGCTGAGCCGAGAAGATTTACGACCTGATAAGCACTCTCTGTGCAGTCTCTGCTGCCGCGATAATCCAACCGCACACAGAAAAATCTCCGTTGTCACATTATTGGAGTAAACACTCTACGTCATGAACGGGGCAACGACATGTAGTTTTTGCATGCGCAGTAGTGTTTAGCGTGCCACAAGCTATGCGCCATGTCTTTCTTTCGATGCGGTGTAAAATTCTGCTTCTAACGATATTTTGATCGCCGATTTCTGCCGAATTTTACCTGAATTGTTAAATATCACTGATTTTTCTGATCGTTTTGATGGTTTTTTCAATGTGTTCCCGACGTGCCCCGATCATGAAAATGAGAATTTTGTAAGGAGACATCGTTTCTGTTTATGTTAACGGTGCAAGTGTGTTTTTACGATTTATTACACAAAAGTTAGCTTTGGGGATTTTTTTTCTCCATTTAAAGCGTAAATGCGTACAGCTATGTCCCCTTCATTTATTTTAAAAATATGTTAAAAAGATTTCTACATGTACATGTATTTTAATGATTTGATTTGCCTTCGCCGTTCGCCTTAGTATTTTTTCAGTTAGGCCTATTCATCATATTTCTAATTTTATAATTTATTGATGGAGACAAATACATTTCAACACAATTATTTATCTTGTTAAAGTTTTTTTTTTTTTACTTTTGCAAACTTGTCCAATCTTTTTTACAGTTTTTTACATTTGTATATTACACCAGCATTTTATCAAAGCATGGCGGTAGAAATAAGTCTACCTCAATTTTTTGACTATGATCAATTACTCTAGTGTAATAAAAAATAATTGCTCAAAATCATTTCTAGAGCGTTTATAAATTATATACTTTTAATTTCCTTATTTTTAGGTGCTACTTGGAACATGTGGAATGTAAAGGAGCCATTCATCTTCATAGTCTTTGTCTTCCTGTTTGGGATGACTCACTACATGCTGAATGCACTTACATGTATATTGGATCAATATATATCTGGAAAACAACATCTTCAGCATCATAAATATTTCAGTCTTCGCATTCCTTATTATTGCAACTCATGTTCTACATTTCAATTTGAACTTCTAACATCTGGTGATATCAATCCTAATCCAGGACCTGATACATGTAATCACAACAATCCAAAGTCTACCAGCTCTCCTTTGTCTCCCATTACTTATAACCGCGATCAACTCCTACTACTGAACTGTGCATCAAATTCTGTTGATTTCAAGTATGCCTTGGACCCTTCAGTTTTGGATCATATTAGGTATCTTAGAATAAATGCACCGCTACCTCAAAGCAATAAATCAAGTTGCAATCGGCGTACACATAGAGGGAAAAAGGGTGGTCGTCGAAGAATAAAACAGTTACATGTACCCACTTCCATATTGGATATCACTTCTGATTTACGCCATCTATGTGTAAAGCCTAACAGGAGCCAATGTCTTCGTTTCGCTCTATGGAATGCCAATTCTGTTAAATCCAAGGATACATCTACTGCACTCTGTGACTTTGTAATCAGTCATCAGTTAGATATATTTGCCATTACTGAGACATGGTTAACAGGAGGAGATCGTGACAATCGAACTCTCGCTGACATCAATAACACTTTACCTAACTATGTTTTCCACCACTCTCCACGCCTTCATTCCAGGGCTGGAGGTGTTGGGATCATTGTGCGTAATGGTATTAACATCAACATTCATCAAAGTCAAGAATATCGAGCGTTTGAACACATGGACCTCACGTTGTCATCATCTTTTTGTCTAGTAATCATCTATAGGCCACCACCAAATAAGAAGAATAATCTCACAAATGCCATGTTTCTTGATGACTTTGGATGCCTAATTGAATCACTCATCTCAAACCCCTGCAGATTTCTCTTGGGTGGTGATTTTAACATACACATGGATGTTCCTGACAACCGTGAAACTGCTATTTTTAGTGGTTTATTGGATACGTCGAACTTTCAACAACATGTTGCCTCATCTACTCATATTGCTGGACATACGTTGGACTTATTGATTTCTAATAACACTGGATGACCTGATTTCTTCTGTTTCCACCCATCATGATCTTCCATCTGATCATGCTGCTATCAAGTGCCTTATCAATGTTGCTCGCCCACCAGCTTCATGTAAGAAAATACTCACTCGCAAACTACGTTCAATTGACATGGCTTCTTTTAAATCTGACATTTGTAACTCTTCTTTGTTGATGGATCCTGCCGTCAATTTAGATGAGCTTGTTATGCAGTATGATTCTGTTCTTCACACACTTCTCGATCATTATGCTCCTGAACTTGAAAGATCAGTTATACTACGCCCTCATGCTCCATGGTATACCGATACCCTTCGCGCAGTCAAGCAGGAAAAACGTCGTCGTGAGAGAAAATGGTTGAAATCCCGCCTTACTGTGCATGAGGAGTTATACAAGGAACAATGCATCACATACAGAGATCTTGTAAATAGTGCTAAATCTAACTATCATCGCCGTCAAATATCTGAATGTGACCAACGTAATTTGTTCCGTGTTGTTGATAAGCTTTCCTCTACCAAATACCTGAGACCACTCCCAAGCTTTGAAAATCCTAAAGATCTCGCCGACAAGTTTGCTGATTTCTTTGAGAACAAAATTAAGACATTGTATGGAAGGTTTGATAACATTCATCCTTCACCAATCTCTGTTGACATTCAGGATCATTGCAACTCTTCGTTCGTCAAGTTTCATGAGGTTACTCCGGATGAGGTGTTGAAGATGATTAAATGTTCTCCGGTTACCTCTTGCAAGTTGGACCCTTTGCCATCATCTGTCTTTAAGGAATGCACCCCTGAACTATTGCCGGTCTTGACACAAATTATAAATATGTCTTTGTCTTCAGGACATTTCCCTGATCATCTCAAGGAAGCCTGTGTTCTGCCACTTCTGAAAAAAAAACATTTGGACCGAGAGTGCTTGTCAAACTATCGTCCAATCTCTAACCTGAGATACATCTCCAAATTAATTAAGCGTGCGGCTGTCACTCAACTTCAGAACTATCTCTGTAAAAACAACCTCCATGCCAAAACGCAGTCTGCTTATCGTCCTTTCCACAGCACTGAGACTGCTCTTGTTCGTGTGTAGAACGACATCTTGCGTGCACTGGACAATCATAAGGAAGCCATCTTGGTGCTGTTAGATTTCTCAGCTGCTTTTGACACCATTGATCACAAACATCTCCTTCATCGTTTATCTTCGCGCTATGGAATTACTGACATCGCCCTCAACTGGTTCACTTCCTATCTCAACAATAGAAATCAGTGTGTCCTCATCAACAATGCTCAATCAGATCGTCATCATCTCTGCTGTGGTGTTCCTCAAGGTTCAGTAGCTGGGCCTCTTGAATTTGTCATGTTCAGTGCGCCCCTACAGGATCTCATTGCTGCTCATAGTATTTCTAGTATTGTTTATGCCGACGACACTCAGCTTTACGTCACATTTGACCCAGCAGATCGTGCTTCCGCTATTGCTAAAGTTGAAAATTGCCTTCAAGATGTAAAATCATGGACTTTGTCTAACAAACTTGCTCTGAATGACTCAAAAACTGAGATCTTACTTTTAAGTTCTCGGTATACAAAAAACACACCACCTCCTACTTTAAATATTGGCCAGTCCGTTATTGTACCATCTGATGCTGCCCGAAATCTTGGTGTGATTATGGACTCTTCTTTACGCATGAGTAGCCATGTTGATGTGTGTAAAGCAGCTCTCATGGCAATCAGAAAAATAGGTCAAATTCGTCGCTACCTGGATGATGCCACTACTCTTTGTCTTGTTCACGCGTTTGTCACTTCTAGACTTGATTTCTGCAACTCCCTTCTGTACGGACTCCCAGATAAAGAACTCTCAAAAATCCAACGTGTACAAAACACTGCTGCTCGCCTCGTTTCTTGTTTACCTCGCTCTCACCATGTTACACCAGTATTAATGGATCTGCACTGGCTCCCGGTTAAGATGCGCACAATTTACAAAATTCTTCTGTTAACTTTCAAAGCACAAATGGGTCAAGCTCAGAGATGCCAACATTGAATTCCAAAAAAGAGTAGCATCTATTGAAAAAAAAAATCGCAAAAATCTAACGCTAAAAAATGCATGTCCGGATTTTGGGCAATGTCAGCGCCGCACTCGGTGTGAACCCCGCTGGCGGTAGTGGGACCGGGGGCAGAGTAAATTGGAGGAAAACACTCAATGAAAAAATTATGAAATTATAACAATGCTAGACGTATCTTATCTTAAAAAGTTCACAATAATGATCTTCCGTTAGTAATCCAAGCATCAGTCACGTTAGAAATTTTGATTATAATACTAACTGTTCTCTTTCTTGGGGTCTCGAAAGCAAATAACAAATTGATAGCCCTAGCTCACCTGGGCCCAATTTCATGGCGCTGCTTACCACAGAATTCTGCACTTACGGCGCCATAAAAAGCGTGTGATTCTATTGCCGTGGCGCAGAATTCTGCAGTAAGCAGTGCCTGCATGCCTAGGCATGCAGGCACTGCTACTGACACTGAAGTCGCACTTGCAAAGAAGCTTCGAGAAATACAAGGTAATGCGCGTGCGTGAGCACAATTTATGCGCGCATGTACACGTGTACACAAGCTACCTCACTGACAACCTCATTCCCACGGGTATGCTCATTATTCCCCATTATGTAATAGAGATCAATGGAGTGCGATCTTGCAAATAATGTACAAATGTACAGGCAGGGTACATGTGGTGGTAGGCAGTCGAATCCAGCGGCGCTCGGCGCTTGTGTGTGATACGTACATAATCGTGTGAATTCTAATCCCGCTATCGTCGCTTTTTACCACCACTGCGGTTTATATTTAAAAGGTTGTTTTGTTTTTTCATTTTTAAAATTATTTTTCATCATTTTTATTTCCACTTAATAGTTCATTCATTGTTTGCTTGTATTGTAACTATATACAATAATACTGGGGCGGCTTGTTTAGCGTATGTCAATGAAGTATTATCGTAGAGTCGTATTCACGGCTCAAAATCGTATTTGCTACGCCCAAATCGTGTATGTTGGCATCTCTGCAAGCTCCATCTTATTTATCTGAACTTGTTCACCGTTATACTCCTACTCGGACTTTAAGGTCATCTCAACAGGCATTGCTTGCTTCATCTACACGGGCTTCTACCAAATTTTATGGAGAAAGGTCTTTCTCTTACGCTGCACCAATGTTATGGAACAATCTACCCGTGCATATTCGCCAATCTAGTTCTGTGAACCGTTTTAAATCTCTGTTAAAAACTCATTTGTTTGAATGTGCTTATTTGTAATCTTGTTCTCTCTCACTGTATTTTTCTATGCTTTTTTTTTTTTCCCCACGTATGCGCTTAGAGGCTTTGGCATTAGGCGCTTTACAAATGTCTATTATTATTATTAAAGGTTGCCTTCAAAGTTCAAGAATGATTTCTCACTCAGAGTGCTTACATAATATTTGTAGGTTGTGTGGTGAATCGCGTGCTGTTGTTGGCCGAAATCCTATTGAAAAAAATAAATTTGCAAAACAGGTCAACGTTGCCTTTGACATCTCCATAGATAACGATATACCAGATGTGCATCCGCAGTATATCTGTAAGATTTGTGAAGTAAAACTTCGCCAGTGGTGGACCAAGTTTAGCCACAAGCACATGAAGACGGCTAAGTGTAACATTAGATTAGCAACGTTTGACCGCTCCGACTGTGACATCTGCAAGGAAGTGGACCAACCGCTCACATCTCGACTTCGAAGGTATAAAGAAGAGGCTGAGAAGTGTAACTTAGTAACATGGTTTGCCAAAGATTTTCTCAAAGTTATTCAAATGAGCTCTGATGGCAATCCTATTGTCAACATAAAGGCAGCTGAGTATAGCAGATGTCTGCGTTACTGAGGATCTTTTCCTGCAGAGGATTCCAGCAAAGATGAGCATCAGTGACTGTGAACATCTGTGTTCATTTATTTCCAGCAGGTTTGTTTGTATTGGAAACGACTTCCCAGAATTGGTGGAATTGAAGAAAGGGCCCGATGGTCAAATTCCTGTTTCCATCACACCAAAGGATGCATTTGTGGGTGGCGTCATACGACACAAGAAATGCAAGCTTTTACTGAACGAGGGCATAGGTAGTCGTTGTGATGTATGTAGGATACATCGGTGTGATTTGGCATCAATGTTATATCGGCTGAAGAGTAAAGAAGGAAAGTTAGTGACTGCTTCATCAACGATTCCGCACGCTAGTATGTCAATTGCTCAACTCCTGCAGAAGGCTGATAGCGTCCAAGCAGAGAGGCGGAGTTTGAAGAGGAAAAGTGCCATCCTACAGAGCAGGATTTCTACAATGCTGGAGGTCGAAGGCATTACTGTAGATACATGTAACCTTCAAGATGAAACGCTGAAAGACACCATGAAGGCATGTGATGATGAGGTCATGTCCGAATTTCCAGATGGGTCTCCTTCAAGGCTATGTGGGAACAACAGAAAGAGTCTGCTATGAAGGGCAAGCAGATGCGCTGGCATCCTGCAATTATCCGTCTACATGTATGTATTGCCCTTCATAGCAAATCAGCATCAGCATACAATCTTATGAGGGATTCAGGTTTTGTAAGATTACCTCACGAGTCTACCCTTCACCCATATAGCCACTTTGCGGATATTTCACCAGGATTCAGCTACATGTATGCAATGTTAGATAGAATTGCATGTGACCAACGCTTAGATAGCTGCCCAGAAGAGGAGAAGCACATTTCTGTCCTCTTTGATGAAATGAAAGTTAAGTCTGGTTTGGTGTACTCCGTCAGGTCCGGTAAGATAATTGGTTTTACCGACATTACAGAAGTAAGCAGTGAGGTGTTGGATTTTGAGTGTCGGTGTAAAGGTGAAGAAAAGTCCAATGAAGCGACCCATGTTCTTGTTTTAATGGTTCGCGGCCTGTTTACTTCCCTCCATGCTCCAGTTGCATACTATCCTACTAGAGGTGTCACGAATAGCCAGCTCTACCCTTGCATTACAGAGGCCATCACGTATTTGGAATTTGTTGGTTTCAAGGTCTGGTCTCTGGTTTGCGATGGGGCATCCCCCAACCGCAAATTTTTCAGACTTCAGGGAGGTGATGCTACAAAAGATCTTACATACAAGACTCAGAGTCCATTTGACGAGACGAGATCATTGTTCTTCATCTGTGATACGCCCCACCTGATGAAGACAATGCGGAATAACCTTGAAAATTCAGGATACAACAACAAAACGATACAACAACAAAACAAAACAACTCTACGTAAGTGTGTTTTTTTTCTTTTCTATCAACGCATACCAACAAGCAAAAATACAAACTTAAGATAAAGAGATTTTTTTTTTTTCTCTTTTCATTTGGATTACGTTTTCTCCAAGCTTTGCCTACCACAGATAAATTTAGAAGACGAAGCAAATTCAGGAACTAGAACGAACAATAATATTGTATTTGAGCAATGAACATAAAAATATAAATACAAAGCCCTAAGTTGTTTATCAATATATGTCCAACGTGCAGTATGACAACCAAAACATCAGCTGGACTCAACTCCTGCAGCTGTACGATTGGGACGTTGGACTCTCTAGAAGTTCACATGGCCTACGACGTCTTCACAAGATTAGTTTCGAACATCTACACCTCACCCCATCCCTCAGAATGAGAGTGTACATGGCTGCCCAGGTAAGGAAAACAAAATTGCATTCTGTATGACTCAGTTGATATTTTAACCTACTGTAATCATGGGCGGATCCAGAACATTTTTTAGGGGGGGGGGGGCTGAGAATCAAAAACAATGATTTTTCAGTACTACAAAAATTACAATGAAATAATCAAAGGGAGAGAAAAACAAAGCACAATGAAGGGGAATGAGAGTGCGTTCTCCCCTCCTCCCCCTCTCTCTTTCGCTTTTTTTTAACGATTTTAAGGGGGGGCTACAGCCCCCTTAGCCTGCATTTTTAGACTTTAAAATGTTTTCATATTTTACAAAACTGGAGCAAAGCATCATGTCTTAAGAAATTGTATTTTTTCCAGCAGCAATTTTTAACGTTGGACTCTTTTGTTAAATGGGAAGACCGGTTTTTGAACGTTTTTACGTAGCTTGAACGGTGAAAACACTGGCCAAGTTTGCACAATGACCATTTGTAGACTAGCAGCTGATATTAACTGGTAAATTGCGCTCAAATACATATAGTGGGTACTAGGCAATCCACATGGTCCTTGTGCGATCTTGGCCATACTGAAAGTCGTTTCGTGTGCTCAAAAATGGGCTCGGGCCGCCGATTGGGATTGATTTTCTTGTGTCATTGGTCCCCTGTCTTCCCTATGTAAGCAGAGGCATCGTGCAGCTTTTGGTTACCAGCGCAATGTGTCTCATGTGTTCTGTCGGCGTGTACGTGCAGTGAGATCAGTGGTAATAAATGTCATGCAGTGCTTGTTATTATGACAATATTAACATATGAATGATTGACTGACATCGATAACAACTTCACGCACGCGCACCTTTGCTATTGGAATAAGTTGGTATAACTATAATAATTTGAATATACTGGCAGTTTTCTTGATTTTTGCGCGGGCCGGGCAGTGCAATATTGAATTAATTCGTTACTTTATGGAGAGGAGCTCCCAACTAAAGGTGATGGAGTGGTTTTTAATACGACTGTATCTGTATGAATTCAGAATACATTGTGAATAAATGATTTGGTTTCTTTTGTATCAATTTTACCTAAAACAATTGATCTCACTTGTCCAAAATGTAACTTCAATGACTACAGAGAGGGAGAGGGAGAATGAGTTAAAGATATTGACATTCCTTTAAAAACAAAATTATAATTCAGAAAAAGCCCCTGGGCCGGTCCTTTTTATGCTCACCCAGGGGCTAAAATTAGCCCCAGTATGTCGGATGTCTATTTCTACCCTGTGA